>CM046449.1:71870757-72520757 GCA_025506515.1 Flaveria trinervia | reverse complement strand
AAAAGGATGTTGAAGTAGATGTCTTAGCAAATCTAGCATCATCCCTCAGGATCCCAGAAAGAGTTAGGATACCGATCACCCACGTCCTGACACCAGCCATTGAAGAGCACAAGGTTGAAGAAATCACGAACGCTGATGAAATAAAAATTCAAAATCAAGATGCTACTCAGTATTTCTGGATATCTCCAATTATGGAAGATATCAATGATGGAAAGATCCCTGAAGAAGTAAATCCTAAGGCTTTTCGCATAAAGGTAATACCATATATTATATAAATAACATATCATACAGGAATTCCCTTGCAGATCCATACCATATGTTATAATAAATAACTTCCTGAAACGAAGGATATCGACATTCGCGTGGAAACAAAAGGATATGATAGGTATATCCAAGGATATTATCACCCTTAAACTTAATATGGACAAGAATTGTAGGCCTATCCATCCAAAAAGAAAGAAGTTTGCACCAAGCAAAATCGAGTTATCTAGGACGAAGTGGACACATTATTAAAGACTGGAATGATTAGGGAGGTACAATTCGCTATATGGCTAGCCAATATGGTGGTGGTAGAAAAGAATAACAGGAAATGGCGAGTCCATGTTGATTACACTGACTTGAACAAAGCATGTTTGAAATATCCTCTCCCGTTGCCCCATATCAACTCGATGGTAGATGCTACAGCTGGCCACGAGATCCTAACATTCATGTACACCTCCTCAGGATTTCAATAAATCCATATGGAACCATCCTATTAAGAGGGTACAACCGTTATGACACCTTCGGGTATCTACTATTATACTACTACGCCTTTTGGTTTGAAAAATGTGGGTGCAATATACCAAAGGCTAGTGAACCTGATGTTCAAGGATAAGTTGGGGGACACTATGGAAGTGTAGATCGATGATATGGTAGTGAAGTCGAAGAAAGCTGATGATCATCTTCAGGATCTCGTAGTCGCATTCAACATCCTCGATCAATTCAACATGAAGCTAAATCCCTCAAAATACCACTTTGGGGTCAGAGCTGGAAAGTTCCTAGGATACATGGTAATCAAAAGAAATAGAGCCTAGTCCAGAGCCAAACAAGGCTATTATCAACTTGAAATCCCCAAAGAACACCAAGGATGTCTAGAGATTGACGGGAAGGATATCTGCACTAAACAGGTATATCTCTAGATCCTCAAATAAATGTAAGGATTTTTATGATATTTTCATGAAAAATTAGAAATTTGAGTGGACCAAAAAATATGAGAAAGCTTTGAAGGACATAAAGAAGTATCTATCTTCAGCACCACTTCTCATGAAACTTGAGCCTGAAGAACCATTATCCTTATACTTGCCAGTATACCAAGTGTGGCAAGTGTTGTCCTAGTTAAAGATCATGAGGACAGCAGCATCCTATATATTATGTAAATAAAGTCTTCTCGATGTTAAAACCAGCTATTACCATCTCGAAAATCTTATTCTAGCATTAGTCATGGCATCCAAAAAACAAAGGGATTATTTTGAAACACATATTATTCATGTTAAAACTAATTATTCCATTAAGAATATGTTAAGAAAGCTAGAGATGTCAGTGCGGATGGTCAAATGGGATTACGGCATCACCTATGAACCAAGAACAATAATAAAATCACAGGCCTTAGTAGACCTTGTAATGGATTTCAACAAGGATCTCCAAAAGGATGCAAACTTAGAAGTCCAACAACTACATGAAGCCGAAGGCGAGTGGACTTTGTTCACTTATGGTGCATCCAATTTCCAGGGGGTAGTACTAAGGATCCTGCTAAAATCGCCATAGAGGGACATAATACCCCAATCTATCTTGCATGCTTCCCATGCCACCAATAATGAAGCAGAGTATGAGGCACTTATAGCATGAATCCAGTTAGCCAGAGATATGAAATCCGGTTCCTTCAAGTATACATAGATTTTATGTTACTCGTTAACCATTTTAATGGATCCTATGCAGCAAAAGGAGAAAGCTTTTATTATATCTTGAGATAGTTAAAACACTATCGAAAGAATTCGAAATTTTCAAAATATCGCGGGTACCTAGTGAAGAGGATGCTGAAGTAGCTGTCTTAGCAAATCTAGCATCATCCCTCAAGATCCCAAAAAGAGTTAGGATCCCTATCACCCACGTCCTGAAACCATCCATTGAAGAGCACAAGGTTGAAGAAATCAAGATGCTACTCAGTATTTCTGGATATCTCCAATTATGGAAGATATCAATGATGGAAAGATCCTTGAAGGAGTAAATCCCAACGTTTTTTGCACAAAGGTAATACCATATATTATAATAAATAACAAATCATACACGATTTCCCTTGTAGGTCCATACCTTAGGTGCTTGGAAAAGTCTGAAGCTACTGAAGTCTTGAAGGTATCCATGAAGGAGATTTCGAAAATCACATTTGGGGCAGAGCGTTATTCTCAAAGATCCTAAGGATAGGATATTTTTGGCCCACCGTGAGGAAACTTGCGATGACCTTCTCAAAAGATGTGATACCTTCCAAAGACATAGCAACATCTTGCACCAGCCGGAGAAGCCTCTCCATTCCGCCATTTCCCCTAGGCCATTTATGAAATAGGGGATGGACATCATGGGAAAGTTGCTTAAAGCCCTTGGAGGAAATGTTTTTATGCTAGCTATGACTGACTACTACTCGAAAGATCCCATACTTTCGATAAGGTTACTGAATTAGGCATCAGAGTAGTGTTGGCATGGCTAACACCCACCCCTCACCAAGGTTCAAGTGTTTTGTAGGGAAGAAAGATAGGGATCCCAAGACAAGATCAGGGGTAAGCCACCTCTCTTTTTGCCATTAGTGCACATTAAAATATTTTGATATCTTCTAAGGTTTAAAAGGTTTTCATCTTTTCTCTGTATCACCAGTAGCGCACGTTAAGATATTTCGATATCTTTTAAGGTTTAAAAGGTTTTCACTTGTTCTCCTAATCGCCAATTGCGCACGTTTAGGTCTTGGTGCTAGTATTTTGGGCATATCCCTAGTTAGGCTTGGTCGCCAGTATTCTTAATCTAATTTAATCTGCATGATGTAATGAATGAGTATCATGAGAGTTTAAAGTTAGGCTAATCATCTCCAAGTCCAAAAGACGAGAGATATATCCTAATTCTTCTTTGCTTTCGTAAGATTATTTAAGTTGGCTAAATATCTAGATCTACTGAGTTATAAGATTACCATAGTATCTTATTTTATCTTAAGTATGGAATCATTCTAATGTAAACCCTTAATAAACTAAGGATCCTAGTAAGACTTATCAAAACCATTTTTTATAAGCGAAAAGGAAAACAAGCACCCCAGATAAAATAACCAAAAGATTACTAATGTAGCATGCAGGAATGAAGGAAAAATAGAGAGCGACCAGGGCTTCATCCTGAAAACTTTAGGATCCATCCACCCATGGTTACTCAACGTATTTATCCCATATGCGAGATCCCTAAGCATCGTAGTATTTGTTCGAATGTTGTAAGGCCTCGTTCCCGGAACGCTTACAGCAGGTCAACCATCGCACATAAAACATATATTTTAATTGACTTCAATAAAATGTTGCAGCGGAATCATTAAAACAAACATTTCATTTCATATAATAAACGCTTTTGCAAAATAATACAACATTCATTACTAAATATGTTTGTTCGCATTATAATGCAAAAACATTATACAAAAGCATGTCATCCAAAAAGAGCCGAGTAGCCGTCCTGTGCCATCCTTAGCAACCATTACCTGCCAACTAGAAACACATAAAAGTCAGCGTTGCTGAGTGAGTTCTAGTTTTATAATAAAACATACTTTATCTTTTATTTAAAACCATTCTTTACAATAGTACGTGATCATTCATTATACATACACATAGATAATATCATTATTATCTTCATTATTCATTCGTTCATTCCGTACATTCGTCATTAAATCTTTACTTTCATTCGGATCAATGCCATGTGATTCACCCCACCGTCATACATAAAGCGGGTACTGGGCTGAGGTCTTTCATAGACCCCGAACATTGTGGACGAAGCTGACTCCAGTACCTAGGATAAGCGGAAAGGAACCTATACATATGGTTAATCACAAGGATTGAACCCCAGTGTGCATTCTTTTGGGATAATTAACCCGCACACAGTTGAGCTGACACCCTTCATTGGGTGTGAACCTCTATTCATCTGCTTAATCACATGGATTAAGCCCCAGTATGCATCCTTCCGGGGTAGCTAACCCGCACACGGTTGAGCTAACACCCTTCATTGGGTGTGAACCTTCATACATCTGCTTGCAAGCCTTTCTTACTTTCATTCGTTCATTAATGCATGCATTCTTTCATTACGTTCCTCTTTTAATTATCTTCCACGTTACGTTACATAATACTTTCATTTCATTCATTAACATTCAACGTAAAGCCACGGGAAAATAATCATAAAAAATAAGGAACACAAACATGAACAAACAAGACATCACCATACAAGGCACCATCATACATACATAACATACATCATGCATAAGCATCAATCATGCATCATCATACATGCCCATCATATCATCTATGACCTCAAAAGTCAACTTACTTAGCCCCTCCCAAGAACCTCTCAAGTCAAAGCCTACATAACACTTTCCCTCAGGCATCAGAAAATAAACTACGTTCTTTCGGGCACATGAGCCCTATTTGGGCATATGGGCACTATTCAGTCGTATGGCCTTCCAGGCGCATGAGAACACTTAGGCGTATGGACAGTCTCCAGACGCATGGGCACTATGGGGCATATGGACTCTCAGTCGCATAGCCTTCAGTCGCATAACTTGCAGGCGCATGGCCTTTAGTCGCATGACTTCCATGCGTATGAACCTCAGTCCATGACATTCAGGCGCATGGCCTTCAGTCGCATGACTTCCAGTCGTGTGACCTTCAGTCGCATGCCTTCCAGCCGTATGGCCTTCAGTCGCATGCCTTCCAGCCGTATGACCTTCAGTCGCATGCTTTTCGGCCGTATGGCCTCCAGTCGCATGCCATTCGGTCTCATGGCTTCCAGTCTCATGAGCCCTAGCTAACCTATTCTAAGCTTAAACTAACCATCCTAAGCCTTAGAAACACATTCACGACAACATTCAAGCACAACACAGCCCGAAATCAAACCCACCACCCGAATCACACACACACGCATATATACGGGTTTAACAACCCACATAACAAAATGGTTTCAGATGTGTTCCAGCCCTAAAATTAGTCAAAAATGTGTAAAAGAGGGGTCCTAGAACTCACATTAACAACCCCTTCAAGTAGATCTTCCCAAAAACCCGCTTAACTTCGACTTTTCGTACCTTGATTCTTCAAAAACCCTAAGCTCCAGCTCTTTTCCCTTTCTCTCTCTCTCTCTTGAGCCGAATGGAAGATAAGAATGGTAGGGGAAATGGGCTGCCATCCCCTTTTACCCACTCTTCCAAACTTTTCTTCTCTTTGACAAGATTGGTCCCTCAACTTGGACTTTATTTCTTTTCTTTCTTTTTCTTCTTTCTTTGGCTTCAAAGAAATTAACCGGGCGTTACAAATACAAAGAAGAGTAAAATTGTTTGTTAAACCACAAGATCAATTGAATAAATCTTTACAAATAAAACCACCCTGCAAAGCCAAAAAAGTGGGCTCCGACCTAGTCTTAACATCTGTTATCGCCCAACTCCTTTGCTACCGCTACTTCTTCCTCTTTTCTTGCTCTTTCTGCACCCTCATCCTTAGCCCCAAATGTCCCAGCATCCTTGCCTGCCTCAGCATCCTCTCCTTCCTCACCTCTCAGCCTCCCTAGCACATTCTTCCATCCATCCGGACTCCACTCCTTGACTAGAAACCCCTAAGCATATACCTTGTCAACCATCTTGACCATCGCTTCCAGCACATGAAAAGTCGCTAACCTTTTAGCATCCTCAATTATCTCTTTCCTTTGTTGTTCCTGAGATGCTTTAATATCAACTAGGTCATTTTCAAGGCAAATATATTCCTTGTACTTTTAACGATACTTCTTGCTCCTCTCCTCAGACACTTGGGAAATATCCTTGATTCGGCCCTAGATATCAAGTACTTGCTCTTCAGCTTCAATGGCATGAAGGCTCGAAAACTTGGTACCCCTAACAAGGATAGGAGTTAGGGATAATTGGCATAAGTGGGGATATCTGATCGTGATTTTAGGCCGTAGGTATGGGACTTACTTGGTCCATATGGGATTGAAGAGATTGGAGTTTGTTGTGGATCTCAGAGATGAGGAGTCCATTAAAGGTATCTAGTTGGGCAGGATGGTCTTCCTTTTCTTACTTCTAATGGTTTTGACCGGTACGGTGAGTGATTTTGTTTTGGAAGATGAGGCTTTTGTATCTTCAACAATTATCACCTCAAGTTTGGGGGCAATGATGTTTTGCAAGTCAGCAAGGTCAAATGAGGATTTTTCTTTTCAGAATTCCTACATTCGATCAAAGCAATAGAACTGTTGAGGATAATTTGGGATATTTAGGAATATTGCTATGAAAATTCCTTACCAGGAGACATCTTGGAGAGAGAAAATTATGTGTTAAAACTAGCTTCACTAATGGAGATGTCCGGGAAAAAGGATCTCTCGGCTTTAGGGTTCTAAGTGTGGTTGCAATGCGATCCTTTGAATCTTGGCAGAGAGTAACTAGCTGATCAAATCTTGAAGCTACAAATACAAAGAAGGCAAGGTGACTACAAAACAAAAGTTCACGATCACGAAAAAGCCCTAAGTATCCTACCCTTCTTAACCCAAAATGAGGGAATAGCATTTTTCCCAAGGATTGAGTCTCTTTTGACAAAGAAAATTTTATTTTCCAGTCAAGATCATTCATGGTGACCTTAGGGATAAGAGATTTTTTTCCTAGGCGAGATTGAAGAAAAAAATAGGAGGAGCCATGAGTTCTAAGGTTATAGACTAAAGAAATCTCGAGAACTCCGATGTTCAAATTATGAGAACGATTGAGAAGCTCAATACCCATCAAGACTCTCCAGACCATTGGCATGATCTAGGAGTAGCGAAGTTTGGTAGTTGCGAAGAACTCAATAACCAATGGAGGAAAAGGGTAAACAAAACAAATGATGACCGGATAGTGAGGAAATCAGACCCATTTGTCTGAACAATGGTCAACTTTCATGCTGCCATCAAAAGGACGAAAGGGTATTGTTTCAAGAAAGACCCTGGACTCGCGAAGAGGCAAAATGTCGGCATCGTTGAAGGATCAAAGCTCATCATCGGCGACAGGGATTATGCCTAGGTTGACAAAGTTGGAAATAGTTTCAGAAGAGGAAATCGAGGCGATTGCTTTTGATTTTCTAGCCATAGTTGAAATATTTGGAGTGAAAGAAAGATGAAGAAGGGAGAGAAACTAACCTGAATAGAAGCGAGTGGAGAAGTTAAATAAAAGAAAGAAGATGATTGAGACAAGTTATAATCTTTAAAGCCCTAGAATAACAACTACAATGTAGTATGGGGAGTTGCACCATGTTTATCAATAGTAACCGTAGTGAAGTCATGATGACCGTTTTGAATTAATTTGACAGCTGTTGGCAACAGTTATCAAATTGGGGGCAAATATTGGGGATACTTTTTCTAGTCAGGATTTTGAAGTATCACGAGAGTCATAGTTGGTGTTTGTTTTTTGCAAAAGCTCTTCCCCACCTCTTTATATGTGCGCACGCAAACACGGAAAGAGGTTTTAAGTGAGCAGAGTGTTTGTTTTTTGTAAGACGTTTCATTAAAAAACATCTTCCTGACGTCTGCGTGGAGAAGATGTGGTGTTACCACTTCTTAAGTCTTCTTAACCTCTTCTGCTCTACCCCCAACCTTTCAGACCTATTTTCCTTCATTTGTGTTCAACCTTTTACCTCCACCACTCCTTTTCTCCAGATCCTCATCATCTCCTTCACCATCGTTCGGTTTCACCTTCGGTCGTGCGGCCAGCGCTGCATCGCCCCCGCTCGCCACCGAACTTGCTTTAGCGTAATTTTAGCATTATCTTCTTATACAACTTGTTTTACGTACTCTATTTCTTGTTCTTTGAAATTGTTATGCATCGCACATAAAATTACGATCAACAAGAAGCGAAATTGTGATTGAAAAGAGGAATTATGGAATAAAACCCTAGAAACAAATGAATGATCGAAGGTTACATGTGATTGATTGTTTGATTTGGGGTTTGATTGAGGAAGATGATGGATTAGTTCAGATGTATTGAATCTTAACATGGGGATTGGATTATTAATATGATTATCGTTTGCTTTTGGTGCTTTGATTTGTTTCTTTTTATGGGGTTTTGTGACGACCTCAAAAGTTCGATTATTCAAAGTTGTTTATCATCATCTTTATAGTCACAAGTTGCATATACTTTACATTCTATTCCTTATTGTTGTAATCTTACTAAAAGATTATTTATTTTTAAGATATATTTGATTTATTAACTTGTAAGAAGTTAATAAAGATGATTACTTTTTTAAAAGAAAACATTTTTAGTTCATAGGTAACTTGCATTTAACCAGTAATATTAATATTAAAAATAAATTTTCTTTAATTGCGGTGTATTTTAATGGTCTCATATATTAAAAAACAAATAGTCTTTTTCTTGCAAACTATAGATGTTTAGTCCACATCTTGTGCTACAGATGTCTAGGGTGTTCAAAAGATCCGATATCTGAAATTATCCGGAATCCGATCCGTATCCGAATAAATCGATCTGAATCCTTATTCGGATCGGATCTCATTCGAATCCGAATTCCTTATTCGGATCGGATCTCATTCGAATCCGAATTCCTTATTCGGATTTCGGATCGGATTTCGGATATTACAAATTTTTTTATTCGGATATCCGAATAAGTCTTCAACTATATTTCTAGCCTAGAACTCATTACTCAACTATCTATTATGTTTTCAACTCCATACACATGAATATTTACACATTCTAGTCATAATCTTAAATAATTATGTAATAGTCGACCGTCGTTCTAAATTAAATGTTCTAATTTTCGTGTTCATACATTACCTATTATGTTTTTATTTTGAATTTGCGTGCACTTCATTTTTTTAGTTTTATATATTTTATTGTGATTTTCAACTTATAAAAAATTAAAAATTAAAAAATTAGCAAAAAATAAAAATTAAAAAAATTAAAAAAAATGTTATTTGGTTTATTCGGATAAATTCAGATTATTAAGATATTATCCGAATCCGATCCAAATTGAATTCGGATATATTCGGATCCGATAGAAAATTCCTTATTCGGAGTAGATCGGATTTCGTATAGGGTCCTAAAATTTTCAAATCTAAATAATCCATTATTCGATCCGATGAATACCCCTACAGATGTCTACAAATGTGGTCTGCAGACTACAGACGTTTTTCTGCAGAAAAAACAAACAACACAATAGTCTTATCCTGAATATGTTGATATCTTGAATTACCTTGAGAACTAACCGTTAGCAATTGGCTCTCTTTTATTTTTTTTGCAGGTTGATGGCTCACGTGTGGATCCTGAAGACAAGCTCAACCATAACGTCCACAAAATTGAAGACGTGGGGGAGTAGAAGTTTGAAGGTTGCAACAGCTAGTTTTACTTAGTCCATAGAATCCCGAATATTTTGGGATATTTGTTATGTAATCTATAGTATTTATATGGAGTAATCAGATCATAGGAACACACAACTTACACCATACTCTCTTCATTCTGGCATAGCAATACACATAGTGTTCTAATTACTTGCCTTTCATTCGTATTCACACTTGTTTTTATTTAATTAAAATCACTAGGCAGCACACTGATTTAGTCTGGCTCATGAGGTTTTTTGCTAGGATCCCTAAGGATACTTTCAAGGATTATTGGTTTTTCCTCATTATATCCTTATGTCAATTTATTTTTCACCAACTGTTCTATTTTAATCATTAAGCACGATACCGCACATACAAAGTTTGATCACTTAATTATTTTGTTGATTTTGACCAAAACAAATATAAAGTTTCTAGTTATTTCCTGTTATACGTGTTGATCAATCATATATCATGAAAATGTGTCCAAGTCCAACCTTAAGAAATACTTCACTATGGTTCAAAACAGGAGCTGGTCGAACTTGTTTGACATGATATCATTTACGAGGCGGTAAAAATATAAAGGCAAGTCCTTCCGCTTTTCACCAGACCCCACACTTTGATTCATTAAAAATATTTCTCTGTCTAACCTTATATTTTTTGTTCAAACTCATTAATTTCATCTCTCATCCTAATCTCTTTCAACAACCAGCATGTTTTCCTGGTGACGGACCTAAGAATTTTTCTTATTGGGGTCGGATAATTTTTTTGAGAGTCTGTTGGATATAGTAAAAATATAAATTCTTCTGATAAGCTTCCGGTTGGGTCGTTTTTGTCGGACCACACATTTAAATGACTGCAGGTTAAATGTCAAAGTATTAGCTTATTGGGTAATAAAAGTTGGGTTTTTGTGTTAAGAGTATTAGCTTATCTTTTTTAGTAACTTGATGGCTAAACCTCATAAGTTTAATGGTCCACAAATAATTTTTTAATAAGTTTATATTAGTTATTTTTGTTATAACTTATCGGTTTATATTTGTAACATTTTTTAATTTTATATTTTTAGGGTCATTGGTAATGAAAAAAGATCATAGGGTCATCGTTAAAATTTCTTCGGGGTCGTTAACAAAATTTCTTACGGGTGGATTGGAAATATATCATATACACTACTATTAATAATAAAAAAATCATGGGGGTCAGGTGAACCCCAACTATAAATGTTGGGTCCGCCCATGTCTTTTCCTATTTAACATCATCACATGGCAGTTTTGAAACAGAGAAAATAAAATTAGGGATGGTCGGGAACACTGCGCCCTCTGTTCCGACCTAGTGAATTACTCACAAGGAATTACCGATTTGAGTGTTTGAAACTTTTTACCAACATTCAAGAAATCACGTTAGCAAGGCATAAATATATAGTTCGGAAGATCTGCATATTGTTAACAAACAAAATCGAGATGTCTTTTGGAAGAAGGTTAATCTTTAGTCATTAAAATTTATTGTTTATTTTTCTTATTGTTTGGTTTAATTTCATTTTTGTTTAATGTGTAGATTACCAAACATTTTCACAATCATATGAAATGCAATGACCGAAGTTTAGATTAGTTCTATTCGTAATGGAGAGATCTAAACTATGCAATGAAGATATGGAGTTCTTTTTACAAAGAAGAGCTGAGGCTTTGCGGTGTAGTGGCGATGAAGAAATATCAAATTAAATTCCTTTTATGCTTATGCAAAGAGGTGAATATAACTCAAACAATCAACCGGAATTCATTGTTACCCGGAGGAAGATATGTTGAACCGCCATCGTGATAACGGTGATTGAAAATGAATCCTCCAGTCACTTCAGCTTTGGTAACTATCAGACGAAGGTACGTACGTAAATGATGATTTATGCCTAATATAATAGAAACATTATATGGTTTTGAATTTTGTTTTCCAAAAATACAAATTGATAGTAATTTATTATATCTTTACGTACAATCACTTATAATCATACTATATAGTATAGAAATACACTTATGGGTTTGGGGTTTTCTCAACCTTTACTTTGCCTCCTCTATCAAATGACAAATGTTCATTTTTTCTTTTGGTACGGGAGGACTCAACAAAAATTTTATCCCAACCAATATATAATATAGAAAAACACATATGGGTTTGTGATTCACTGTTTTTACGTTTATTTTTCATATGATTTTATTTTCTTCATTTTTTAATTTCTTTTTAACACGAATTTTTTTAGTGTTTGTGGTCACTTATGATTGTGTGTCACTTATGATTGTGTGTCACTGGGGACACTAAACACGGTTTACGCCCCCTGCAACGCAAGAGACTTAATACTAGTTAAATTTAATAAATACATAGGAAAATAATATATAATAGAAAAACAAAATTACTAAATTCTAGTGGGCAAACCAAACTCAAAAAATAAAACTTTATTATAAATAGTTTAGTGGTTATAAGATAGTAAACTTTAATGGTTAAAAGATTTTAAACTTAAGTGTGCAAAAGGTAAAAAAGAATTAAGGCGTCAAGATGTTGCTATATTTTTGTTGAGGACGTGTACATTGCCTAATATGAAATTAGCCTAGATTATGTTGCTATCACATGCATACGATTTCCAAAAAATCATGGTCTTAGCAAGTGAATCTCAGAAAAAAAGTGCACGTGGTATATACTTTGGATAAGAATAATCCTATAAGTAATAAACATTTATGAATTGTTCGGCATGAAATTTGTTTATATTCGTTCATTTAATTAAATGAATGAACACGAACAAAAGAATTTATTCGTTTAATTACACAAACGAACATTAACACATATTTTATTCGTTCACTTACATTCGTGAACGTCCGTTTATGTTCGTTCATATATATTCGTTTATTCATGTTCTTTTATGTTCGTTTGTTTACGTTCATTGCTTGCGTTTGCGTTTATGTAAGTATTGAAGCAAATTTTAATGTAGGTATTTTAATATAATCATATTTTTGGATTTTTTAATATAATCATATTTAATGTAGTTTATTGGACGAGTCATTATGAATGATAATTTGTGAATCATTATAGATATTTTAATATAATCATATTTTTGGATGAATCGTGTATATATTTGAACCATTAATTTACATGTGATTTTTGATAAATATGATGTATTAGATTTGTTCGTTTGTGTTCATTAATGTTTGTTTGTGTTCATTTATGTTTTTTTTTTTGTGTTCGTTTGTGTTCGTTTACGTTCATAAACTGTTCGTTTAGTTTATTAACAAAAGGACATGAACATTTTCATCTTCTTAATGAATGAATATGAACAAAAAATTGTGTTCGATACGTGTTTGTGTTTGTGTTCGTGTTCGTGTTCAGTTAAAGTTAAATGAACGAACATGAACATGCTGATGTTCGTGTTCGTTCAGTTTGTTTACAACCTATCACTTTGTGTAAATGTATGTATTATCCTAATTCCTACAAAGTTGTAATTCGCATAAGAAACCTATGGAGCGTTTGGTATGTAGTAATTTAATGGAATTCAATGGAATTAGAATCTGAATCTTATTGGTCATTGTGTTTGTTTGGTAATAATTCACTGGAACGGGAATTTGAATTCCATTCTTATCATGTTTGGTTGAGAAAAAAATTGAAATTAGAATTAATTCCCTTAATTTCATTCAAATAAAAGATTACAAGATCCTTCCAAATATTAAAAGATTTCAAATTTTAATTCCAACAAATTCGCGAATCAAACGCACCCTTAAAATAAAACTAAGTAATTTATCATGTAATATTATAATTATACAAAATCTGCAAATAATTTTTACACAAAGTAACATAAATGGTGTATGTGGTTTGTCCAGAATATTAACTGATTTAGTCTAAGGGACAAGAATGGTTACAAAATACAAACCTTAAAAGCATCATATCTCAAAAGATTCATTTATGTTTATAAATAGTGGTAATTTACTCTTATAATGTAAGACTGTTGTAATTTTGACACATTCTGAAAGTTACACAACCCGCGAATGTAAACTTAGTCGAGTAACGTTGGTGGCATCACTAATATGGAAGGCTCTTATCGCCGTTGACAGAGTCAAAAGTGGGAGATTTAGGGACTGCTTGTTGGATCCTGCAATAACTTTGAGGGGATAAACAGTTCACCAAATTCAAAAAGTGTGTTTGGGAACATATGAGTTCCATATCCAATCAGAGATATGCACATGGGCAAAGGCGTGTTATGATTGTTGGGTTAATCAGGTTTTGTTCACGGTCAGTGGGTCAGTGTTTCAGTAGCTAATGGGTACGGGTCAAAGTTTAGCATTCTGGTTTATTTCGTTTGATGATTGAATAAACGAACGTTAGTTTGGGTTTGACCGAGTATACATGAAAGTGTACGTTGGTACCGGTTATTCAGTTGAAATGGGTAGTACTTTTAGGATAATTTTAATGCTAGTTTTATGTTCCAACGTTTATTTTGTTATCTTTTAGCTTTGTTGGATAAAATAGTGGTTTTTCATTTCCTTTTCTTTTGCACCTTAAAGTTCTCTTCACATACAAATTTTCTATCAAGAGGTCCTGCTCTTTATTGTCGTGAGTTTTGCGTGTGTGATAAGAGGCTTGATAACCAACAACGACGAGGTTCTTGCAAAACTTAAGGTAAACAAGTTTTGCATAATCACAAGTTGGTGTCGGTTCCTGATATACGAGACCGATTACTGGGCTAGTCCAGCTGGTTGTTCACATGATATGGAATTTTAATGAATGACAAACATGGTGATGGAATTGAAGCATGGGTGAGTCTGAATGAGAAAGACATACATCTGTTTAAACAAGATCAGGATATGATAGCTTTCACCTCCTGATTAAATGCTTTGACTTGTTAAATTGCAGGCATCCCTTCACTTTATGTAAATGTACGTGTCATCCTGATTCTTACAAAGTAGTAATAATTTCGCAGATAATCATAAAAAATTGCAGATACACAAGTCTAGTCAAATACGATCGGAATAAATAATTATTTTCGAATCTGGTTCAAGTGTGTTGATTCATGTTTTCAAGATCAAAAAGTCAGAAGTTTCATACTTTATATATTTCAACTATAGTTTCAGCTAACTGCCAGTTATATATCTTGTACTTACTACCCAGCAGATTGGATAAAAACAAAGCTTAGGTGGGTTGACCAAGTTAGATCAAAAGCTGGTAGGGTCATTTGCTAGAAGTTCCTTTCAAAGCTTCTTTCAAGAATCAACCATTCATCATGGAGATTAAGGTTCGATCCACTCAGATCATAAAACCATCAAAGTCAACCCCACAAAATCAACGAAATTTCAAGTTGTCTGCACTCGACCAACTCGCTCCATCGTCATGCATATATATGATCTTCTACTATAAGTCCAGTGGTGAGGTTGATGTTTCGGATAGATGTGGTCAGCTGATCAAGTCGTTATCAGAGGTGCTACATTTGTATTACCCACTAGCTGGCAGGATCACACAAGATGGCCGCGAAGTTGATTGTAGCATCAAGGGGTGAAGTATATGGAGACTCAGGTGAGTACAAGACTGGAAGACTTTCTCAGCCATGGTCCCGAGATTGAGCAGCTAGTTGGTGCACCAGATCAAGTCACAATCGCATTGGTAACAATCCAAGTCAATGTCTTTGAAAGTGGTTCATTGGTTATTGGTGTTAGTGCTTCACATAAAGTCACTGATGCATACAACCTAGCCAGGTTTGTTAATGAATGGGCTAGCATGAACCGCACAGGGCGCTGCAACGATGCATATCGCCCTTCTTTTGATAATCTGGCTTCTTTCTTCCCACCTGTGGATGTTGCATCACTTGATCAGCAGTCACCCTTTACAGTTGACCAAAAGCCAGTGATTCTAAATAGAAAGTTTGTTTTCAACAGGGCTGCAATATCAAATCTAAGAGCAAAAGCCGGTTCAGAAAATAGGAAACTTAGTCGAGTAATGTTGGTGTCTTCGTTAATATGGAAGGCTCTTATCGCCATTGATAGAGTCAAAAGTGGGAGATTTAGGGATTGCTTGTGGGCTCCTGCATTAACTTTGAGAGGAAAAACTGGTTCACCGGTATCAAAGATGTCCTTCGGGAACGTATGGCTTCCATATCCAATCCGCTTTGTACCAAATGGAACAGAATGTGAGTTTCTTCATCTTGTAACTCTGATAGATGAGACAACAAGAAATGTAATCAACTGGCTTCCAAAAGCAAGTGGTAAAGAGATATGCACACGGGCAAAGGCGTGTTACAGTGAGGTTTTTGAAGAAGTTAAGCAGAACAAGTTTAGCATAATCACAAGTTGGTGACGGTTTCCGATATATGAGGCTGATTTCGGTTGGGGGACGCCCTACTGGGTTAGTCCAGCTGATCGTTCACATGATATGGTAACGTTGTTGGATGACAAAGATGGTGATGGAATTGAAGCATGGGTGAGTCTGAATGAGAAAGACATGCATCTGTTTGAACAAGATCAGGATATGATAGCCTTCAGCTCCTAATCAAATGCTCTAACTTGTTAACTTGCAGGCATCCCTTCACTGTGTACAAGTATGTTTCATCTTGATACTGTTAAAGATTAAATGGGTCAAATGGGTCGGTTCCTTAGGAGTTTTTTTCATGTATTTTGTTCATGAATAAGTCTAGTTTAAGTTGCATGTATCAACCTATATAAGGCTTTGTTGCTGATTGACTAAAACAACCAGCTATTCATCTTCTTCTCCCTTAATATTCTTCTACATTTACTCTTAATTTCATCCAGTTCATCTCTAATTTAACCAACATATTCCAACAAAGCTGTAATTCCCATAACACACTATGAATAAAGCTTTGCAATTGAGCATACAATCGTTCAAAAACTGCTCATAATTCTTAATTCAGTCATTTCATCAACACCTGGTGTGCATGTTAGATTGTCAGATGCAATCTTGTTGAAACTTTGAAAAGACCTCCAAATCAATCAATCAGATGAAATAACCAGAATGTTCACTAAATTTAACATAATATATTTCAGTAAACATTCAAGAATTTGGTGTTCCATCATCCATGGAAACTCATGGTAGCATACCCATTTCTTTAAGTTTATTTAAAGTTTAGAAATACTGCAACATTGAATTGAACTCGTATGTCCGATTTGATCATTTTTTGAACAATTGTAATGGGGAATTACAGATTTATAGCATACCTATGCAATGATACAAATTGGGTAAATTTTGGAAGGTGGAAGAGCTTAGAGTAAGAACCTGGTATGGAGGCTTAGTGATGCTCACTGTTTTGTCCGAGTCAACTCAGTTCAAGGTTACGTGAAAATGTATTTTTAAAACCGTCCCAGATAACGAACCGATTATTTTACAAGTTTGTTGATCGTATCGAGATTTATAAACCAGAGGATGTCATATATAAAAGAAATAAATATAATTTTAATATATTTAGTTCAAAAACACAAATGTAAAAAATACTATGGAGGCGTTTGGTTTGCGTAATTTTTTGGAATTGGAATTTGAATTAGAATTCGAAACAATTGTTTGAAATTCAAATTCTCCAAAGGTTTTGGAATTCTAAAGAATTGAAATCTATAAAGGGAATTTAAATTCCAAATGTATTCTAGTGAAAAAACACTTGTAAAGGAATTTGAATTTATCACTTGTAACAAATCGCCACCACCTCAATTCTCACCGATCATCGCTGCTACATACCACCGCCGTCACTGCTAACAATCGACCAGGACCACAAACCGTGCCCGTTGTCGAAAACGGACCATACCACACTGTCGATAACGCCCATCGTCAAGACACGGTTAGGCAACGGTGGTTGGCAACAGTCGACGGTTAGGGGTGGCGGCGGTCGATGGTGGTTGGTGCAAACAGTGGGCGGCGTTGGTCAACGTCAAGGTTGTGCGGCGGTGGTCTGTCGGCAATGGGCAACAGTCAGCGGTCAGGGGAACGGCGACGATCGGGGCCATCGGCGATGGTCTGGGGCATCGATGGACAACGGGGGGGGGGGGGGGGGGGGGGGGGGGGGGCAGCGTCGGCAATCGGGGTCGTCGGTAGTGTTGGTTGGCGGTGGGGGGGTGGTAGTTGGTGGTGGAGGCAAGGGTTGGTGGAATTTGAAATCATTTAATATTTGGAAGGATTTTGAAATCCTTCATTTAAAGGAGTTTAAGAGAATTAATTTTAATTCTAGTTTCAATTCCTTTATCAAACAAACATGTTAAGAATGAAATTCAAATTCCAATTCCAATGAAATCCTACCAACCAAACACAATAACCAATGAATTTCATATTTTAATTCCATTGAATCCTGCATACCAAATGCCCTATATGTTTAAAGTGAAATTACACTTTGAGCACAACATTAGCACTTAATTAACTAAAAGGTGTATTATGATTTACTAAATGATAAAAAAATGAGATTTTAAAAAGAAATTAAATTAAATTAAAATCCAGTTCGACCGGTTTAAATAAAAGTGTTCAACTACACACAATCGGTTCCATGATCGGTCTTCCATCTTGTTTTAAAAACACTTACATGAACCATACCAACACAAATCAAACCTAAAAGTTTCACAAATCAAAACGAAGATATGTAAAGCAAAGTTATCCCAAGTATGATAAGAGTTAATACATTCTACTAATACTTGCCACCAGCCATTTCTCACCCTAAACTTTCAATGTTATAAATTTCCCCCTTAACTTTTTTGATAAACTTTATAAAATATTACTTTTATCCTCCTCAAGTTTTTAAAGTTTCAAGTTTACTCATATGCAATTTTACTTAAGAAAACTAATTTTTTACTTTCGTACTTTTATGTACGTGTCGATATAAATTCGACCTCATCTACACTTGACGTAAAAAAATTTCAAATGAGTATGTATGATTTAAGATGGTCGACGTCTCGACGCTAGTTTACGTTTTAATGTAATTTTTGTTCAAAAATGAGTCGGTCAAATATAAAATATTTTCATACTTATTTTTATGTATGTTTTGAGTCGTCCTACAACTCAATGTAAGTTTTGTTTTGAAGCAAATCGGGTCAAATATAATACGTTTTAATTCGACTATAAAAAATCCGAGTTACTTTACGTTTCGACGTAAGGTAGTTCGGAAACAAGTCGATGCGACTAATTATATTTTATCACATTGATCCCACTACAAGTGTTTTTAGTACGTTAATAGTAAAAAGAGTTGAGTGAAATATAATATGTATTCATTAAGCAATATAAAATCGAGTTACTCTACATTCGACTTAATTTAGTTTGAAAATGATTTTGGTCGATTGTAGTCTATATTTTATGACGTTGTGTACGATTTCGCTGCAGCGCGGGGCAGGTTAAAAAACTAGTTAACAAACATAAATCAACATCAACTAGTTTTAATACAAGGCGGGCGTTGTGGCGGCATCGTACGTGACATAATAAAGTAGGGATTAACAATTGACCCAACATGTTTCCGGCCTAAATTTACGTTGAAATGTAAAGCATCTCGAATTTTTATCGAAACGTAAACCAACTCAAACTGTACATAAAAAACACATGTAGCTACGTCGTATATGACGTGATAAAGTAAAGATCACAATCGTCCCGACACTTTTTTAAACTAAATTATGTTAAAACGTAAAGTAAGTTGGATTTATATCATCGCATGAAAACATTTTACATTTGTCCTGACTCAATTGTGAGCAAAATTTATATAAAAACATAGACGAACTTCCAAAAGTAAATCATCTCAATACATATATAAAAATAATCACAAAAGCGTTTTATATTTGACCGAAATATATCGACATGTACATAAAAAATACGAACATTAAATTAGATTTCTAAGTAAAAATTGTTATGTGAAAACCAAAATTATAAATAACTAACCTTTTACAAAATATTTTAAAATTTGCCCAGGTGTGAATAATAATATAATTATATATATATAATATACAATTCACAACTTGATGTACAAAAACTTTATAGGTATTTAGTTTAACCACAAAAGTTTGATTATTTGCAAAAAAAAATCCACCTACTTACTTTGAGCAAAATTATATTAGTTTTTTATAACATTTTGATTAATAGTATTATTTAAAATGTTTGAATATCATCATAAATTTAATAATATTGTAACAAAAAATTTCAATATTATAAAAAGGATATTTTTAAAATATACTTTACCGTTTTGATATTCTAAGTTTTGATGATTCAATTTTCTTCAAAACGGATCATATCCACATCCCTGCGTAATTCTTCAGATTCAACGTACTTATCTTAATCAAACAATTAACGAATCGACGTCACTTTTATTCATGTGATGTTGCCGCCGCAACGCGCGGGTCTTTTTAACTAGTTATATACACAAATAATATTATTGATGTTCATTTCATCATAAATTGATAAATGTAATATGAAAATGACTGTTTATTTCTTAAAAAATAATAAATTGATTAATTTCTTACTAATACTGTAATTAAGATTATTATACAAAATTAAAAGCGAATGTTTAGTCATTTGCTAATCGATAAAAAAACAGAATAATAGTTTATTGCAATATTGAAATGATATTGATTTATGGTGTAACAAATCTAGAAAGCAATAGTCATGCACGGGCAAACGTGAGGAGGTTGAAGAACAATATGGGAAAGTGTGGTTGGATGCTTTACTTGTATCCCCCGTATATATAGGTTGATGTAATTTGGTATAATGTAGTAGTAGGATAGGTTTGTCGTTCAAAAAAAAAACAAAGTATATAGGTTGTACCTTCACGTATTGAAAGGTAGTACAACTACAAGAATGGTCAATGGGAGGCTTCGTCGAGAGAGCGGTAGGTTTCAACAGGGTGGTCATCTCAAGAGCCTCGAGAATTCAATGTAGTTGCTCTTCATATTGATCTCCGGCAGTTTCTCTTCATGTGGATTCCAATTAGTGTTACTATTCATTTCGTTTACAAATAAACATATAACAGAACTGTAAAGTTAACGTTAATAATGGAAGTCTAAAATATAACTACCATTACCTCCAATGTTTCGAAAGCAAACAAAATGTTTTAGAATATGATACTCAAATTGATTTTAATTTAGTATTATCAACAAAAAGAAAACGGTGTTCTTTGTTCATTTAATAGAATGAACATGAATATACTTGTGACTAAGAGAATCACTGATAGAAAACATTAAAAGTGTACCTAGTCAGCTAATAGATTAAAGAACACTCAATCTTAAAACCTTGAAAACTTACTACAATAACAAAAACTAAAAACATTATCACATCATCACCATCTTTTTTTTATTTTCGATCTTTTGTTTTTTCTCTCTATAATATTCTATGTATATAGTACATATGAGTCCCATAACAACTAATTTTTTATAGTTCATGAGAGAAGAACTTGGGTCTCAAAAACATCCCCATCCAATGACAAAAAAAACGTGATAAATTTTCATGTGATTGTTTTTAGGATGTGAAAACCATCTATTTGGAGATGTTATAAAAGGTTCACAAGGAGTTTTTTGAACATTTTGGTTTTTTTACAAGCCACAACCGATGATGAAGATATGTATATGAACATTGTTTTTCATCTTTAAGCTCAATAGGCCATCCTATACGCATGTGGTTTATACACGTAGAACCTCTACATCGAACCTCTACAATCGTACGGTATGGGTATGCCTATACCTGGCAAAATGGGCGGGTTGGATCGGGCAGGGTAGCGGGTCAAGACGAGTTCGGGTTAGGACGAGTCATTCTAAAGAGTTGGTCGTTTTGGTTAGGGTCAAGATGGGTTCTATTAAAACTGGATGCGGGCTAGAACATGTCCGAATAATAGAACAATATATATAATCTAATTAAGCTTGTGTCTTGTGATCTCCAAATTATTTAAGATATACCTACGTCTTCCCTACACTTCTCCAATGAGTCTTGTTCATCTTCTGTTGACAACCAATGGCGTAATACTGAAGATAGGATAGAATCATAGAACTATTACAAAAAGTATATAATCCATGATTAATCATATTTTTTCAATCTCATCAAAATTGCAACAATAGTACTCAAGTCTCAATAACAACGACCTGCATCATCACTTTTATTCAAAATCTTCTAAAACTTTGATTTGGAACCCATAGATTCCTTATCAATCAAGCAGAATCGTTGGAGGAGTGTGTGTTCCCGATATGAACGGGAACAATGAGCATGGATCTTAGGATTCATATTGATAAAGACAAAAACTTGAATGATTAGATGCTAAAATATAATAATTATAAACATGATGAAAAACACAAACATGTTTAATGATTTGTGTTTATTGATATGTTGTTGAAATCATCATCCTTGAACGATGATGATATATAGTTGTGGATGATGAACTTAATTCACCCTAACAAGTGGTGAATTAGTCACACATTACAATGATAATATGTGCTAATATATATACTAGTCTAGCAATACAAATAATTACAATATAAACCCTAGACTAATATTTTTGTTGATTTCGTACTTCAAGTCTTCAACTTCAATAATATTGAAATCTTCAACTTCTTCCAAGGTAGAATACTCAACAAAGAGAAACATGTTAATCTGAACCAGTAAGAAATCCAGATGAAGAACATGAATTCGGATCTAGATGATAGATAAGAACACAAGAATTCTTGAAGGAACCCAAATGAATAGAAAAAAAGATGAAGAAGATAGGAAACAATAACAAAATAATAGAAGTTGCGATTCAATAAAGATTTAATTTCATCCTTGACCACATAAAAATTATATAATGCCCAAAGCAGCCCATAACCTTACATGAATTGCCCAAATGGACCCATTTTCAAATGCATAAGTTACAATTGTCAGATCTTACTGTGTCTTGTGGTCTTACAACATTCACAACTTATTATTTATTTATATATTTATAATTAACTAAAAATCATCATCTCTTATATTTATATTTCATTATACAAAAACACCCTATATCCTATTCTCTATACTTATCTTTATATTGTTTTTTTATTATTATTTCTATTTCTTCTATTATAATCTTAACTATCAATTATTTTATTTTATTATCATTTTACTTTTAAAATCAATTTTATTATTTTTATAAAAAGTTTGACTTTTTAATTTATGGGTCATCGTATAGAATGAGTTTGAGTTTGAGTTGGGCGAGTTCAAGTCAAGACGGATCTATTTCAAATAAACATTTATAAAGTTTTGATAATCTGCTTATTACAAAACTAAAGAATATAACATTCATAATGTGGAATTTCAAACATCAAAATCTAAAATTACGATTCATAGTAGTAAATAAAACATATTCATGAAAGAAATAATATAACATAACATGATGTCATTTATTGTTGAAAATAGAGTAGCCGTTGATGTGGAAAACTCTATATAAACGTGACTTTGAATGAAGTGCATATGTGTTGGGTCAACCTCTTTCCGATATGTGTTGCACAAATATGAATCTAAAACGAGCTTATATAAAATAATCTTATATTTTGAAATTAGAATACTTTTAAACATGCAGTTAAATCTAGTAGTCAAGATCCATTATTTTAATAGTTTGATCGGTATCATAGTAAGCGATTAGTATAGTTTCTATGACAAAGATTTCATATCTATACTAGATTTGCTTTGTTTCATATTATTGAAACAACAATATGATTAAGGATCTATCTTAACTTATTTAATTCATACATGGGATTACATATTGATGCAACTTTATATTTTAAATTAAACAATATAAAAGGAACTAAAAAAATTCCAGTCGCGATCACGTAAAGAAATTACAATATTCAATCATCTAAGTTTAAATAATACATACTAAAACCTTTTTTTATTTTCCATAAGTTTTAAAAAAAATTATCAATCAGGTACAAATGAAGGAACAAAACACCATTTGGAAAGCTACAAAATTCTCAAAAATTGCTACACATTTATTTCTTTGGGTTGGCTGGTGATCATGAGTATTAGATTGCAAATAAGCAAAGCATGCAATAACAAGTTTTCAGTCCAACAAGATTGCAAAATGACGGGAGGATAGGCGGGTTGGGAAACAGGTCAAAATGAGTAGTTTTTGTAAGGGTTGAAACGGGTCGGGTCGGGTCAGGGTAGGGTTGGTTGACAAAAGAAACTTTTTGTCCAGTTTCTTTTATAAGCAATTAGTGGCTAAAATACAGTTACATGAATTTACTTTGTATTGCTATTGAATTGATTGAACCAAATTGTAGTGATAGCCAAATAACCCTTCTGTGAGTGCTCTCATGAGGGTAGTTTAAAAATTAACTTCAATCTGTGGTTTAATTTTAGACTCTTTAAGGATCCTTGAAATTAAAATGAATAGTTTAAATCATGTATGATGACAGTATGGTTGGTTATGTGTGGTACATTAAAAGGTGTTATAGAAAAATATAAAATACACCCTTCATCATGCATTGGTTCAAATATAAAATACACCGTTCTCCGCACCAGTTCATCTATGCAGTCGCTAACTTTGTTTTACCAATTAGCCGGCAGACTCACACAAGATGAACTCGAAATCGATTGTAACGGTCAGGTATTTGGAGACACAAAGTGACTACAACTCTACATGATTTCCTCCAAAAAGGTCCCAAGATTGATCACATCAGACTACTCGTCAGTTTACTTGAACAATCACTAACATGGCTGGTGACTGTTCAGGTGAACGTGTTTTTGTGTGACGCGCTCGCAGTTGGAATAAGTGCGACACACAAAGTCAAAGACACATGGAACCTAGTCAGGTTCATCAATGCGTGGGCTTGCATAAACAAAGAATGCCACAATAAGGTCTATAACCCTTCTTTTGATAACTTGAGTTCTTTTTTCCCACCTAGGTCAATTTCATCATTAAATAAATCAAATAACTCTAGGTTTTTAAATGATCCTGAACCTATTGTAAACAAAAGGTTTGTATTTACTGGTGGAGGTTTTCATCGGATCGGATAACGGATTATTCGGATTATTCGGATTTGAAAATTTCAAGACCTTATCCGAAATCCGATCCGATCCAAATAAGGATTTTTCTATCCGATCCGAAACTAACCGAATTCAATTAGGATCGGATTCGGATATATCCGAAGAAACCAAATAACAATTTTTTCTATATTTTTGTTTTTTTTGCTAATTTTTTATTTTTAATATTTTATAAGTTGAAAATCACAATAAAAGATATAAAACTAAAAAATTGACTTGTACTCAAATTCAAAATTAAAACACAATAGATAATTGTATGAAACCCGAATATTAGAATCTCTAATTTAGAACGACAGTCAATTATTACATATTTATATAAGATTATGACTAGAATGTGTAAATATTTTTGTGTATTGAGTTGAATACATGATAGATAGTTGAGTAATGAGTATTGGGTTAGAAATATAGTTGAAGTCTTATTCGGATTATTCGGATATCCGAATAATCCGAATAACCTGAACAAAAAAAATTGTGAAATCCGAAATAAGGAATTCGGATTCAGATGAGATCCAATCCGAATAAGGATTCGGATCGATTTATTAGGATTCGGATACGGATCGGATTCGGATAGTTTCGGATATCGGATTTGTTGAACACCCTTATTTACCGGGGCTGCAAAATCAAGTCTAAGAGCGAAAGCGGGTTCAACGAACCGTAGATACAGTCGAGTAACGTTGGTGAGTTCGTTAATATGGAAGGCGATTATTGCCATTGAAGAGTCTAAATGTGGGAATCTCAGGAACTGTTTACAGGCACCCGCGATGAATCTAAGGGCAAATGTTGGATCCCTGATATCCAAAAGCTCGTTCGGGAACGTATGGACTCCATACGCGATCCGATTTGGGCAAGTGTAGGTGGTAGTTTAATTGCGATGGTGATTTTGATGGATGATAAGTGTGGTGATGGTGTTGAAGCATGCGTGAGTTTGAAGGAGAATGATATGAAGTTGTTTGAACAAGATGAGGACATTTTAGGCTTCACCTTATCATAAGCTTTATTATTATTTTTTCTAATGCGAATCTTAATATGATTTACCGTGAGAACAATGTATTCTGGGTTGTTTTAAACTCGTACTCCTCTCTTTTTACTTGTTATATTTTTTTTTCTGTTTTTACTTGTTAAAATTTCTAAATATACGAATTTAATTGTTTACTTCTACTACATTAAAAACAAAGGAGACGGGATGCATTTAAACTGTTTGTAGACAAATAGAACAAAACTATATATAACTTATTACTTTTTAGTTGATAGTAATAAACTTCTGTGGAAATTACACGATCTTAAAGTCATTTGCGGATACACACTATTATAAGAGTTCGATTACCCTTTAGATCGATCTCTAGTATGTTAAGCTTAATAACATGACCAATCTCTAAAATCTTATAAAGCTACAAGAAATTGACAATTCATGATACGAACCCTAACACAACATGAAAAGAAACAAGTTTTAGGTCAGACAACACAACCTGTTTAAAAAAAACAGGTCGGCTGCGGATTGACCTGTTTAAAAACAAGTTGGGCATGGGTTGTCCCGCTTGAAAACGGGTTGCCACTTTGTATAATATATGATTTAAAAAGTTATTTTAAATTTTGCACTAATAATTATATTATTTTTTAGATATTTTTTCTTAAATTTAATAGTTCAACTTACAACTTCAGTTTAGATATTCACTTTAAAGCTTTATAAAGAAGACAAATGTATATTACCAATGGTCTCTCACTCACTAAAAATTAATATCCGCTCACACAGGATACGTTCGATACATAGGGCTACATTATCTACTCGCAAAACAAAAAGGTGAAACTTATTTAAGTCATAAAGTATCATATACCATTTTATTACAATCATAATCATTTATTCAACTTCATGACATGAACAAAAAACTTATATACCCATGAACCCAATAAAAACCAACAACTAAGGATCCAACTGTTACTTTGTTCAAACCAGCACTACTCGGTGCAGGCGCGGGCGCATCACCGCCAGACGGAGGCAATGCGACCGATGCACTAGTCGGTGCAGAAGAAGCTCCATAACGGGATGGTGGAGAATCAAAATCACTAGATGGAGAAGCCACAGGCATCCATGGGGATTGTGAGACAGACGACGAAGATGGTGTCGGCTCGTTAACAGAAGTTGTTGGTGCCGGAGATAGGGACGCGATTGTTGATCCGAGTAAGAGTGTAAGTGACAACATGGTTATGGTGAAGGAAGCCATTGTTGTAGAGTGTGAATAAAGGTTGATGATGTAAAAGAATGAGTGTGTTTGGTTATTTATAGAGAATGTTGGTGTGACATTATTGGTAACAAATGTAGTGGTGAACCAAAGAGTTGCATCATTGAAGAGATTTTGTCATAAAAGCATGCAATTTAATTAAACCGATTGCAAGTGTTGCCTTCTCGTGTACATGTCTAGTGACAATATTTTGTTAATTAGTAAAAGAAATAATACATTTTCATAGTTTTTTTAACGACTTTTTTTCTCTCTTAACCATTTTACTAGACGATAACAAGAGACGATGAAACAAAAACGTGCTGGAGGTTAAAGGATTGACGGACCAAAACAATAGATTTGGAAAGACGATTTTGGCATTCTATGAATGAAATCATTAAGGAGTCTGATCGAATCCGAGACCTATGTTTATTTTTTGGATGAAGTAATATTCGACCCCTCCAAAATCCAAATTAATTTCTATTAAAGCAAACGTTTTTTTGTTAGGAGAGCGGCGTTACAAAAAATATCAACAAATAAGGCTCACATTTAAAGAAATGTAAGTCTTCAACAAGGATCTAAGAGATAATGGAAACTATAAAACCATATGTTATGAAATAATTCTTTCTACTCTTATGAATGCAAATATAAAACACCGAAAAGATTATAACAAACACTTTCTTATAGGCGAAGAATACGAGGATTTTAAAAGATTATCATGAAAAAGAGTGATATGATTTGAAGTTCTTTTTGTAATATGTTTTATGTTGTTTAACAAAAAAGAGGCATTTACATATTTTTTATTTATAAATTCATTAATTACATGTTTATTCAAATTAATTTTTTAATTACATATTTTACCTTTCTAAAACATATGTTTTATATATTTACTCATTTTATTAAAAATAATTATTAAATGTTTATTATATTTATATTTTTACTAAGCTATTTTTACACATATCTGTTTTTAAGAACATCAAACACATATCTTCTCAAGTTTGAGTTTTCTATATAAATTAAAATAATAAAATCATCACTCCAAACACAAAAGTTTCTTTCAAAACAATAAACACCAATAATCCAAGTTATATATCCAAATACAAAACCCAACTGTCAACGGTTCAAACAATTATGTTTTGAGAAAATACGTAACTTAAAATTAAAATATTATAAAATAAGAAACATGTAGAATCCTACTTTGATTAGAACTATTATTTAACCAAGTAACCAGCTAACCATACACATTTATCCGATTAAAATTCTTTATATAGAATGACGTAGTCGAAAACAGAATGATAAACAATTGAACTTGTTGATTCAACGAGAATACCATAAATAATTCTTCTAACTATCGTTGATTCACAAGAATACCGATAATCAAGAATTAACACTAACACACACTGTGATAGAGAGAAGACAAAGGTTTTTTATAAACTTCAATAATTATTTCATCCATCTCTTACAGGCATATAAAGAAACAAAACAAAAGTCGAATGGGTCATAAAACATAAATGGGTCAAAACCTAGGCCAAATGTAAAGTCCAACAAAATCTAAAAATAAGACAAAATTTGAAATAACTCATAAAATAAGTCGTTTTTGGGCCGAAACGGTAACCCAAACAGTCTATGGCTGTTTGTGAAACCGTGCTCATAGGTCCAACAGTCGTTTCGATTGGTCGCAAACCTAAAACAGAGACTTCTAGCCCAAGTTATGATCATTTCAATGAATTGTCTTTTAATAAGCGATCTTAAGCCTTAAAAACTATAGTTTGTTCATTCACACTTGAGCCCACGCCATAAAACTTAAGGGCTGTTTGTTTATGTCTAACCGGGCTGACCCGGCTGACTTGGTCAGCGTCAACCGTTTGATACGGAAGTGGTACCAGCTGACGGGGTCATTGCTTCTGACCCAAACCTGAAAAATCAATTGTTGACCCACATCTTCAACAAAAACTCCAAACCATTTGCGTAGCAGCCCCCATTTGCACAACACCAACACCCAAATCCACCCGCCATTTGCGGAGCACCGACCGGAGCACCCAAATCTAGCAGTTGCGTGACCTCCCTGCGCGACCTCCCCGCGCGACCTCCCGAGCACCTCCTTGCGACCTCCCGAGCACCTCCCTACGGTAATCATGCTTTCTTTATGAATATAGATGTGTATGTAGATGTATATGCATATAAATGTGTATGTATATGTGTATGTAGATGTAATCAAACATCCAAATTTCAGTCAAATGCGGACTCAGCCAGAATTTTTTACTGGGTCAGCTTTTGACTCGGTTAGATCTTACTCAGTCAGCGTAATTAAACAGCTCCTTATGCATACTCATACACTCATTCGATAAAAATATCGTTGAAAATAAAACCATGAGAATCCTACGTTAATTAGAATTGACGAGATTAGAAAGAGGTGAAAAAGTTAAAAAGTTAAATTACATCTTAATTCTTACCTATGTGTATCTATATGCACCATAACCCACCCTTTATATATATATATATATATATATATATATATATATATATATATATATATCTTTCTTATAGGCCGCCTCTCTCAATCGTTCGGCTATCGGTCACAACTCAAACCCTAAACACTTGCTTAATCGATCTGTAAGTTTCTTCAAGTGTTCAATTTGTTCTTCCGATTATGATTTGTATTGAGGATTTATTCATTGTATTGCTTTGTGTAAATCGATGATGTTTGCTTGTAACTAATTGATTTGATATGTCTTTTGGTTAGATTGTTGATGAATTGATGAATTTTGTTGTGTTTTCATTTGAAATCTGAATCTGTTCTCACTTCTCACTACGCTTTTGATAAATCGAAGGATTTGTTTACCTTGATAGGGGTTTTTGGATTTTCATTTCCGTTGCATATGGATTAGTTTATTGTAATTAATATTAGATCTGATTTATATTGTGTTTTTGCTATTGGTTTGCGTTATCTACTGAATTGGGATTACGCGATGATGGAAGCTAAGCTGTCCTCTATGATTATTTGTGGGTACTCAGATGATATGAATTTCTATTGTTTTGTGTTTCGTTATTAGTGTCTTTGGTAATCATGATGGTGTCTTTGATTAGGATAGGCAGCTAATGTTGCCTTATATGGTTTTCAATTTTTCATACAACTAGTGAAAGGTAGGATGAATAGATTTGTTATGATTTCTTTGAGTTGTATTGGGAAATCTGTTGTTATCTTACCGATGCTATGATGTCATCTCAGATCGTATTACACTGGTCTCTTTTTTGTTTTTGTATATTTAAAATTTACCTTTTTAAAATGATGCACTACTTTATTTATGTCATCAATCAAAAATTATGTTGATCCGGGTATATAGCGTCTCAGCTTTATGTTTCATTGAACATTGTAAAGAGTTGTGCTTTTATTTATGATCATATCCATCAAAATTTTGAGGAACATACATGGGATGCCTGGTTGAAGGATGTAAATTTTATTCCTTTTATACTATAACTTGCTTGTTTAATTTTGCAGTCATACTTTGTTGCGTTGCTTGGTGGAGTAAAATGTTCTATGTGGATTTTCTTTTGATTAACTTGTGGTTGAAATAATCATCTTTTTGCAATATACTTAACCTTTGTTTTTTGTTAAGTTATAGTAGTGTGTATTTCTGATAACTTTCTTTTAGTAAGAATGATTTTGCTAAGTAGTCTTCATATTTGTATAACTGGCCTTAACCACTCTATATAATCTGTCTTACTGTTTTTTTGTGATACATAAGGCACATTTTGGTGATTAAATGTTATGATCTGTACATCAGTTGTTTTTGGTTACTAACTTCTCATCATAATCATTATGAAGGTTGTGTAGTAATCTGCGCCCGAGAAGTTGAAAGTTGGAGCCTTTGGGAAGTTATAAAAAGGGATTTTTATGTCCGCGCAGGCTATTCTGTACTTAGGGTGTATCGGGTTGTTGGGAGAGTATTGTCCTATATTCTTTCAAGGAGGAAACTCCTACCTTATTGAAAGCAGTTGGCTGTATGCTTCGAATCCTGTTAGAAAATTTTGTGGTTGCAACAGCTTGACGCAGCTACCTTCAACAGCCGATTGTTCTTGTTTCTATTCTAAAAATCTCTTATCAGAGCCTTTAATTTGTCTGGTTATTAGGATCCTTTAATTTGTCTGGTTATTAGGAGCGATACTCAAGGATCCAATAACAATGGCTTTGCAGAACATTGGTGCCAGTAACAGCGATGATGCCTTCTACAGGTATAAGATGCCAAAGATGATTACCAAGATTGAGGGGCGTGGGAATGGCATCAAAACAAACATAGTGAACATGGTTGACGTTGCCAAAGCTTTGGCTAGGCCAACTTCTTACACTACAAAATATTTTGGGTGTGAGCTTGGAGCACAATCTAAATTTGATGAGAAAACAGGGGTATCACTTGTAAATGGTTCTCATGACACCACAAAACTAGCTGCTCTTCTTGAGATTTTTATCAAGAAGTATGTTTAGTGTTACGGTTGTGGCAACCCGGAAATAGAGATACTAATCACAAAGAGTCAGATGATTCAATTGAAATGTGCTGCCTGTGGCTTTGTGTCTGATGTGGATATGAGAGACAAGCTGACATCTTTCATCTTGAAGAATCCCCCAGAACAGAAGAACTCTAAAGACAAAAAGGCAATGAGGAGAGCTAAGAAGGAGCGGCTGAAAGAAGGAGAGGTGGCGGATAAGGTACAAAAGAAGCTGCAGCAGCAGACAAATGATGCAGTGAAGAAGACTGGTAAGGATAAAACATCATCAAAAAAGAAAGGTAATGCTTCTGACGAGGATCGTGTTTCACCAACCGCAAGCCAGGCTGGCGAAAAGGAGAATGGTTTTGCTGAGGAAGATGATGATGATGGCATCCAATGGCAGACTGACACGTCAGCAGAAGCTGCTTGTCAGCGCATTCAGGAACAGGTTAGTAGCGTGACAGCTGACATGGTTATGTTGTCTACAGAAGAGCCTGTGAAGAAGAGTAAAGCTTCTCCTGCTGTTGAGGAGAACTCCAATGGCAGCATGAAGATGAATCTTGCTGACATGGCTAAGGACTATCTGAAGAAGGGTGTCGGTCCAAAGGAACTGTTGGCATCAATGTCTGGAACTCTACAAGAAAAAGCAAGTGCTCTTTATGAGGCATTACTGGATGGAGTGGAGAAAGGGTTTGCAAAACATGTCCTTAAGAAGATAATTTATTTAGCTGCTGTTGTTGCTGAGGGTGAGGGTGATGAGGATTCCCAGTTGCTTCTTTTAAGGGCGATTGAAGACTTTTGTGGGAAGTCAAGCCCAATTGCAGTGAAAGATGTGCCACTTGTTCTGAAAGCATTGTATGACGTGGACATTCTGGAAGAAGAGTACATAGTCAAGTGGTATGAGGAGGGATTGAGCGGTGGGAACAAAAGCTCTCTCATCAGGAAGAACGCAAAGCCATTTGTGGAATGGCTTCAGAGTGCGGAGTCTGAAACTGAAGAAGAATAAGATGGAGGTTACACTCTTTGTCTTTGTGTTATTTTATGTTTCGGTCTGTCTTAAATCCTTTGGTTTGTATGTTTTATGACTTGGTATTTTAACAATAAACTGTGTTTGTGTTTGTTAATTGCTGGCGTTTGTGCACTGCTAAAAGCTTATCTCTTTCATATATTTAGAATGAAATCTGTTGTTGGTATTGATAATGTTTTGTATGCTATGCGTGGTTCTAGATGACTAGTAGGATTGCAACTTTGACATAAACAGGCATTTGCTTGGTGTTGATTTTCTTGATTCTTCGTATCAATGTATCAACATTGATACATCCTCAACCGCGTATAATTTATTTATTGATGTTCTTAGTATTTTCATTTTCATTTGATCTTGAAACGCTGGTTGATAATTGCAAACGCATAGTTGGATGCAATTAAAATCCAGTATATGTTACCTTCTTTCATAATAGAGATGACCTGAATCATACCGTATGTGTTGTGTGTATTATTCTCAGTGACAATGACACATTTTGTTAGGATATGTGTTCATTAGAGTAATTTTGGTTGTTTAAATATGCTGATACGGGTCTACTTAAGTTAATGAGTTAAAACGTCTCTCTATGAAACTTGCTGATCTAGAGGTCCTAGAGCAAGTCTCAATAGGCCAACGCAACCACAACTGCCGTCACACCTACCCCCTCCACCACAAATCACTTTACCTTTGACACAAATGCCACCATAACCTCTATGGGTACGCCCTCCACATTCGCCACCGGTTGTCATAAACATGAAAAGAGCCAGTGAACTTAGTTTGATATTTTTTTTGAAGATGTCTCATATTGGCACATTACTTGACCATATTCTACCATGCTTAATTGTCTCATACTGGCCCCACTGAAAAAGTTGCTAACTAGACATTCGTAACACACTTCTGCTTTTTACTCATTTGAATTTTTTATATTTGTTTTTATATCTCATCAAATGAAATATTGGTATTTCTTTTTTAAATCCCATCAAAAGAATGCCATCTAATTCTACAATCTCAAGCCATACTAATATACTATAAATCCTAAGAGTTAAGAGGCTTTCAGTAAAGTGAATATCAAAAATTCAAAGATTGCAATAAGGGGATGGGTCATGGGTGTCGTTGCGGGCTCAAGCTAAAACGTGATGTGAAGCTTGGCAGCGCTAGGGAGCAGTACCCACCCTGTGCAGTATCACTAGTGGTGAGGAATAAGCGATATCAGTATGTTGATTATATGCAATTATGTACGCTAAGGATGACATGTATCAAAACAAACTCAATGTACAACGTAAAAAGTTAAATGTTGAGAGGAATAAAAAGGATAATTATTTTCATGTTGTGGAAATGGTTTTCAAAATGAAATAGAAAATATGATGTGACGATGATGTGTAAGAAAGAGTGTTACGAATGGAATGATTTTAGGAACGACAACTAACTCCTAATGGTAAGGAGATTGTATCTTTCACATCGCTCACATTCTCAAGCTCTCTCATCAGCATTATGTTAAAATTTCATTATCATTTCTTGGTCATCTCAAAACCCATGGTTTTCATATTTCTCATCTCTAATTATCCTTAAACTATCTTTTAAATAAACTAAATAAAATATAAAAGAAACTAAAAATATTAATTTAGTTAAAAATTTATAACAACTAACTAAAAGCATAAACAAAATTTTACTAATTAAAAAAATACATAGTACTAATAAAAATAATAATATAATATAGAAGTCTAGAAACATAATGCGCAACATCCTCTCTGTTACTGATCTCTTTCAAATGTCTATTTTTTTTTCGGTACGAGCGGCTTTTCTCATGGGTCCCGACCCAAGGAATAAATAGTGGGGTAACACGTATGATTGTATGAACCACCACAAATAGTATAGGATAATATATTTTTATATTAAGTGATGATTATACTAAAATTAATCCATAAATTAATCCACATGATCAATTATTTGAAGTCAGTTGTGGTGTGGTGGTTGATTTTTCTGAATGAGGATTTTAGAAATTTAAAGTTATTAACGTACAATTATGTTAAGGTGAACCATACTGTTGTGAAGAATTTATGAAAAGTAAAACAATTATAAAATTGTCTTATGTAACATGTTGGATTTTTGTTGGCTATTAATGTTCACAAAAGCAATAAGTACTTTACTTTTTGTGGCAAATATTATGGCACAAATAGCCTCCTGGTAGTTGCTACAACTGAGGAAACAAACCAAAAGATGTGAACTAATCAAACTAGTATGTATTCATCCACACACGTAACGCGTCTGACTCTTAGACTCTTCGGTTGGAGAGCACAAACCCCCCACCAAAGACCCACTACATAGAGATCATCGGAGGCCGAACAACCACCACCACTGCGGCATCTGTGCATGGGAAAACGAAAGGACGTTTGCCACCGCTGGCCACCAGCAATACACCCACGCCGCCACCACGAGCATCCTAAGGGGAGACGACACGACAATAAAACACCACCATTGCCACCATCAAAAACAGATTGGATCTGAGATCAGTCCTACATTGAAGAAAGATAGGAGCTGACTTGCAACCGCCATCAACGACGACGGTGGTGGCGTGCCGGCGGTGGTCCAATCGGAAAATCTTCCCTCAAGCTCTCATCTTTCTTTCTCTCTCTAAAGGCTGAAAGTAAAAAGTGTGATGATACTCACATAGGTAGTGAAGAGTTCATTCGTTGTTGTATACAATACATCAACTCTAATACACATTAAATGTCAAATTTAATACTGTTCATCAAAGTTTCTAAATTCATATTATGTAATGTAATGTAATAATGTCGAATAATCGTCACGTGTATGGTAAATATTTAATTGCAAATAATCCTGTGAAAGTGATAGGAGTGGTACCTAACACAATTCCAAACAAAAAAACTTATATCATTTTAAGTTATCTAAATAAAGAGAAATCAAAGTCATATCTACTCCAATATTAATTCAAATTACCATGTATCTTAGTGATAAAAATTGGTAATTGACACAAGTTGGAAATACAATGATTTAATGTATATGACTTACTAAATTTAACAAGTTATCAAAGTTAGAAATTAGATATACATTTGTAAATATTGTCACAGGCTTGAAAATGTTTGAGTGGATGTACTTATGCCAGTGGGTGTAGGGTACGCCGAGTAGTGATTTTCGATGGCTTTTGTTGAACTCTATTTATCATGTCTTGTTGGACTTGATCACTCACTTAGCATGTCTAGTAGTTTTATTATATGTCTTCAAGTTCGGGTCAAGTAATCAGCGAGATGGCGATGATGGAGTCCTGGGATAAATGTACATGTGTGAATCTAATGAAACAACTAATATTTTTGCAAAAACATTAAACCTTAATGTTGTAACGTAGTAAACAGACAACAATCTTGTATATACAATAAACTATTATATGCACTTTTTAAGTATAGGTTATACTCTAAACAAGATTATATTGGAAAGAAAGGATTGTGGCCTATTTTTCACTGCAACATTCTAACTATTGGTTCATATTTAAAGTAGGGTGTTACACTACCACTAACTCAAGTATGCAACAAGTTAATATGAACATACAATTGCTTATATTAAGTTACACTAGCGTTTTGATAACTAAGTGTATGAATTACGGTGTAAATACAAACTTAGCTTGAATCTAAGTCTTAGTAACCCATGAATGAACACTGGTGTAGGAGTATTATATGCATAATTCAAACTTTGTAGTGTGTTTGTTATCATTAATTTACAAAAGATAAATATAGACTAAGATTTGATTGTGTCACAAAGCCACATCCTGATAGAAACCATCTAGCAATCTCTGTTCATATGCTTTTGAATCTTTAATGGTCACAAAACCTCTAATATGGTGCAGAACACCAAAACTCAGGCATTGTGTAACAAATGATACAATAATGCATCGTAGTTGAGTTCTTCCCACTTATTTTGGAAGTTTCAATGTTTCCTCTTCAGTATAAGCTATTGACCTTACCCACATAAGGAGATGGTTTGATATTGTTGATCAGCATCACGACTGTCATGCATCTTTATCACTACACCACATGGAAGTCACAATAAATATGTGGACGAGCTCATGCTCACAAGGTCATGGTTATCCTTGCTAATCCTACTACATAAGGTAAGGCTTGAAAATCCTTGTTCATATAGACAAGATCTAAGGGAGTTACACAGGTAACTTTATTGAGATGAGGCATATCATTGATCATTCTACCTCATAAATCATTTATATATGATAATTGCGTTTGAAGCCGTTTGAAGCCAACCAAAAACCAAGAACAATCAACTTAATTGCGTCTGTTACTTTGCATCAATCAATGAATGATAATAAAATGTAGTATTACTCATCGACATATTCAGCATACTTTACGAAGAACCATGAAGATTGACGGCAAGCAAATGCTTCTGGGTGACAAAATTGCAATCCTGATATTCATCTAAAATCATTCATGCCTGTTGCCTAAATGTTGGCACTGATGAAACATCAACACCAAAAATATAGATTTATCCAGATGCATAGCACCCATACTTCGCAGTGCATAAAATGTGTGAATTAACAAACACAAATACAAACAGGGTTTATTGTTAAGATACCAAGTCATAAAACATCCAAACCAAAGCATTCAAGCCACACACAGAAACCATAAAATAACACAAAGATAAAGCACGTAACCTCCATCTTATTCTTCTTCGCTTTCAGATTCAGCGCTCTGAAGCCATTCCACAAATGGTTTTGCATTCTTCCAGATAAGAGAGCTTTTGTTCCCACCGCTCAATCCCTCCTCATACCACTTGACTATGAATTCTTCTTCCAGAATGTCCACGTCATACAACGCTTTCAGAACAAGGGGTACTTCTTTCACTGCAATTGGGTTTGAATTCCCACAGAAGTCTTCAATCGCCCTTAAAAGAAGCAACTGTGAATCCTCATCACCCTCACCTTCAGCAACAATGGCAGCTAAATAGTTTTTCTTCTTAAGCACGTGTTTTGCAAACCCTTTCTCAACTCCGTCCAGTAACGCCTCGTAAAGAGCACTTGCTTTTTCTTGGGGAGAACCAGACATTGATGACAACAGTTCCTTTGGACCGACACCCTTCTTCAGATATTCCTTAGCCATGTCAACAAGATTCTTAGTCTTCATGTTGCCATTGGAATTCTCTTCAGCAGGAGATGCTTTACTTGTCTTCTTCTCAGGCTCTTCTGTAGACAGCATCACCATTTCAGCAGTCACGCTACTAAGCTGTTCCTGAATGCGCCGACGAGCAGCTTCTGCTGACGTGTCAGTCTGCCACTGGACGTCATCTTCATCTTCCTCACCAGAACCGTTGTCTTTGTCACCAGCATGGCTGCCAGTAGGTGAAACACGATCCTCATCAGAAGCATTACCTTTCTTTTTTGACGATGTTTTATCTTTACTACTCTTCTTTGTTGTATCTTTCGTCTGCTGCTGCAGCTTCTTCTGTACCTTATCTGCACCCTCACCTTCCTTCAGCCGTTCCTTCTCAGCCCTCCTCAATGCTTTTTTGTCTTTAGAATTTTTCTTCTGTTCCGGTGGATTCTTCAAAATAAATGATGTTAGCTTGTCTCTCATATCCACATCAGACACAAAGCCACAAGCAGCACACTTCAACTGAACCATCTGAGTCTTTGTTATTAGTATCTCTGTTTCCGGGTTCCCACAACCATAACACTGGACATACTTCTTGATGAAATTCTCAAGAAGAGCTGCTAGTTTTGCTGTGTCATGAGAACCATTCACAAGTGATACCCCTGTTTTCTCATCAAATTTAGATTGTGCTCCAAGCTCACACCCAAAGTACTTCGTAGTGTAGGAAGCTGGCCTGGCCAAAGCTTTAGCAATATCAACCATGTTCACAATATTCGTTTTGATGCCATTTCCACGCCCCTCAATCTTGGTAATCATCTTTGGCATCTTATACCTGTAAAAGGCATCATCACTGTTGCTAGCACCAATGTTCTGTAAAGCCATTGTAATTGGATACTCTTGTAATCACTCTCACTAACGAGATAAATCAAAGGCGCAGATTAGAGATTTTTGGAACAAATACGCAAGCAATCGATTGTAGTGAATGAAGGTAGCTGCGCCAAGCTGCTGCAACCACTAAATTTTCTGATAGGACCTGATGCACACAGCCAACTGTTTTCAACAAAATAGGAGGTTCCTCCTTGAAACAATATAGGACAGTACTCTCCTAACAACCCGATACACCCTAAGTACAGAATACCCTGCTCGGACATAAAAAAACCTTTTTATAACTTTCCAAAAACTCCAACTTGCAGCTTCTCAAAAGCGGATCACCGCAGAACCTTCATCAAAATTATTGTGCAAAATTAGTATCCCCATAAATAATTATATAACAATCATGAACATGAAACACACAATGCACTTTAGTTGTTAAATCACAAAAACTGTAAAGCAGGAACAGATTGTATAGAGTTAGTTGACACCAGCTACACAAATTTAAAAAATACTTAGCAAAATCACTTACTCAACAACTTTGTCAAAGCTATAGACAAATTTAACTCAACATTCAATAAAAATTCGACATAAAACAATTATACCAACTTTTCACAATTTATGTGCAACTGTTAAATCAGTGCCAATCATTTAAGTTCAGCAAGATTCCTTAGACATAATCATTAGAAAGAGAAACTTCTAAAGTTCAATCAATTGCCATAGTTGCCAAAGGCGCAAGGCGCACTCAAGGCACAAAAGGTAAGCCTTGGGCCTAAGAGAAAGGGGCTTAAAAAGAGAGCTTTTTTAAACATGACACATAGCATTAAAATACCATCTTTACAGGTTTTAGACAAGTTCATGTTTGTTTTGGGCTACTTTAGGCTATTTTAAATTGATTCCAAGATTGTTTAGGGCTACTGCATTTATTTTAGACCTGTTCAGATAAATTTTTGTTGAAATATGGCTGGAGCTTGAGCTGAAAACGTGCCTCAGCACCTAAAAAAAGGGCTTCTGGAGTGAGGCAACAAGGCTTCACTGGGCTGCGACCTGCACCTGACGACCTAGGCCTAGTGGGCTTTTGACAACATGGTTAATGACACCAAAACATTGAGCCATTAAATAACCGCTCAAGCATTAATGTTGACATATTAGCACTCTTTTTAAAGGGGAACAGTTAAATTTGCAAGAAACAAAAACTACACAAAAACAAAGAACATTCAAGATGACATCATAGCATCACTACCACAACATGAAATCTCATGCAAGCCCACTACAACTCAAACAAATCATAACACCTATTTGTCATCTCAAATATCTGTTATTATTTTCCCTAGTTGTATGAAAACCATAAAAGGTAATTGATACTAATCTACCATTTCCCTCAACCATCCCAGATAAACTACCGGAATCAAAACAGCCTACCTTCCTGAAGTTCACTCATACAATCAAGAACACCACAAAACAATCACAAACAATACATCTGATAACACGCATCAACAACAAAACACAAACAGTGAGCAACTCAAATCATCAAAGTTCCATCAAACAATCACACAGACCACCAGTTCAATCATCAAGCAATCATGATAATATTAATAAGAATAGCTCAATATTAATCCAAAAACAAACAACAACAATAACATATTCAGATTTCAGATCAAAAACAACGTATTCGTAGATCTCCAACAAAATCGATAATCATCAGCCAAAACAACACAACAAATTCATCGATCTATCCACAAACAACACAACACCACAACACAACACAACAACATCGATTACAAGCACATGATATCAATTGACATGAATCAAATAAACAATACAACAGATCATACAAAAAGAATAATAATCGGAATCGAATTTAGAATTCAACAAACTTACGGATGGAGAGAGAGAAATATGAGGCGCCTAGGGTTTCGATTGAGAGACAAAGAGCCGTCTTAATATCACCCACACGACACGTTTTCATCCTACTTATTAGAGTCTCTCACTATCTGCCCCTTCGACTTTTATTGAATGTTATTTTTGGCACTTTAAACTATTGAACCACTGTATTTTTTGTAATTTGTCAATTTAAAAATGTTATGATGATGATTTAATTTGAAAATAACAGAGACGACCATCGGTAACGATGGTCGATAGTGGTGACAATGGCTCGGAAGGAGAGAGGGAGAAGCTCTTTTTTGTTTTTCGAAAGACCGGTTTTTATAAAAACAAATCAACAAAATAAGAAACGAATACAAGAAAAGATATAAAAACTTCATATAGTAACACACGTTGAAATTATGCTAGTCTTTTCACTGTATCTTTCAATTAGATCTATTTTTTCATCCATAAAAAAGCCAAGAGTTTTAAAAAATTTTATAATCTTCTTCACATTTATCTGTTTTTCTTGAAAAAGAATTTTGTTTCTTACTTTTCAAATACATCAACAAGCATTCATTATGATATCTTTAATCGTCTTCTTTTTAGCCTCTCCCATACCTATACTTTTGTGAACGTCTAGAAGATCTCTAATAGAAAAATCAAAATTATGTGTACTTTTACATCAACTGTTAATGTTTTACCATATCATAGTAGCTATGTAACATGAGGTATATGATTACTCGACCAATTCCAAAACCTCTCCACATAAGGAACAAAAGGATGATTCAATTCGAACATTTCTTCTGAGGAGGGCGTCCATGGTTGGAATGCGGTTCTTCTCTGCTCTCTAACAGAAAATAATGTATTTTTTAGGGATCCAGCTATTCCATTGAATTATAAATAATTGTTTGAATCCTCCTTTTTATGAAGCAATCTTTTGGTTGATTTTACCGAGAACTTTCCAGAACTATCATCTAACCAAATCCAACTATCAATGACCCTATGCATCGAGTTTGATCCGGAATTACCACACATTGTTGCAGCTCCAATTGCTCCATCAGAGAGAGATGGGGAAACTCTTGAAGGGAGAAATAAGAGAGAGACGGTTGATGAATTCAAAAAGATATGAGAAAGTCATACACATACGTAGAAGGTGTTTATACGAGGACAAAAGATGGGAGCATGTTGAGTGAACAAGGATGGCCACATGGCGAAAAGAGGCATGCGAAAAGATTTAGTCACAAATAACAAGTGCTCACGTAAATGTTAATTGTAAGGTTATAGAAGTGGTAAAAGTAAATCCTAAGAAAGAAAAAGTAGTTTCTAGTGAATATAAGAAAATATTAAATGATATTTGATCTAGAAAAAACATATTTTTTGAAGTTTGAAGAAAGAAGTTATGTGCTTAATATAATATATGAATTTAAAAGTGTAACTAAATGGCGTGCAAATTAGTAATAAATGAATATACATGACAATACTAGTGACGTGATATTAGTGAGAACAGATCAATATTAATACCAATATATTAGCTTTAAAGTTAATGATATAGATTAAGGTGTTAACGGGGTGTGACCAAACTCAAAAGAGTATATTATGCAATCAATTGCTTTGTGGGGAAAAATCTCACTTTAACTAAGATTATTTTGTTTAATTAATGTGATACTTATCTTTGGAAATAAGATCTGTTTATTATTATATCTTTTTTAATATAATTTACTGTTGCATTATATATATAATAATGTTATAAATATGATATTCTAGATTCATTTTATCAGACTTCTTCAATAAATTTGCTATGCTTTTCTATATACGAAATCATGACCTTATCTATAATCTCTATATGTCTTTTTTAGTCATTTAAACTTTCATAATAAGCCTATTCGTTATGGGATAGAGCCCCAATAGAGTTATCGTGTAATAATGTGACACATATTGTTGATTGGATGTTAACTATGCATTAGACAGGGGCCATGATCAAGTAACATGACCCAGTTGTGGATCAGGCAATCGAAAACTAATGGATTTCTTAATTATTTATTTAAATGTAAAACATTAATATTAGATTAAACATCATACTAAACAAAATTCATTGAAAACCTAAAAATATATATAATAAAAAAATCTAACTAATCTTTCTCTTCTAATTTTATACAGTTTTATACGGATATAATATTTTTCTTTTTCTATTAATAATTTATTTAGTTCGGGGCGAAAACTAAAGTCATAAGTAAGAAATTTGAAATAACGACAATATGAATTGATTATTTCAATTTGAATTCATATCTAGTTTAGCATTCTAAAATTTAAATAACTAAGCTCGAATAACTTAAGGAACCTGATAATTAATACAACGAACGCTCTTGCCATGTTCCCAAACAAATGTATGATGTTCAATTATTTGATATATATATTAAAAAAATCTCATAAAGATTATGGTTAAGGTTTGTAGGTTTTAAACATTAGAAAAAGATCCCCTATTTTCAAAGGTCTCTCGCCTAAATGAACATGAACAGTCGAGAATAAAACTTAAACCTTGAAAAGTTTCAAGTTAAATTCGTAATTATTATTGAAATCAAATTTGTTTATTACTCAAAATCAAATGGAGGTCGGAAAACCTCGATCTTTATCTTCAAGAAACTTAATATTGTATACAAGAAACCTTACCTTCAAATTGAAGATTATAAATATATAAATATTCTTCCTCCACATCTTGACTCAAAAACAATTTGTAATTTCTTAAGTGTGTATATTAGGCTATCTGCTATGGGATAGGACGCAGTCGCATATTATCCTCCACCCAAAGAGCCAACAGCTCTTTCCCTCAACCTAAGAAGCCAACGGCTCTTTTCCCTCCGTTACCATGCCCAAGCCCCAATCGCACCACGATGTTGTGGTGTACACGACCAGGGTGGCAACCACCTGGCTCGCACCCACGACAACACATAGTATTAGCATAAATTGTGTTATTTAGTGACTTTACAATGGCCATTAGGATATGATTATATCGTTTTTTTCTTACTTTCTTTAGCTAATAATCTTGGCTTATGGTAAAATGAGTTGGAAGAAACAATTCTTTGCTTGGCATGGAAGGAAATGGAGGCCGTTAAACTTTGTTATTTGCTTAAGCAATCATAGAAATGACTTAAAAGAAGCATTTATTAGTTTCCCAAACAACCTAATTGGCTTTTTTAGTGTAGGATAAAGTCTCGTCTTAGTTTCACAAATACCTAAGAAGCATTTAAAGAAGCATCTAGTTGTATTACATATATTTTGTTTATAATGTCTATGAGAATAATCTATATATATGTTGCTACAAAGTTCTACAACGGTAGCATGGATCTCTTTTATAGTGCTTGAGAATATAGTTATGATAGGTCGTGCTGGTAATCTTGTGAAGTCGTTCTACGAGTTGATGGCATCATAGCAAACCGTTTGAAAGGGTACCAAAGTCAAAGGATTACTAGGTGTTGCGACATACAATACCAAGTTGTTTTGACAACATCAAGTATGATATTGTTAAAAGATCAAGAGTAAATTATATGAATGGCCTTTGTGGTTATGTTGAAATTTTGTATTTGATCTTTAAAATTTAAAATTGTTGAATATAGTCCCTAACATTAATTTTTTTTCACATATGGTCCTTAGGATTGCTAATTAAACTTTAGTGATGTTAAATATTGTAAGAATTAATATTTTACTCGTATTAGCCATCTATTTAATTTACCTTTTAAACTATAATATTTTTTTTTCAAGAAAAATTTTTATTTTTTGTTTTTCAAAGTTTTTTATTTTTTATGTTACTTTATAATTTAATTTTTAATGATATTATTATTTAATAAAATACGTTTTAATACACAAAAGAAAACTTTTTAAAAACATGTTTTTTTACATTTTCGTTTTAAAACCGTTAGTTTTTTATACATCATTCTAAAACTTTTTGATTTTTTAATCTGATTGGTTTTATAAGTGTTTTTAAACCATTCATTTTTTTAAAACATATTTTCTAAACAAATTCTTAGTTTTTAAACATTTGTTTAAAATAGTTCTGTTCTATACGTCAATATAAAAGAAGACATTTTTAAAAAGTTTAAAAAAAACCCCCACATAATGGTTTAAAAAAATGTATAAACCAAACATTTAAGAAAAGACATCTAAAAAAATTATTTGTGATATTAAATTATAAGCATATTTATAATAAAAAATTATAATAAAATGAAATTACATTGATGATCTCTACAAGTAAAATAGTTATTTTAACAAACTTAACATCAATAACTGAACTAACAGAGTAAAGACCACTGATGAAGATAACAATAACATTAGGAACTATGATTACGATTTTAAAACTTTAAAAATCAAATCCAAATTTTTAACTAAATCATAAGGACTATCAGTGTAATAGATCATAATCAATGATACAGTGCTTTATAGCACGCCAAGTCAGTCAAACGACTTGGGAAAAAACTTGAGAAATTCAAAAACATGCTAAAGACAAGGTGTAATCAAACTACGATCGATGCAAGATCACGATTATTGTTCTTGCAAAACTCGAAAAGTATTAAAGCATATTTCTTCCTCAAGCTATTGATTGTGGATTTGTGTCATTCGGAGGCGCATACTGCGGATCAGCTTCTTCTACCTAGGTACAAATTGGATGCTCCTCCTGCTCGAACAGAAGTCCATAGTCACATGGACCGCGGTACGTTTCGGTATGTGGTACGGAAACGGGTATGCGGTTCGTCAATTTATAAAATTCGGTACACTGGGGTAGGTTCATTTGGAATGTCAATTCGGTACACGGTACGGTATACTATATAGTGTGGTACGCCGCATCCTATAAAAAACAATCTATATTATATTTTTAAAGATAATTAGTGCATTATTAGGTGCCAATATATAATAAATGCAATGATATTGGTGCCATTATCAATTAGCGGAAAAAAAATTCTTAACATATAGTAAGAAATCAAAGTAATCAACCACTAATTAATAAGGTTGAAAGACTAAACAAACCATTTTGATTCCCATTTGTGTTTCTATTTGATTGGATTCACGAATCGCTACGATCCGATTCGCGAATAGGAGTAGACTAGTTCAGTTTTCACTGAAATTGAAATTTGCTTATTCTAGCGAACCGGATCGCGAATCGTTGGGCGAATGGTATGCGAATAAACCCGAATTCGGTACGGGCGATCTGGTTCGCGATTCGTGGGGTGGGGGAGCAAATCCTGTGACTAGGGTCAGGACTCTCAAACTACCCTTGGTACAAAGCATTCATTTCGAGAACCTTTCATCTGAATCTCCCGCATGGGTGGCGGTTGTCCATGGATGTCCCTTGGGCCTATTCTTCATAAGATATGAGAGTATAAAGAGCTTCTATTCCATCAACACAAGTTATTCAAACAACAGTTCTTATTGTACCGTCAACTCCAACTATCCTTATAGACGAAAGCCACATCCTTGACAGATTACGAAGCTACCCAACTTCTCTTAACGTCAAGTAGTAGAAAAACCATTCTCCGAACTTCTCTTAATGTCAAGTAGTCGAAAAACTGTTTTCCCGAGTTGGATGGATGATCTAACTATGACATCCGTCGTGAGGTTTTACCCACTTTTTGAAACTTGTTTTTATCACACTCTTTAAGAAAATCGTCATCCTAAATTTGTCCTACTCTTACACACAAAAACCCCAGACTTCTAACTCATATATAAGTGGTCTTTATCTTCTAAAAGTGCCTACCTTTTATAATCAAAGATCATGAATTTACAAGATAACAAGTGTTAGAATATTCTTAAGAAATCATTATTTTTAACACTTAATTTTACCACGTAAGAGAGAAGTATTGTATCAGTGATCTCTACCATTTTTATAAGGAACTTGTAAAAGTGATCATTATCTTGATTAGTGAAAAGTGAAAAGGTGATCGTTACGTTACTATTGAAAAACTTATACTACTTTGTTGAATAACAAGTTCTTAGTGAAGATAAACTCTAGATGGATGTCAAGGATTGTAGACTTTTAAAGCGACTAATTATCATGATCTTTTCTAAAAAACATTACTTTATTTTGAATTTTAAGGCTTTACTTTTATTAATCTAACAAATTTAACACAAGACCTCCAAAATAATCACAAAATGTTCTTAAAAGGACAAAAAAAACAGCATGCAAAATATGATAGTCAATAAAGAATAACTTGTATTAAAGTAATTAACTGTATGAAAAAGCACATACATATGACTTGCAACATTTCCATTCGATAACATGTATTACAAATTTGCTTCAAAGAATGAATATTTCGGTTTCAGTAACTAAACTCATGTCCGGCGAGAGTAAGTAAAGAATGAGTCAATCGAATAGATGATCCTGAACTTATACACTCGGGTTTTGAGCGGTTGGTTTGTCATTACGGGTTATAAGGTTTGGGACACCATTGTTATCGGAGCCATAAACGTGGCCCATCTTGGCTCGTTTGGTCTCGAGATATCGTTTGTTGTGCTTTGTAATTGGAGTCAGAAGGGGAACTCTGCCTGCAACTTCTAAACCATAGCCCTTGAGCCCACTGTATTTAGCAGGGTTGTTTGTCATCAATTTCATTGTACTAACTCCTAAATCTCTCAATATCTGCATATGGTTTCGTTAAAACATAAACTTTAGAACAAGAAATGTAAATAAAATGATTTGTAGAATAAGAAATTCAAGTTAGCAACTTGACCCGTTTCATCTCTAGTGAGTCCACGGTAAAATCAAGAGGTTTAGCTAAAAAAGAAACGGGTCGAAACTCAAAAGGGACAAGCAGGGCAAAAGCTTCTTATATGAATTTTAAATGCATACAATAACCAAAATCACTTTATGCAAAACTTTGATTAATATTATTTGTAATCATAATTAACGCCCTATTTTGTAAAAGCAGAACAAGAAGCGTTTCAGTCAACTTGACATGTACTAAAGTTTACCTATTGGAGCCGATATAGTTGACCTGTTCCCGTCTGATGTGCCTATAGGGCCACGTCTAAAATTTGTTCATTGTTTTTATTATAACTACTTTTGTGACTACTTCCACAAGATTAAAGGTTGTTTTAGGCATTAGACTGTTCTAAAAGAAAATTTACAGTTTGTTTTAGGTTGTTAGACTTTTGAACCAGTGTTGCTACAGGTGGCTATTTAACCCGTCCACATATAAACAAGTTAAATTGTGTAGTGTTTATTGGTCAAACGGGATAAGCTAAAAGACGTAACTATAAAGGTCAGAGCAAATGGGTTGAAGGCCATTCTAAGTGCGTGCTCAAGTGCATAAAATCTCCTAGATTTCCCTATTAAAAGAAAGTTAGATTTTTATAGTAAATTTAGAGTTCTTTTGCAGGATGAATATCATAGCACTTTTATGTCTTTAGCTTGTCATATACATCTGTATGGTTCAATGTTTTAAAACTACAAGCAAATTAGCTATTTTTCAAGATGAATATCATAGCACTTGTATGTCTTTCCTTGGAACTTATATGATAAATACAGTAAGATTACCTGTGCACCAATACCATACTCCCTCGAATCAATAGGCAAACCGAGCTCCTCATTGGCTTCAACGGTATCACGACCATCATCTTGCAAGTTATAAGCACGAAGCTTGTGACCCAACCCGATACCCCTTCCCTCGTGACCTCTGAGATACACCAAAACACCCCTGCCAGCCTCTTCAATTTGTTGCATCGCAAGTGCCAATTGGTTGCCACAATCACATCTTGCAGACCCGAATATGTCCCCTGTTAAGCATTCTGAATGTACCCTAACAAGAATGTCCTTCCCATCCTCAATGTCACCCTGTTTAAAAACGAGAAAATGTTTCATCAAATCAATATTGAATTTCTATAACTTTGAAATTTGCATCATATGGTGCTCCTTTAGCTAATTCTTTGTATTTGACCCATCTGAGGTAAAAACGCAACCAAAATGACCCACTTATAAGTAAACGGGTCGATTTTCCACTTATAAAGAATACTTTTTCTAGATGTTCCCTCACCTTGACCATGGCAATATGTTCGATTCCATCCAAGACTGATCTATAACAATAGGCAACAAACGGGCCCCAAGTAGTAGGTATACGTGCAGCAGAAGAACGTTCCACCAGCTTATCCGTCTTCCTTCTATACCTGTCAAATTTAAGCCCATGTCACAAAAAACCATATTTTCATTAAGTCAAGAGGTGACAATTTTGACCAATTTAATTTTAGTCAAACTAGATTATAACAGAATTAATATAAATTTGTTGATCATATCCAACAGACTAATTAAATACTGATATATTGTAAAATTTTGGACAAAAACTATTTGGGTCAATCCAGCCCATGTCAACCAGTACCAAAGTGACCCGACTAGTTACCCGCCCTGCCTATTTTATCATCTCTATAAACTCAAAGTTTAAGAGGACATAAGATCGTCGGCTACCTGATTAGATCAGCTATAGATATGATCTTTAAATTTTCCCTTTTGACAAACTCCCTAAGCTTTGGCAATCTTGCCATGGAACCATCATCATCCACAATCTCACATAAGACGGCTACAGGGTCAAGCCCAGCTAACATGGCTAGGTCAACAGAAGCTTCTGTATGACCTGCTCTTTTAGAACACCACCTTCCCTGTATTTCAATGGAAATATATGGCCCGGGCGGTTGAAATCTGCAGGTTGTGAATCTTTAGAAGCTAAAGCCTTTATTGTTACCGCCCTATCACGTGCTGACACCCCTGTAGTTGTTCCATGTTTTGCATCCTACATGTCAACAACATACAGTCATACAAATCTTCACTACACATTATAAAAAAAGTTTGAATATATCAAAAACTATGCATACCACTGATACTGTGAAGGCTGTACAGAGCTTTTCCGCATTTTCTTTATGATTAACCATCAGAGGAAGTTCTAATCTATCCAAATCTTCACCTTTCATGCTTACACAAACAATACCGGTTCCATTTTTAACAATAAAAGCCATAGCCTCTGGTGTAACACATGATGCTGCCATTATTAAATCTCCTTCATTTTCTCTATCTTCATCATCAACAACCACTACCATCTGCAATATAGGTGAAAATTAGCTATAAAACTAAATGACACCCTAGCTTGCAAGAGATTCTCATGAAAAAAATCAAATGGTACAAAAGATTTACTTTCTTCATCTCAATTAAATGTAATAGGTCATATGGTTAAGAGGTGATTTCACTTGCAACTATCAATAATCCTATAACCCTACAGTAAGGATGACATCATTCTACTAACTAAAAACTGCATTAATTGCACAAAAGGTTTTTAAAAAAATTTATAAAAAATGTTTCAAATTATGACAAAGGTGTTTCAGATGAGCCTGACCTAACCATCTTGATTCTTGACGCATACCAAATGGTACCCATCCTGACCCAAATTGTTTTACCTGTTACCCAACATGCCCATTCGCCACCTCTATCTTTTTGATGAAATTTAATCCAAAATATTGTATTTTTTGCAGTCAATAACCATGGAAAGAATGATAACAGTATTAATCCACAAGATGTCCACCAGCTTAACATTATTGAGAAGTCTTTAGTCATTTGACTAATCACAAAACACTTTAATTAAATTGCATTTAGTCAGACAATGTATTATTTTATAGTAGAGGGAATATATCACATAATTTTATGAGTATATAACTATTTATCATCACAAGATGGTGAAATCACAATTTTTAGTAGCATATAAGCAAAGGAAATGAAAGAATACAAAACCTTTCCCTGACGTATATCTTCAATGGCCTCTGGAATGGATGAGAAGCCCGGGGTTGGCTGATCCAAATCATATTCATCAGCACCAGTAGCAAAATCATTCATGCTAGGAGTTGTTTCAGCTGCTAGTGTACCCAAAGCTATTGAATCGGGCTGTATCACAACCCCAGATGAGATACTAACACCGCTTTTGTCAACACCATTAATTCTTTTTTGATTAAACAGAAAACCGCCATCTAATGAAGCTCTGAACCTACCATCACCTTTACTTTTGGAGCATGATCTAGTCGTGAGATGGAGAAATGCCTCTGATGTATGCCCATTGGATGAAAATAGATTTACAAAGTGATGATTGTTATATGAACTGACATTTGTGATCATCCTGCATCATAGTGATCATAGATAGCCCATTATTAGATACAAAGTTAAGATTTGAAAGAAAATGACTAAAGCAAATAGATATTTAGGCACCCTTTTGGTGATCTAATCTGATGTGGCATAACAAGAGTCTTGGCATGCTGCTAATCGGTCAAAGCAGGTTGGTGGGTTCCTTAATCCATTTTGACCTGTACTAATAACGATGTGTTCCAGCCCACCAACCCACTTTGATCCATTAGCAGCCCGCCAAGGCTCACATATTATGCCACATCTAGTATAAGATTTGGAGCAGCAAATAATATATTACACTCTTTCCTCTTGAAAACAAGTTAAAGGATGCAACTTTAGTGGGATAAATGAAGTATTTGAAACACCTAAAGTACCTTCAATCATGACAAAATGGAGGAGTATCATATTATACACAGAATCAAAACCATCAATTATATTGTAAAGGTTTACAAGATCTAAAAGTAATTCTGATGCAAAAAATTGACAGCATGGGGTAACTGCGAGAAACCCTTTTGGTATATATGCCATATGGAACATCAAATTCCACCCTTTTGTAAAAGAATCTGAATCAAAGAAACTGCAACTCAGTAATTCAAACAGAATAAGCTTCAAATCCAATTACCCCAATCCTCAAAACGTATAATCGATTGCTGTAAATAATAATCAATAACATAACAGCAGTAGAAGAAATCACGGGTGGGTAGGTTCTTTTGCGCAAAAAGATTAACAACTGGTGTGAATCGAGCAGAAATTCATCAAATTAACATGAAATCAAACAACCCCAAAAGCTTGCAAACAAACAACAATCCAAGAAAAGAAAATTCCCACTTGTATTCGATTTAAAGATGGTGTTTATGGGTATGAAATGGAATCAAAGAAGAAGAAAAAAGCTTACTTTGAGCGAAGTAGAGATGTGGAAGGAGAAGACATGTTGATGGAAGCCATTGAGATGAATATGAATGGGTTGATGAAAAAGGGGAAATTAATTGCTTGTTGTGATGAAAAAGGGCCCAAATTGGTGGGTGGTGATTTATAGACGAATGAATGAGAAAGCGAAGCAACAAAGAAATGATGAAATTGGGGTGTAGAAAGTCGAAGATGATTGTGGGTGATAGAATCCTACGTCACCGGTCAATCCAAATTGGAGGCTGTTTTATAAACTTTTTTTCTTCTTTTTTCTAGTCGTTATTTGGATCACTTACACATATGATGATGAATGGATCATTATCGTTATTCAAGTACAGAATGTTAAGATCTTGACTGGCATGTCTATAGAAGAAATTTCGTACATCAATTTGTGTGTGTGTATATATATTGGGTTTTTTGAAAACGTTGTTTAGACGAATCTTTATTGTTTTATACTATAATAGTTATAAACAAACTAATGCATGCATTAAATTAAGCAGTAAAATAACAATCAATGCAACTAAAGGCAGCTTTGTAAAAGTTATAGGAAAATTTTATACAATTAGAACTAAAGACGGTTAAATGGGTCAATTTTATTTAACTTGTGATGTTTATATGTCCAAGTCAACATATATTAATCCTATCTTATTAGTTAGCAAAATATTGATGCAGACACATAAGTTTATTAGCAATGCATGAATTTTCATAGTAAAAAAAAAAAACAAAAAAACCTACTTAGATTATTTTTAAACAATCAATACCACTATAAAACACTTTTTTAATCGTTAGAAGTAATCATGTCATTCTCAACTAATAATCGTTAGAGTATCACCAATGGGTACTCGTGGGAGGCTTATATAGCCCTTATGGATGCTGATATAACTAAATACTTTAAACAAATGATAAATTTAAAAAAGAAAAATCCATGGAGCACTTTCTTTGTTGCCATTATGGATAGAGGATCCTCATGGCCGTTGCCATTAAATATTCTCTTGTATAATTATTATGTTGAAAGTTCAAAACGTGCCATATTAGAGTTGATTTGTCTGGTATATTTAAAAAATAGGTTGGTTTGGGTTGATTTTTCTTATTCGCTAAACACGTCTCTAACTCGATTAATAAAGAGGTCTATTGTCCGATTGTACATTTGTACTAGTTTTTATAAATTTATAATATATATAAAACATATGATATGTGTATTTTAAGATATCATAAAATTAAAACAATTACTATATTCAATGCATAAGATACGATACTTTTAAGGATAAAATAGTATTTATAACATTATTTACATGTTATCATCTACAATTAGTTACATAATAACCTTCTACTTATATAAAACTTTACTTTATCTACCCATAAACAAAAAAAAAACTAATGTTTTAAGATTCCAACTATATATTTTAATCTATTATGTTGAAAAACTACAATTATAAGTTGTGTTTCTTTTAAACGTTTTGGTGTAAACTTTTTGTTAAACCAATCTATATTTTATGAGATGCAATAAGTTAATACGTAAATATACAATTAGTCATGCATAACCGATTGCTTTGGTGATGTAAAACGTCGTCCCACCGTGTTGGTATAATAACAAACGCGTATGCATGACGTTTTGCTTTATGAAGCAAAATGATAAAATTGTTTTAGCAAGGGGGTGAGTTATTGAGGGTCTGTGATCGTGAGATGAGCAAAACCTTAGCAACCAGTAGAAATGGATTACGTGGAACACGAGGCTGCTGAAATCTAAGGGCCAATAATTATTTAAAAATAAAATATTAATAATAAAAATGAATGCATGTTGATAGTTGATGTAGACATGTAGTATACCAATTACCAACCTGGCTTTGTCTTCTATCATACTCTGACTTTGACCTTTTTCTTTGGTCAACATTACGTTTAAGGCATGGTTTATTAGTGTCAAATCATACTTTAATATCTAGAATTTGAACTAGAATTCGAATTGAATCGAAATGGGATTTTGTGGTCTATGTTTAATTTTTGAAGTTTCAATCCCGGTTAGCAGCCGGTTCAAACTAATTATGTTGTAATCAATTTTTCGGGTTACTATCATAAGAAACTAATATAATTTCTTATTTTTTCATGAAAAAATGATTTAAAACTAAATTTGATGTATTAAATCCTCTCAACTTGTAAAAAATACATGAAAAAGTCATTAAAATAGTTTTTGTATATTAAAGTGATAAACTTATCTAAAATACACATGCTTTGAAAAAAAGATAAAAAAATAGTAAGTTGTTGACACTTTAATTGATTAAGTAAGATGCTATAGTTTATTCATTATTAAGAAAATATTGAATCTTATAGAAGTTAATAAGTTATTATTAAAAAAACTCAAAAGTGTATGTATTTTAGATAACTTTAGAGATTTTAATATATAAAATTTAGTTTAATGACTGTTATAGTATTTCTTACATGTTAAAAGAGTTTAATATATCAAAATTAGGTTGATGGTTTCATGAAAAAAATAAAAAAAAGAATAAATTATTAATTATGTCTGATAATAATATATGAAATTACATAGTCTATTCTTTAGTTTTAACTACATCCAATGTTTTTTTCCAAATATGTATACATTTATTATCCTTTACACTAACTTTTATTTAAATGTACAGTTAACTCAATTATGTATTTTTCACATGATGTATATTTTTGTTATTTTCTTTTCACAACTAACATATTAAACAAAAAAAGGTAATAATTTTATATGAAAAATAAAATTAAAAGATATCGGACCGTTGGGTAAGTCGGTGAACTCTTCTAACATTCAACACCATTAAATCCAGCATCCCCTATCTTTGATACTCCAATATCGGTCATCTCACCACCACGTACAACATCTCACACACACCAAAAACATCTCACACACGCCATTGAAGTCACTTGAAGTCGAACAAAAAACGACGGTATGATTCAAATCTCTAATTCGCTTTTTGTAATTCGTTGCTCTTTAAATTTCCGGCTTCTGGTGTTGTATGATTCACAAGTAGCTCACTGTTCATTTTTTGTCTTTTGCAATTATATAAGCAATTCAAAAAATCACAAGTAATCTCCAAGTTTGTGTGATCAGTTGATAAAGTATTTACGAGTATTTTTTGTTGTTTATTGTTGATTTCTAGACCTTGTGGTTTATTTGTGACTTTGATTTCTTACTTTAATAAATGTTATTAGAGGTTGTCGTCAACAAATTTTTGACTTGTTGAATGGAAACACACTAAGAGAGACTGGTTTCACCGACTTACACAACGGTCCGATATCTTTGAAAAAAATTCATTGATTTTTTTAATATATTAAACATGAAAACAAATGACAAAATATCCCTCATGTGAGCACACACATAACTGAGTTAACTGTACATTTGAATGAGAGTTAGTATAAATGACAATATATGTGCAAATATTTTAATGAAATGACATTGCATGTAACTATTTAAATTAAAGAACATAACACGTAATATTTTATATTAATAAATTACATAATTTGTAATTTACACTAAAAATATATTGGGTTTTAATGTTATTAACCAATTTTTTTATGTAAATATCTAGCTCAATTTTATATCACATAAAATTTAGTTAAAATATAGATGAAAACTAAAAAAATGATTTATCATTTACAACCAGCTAAGGACCTGTCATTTGAGTTTTACATCTCAAAAAACTCAGGTGCAAGTTGTATTTAATTGTTTATCTACATGGTCAAGAAGAACCTTTGGAAAACAACATATAATAAAGTAGCTTAAAACATCCAAGTTGAACCATCTTATCAACTGTGTCATTCCTTCTTTATTTCATTGATTGATTTACTCACTCGCCTTCCTCTTAGGTCCGAAGAAAGAAACTGACGTTCTAACGTGAAGCAATAAATTCATTGGCACGTTTGTCGTTTATCACTTTGTTGATTCATTCACTTTTATCACTCCGCCTTCAACGTTGGTTTAGTGCAAAATAATCGTTGATGGGGAGAGTAGAATGAAAAGGAGGAAGATAGTTTGAGGAAACGTGGGGTTTATTAGTGTATGATGATAATGACTATATGTAGAGGTGGCAAAATGGGCGGGTTGGATTGGGTTGATTGTTGGGTTAGGATGGATGTAGGTCAGGATGGGTTGATTAAATAAAAGATCAGGATGGGTATGGGTCAAAATGGGTTTAGGTCAAGATGGGTTCGGTAAGGACTGATTGATTTAAAAAGTCTCAAAAATTCGTGGAGCATGTGTTTCCAGCTGCTATTAACTATAACAGTAGGTTTAAAGTAGCAAAATAACCAAAAATGATTCTCGACAAAATCCCGTATGGCGTGACGGGACCACAAGAGTAAGAAGAAACATCAATAACCATATATAGAGCAACCTTAACGTTGTACAGATTTGGTGCCAAACTTAAATCAATGTTTGTGCTCATTTGTCTATTAGCATAAGGTCCTATATGTTAACATACAAATTAGTTATAATTCAATATAAAATATATCTTTCACATCAACTAATAGGATGAACCGGTCCTGAACCGACCCAAGCCGCCAGTTTCTATACCGGTTTGCTAGCCACACACTTAAAAACAAAACCGGTTTATAAACCGGTTTAAAAGTTAAAAACCAGTTAAACCGGTAAGAAAAACCGGTTTAGTTAAAAAAACCATTTCAAACCGGTCTGAATTGGTTTGATAGTTTCGAGTTTTCAGTGAGCCAAATCAGTTTGTTACCCGAACCAGTTTGAAGAAAAATCAGTTTAACCCTACCACAAAAAAACCGGTGCCGTTTTGAACCCGAACCGGTTTGGGTAAAAAAACTGGTTTGTACACCTCTACTAGTAGATACAAAAACAAAAGTGGGGTAGAAAGGTAAAGTCTCCATGAGCTAGATAATGACATAATGAACATCGGATCCATGCCGTTTGACGGAAGATTGATAGAAGAAGTCGGTGACAAGGGCAAACATATCGTGATTTTAGTCTGTTGATGGATTTTAGATTGAAGAAATTGATTCATTGGAAGTTTAGAACTGATTAGCTTAGAAGAAGATTCGTTGTTTATCTATACATTCTTTTTGATGAACCCATCCTGACCCATCCATTTTCCTTTCCCACCCATCCCGACCTGCTTTCATTTTATATAGTATTTAGATTTACCCATCCTAACCCATTTAAGAATACTAATAAACCCAAAACAACCCAACTAGTTTTGTTTAAAATCCAAATCAACCCTGCAGGATCGTTGAAGGGTATGAGTTACAACACAACAACACAAAGAGGAGATTAACCAAACTTTAATCAAACAGTAAACTGGATTAACCAAGATAAGACACTAAAAACACAAGTAATGTAAGAGACAGAACACAAGAGTATGGTTTTCAAGAATGCAGTATATTGCTTTCTCTATGTTCTATTACAAGTGTTACAAAGCATAAATAAAAGATACACGAACATGAGATACTTATACTACATCCTACAGCTGGCTATACTATGGAAGCCAGCTGGATACAATTGACTAGACACAAACAAAATCAATTGTAGAGTCAAAAGGCAGATTGCCTTTTGACTTATGACTATGACATGCCATAGCTCACATCCTTTTCTATTACAAAAAGGATAAAGTACATAAAGTAGAAAGTATACAGACTTAAGACCTCAATGTACAGTTACCAAAAGCATGGACCTTTTCACCAAATCATGTAAGTTGGTGACTTGCAGAGGTGCAGCGGAAAGGTGTCCAGCTTTACAAAGAGGTACATCAGAAAAAGCATGTCTTAAAAGTCTTCGGAAGAAATCTGTCTTCATAACTTGAAGCTTCGGAAGACTTTGTCTCTGAGGCTTCGGAAGACTTCATCTTTGGCTTCGGAAGATATTGGTCTTGGCTTCGGAATATTTCACACTTAGAATATTTCTGTTGAGTGTGTGAAACTTCTGAAGCATTCTACTTCAGAACTTGTGCAGCAGATTAAGCCTTGGATGTTTGGGTTGCATCAGCCTCTTCATTAGTCTCTACAAACTCCCCCTAGGCTGATGCTACCAAAACACTAAGAAGACTTCGATATCATTAGTCCTTATTAGAATGATAACCATTCCTTTCTTCAAGGGATGATCAGGATTTTTCAAACTGTCAAAGTATCTTCTCATGTCAAAGAGATCATGCAGAGGCAATTGAAACATGTCTTGCCATGTATAAGTGTCTTCAAAGCCTTGATCTCTAATGACATGCCACCTTTCTGTAATTGTGGTGTATGTCCAAGACAAGATGGGTCTTCCTGATGCAAGAGGAGCTACTAAAGTTGGAGTTGGTTGAGCATCCTCTGGCTGCACATCCTCAGGTTGTTCTGATTCATCCTGAGGTTCAGAAGAGGATGCATGCTTCTTCTTCTTCTTAGACTTTGGTTTAGAAGCCATCTTCTTCTTTCTCTTTCCAAAATTTAACTGAGAAGACTGGCCTGCAGCACCAGATTGATCTTTACTGTCTCTCTCAGTTGGGACTTCCTCTTTCTCAAGCTCAGAAGGAGAGGGAGGTTGACCCTGCTGTGGATCAGAAGATGAAGCTTGCTGAGCATTAGCAGGAGGTCCGGATTGTGTTGTGTCTGTTTGTTCAACCTTAACCTCCACTTCAGGTGGGGCCTGACTTGGAGTGGAGTGTAAGTCAGTGAGCACTCCACTCTTGATCTTCTGCTTGATTACCCTGATATGCTCATCCATAGTGGATAGAGACATGGGTCCAAGTCTCCTTCCGGAGAATCCATACAACTTCAAGAAGCTCATCATCCTCTGCCTATCAGCAGACTTCTTCATGCTCTTTTGGATGATGGCTCTTGAATTTGCAGCTTCTTCCCTCATCTTCCTCTTTGTTGTCTTTCTTTCCTTGACTAACTCAAGCTCAAGTTGTTTTAAATACTCAAACTCAACATAGTCATAAGGTAAGGGAAGGAGTGCATCTGCCTGATAAAGACCTGTGGCACTCAGGTAGTTAATCATCTTGATTCTGTCTTCTTCCTTATCTACCTGAGGTTCTTGTTGAGCCACATCCTCTTGTTCAGGGCTTTCTTGAACTGGTGAGAGGGTAGGCATACCTCTGTACAGTCTTTTTCTTTTTCTTTCTTCTTTGATCTGTACTAGGAGTTCTGCATCTTCTGCCTCCTTCTTCTCTCTTGATCTTTCCAGATCAACCAGCTCATTCAATTCATCCAAGGGGAGAGAAATGATATGATCTATGTCATAGTTCCTAGTCTGCAGATAGTTGATCCTGACTGCCCTTAACTCATCATTCTGAGTATCTGGTCAGGGGGCAGCCCTGATTGCAGACTCCATGAGTCTTGAAGACCCAGAAGAGGAACCTTCTCCCCTCAGATTCCTTTTCCTCTCTCTCCTCCTCCTCAATCTCCTCAGATGTCATCTTTCTTTTCCCTTTGTCACTCACAGACCTTTTACTCAGGGTGGAGAGAGCTTTGGCCTTCATTGCTTGTTGCAACATTTGAGCTCAGGCCAGAGAGAGGTTGAGAAACACCTTCACCAGCAGGTGTCTTAGAAGGAATATGGATCTCTGTAGCAGTTGGAGATGATAAGATAGGGCTCTTAGGTTCTGTCACTGGGCCTTTAGTCAAGGTTTCCCCTATGAAGCTAATCTTAGGGTCTGCCTCAACATCCAGTTGACCGATGACATTGCCTGATTGCCTTAGTCTCCTTCTTAGGCTGAACTCTGCAATGATCCTGTCTTGGATTCTTTTGGCTAGTCTGTCAGCTTGTCTTGATTGGTTTGGGTTGACAAGTGGCATGTTGACTAGATCCAGACCTTCATAGTAGTTCAAGGTCTGAAAGTTGAAGACTTCTTGCTGTCCTTGAACTCTTATGATGATGAGGGCCTTCCAGTTGTTGTCATACCTCCATCCAATGATGTGATTGAAGGATGATGGAGGTGACATAGCCCTTGGTATCCCATCCTCAAACAGACTCTATATGAAGGAATCTGTGTAGTCCACATCAATGTGATCTAGAGGAGGTTGCTGAGAATGCACAGTTGCAAGTGAGGATGGTGAGTCCTCAATGTCCATTCTCTCAGAGGAACTCCCAGGTTCTGTGGCTGTAAAGACTTTCTCCCCCTTTTTGGTAGCATCACCCACTTGCATAAGTGAGCTGGAGGATAGATCAATCACATCCACAGTTTCTTGTGTTCCTGGTTGAGCTCGCCTTAAGGGTCTCCCAGCTAGTTTTTCCTTAAGATATGAAATCTCAAGTTGCTAATCATTGATCCTATTGTGTAAGGTAGTCACCTGAGATTCAAGATGAATGACCTTTGAGACTAAATAGGTGCATCTTTTGGATAGGTGTTGCACTTTTAGTCTCAGATCCCCCTCATCTTCATCAGAAGAATCACTGGGGGTGGAGAAGATTGGATCAGAGTCCTTTCTCTCATGACCAGTTCTGAGTTCTTGGCCACTGGATTTCCTCTGCTTACTGGCAGTCTTAGTTTAGATGTCAGTAGGCTGAGTTGCCATGGTTGAGGTCTTAATGATGCAATCACTTGCAGAAGTAGAGCCTCTTCCATATGGACATCCTGAACAGGTTCAGGAGTGTCCACCTCAGTTGTGGTGACGGATGTGGGATAGATATAGGAGACTCAGGAGTATTCAGCTCTCTTTGAGTAGGGGAAAAGAAGAGAGACTCATTATACTCACTGAAACCTAGATCTTCATCAGTATAGAAGTCAAGGTTGGGAATTGGTCCCCTAAAGTTGATCACTTGAGTGTTGAGACTCAGAGTGATGGCTTAAGGCAGTAGGGCTAATGAGCTCATCAGGCTGAGCATGAGGAACCTCAGCACTGATTCTTGATAAGATGGGAGTGGTCTGCTCCTCAGGAGAAGTGGGAGCTCCAGTATCCACTTCTTCCTGTATTGGTGAGTATATGGAGGCCTCCTCAGACTGAATAGTCTGAGAAGGGGTTTGTTTGGATTTTCTTTGGTAGGTGATGGATATTTGAGGCTGTGTAGGTGGTTGGAAAGCAGCAGGTGTGGGTTCAACACTAGCTTGTGCTGCTAGGTTGTCACCTTGAGCAATGAGCTCTAACATTTTTGGACTAGGGCTGTTTCTACCCCAGAGAATCCAACAGTGGACTTTATCAGTATTTTAAAGATGTCGGGCTTCATCTGTCCCAATTTAAGAGTGTTACCTGTTTCCCTTAACTGTGAGCCCAGTTCACAGTTAAGAATGTACTGGACATATCTAGGAACATATAGTACTCTAAGGAGTCTAAATTAGCAAGCAAATTTGTATAAACAAATTGAGAGTACCTGAATTTGACCCCTTGAACCATTCCATGGACTATGAAGGAGATCTTTAGGAATCTGGTCCCATCCACCATGCTTCTTTGATAAGCTGTGAATGACCACATGGAGCAGGAATCTCCATTGGGATGAGACCTTCCCTTTCCTGAAGGTCTTTACAGAGAAATCTCCCTCGTAGCCCATCTGCTCAAAGGAATGATTTACAGCTTCCTTTGGGAAGAACACCTCACCTTCTTCATCATCCAGCTGAAGATGTCGGTTGATAATGGCCGAGTGATGAAGATTGTTCTCCCCTGACTGTGGCAGACAGTGCCTTCTCCCCGTCCATAATGACCTCTTGGCAGGTCTTCCAGAATTCAAGCAACTGATCCTCATAGAGTGGAGGATCAATGGTTAGGGAGGTGAAGTAGTGGGACAGAGACAAGAAACGGCAAACCTCTGAGAAATGAGGATCTTTCTCAGAGCATAACAGAGCAACTTGATTGTGCTGTCTGTGTAGCTGCATGGTAAAGTTGGGATCATTTCTGTGAGCAAGGTTAGCCATTGTAAGGTAGCTCAGAGATTAAGAAGAAAGAAAGAAAAAAATTTTAAAGAGAAAATTTTTGGGTTTAGGTTTGGAGGAAGAGCAGATGATAGAAGAGGGGGAAAGCGTTAGGTTTATATGAGAGAGAGGATTTCAGATAAAGTTTAATGAAAGAGGATAAACTTTGAAATCCGGATGTTGGTCCCACCTCTGAAAAAGTAGTTTACTTTTTGCTCAAAAAGTAGTTTTCTTGGAAATCAACAAGCTTCCGAAGGTAAATTATCTTCGGAAGTTTTAATGAAAAAGCTTCCGAGGCTAAAATGACTTTGAAAGAATTTCCTGAGAGTATTTGATGATTTTGCTTCGGAAGGAAAACTTAAGACTTGAGTGCTTTGTATAGAGATCAACAAAGCTTCTGAGAGTTAATTATTGCTTCGGAAGGAAAAGGTCCTTGAAAATAAGTAAGTGTCTAAGATAACTATTTAAGCTTCGGAAGATAAAATTGAAATTTCTTCTGAAGGTAAATTTCTTAGACAGTTAAATATTTTGAAGGTGTGATTTTCTTCCGAAGTTAAAATTCATAACTTCCAAAGTATAAAATCATCAATTAATCTAAGGAAAGTCTTCCAATCCAAGGAAAAAACATGAGCTTATGAAGATGATAGACTAGACAACTTAGAACACACATTTTTTTTAAGAAATAATAAGAATTAGTTTTAAGAAAAATTTACTCAAGGTTGATCATCCCAATAGCTGATATTAGATATTTAAATCTTTGTTCATCAAAAGCCTTTGTAAACAAATCAGCATATTGTTCATCTGTGTGAACCTTGACTAGTTTAATTAATCCCTTTTCATAATTATCTCTTATTAGATGATACCTGATATTGATGTACTTTGTCCTTGAGTGCTGCACAGGGTTCTCTGTAATTGAGATAGCACTGTTGTGTCTATGTGGATTGGAGTCTCCTTGAAAGTTAACCCATAGTCTAGCATTTGATTCTGAATCCAAAGCACTTGAGCACAGCAGCATAGCGGCAGCAATGTATTCAGCTTCAGCAGTTGATGCAGAGACACAGGATTGTTTCTTGCATTGCCATGAGACAACCCTTCCACCAAGAAATTGACATCCCCCAGATGTAGACTTTGCAGTCATATTGCAGCCACCATAATCACTATCTGTATAAGCATACAGATTGAAGTCAGAGTTCTTGGGATACCATAGACCAAGTGTTGATGCACCTTTTAGGTATCTTAGAATCCTTTTGACAGTGATAAGATGAGACATCTAGGGTTGGCTTGATATCTTGCACAGATGCATGTAGCAAACATGATGTCAGGTCTGCTAGCAGTAGATACATAAGAGACCTAATCATAGCCCTGTATAAGTGTTCATCTACACACTCCCCCTCAAGATCAAGACCAAGGGAGTGGTTTTCGGCTATGGGTGTCTTAGCAATTTTACAGTCAGTCATATTGAACCTTTTGAGTATGTCTTGAACATACTTTGACTGACTTATGAAGATGCCATCTTCAACTTGCTTCACTTGAATTCCCAGAAAGAAATTGAGCTCCCCCATGGCACTCATTTCAAATTTGTCTTTCATCAGCTTCTCAAAGTCTTTGCAGAGCTTTGGATTAGTTGAACCAAAGATGATGTCATCCACATATACTTGAACTAGAATATGTCTTTTCCTTGTTCTTTGATGAAGAGAGTTCCATCTATAGTACCTCTCCGTATCCATGTTTACAGAGATACTCAGACAGCGTTTCATACCACTTCCTGGGTGCCTGATGTAACCCTAGAGAGCTTTATCAAGCTTGCAGACATAATCAGGATGATCAGGATCTATGAACCAGGTGGTTGTTTAACATAAACCTCTTCATCTATCACTCCATATAAAAAGGCACATTTCACATCAAGTTGAAAGACCTTGAAGTTCTTGGATGCAGCAAATGCCAGGAATATCCTAACAGCTTCTAATCTTGCCACTGGAGCAAAGACATTAGTGTAGTCAATCCCTTCTTCTTATGTGTATCCTTGAACAACCAGTCTAGCTTTGTTTTTGATGATAATTCCTCTATCATCTTTCTTATTCCTAAACACCCATTTGGTTCCTATTGTAGTCTTACCAAAAGGGAGAGGACAAAGGTTCCAAACTTTCTGTCTTTTGAATTAAAGCAGCTCTTGTTGCATAGCTTCAACCCAACTTCCATCCTTTAGAGCCTCCTCAACTTTCTTTGGCTCTATCTGGGATAGAAAACAAGAGTGGAGACAAACATTTGCTTCATGGGTTTGTCCTCTTGTCTTTACCCCGGAGACAACATCTCCAATGATGTTTGTGGTAGGATGAGACTTGTGGATCCTAAGCTGAGAAATCACAGCAAGTTGTTGAGAAAGATCTAAATTAGAAAAATTTAGATCTGGCATAGATGTTTCTCCCACCACATCAGCACACTTTTCAAGTGAAACTTGATCCAAACAGTATGTGACATCATTGATGTTCTCATCTATGGTGTGGTTAGTGGCATAAAGAAACTCTTGGTCACTGTCACCATCACCATTGTTGTCTTCCACAGTTGAGGTGTTCTTATCTGGTTTTAGAGCCTCTGAGCTGGAATTTGAAGGCATACCAGATGTATCAGCTGAATTTGTCATTGTTGTGCTGATAGAAATCTCATTTGCAGAAGTAGGTCCAACTGGAGCTGAAGATGTATGACTTGAAGATCTTCCTAGCTCAAATCTTGGGTCAGGATCACCTGTATTTAAATTTTTTAAAAGATCCTGAAACATTCTCACAAGATTTGTTAAAATAGTTGGTAACCAAATCAAGATCAAATAGCCAATCTGGACCAGAACCAGCAACACATGGTGTGTGTTCATTGAAGGTCACATTGGCTGACTCCTCAACTATTCTAGTTCTAAGATTGTACACTCTATAAGCCTTAGCTTGGGAAGAGTATCCATAAAGTGCCCATCATCTGATTTCTCAGCAAACTTGGCAATTTGATCTTTGGTATTCAAGATGGTGCAAGGACATCCAAATGACCTGAGAAAACCAATGAAAGTTTTCTCTTGTGCCAAAGTTCATAAGGAGTCTTGCCACGAGTCTTAACTACTAAAACTCTGTTTTGCACATAGCAGGCAGTGTTGACTGCCTCTGCCCAGAAGGTGATGGGCAGTTTAGAGTCAGACAGCATGGTTCTTGCAGCTTCAATCAGTAACCTGTTTCTCCTCTCAGCAACACCATTTTGCTGAGAAGTCCTGGGGGCACTAAATTGCCTTGCAATACCTTTTCATCACAAAATGTATCAAGGGTCTGGTTCTTGAATTCTGTTCCTTGATCACATCTTATGATTTTGACCTTGTGATCAGACTGATTCTCAATCTTTAAGATGAAATTCTTTAGAATCTCAGGAGTCTCATCCTTAGTTCTAAGGAAGAAGACCCAAGTGAATCTTGTAAAATCATCTGTGATCACTAGACAGTATACGGTCCTTCCTAAACTCTCATTACATTGGTGGGGCCAAAGAGATCCATATGTAACAAGTGTAGGGGTGTAGTGATGGAGTTCATTTCCTTAGGCTTATGAGATACCTTATGTTGCTTCCCTTTCAGGCATGCAACACAGTGATCATCGCTTGTAAACTCTTTCTTTGGCAATCCAGTTACCAAATCATGCTTAATAAATTTATTCATGTTCTTAAAGTTTACATGGCACATTCTTTTATGCCATAGGAAAGACTCATCACTATTAGCTTTAGATAGAAAGCATGAAACTTCTCCGGAGGGAGAGGTTTCTTGCAAGTCCATCTTGTACATGTTTCCTTTCCTGGGGGCTCTAAAGGATATGCTCATGAGGAATGACCACACCAGCTTAGGAACAATGCACTCATGCTCAGTAAAGAGCATTTTATGACTCTGATCACAAAATTGAGATACACTCAGAAGATTGTATCCAAGCTCCTTAACAAAGTTTACCTTTTCAATGCAGAGCTTACCATTTGTGACCTTGCCCCTTCTTGAAATGTAACCACCTTAATCTCCTCCAAAAGCAACTGGTCCTCCATCAATCCTTTCAAAGTTCTGAAGTAATGACCTATTGCCTGTCATGTGCCTGGAACAACCACTGTCTATGATCCAGACATTTTTGTCTATCTTCTGCTGTCCCTGCACAAGGAAAATTTATTAGTTACATTTGGAAACCCAAGCCTTGCTTGTCTTGGGCTTATTTACATAAGGTAATTCACAGTGATAGATCCTATGGTTGTACTAAGAGGATCTTGAGCTGTTGTAGATGGAGAAATCTCAGTCACTTGGTCTTTCTTAGACATCGACACCACCTTTGGAGTCTTGGACTTGACCTTCAAAACTTCGGAAGTTTTTGGAACTTCAGAAGTTTTGATGACTGATACTTCGGAAGATTCTGCAGACACTGTAGCAGATTTCAGTGCTTCGGAAGAATTCCTTTCTTCCGAGACCAATTTTTCTTCCGAAGGTAATTTTCCACTTGCCTTCTTCTTAGATTTTGAGCTTCCGAAGGAAACATGTTTTCCTTCTGAAGTTTGAATCTTCTTCAAACTCTTTGAAGTCTTTGTTTTGGTCATATGGACAGTGCTTTTAGGATTGAAGGGACAATCCTTGGCAATGTGAGTAGTGCTATCACACATAACACAATTCATCTTCTTCTTCACAAGAGCCTTTTCTTGAGAATAAGACTGTTTTTGGTCACATCCCTTCTCCACCTTCATCTTTACGGATGCTGAGACAGTCCTCTTGGGCTGAGGACTGTGCTTGGAGTTTGATGGTCCAGGCTGTGCAGCAGTGGTACACAACAAATCAGTCTTCTTCTTGCTACTGAGATGAGTTGAACAAAAACCAGAACTCTTAGCAGAAGAGTTTTGGTTGATGTCTTCAGTCCCTACCACTTTAAACCCTGCAGAAATAAAAACTTGTTTCTGCTTAGAGTCAAAAACAGTCTGATCTCTTGAGCCTTCCTTGCCTTTCTTTTGCTCTTTCTAATCAAGTTCTTTCTCATGGACTTGGTCATCACAGTCTCCACTTTCTCCTCAGAAGGATAGTGGCCCTTCTTGGAATCCTCCTCTTCACTCTTAGTAGAGGGATTCTTCACTATCTCTTCTTCATCCTCCTCACTCATATGATCTATGAGAGGAAGCTCATCTTCACAAGTTCCACACCTAGGGGGTCTTACAGACAAGATTGTGTGTGGAGGAGCTATCTCATTTGATCCCAGTCCCTGTCTGTTGATAGTACACTTTGTTGTGCAGGGATGAGGATAATGTTCTTGAAGGTCTCTTCTTCAAGAGCACTCTTTTCTGCCCTGGCTTTGCTGATTACAAGCTCAGCCTAACACTCAGTTAGCTTGGTTATGAGATCTTGAATTTGAGTTCTAACATCTGTGTGTTCATGTTTTAGAACTGAAATGGTTTTCTCTAAGTCCTCTATTTTCAGCTTATAATCATTTTCAGACTTTTAAAATTAGATTTTAAAATGTTTAAGGACTCAATATCAGATCTCAATTCCAAGTTTAGGACCTGTACCTGTTACTATTTTAGTAATGCATTCAGGAGTACAGAGATGTTCCAATACCTTAGCTTCATCATGATCTGCCATCAGTGCTGGTTTGGAGAAGCATCTTCCACCTGAAAGCTCCAGTCAAAGCCTCCTTCTTCAACAGCAACAGCAGCTTGCTGCTTTGACTTCTCATTATGAAGAACTTTGTTTGTGTAGTTTGGTCTGGATTGTGTTTGGCCACCATTGGTTCTAGGTGCCTTACACTCTCTGGCAAAGTGGCCCATCAAGTTACAGTTATAACACTTGACTTTGCCTTTGTCCAGTCCAAACTTTCCACTGGTTGCATTGCTTGGAAACTTCCTTCCAGTCCTCTTGTAGAACTTCTTGGCTCTGTGAGTGAGAAGAGCCATCTGCTGGACTATTTCCATGTCCTCCAGTTCATCTGGATGAATATAGTCCAGGTCTTCAAGAGTGAAAAGAGAGTTGCCACAGCTTTCATCAGAAGACACAAATGCTTGAGAAGAGCTTGTCTCTTGGAATGGGCTTCCCTGAGTGTAGTTCTCCCTTGATGTCTCTAGGAAGGTGATGAAAGGACCCTTGGGTGAGTTGTCAGGGTAGCATATAAGATGATGGTTGGGTTCTATGCTATCCCTTTTAACCACATGTAGGGCTGTACCCATTTGATTGTTGGAGTTGCCAAATGAACCTGCATGTTCATCTCCATCTGGTAGCCACTGAGAATCCTATATAACTCTGTCAGAGTGAGAGTTTTGAGATTTTCAGTTCTCTTGATCACCACACAGTAGTGTGTCCATTGCCTAGGAAGTAAGGACATGAACTTCCTTACAATGTCTCTATTCTCAAGAGAAACTCCTCCATCCACTAGGGTATCCACAATCTCAACATACCTGAAGTATTGCTGAGTCAGGGTTCACCTGCTTGAAGGTGAAGTTTTCAAACTGCTGCTTCAGGAGATCCTTCTTGTTCTCCTTGGCTTCAGAAGAACCCTCATACATCAGTTTCAGTGCATCCCACAGCTGTTTAGCTGTTTTGCACTTCTTGAAACCTCTGTATACAGAGTTTGGAAGGGCAGTTTGAAGAGCTGTCATGGCTTTCCTGTTATCTCTACTCTCTTCCTATCTTCATCAGAGTAGTTAGCCACATCTTTGGGGATCATACCAGCACCAGTAGCAGAGGGTGTGCTGGGTATGAAAGGTCCATTCTCAATAGACTCCCACTTCTTGACTCCAGAGACCTGATGAAACCTTCCATTCTTAAACACCAGGTGTCAACTCATCAAGAGTGATCAGTGGGGACTTGTTCATGGTTCCAGTTTCCATATCGGTTTTGGAAATGGTTGCCATTTGAAAAGTTTAGTATTTGTGTGTGTGAGGGATCTTAAGATGGTAAGATCTTATATCAAGAGCCTGAATGCTCTGATATCAAATGCAGGATCGTTGAAGGGTGTGTGAGTTACAACACCAACACAAAGAGGAGATTAACCAAACTTTAATCAAACAATAAACTGGATTAACCAAGATAAGACACTAAGAACACAAGTAATGTAAGAGACAGAACACAAGAGTATGGTTTTCAAGAATGCAGTATATTGCTTTCTCTATGTTTTATTACAGTGTTACAAAGCATAAATAAAAGATACAAGAACATAGATACTTATACTACATCCTACAGCTGGCTATACTATGGAAGCCAACTGGATACAATTGACTAGACACAAACAAAATCAATTGTAGAGTCAAAAGGCAGATTGCCTTTTGACTTGTGACTATGACATGCCATAGCTCACATCCTTTTCTATTACAAAAAGGATAAAGTACATAAAGTAGAAAGTATACAGACTGAAGACCTCAATGTACAGTTACCAAAAGCATGGACCTTTTCACCAACTCATGTAAGTTGGTGACTTGCAGAGGTGTAGCGAAAGGTGTCCAGCTTTACAAAAAGGTACATCAGAAAAAGCATGTCTTAAAAGTCTTCAGAAGAAATCTGTCTTCATAACTTGAAGCTTCGGAAGACTTTGTCTCTGAGGCTTCGGAAGACTTCATCTTTGGCTTCGGAAGATATTGGTCTTGGCTTCGGAAGATTTCACACTTAGAATATTTCTGTTGAGTGTGTGAAACTTCCGAAGCATTCTACTTCAGAACTTGTGCAGCAGATTAAGCCTTGGATGTTTGGGTTGCATCAACCTCTTCATTAGTCTCTACAAACCCAAATCTAACAAATTGGGTTTTGATTGCCAGCCATAACTATATGAGACTAGGGTGAGAGTTGGGTGGTTTTAAATTTCTTTGTTTTCCAATTTGAAAGGTAAAAAGCTAATTATGTAATTGACAAACATCTAACGTAGGGATGAAATGCGTCTTGACTTTGCAGACAATGAACACAGTATGTGTGATTTCTGATGCCTAAAGATGAAAGATGAATTTTAATACTACAAGGACGGTTCGTGTAATTTAGTTTCATGTAATATATTATTTCTTTCCTCTTTAATCATAGTCTTTTGCATCCATTTAACATCAAAGTTTAACGGGTATCCCTTTTAACAACAATATTTGTTTCTCGTGAGCACAGTAAATAAAAACAGGGGTACCGAAGGTGTATAATGACCATATCACGAGATGATATTTAGAAGATTATGATGGCCACGTGTCGTGCTTTTGGTTTGGTTTCTTTAGATTAGTTAGTTAGTTAAAGTTAGTTAATAGCTCCTTTCATGCATACAGGTCTTGTATTTCCTTAATAATTTGAATTCAAAAGTTTTTTTTCTATAACTAGTTTGTTTTGCAACCCGCGCTTCGCGGCGGGGTTCAAATATATCGTAGATTAGGTAATCAAAAGACTTTTTTCTTACTAAAAGGCTTCGAAACAATGATTTATTGTGCCTGCAAATAATGCCTCTGCCACGCCAATACAATGCATGTGTATTATTTCACTACCATCATCTATCAAACAGGTCAGAACATGTCCCAAATCAGGCAAGGCATAACCCATTAAACAGGTTATACATGTTCTCAGATGACAGCCACCATCATTATCACCGAACACATTCAAACTCTACCATTGGAACCCACCATCACAGGACAAAAATCGAAGAGACGCGAACGAATTCTCATATTAAACCGTCATCATCATCGAAAAGGAATGATGTGGAAAGCTGAAACATTTTATATACCACTAGACAAATCAACACATACCAAACATTCAAAAAGATCTCAAAATACACAAACAAAGTAATGGTTTTCAAATGAGAGATCCTTATCATCATAGAACTGAAATAGGTTCTGAGGTGAAGAATGCTCAACATCATAGAAGTTAAATCCATGCTTTAGAGATGAGAGACGTAACCACCGGTATAACGGAGAGTTGAAGCGACAAGGATGGCACATAACGTCCGTGGACGACCCACCGACCACCGACCACCGCCAAAGGTCGAAGAATCGGTACACAACTGAGACAAACAAATGAATGGAAAAAACCCTTTTAAACAATCCACGCATTAAAGACTGTACCATAAGCTTCAGAACTTGTACATATGCTATTCACCTGTACTCTATGTAACATCCTGAATTTTGCTAACTGAGAATTAACTTTGATTAATCTTGTAAGGACCATTGTTGTCATTTACGAAACTTGTGATTTATTTATGTTTGATTCTTTGTTTTCATTAATTAATTCTTTTATTTAAAATTTAATAACTTAAACTATTAAATTGAACATAATAACATAAATAACAATCATAATAACTATGATAATATGAATAATAATAATAATAATAAGGGTAACAAGTCATAAATAATTGATAAGTTTAAAAATGGTTAAATCTTAAAGTTAAATTAAGTCTAGGGGCTTAATTGTAAAACTAGAAACTTAAGTTATGAAGTTTTGTGCATAAAATAACAAAGATCAAAAGTATAGGGACCAAAGCTGTAATTAACCGAAAATACCATTCTTTTCCCCCCTCATATGTCCGGCCAACTCCGGCCACTCACCGGTCGAAGTCCGGTGAGGTGCCAAACACCCAATGAACGACCGGTTTCAACCAAATTAAACCCCTTTTCTGCGAACATGGACCGATTTGAACTCGTAACCGTTGTTAATTGGATCGAAATGATAGTTTCATTAAGAGGTTTCTCGAAACCGAAATATGTCAGTCCAACGCACCTGAAATTCGATGAATTGAACCGTTTGATTGATTAGAAACGTACCTCTAATCACTACGAAACTAAATGTGTAGTTTAATACGAGATTAACGATCAATTAATCACCGAATCATAACCGAAGTTAACAAGTTATGAAGAAACCCGTTCGGACTGAAGCGATTAAACTGAAGCTATTTAACAGAGGGGAATCATCACATTCGACCCCTTTCAACTCATCGCGCACTCAATCGCTTGAAATTACCACCAAAAAGATCAAAATCCAAACCCCTATTCGTCGCGCAAAGAAAGCGAAACCGAGTATAATCACATCAATTTGGTTGCAATCAAATACATATATTTTTTTCAAGAAAATATAAATTTAATTAATTTGGTTAAACATAATTATTTGACAAGCCCCAAATTTCCATCAAAACTCTAGTTCACATTAAAATGTTAATCTCGTTGTTAACTTAAACGTGTATATATATATATAGGTGCCTTGCGAGAACTACGTTGGAACGTTTCTTATTATAGCTCTTATTAATCACCAATTATATACATATTGATCATGTGAGTATTTCTATACCCCTTTTTCATATTTTCACACTTTGGGGTGAAACATGTTACTTTATAAACATTGCACTTGTAAACGTTTGATTCTTGTAAACTTATGGCATTTCACCTGTATGTTGTGGTTAGTTGAACTTTGTGGCTACCATGTAATGTCGAATATATGTACAATCATTAACTATTGCTTGCCTAGCGAAGTCATAGATCTATGGGCCAGACAAGCCTGCTTGGTTGATCCAAGTACACTTAGCTAATCGTATATACTTTTTAACGTTTGAGACTTGTAAAACTTTGTCGAGGTTTGATTGTGCATTCTGTCTTACATCCCTAGTTACTTTGTTCTCTAACTTACAACATGAATTGCCATCTTTCATATACTTATGTATTGAAAACTATGGAAATCTCACCAACATTATGTTGACCCTTTATTTTTAACATGTTTTGGGAAATACTCAAGCTTGATCGCCATTTTTTAAGTTGTTCACACCTAGGAATGGACCTAGTTAACTTAATGAATGAGCTTGTTATATTTCTTATATTGTGTTTTATTTGAGACTTATGCTTGTAATGTACCTTTCAAACTTATGAATAATATATTTGTATTTAATAATAGCGTTATGTGGCTGTGAACGATCTTAACTCTCACTCCTGACGTTTCCGCCATCAAGGTTAGGGTGTGACAGATTGGTATCAGAGCCCTTAACTATAGAGATTTAGGTTATTATAAATGATGACCTAGACTATAGTATGCATGAACCTTATAGAATTATAATTCTATCTTGTAAATTATATAGTTTGCATGCTACATAATGCTATGCCCACTTATGTGCAATTTGATGCCTTAGCATAGGATTGCCTAAACATTGTTACTTGTCTCCCTAAACTATTCTTTGACCCTTTGATTCTCCTCGACAAATGAAGCTTTCTAAACTTATTCTCGACAACATGTTGAATCTACACTTATTATCGTGGGTTTAATTCCTTAGACTCTATGTCTAATCTATATAAATCTCATCAAGTTTTTGATTTCATGAACCTAAGAAATATGTGTGACACATAGACACGTATCTTGGATTTCCTGGCAAAAGGCCTTCGGGCTAAGGTAAGCATACCGTATAAATCTCATTGCAAGACCAGTTATGCTTACCTGGGGATTTCTGGGATGAGTGATAAACTATGGTCAACATACATAAGTTTCTAAGGCAAATGGGTCAATTTACCTTGACGTGTCAACGTTTCCAAATGGTATGCGTTACCAAATTGAACCATCCTATTTATATTTAAAATATCAAAAAAATCCTTGATTCCTTGGACTAGTTTATCATCGAAACTCTAATATCTTCTCTTTTCTATCTTGCACAATGTTCCCGTTAATATTGAACTCGTTATACTTCTCAATTCCTACGCTTAAACAACGTTATACGTTGTGCGCCTTATGTAACTATCTTCATACCGTGACCAACATGTACATGGACCTTAATATATCCAAAGATATTGGTCGTCTAAACCAAATGTTTATTTTCTTTTAAACTTAAATTGTTACTTGAGGTTTTCAAATGTCCTTAAAGTGTGTCCTATAACTGAAATCATGCAATGCCGAAAGGTGGAATACCTGCATCCCGGAATACCTTGTCTAGGCAAGGTATACACATAAATTTAATTCGATCGTTGGATCTGTTTATCTGATCTGGAACTCATGAGATGGGTGTTCACTTGTAGGTATGCATGTCTACGCTACCGTAAAGTTGTGGTTGACGTAACACTTTGAGAAGTCAACGCATTTCTCTTTTATTTTGAACCGAACATTTACATCTTATTATTGTGTTGAATCACTTCCGTCATAGATCTTTTTTTCCTGACTTAAACCATTCAAGATTTGAGAACTTAACACAATTAACTCCGTTATCCCGAACTTTAACCTAAATCCTAGCAAGCATGATTTTCTTTTCCTGTTAATATTACATTTATGAATTTGAAGTTTTTGAATTTCTAGCTGATATTCTCTTAGTTTGCTAAGTTGAGCTTTATAAAAACTTCAAACCGTTTCGCATTGTAGGCAATGCAAGAATCCGCAAGTCAACTTATGACTAAAGACACTTATATCCCCTAAATGATACCATCTCATCAAAATAGGGGTGATTCCCTTACTTTGGTGATGACTTTCCATTCACTATTACTGTTCTTATGAAATTTCATCATCAAGACAGAAGTGAACCTCATACCTTGACGACGATTTTTTTTCTTTTTGTTTTTATGAATTCGTATTTTCCAAATAGAATTACTTCCTTAAAATAGGAGTAAAATTTCGTATCTTAGTGATGATTTTTCAATTTTTGGTATTGTGTGCTTTTTGAAATCCCATCCTCTGAATCAGGGTGATTTCTTTATTTTGAGGATAGATTTCAATTATTTTCCTTTGGAAGTCGTATTTCACGAATGAGATGACCCCACCAAAATAGGATTGAACCCCGTACTTTGGTGACAAAGGTCAGTTCTCGATTATTTTCTTATTATTAGGAAATTCAATCATCAAGATGGGCGTGAAATCCATACCTTGATGATAATATCTCCTGTTTAAAATTTTATGGATGTTTATTTTCCTCAAATGAAATGACCTCATCAAAATAGGAGTGAATTCCGTTCTTTGATGAAACTTTTCATTTTGCTATATTGTGTAAAACTTCACTGTTAAGATAGGAGTGACTATCCTTACCTTAATAGTAAGTTACCTTAATTTTTTTGTGGATCCTCAACAATGAGTTAGGATCAAGCTCTCGTTTGGTAGTTAAGAGTCATACCTTGGGAAATACACCACCAAGCTACGAGTGATAACCATATCTTGGTGAGTATTCCCATTCCTTGATCTCAAACTTACCAAGGCTTTAAGACTTCAATTGACAAGAAACATGTAATAACTTGAAGGATGAACACCGTTATCTGATTTATTGACGATAATGTTCCAGTCAATCAAGCTAAAGCATGAATGTTGAACTCAAAAGGGGTGGTTGTTACTTAAGGGTAACCCTAGTTCCAAGCCTGGAACATTTAAATTTTAAATCGATTTCTTCTCTCACGCTTTTATGTTTCATTTTAACGTTTGACCTAGCTCTATGGAACTTTTTATTGACCTTCATTCTGAGTTATCATTAAAACCTAATTGCACGATGATAACACTCCTAAAACAATCTTTCGTACAAGATAACGTTATTATAAATTCATGTCATGCTTTCCGGTTATAGCAATGTACGGTGTTGTTCGTGGGTTTGATAAACCGCATGTGCAAGCCGTACTGGGAAGCTATTTGTCATTGCCTTTATCGTCGATATTCTGGATTATTGAAATTCCAATCTGATCATTAATGACGTTTTTGTTTAACTCTTTACCATAATTAAAAATACAATTCTCATTATTTTGGATAACCTTGAACTCCTAATTTTGAAAATCTCTAAATCTCTATCTTGATGTGGATAAACAGGATCATGAATTTATGCGATTGGTATTCATGGTTTGGCATAAAGAGAATCTTGACGTAACTTGGTATATGTTCAAATTGTCTTGTATTTCTTGATGACATTTGGTGAATTATTGACCGATTGGCTAGTTTCGCGCATTATTTACTCATGTGAGATAACGAGTCGAGAAATTGACTCGTACTTACCTAAAATAGTCGGTTATCATGGTGCGTCGTTAAACATCGATTGTTAATTTTGATGATCGATTTACTTTCTGTTATTAGCAATGCCTCTAATCATCTTTGGGAACCTAGCTCAAAATCTCGGCATATCGTATCATTATTAACCTAACGGTTTAATCGAAGGAGTGATACATAACCACAAGATATGCGTTAAGCTTGTGTCATTATATAGTGGCACCTGGGATTCTTAAATTCCGACGGTCAACTTTCATATAGTTACGGTACACTTATCTTTCATCATAAGTCTCCTGTTCGTTTAAGTTTCATTCTTAATTTCGAGACGAAATTCTTAAAAGTTGGGGAGACTGTAACATCCTGAATTTTTGCTAACTGAGAATTAACTTTGATTAATCTTGTAAGGACCATTGTTGTCATTTACGGAACTTGTGATTTATTTATGTTTGATTCTTTGTTTTCATTAATTAATTCTTTTATTTAAAAGTTAATAACTTAAACTATTAAATTGAACATAATAACATAAATAACAATCATAATAACTATGATAATATGAATAATAATAATAATAATAATAATAATAATAATAATAATAATAATAGGGTAACAAGTCATAAATAATTGATAAGTTTAAAAATGGTTAAATCTTAAAGTTAAATTAAGTCTAGGGGCTTAATTGTAAAACTAGAAACTTAAGTTATGAAGTTTTGTGCATAAAATAACAAAGATCAAAAGTATAGGGACCAAAGCTGTAATTAACCGAAAATACCATTCTTTACCCCCCCCCCCCTCATATGTCCGGCCAACTCCGGCCACTCACCGGTCGAAGTCGGTGTGGTGCCAAACACCCAATGAGCGACCGGTTTCAACCAAATTAAACCCCTTTTCTACGAACATGGACCGATTCGAACTCGTAACCGTTGTTAATTGGATCGAAATGATAGTTTCATTAAGAGGTTTCTCGAAACCGAAATATGTCAGTCGAATGCACCTGAAATTCGAAACCGTTTGATTGATTAGAAACGTACCTCTAATCACTACGAAACTAAATGTGTAGTTTAATACGAGATTAACGATCAATTAATCACCGAATCATAACCGAAGTTAACAAGTTATGACGAAACCATTCGGGACTGAAGCGAAAAGATCAAAATCCAAACCCCTATTCGTCGCGCAAAGAAAGCGAAACCGAGTATAAACACATCAATTTGGTTGCAATCAAGTAAGTTTGAAACATCATTGTAATCCCTTACACTTAGGGAATAAAAGCCCTAAGGTTAATCTGATTGTAACATTCGAATTCAGGTTCAATTGTGGGATTGAATCGATGTAGGGTTTATGCAAATTTGGGGAATTCAATGGGTTTATGTTTTAAGATTTAAAATCCAAGTCATAACGCGGCTGAGTGCCTTGGTTCACTAGTTAAGACACTGCTTGGTAAACATGAGGTCCCGGGTTCGAACCCGGACATCCTCATGATTTATTTTTAAAGGCTTTTTAGCCTAAAATAAATTTCATAAAAGTTTTAATATATATGAAAATTATTTTTATAAACGTCAAATATTTTCAAAAGCCTCCAAATATTTCTGCAATTTTTCTAAAGTTTAAATAAAAAATGTTTTATTAATAAAAATTTAGCAAAGCTTGTTCGAATAATTTTTAATAAAATAGATTGAAAATAATAATTAGTAAATTATTATTGGTCCAAAATATCCCTTTTAAATTTAATTTGGTTTAAATGGTAATAAATATTTAGTTATAAAATTTTATTTAAACTTTATATATATAACCTTTTAAATTATTATAATTATTTCTTTTCACATCTTTGAATAAAATATAAATACATATATTTTCTTCAAGAAAATATAATTTAATTAATTTGGTTAAACATAATTATTTGACAAGCCCCAAATTTCCATCAAAACTCTAGTTCACATTAAAATGTTAATCTCGTTGTTAACTTAAACGTGTATATATATATATAGGTGCCTTGCGAGAACTACGTTGGAACGTTTCTATTATAGCTCTTATTAATCACCAATTATATACATATTGATCATGTGAGTATTTCTATACCCCTTTTTCATATTTTCACACTTTGGGGTGAAACATGTTACTTTATAAACATTGCACTTGTAAACGTTTGATTCTTGTAAACTTATGGCATTTCACCTGTATGTTGTGGTTAGTTGAACTTTGTGGCTACCATGTAATGTCGAATATATGTACAATCATTAACTATTGCTTGCCTAGCGAAGTCATAGATCTATGGGCCAGACAAGCCTGCTTGGTTGATCCAAGTACACTTAGCTAATCGTATATACTTTTTAACGTTTGAGACTTGTAAAACTTTGTCGAGGTTTTTTGTGTGCATTCTGTCTTACATCCCTAGTTACTTTGTTCTCTAACTTACAACATGAATTGCCATCTTTCATATACTTATGTATTGAAAACTATGGAAATCTCACCAACATTATGTTGACCCTTTATTTTTAACATGTTTTGGGAAATACTCAAGCTTGATCGCCATTTTTTAAGTTGTTCACACCTAGGAATGGACCTAGTTAACTTAATGAATGAGCTTGTTATATTTCTTATATTGTGTTTTTATTTGAGACTTATGCTTGTAATGTACCTTTCAAACTTATGAATAATATATTTGTATTTAATAATAGCGTTATGTGGCTGTGAACGATCTTAACTCTCACTCCTTGACGTTTCCGCCATCAAGGTTAGGGTGTGACAGATTGGTATCAGAGCCCTTAACTATAGAGATTTAGGTTATTATAAATGATGACCTAGACTATAGTATGCATGAACCTTATAGAATTATAATTCTATCTTGTAAATTATATAGTTTGCATGCTACATAATGCTATGCCCACTTATGTGCAATTTGATGCCTTAGCATAGGATTGCCTAAACATTGTTACTTGTCTCCCTAAACTATTCTTTGACCCTTTGATTCTCCTCGACAAATGAAGCTTTCTAAACTTATTCTCGACAACATGTTGAATCTACACTTATTATCGTGGGTTTAATTCCTTAGACTCTATGTCTAATCTATATAAATCTCATCAAGTTTTTGATTTCATGAACCTAAGAAATATTGTGTGACACATAGACACCGTATCTTGGATTTCCTGGCAAAAGGCCTTCGGGCTAAGGTAAGCATACCGTATAAATCTCATTGCAAGACCAGTTATGCTTACCTGGGGATTTCTGGGATGAGTGATAAACTATGGTCAACATACATAAGTTTCTAAGGCAAATGGGTCAATTTACCTTGACGTGTCAACGTTTCCAAATGGTATGCGTTACCAAATTGAACCATCCTTTTATTTAAAATATCAAAAAAATCCTTGATTCCTTGGACTAGTTTATCATCGAAACTCTAATATCTTCTCTTTTCTATCTTGCACAATGTTCCCGTTAATATTGAACTCGTTATACTTCTCAATTCCTACGCTTAAACAACGTTATACGTTGTGCGCCTTATGTAACTATCTTCATACCGTGACCAACATGTACATGGACCTTAATATATCCAAAGATATTGGTCGTCTAAACCAAATGTTTATTTTCTTTTAAACTTAAATTGTTACTTGAGGTTTTCAAATGTCCTTAAAGTGTGTCCTATAACTGAAATCATGCAATGCCGAAAGGTGGAATACCTGCATCCCGGAATACCTTGTCTAGGCAAGGTATACACATAAATTTAATTCGATCGTTGGATCTGTTTATCTGATCTGGAACTCATGAGATGGGTGTTCACTTGTAGGTATGCATGTCTACCGTAAAGTTGTGGTTGACGTAACACTTTGAGAAGTCAACGCATTTCTCTTTTATTTTGAACCGAACATTTACATCTTATTATTGTGTTGAATCACTTCCGTCATAGATCTTTTTTTCCTGACTTAAACCATTCAAGATTTGAGACTTAACACAATTAACTCCGTTATCCCGAACTTTAACCTAAATCCTAGCAAGCATGATTTTCTTTTCCTGTTAATATTACATTTATGAATTTGAAGTTTTTGAATTTCTAGCTGATATTCTCTTAGTTTGCTAAGTTGAGCTTTATAAAAACTTCAAACCGTTTCGCATTGTAGGCAATGCAAGAATCCGCAAGTCAACTTATGACTAAAGACACTTATATCCCCTAAATGATACCATCTCATCAAAAAGGGGTGATTCCCTTACTTTGGTGATGACTTTCCATTCACTATTACTGTTCTTATGAAATTTCATCATCAAGACAGAAGTGAACCTCATACCTTGACGACGATTTTTTTTCTTTTTGTTTTTATGAATTCGTATTTTCCAAATAGAATTACTTCCTTAAAATAGGAGTAAAATTTCGTATCTTAGTGATGATTTTTCAATTTTTGGTATTGTGTGCTTTTTGAAATCCCATCCTCTGAATCAGGGTGATTTCTTTATTTTGAGGATAGATTTCAATTATTTTCCTTTGGAAGTCGTATTTCACGAATGAGATGACCCCACCAAAATAGGATTGAACCCCGTACTTTGGTGACAAAGGTCAGTTCTCGATTATTTTCTTATTATTAGGAAATTCAATCATCAAGATGGGCGTGAAATCCATACCTTGATGATAATATCTCCTGTTTAAAATTTTATGGATGTTTATTTTCCTCAAATGAAATGACCTCATCAAAATAGGAGTGAATTCCGTTCTTTGATGAAACTTTTCATTTTGCTATATTGTGTAAAACTTCACTGTTAAGATAGGAGTGACTATCCTTACCTTAATAGTAAGTTACCTTAATTTATTTTTGTGGATCCTCAACAATGAGTTAGGATCAAGCTCTCGTTTGGTAGTTAAGAGTCATACCTTGGGAAATACACCACCAAGCTACGAGTGATAACCATATCTTGGTGAGTATTCCCATTCCTTGATCTCAAACTTACCAAGGCTTTAAGACTTCAATTGACAAGAAACATGTAATAACTTGAAGGATGAACACCGTTATCTGATTTATTGACGATAATGTTCCAGTCAATCAAGCTAAAGCATGAATGTTGAACTCAAAAGGGGTGGTTGTTACTTAAGGGTAACCCTAGTTCCAAGCCTGGAACATTTAAATTTTAAATCGATTTCTTCTCTCACGCTTTTATGTTTCATTTTAACGTTTGACCTAGCTCTATGGAACTTTTTATTGACCTTCATTCTGAGTTATCATTAAAACCTAATTGCACGATGATAACACTCCTAAAACAATCTTTCGTACAAGATAACGTTATTATAAATTCATGTCATGCCTTTCCGGTTATAGCAATGTACGGTTGTGTTCGTGGGTTTGATAAACCGCATGTGCAAGCCGTACTTGGGAAGCTATTTGTCATTGCCTTTATCGTCGATATTCTGGATTATTGAAATTCCAATCTGATCATTAATGACGTTTTTGTTTAACTCTTTACCCATAATTAAAAATACAATTCTCATTATTTTGGATAACCTTGAACTCCTAATTTTGAAAATCTCTAAATCTCTATCTTGATGTGGATAAACAGGATCATGAATTTATGCGATTGGTATTCATGGTTTGGCATAAAGAGAATCTTGACGTAACTTGGTATATGTTCAAATTGTCTTGTATTTCTTGATGACATTTGGTGAATTATTGACGATTGGCCGGGGTTTCGCGCATTATTTACTCATGTGAGATAACGAGTCGAGAAATTGACTCGTACTTACCTAAAATAGTCGGTTATCATGGTGCGTCGTTAAACATCGATTGTTAATTTTGATGATCGATTTACTTTCTGTTATTAGCAATGCCTCTAATCATCTTTGGGAACCTAGCTCAAAATCTCGGCATATCGTATCATTATTAACCTAACGGTTTAATCGAAGGAGTGATACATAACCACAAGATATGCGTTAAGCTTGTGTCATTATATAGTGGCACCTGGGATTCTTAAATTCCGACGGTCAAACTTTCATATAGTTACGGTACACTTATCTTTCATCATAAGTCTCCTGTTCGTTTAAGTTTCATTCTTAATTTCGAGACGAAATTCTTAAAAGTTGGGGAGACTGTAACATCCTGAATTTTTGCTAACTGAGAATTAACTTTGATTAATCTTGTAAGGACCATTGTTGTCATTTACGGAACTTGTGATTTATTTATGTTTGATTCTTTGTTTTCATTAATTAATTCTTTTATTTAAAAGTTAATAACTTAAACTATTAAATTGAACATAATAACATAAATAACAATCATAATAACTATGATAATATGAATAATAATAATAATAATAATAATAATAATAATAATAATAATAATAGGGTAACAAGTCATAAATAATTGATAAGTTTAAAAATGGTTAAATCTTAAAGTTAAATTAAGTCTAGGGGCTTAATTGTAAAACTAGAAACTTAAGTTATGAAGTTTTGTGCATAAAATAACAAAGATCAAAAGTATAGGGACCAAAGCTGTAATTAACGAAAATACCATTCTTTACCCCCCCCCCCCTCATATGTCCGGCCAACTCCGGCCACTCACCGGTCGAAGTCCGGTGAGGTGCCAAACACCCAATGAGCGACCGTTTTCAACCAAATTAAAACCCTTTTCTACGAACATGGACCGATTCGAACTCGTAACCGTTGTTAATTGGATCGAAATGATAGTTTCATTAAGAGGTTTCTCGAAACCGAAATATGTCAGTCGAATGCACCTGAAATTCGAAACCGTTTGATTGATTAGAACGTACCTCTAATCACTACGAAACTAAATGTGTAGTTTAATACGAGATTAACGATCAATTAATCACCGAATCATAACCGAAGTTAACAAGTTATGACGAAACCCATTCGGGACTGAAGCGAAAAGATCAAAATCCAAACCCCATTCGTCGCGCAAAGAAAGCGAAACCGAGTATAAACACATCAATTTGGTTGCAATCAAGTAAGTTTGAAACATCATTGTAATCCCTTACACTTAGGGAATAAAAGCCCTAAGGTTAATCTGATTGTAACATTCGAATTCAGGTTCAATTGTGGGATTGAATCGATGTAGGGTTTATGCAAATTTGGGGAATTCAATGGGTTTATGTTTTAAGATTTAAAATCCAAGTCATAACGCGGCTGAGTGCCTTGGTTCACTAGTTAAGACACTGCTTGGTAAACATGAGGTCCCGGGTTCGAACCCGGACATCCTCATGATTTATTTTTAAAGGCTTTTTAGCCTAAAATAAATTTCATAAAAGTTTTAATATATATGAAAATTATTTTTATAAACGTCAAATATTTTCAAAAGCCTCCAAATATTTCTGCAATTTTTCTAAAGTTTAAATAAAAAATGTTTTATTAATAAAAATTTAGCAAAGCTTGTTCGAATAATTTTTAATAAAATAGATTGAAAATAATAATTAGTAAATTATTATTGGTCCAAAATATCCCTTTTAAATTTAATTTGGTTTAAATGGTAATAAATATTTAGTTATAAAATTTTATTTAAACTTTATATATATAACCTTTTAAATTATTATAATTATTTCTTTTCACATCTTTGAATAAAATATAAATACATATATTTTCTTCAAGAAAATATAAATTTAATTAATTTGGTTAAACATAATTATTTAACAAGCCCCAAATTTCCATCGAAACTCCAGTTCGCGTTAAAATGTTAATCTCGTTGTTAACTTAAACGTGTATATATATATATTAGGTGCCTTGTGAGAACTACGTTGGAACGTTTCTTATTATAGCTCTTATTAATCACCATTATATACATATTGATCATATGAGTATTTCCATACCCCTTTTTCATATTTTCACACTTTGGGGTGAAACATGTTACTTTATAAACATTGCACTTGTAAACGTTTGATTCTTGTAAACTTATGGCATTTCACCTGTATGTTGTGGTTAGTTGAACTTTGTGGCTACCATGTAATGTCGAATATATGTACAATCATTAACTATTGCTTGCCTAGCGAAGTCATAGATCTATGGGCGAGACAAGCCTGCTTGGTTGATCCAAGTACACGTAGCTAATCGTATATACTTTTAAACGTTTAAGACTTGTAAAACTTTGTCGAGGTTTGATTATGCATTCTGTCTTACATCCATAGTTACTTTGTTCTCTAATTTACAACATGAATTGACATCTTTTATATACTTATGTATTGAAAACTATGGAAATCTCACCAACATTATGTTGACCCTTTTTTAACATGTTTCAGAAAATCCTTAAGCTGATCGCCATTTTTGAAGTTGTTCACACCTAGGAATGGACTTAGTTAACTTAATGAATGAGCTTGTTATATTCTTATATGTGTTCTTATTGAGACTTATGCTTGTAATGTACCTTTCAAACTTATGAATAATATATTTGTATTAATAATAGCATTATGTGGCTATGAACGATCTTAACTCTCACTCCTCGACGTTTCCGCCGTCAAGGTTGGGGGTGACACTTGGCTTCAAACATGTACGCAACCACTGTTCATCAACTTCCTTTCTTCATATTATGTAACTAGGTTAGTATCTCGTGTATTACACTTGTCACATCCCGGCGGAAGCGTGAAATACTTAGGGAGTGACTTGATTGTTCAGAACTCATTGTCAATACTAATTAATAGACAACACATAATCATACATATTTCATATCATAATATTAAGGTTAGGATTACATAAAATCATAATAGTCAAAATTTGAAATTACATAATCCTATTACATCATAAAGTTTTAACAATACATCTTCAGAGACGATGGAAGTGAGCATCCACCGACACACTGAAGTCATACAGGTTCACAGTTAGGTTCACACAAACTTTTCCTACAACTTCACCCCAGCCATTAAAAACATCAAAGGAGAACGTTAGGTTGTTAGTCATGATGAATTCCTGAAAAAGCATACCAAAAATAGTCAACACAAAGTTGGTGAGCTTCACAGGTTTATTAAACAGATAATATTGATGCATTATATATACAACCAAACCTTACATAGTAATCAGATTATCCATATGTTATATCATATTCTCATAAATCAGATAACATAGCATTATAACACTCATTCTGTTAATGCAGGAGATATCTCCTAAGTAGCGCTACCAATGTTATCTAACGGTTCCACATCCGAACTAATGGTTGTAACATAAATTTCAGTAATAATACATCAATTCATAAATTAGTATGCTTTTTCCCCAAAACTTGATAAAAACAAAATGGGCCATGAAACTCACCTTTACTCCAAGTAGTAACCTATAAACAAAAGAATTTTATAGTTTAGAAAACTTAACTATTTTCTTCAAAATTTTCAGTACCTCAATAGATTTTGAAATTTTTATAACAAATAGGTTTATTAATCTGGAATATCACGTTAATTTCTTATTTCCAAGAAATTTACAGATTATTTTCTATAATTGTTATAAAGTCATCATAAATTGCCAAAAATAGTTTTCGTAGTCCATAAATTCCTAAAATTTTACAGAGGTTCATCATAATAATTAGAACTTCTTATAAATTTATCAAAGTCTAACACATAACAGATTAGTTTCTGTAATTTTTACAATAATCCCATTTTTTACAAAAATAGCTATATAGCTCCAAAAATTATTAAATTTATACATTCTGCAGGTTTGGATTTATTATTTATCTATGATTTTCTCAGATTTTATTATGCTATATAAGTATTTTGATTTTTCTACTACAGAACATGTAAAAATTCATATTTCAATTATAACAAAGGAATAAATTCTGAAATAATTCCAGGGACCTTAGTATCCATAAGGATCATTTGGTGAATTTATTAGAATTCTATGGAATTTATTTATATTTATTGCTTATTTCTAGATTATGTCTTTCTTTAAAAATTTGGAACAATGTTTGTTCCCACAATCTTTATATGCCTTTATGATGTAAAAATTCCTTGTAATATGTTCACATATAATGCTTTTGATTATATGTGTTGTTTGAACACATATATCATACATATATCTATATGTTGACATATAAGTTTAGCTTAGGAATTTGATATCTTTGGTTGTTATTAACTTATGAAACCGAGAGATATGCTTGTTACAAGAACTAAGTACACGATGGTGGTGGTGATAGCTATAGGTGATGGTTTGTGATGTTTGGTATTTCAAAGATAAAACCCGAGAACTTTCGGTTGAGGTGGTGGTGTGTGTACCTTGTCCGAGGAAGAGTGAAAGATCAAGGTGGTGGTGTGTGGTGTTCGGGAAGTGATGATGATCGAGTGTAGGGATGATGGTAATGGTGTGCGAGTGAAATGTGACCGAATGGGTTGTGTTTGTTTAAAAGATGATGGATATGGAAGCCTTTGGTCGATGATGTATATATATAGGGGAGTCCTTCATGATTACTCCTAGCCATAGGTGATGAGATGTTCATTATAGCTTGGGTTAGTCATGGCTAGGTGGCGGCTTTTGTGGGTGTGTCTAGAAGAACCGAGGAGGTGGCAATGCAAGGAAGAAGGTAGATGTGCAAGGTGGCATCTCAATAGGGTTCATGACTCATCAAGTCATGATTGCATGATTTAGTTTCAAATCGGGTGCTTAATGAACCGGTTATGTGAACTTAATTGATGCTTGGTTTGAGGTTTAGGTGTAAAAGATTTGGTTAGTTTTGTTTGAGTCATAGATGTTTAATTTTTATGTTAGGGTTTAATTGGGTGCGTTTATGATCATTTGATGTTTGTCTTATAGTGAGTTTCTTAATGTTGATAACAAAAGGTCATGAATATGGATACATGTACACGTAAAATTATACATGCATGCAACCATGCATACGTGCAATTCATAATACAAACACATAATTCACACATGTATTTAACAAAAGATAGTACATACATGAGTAAAACATATATAATATACATGTGTATATGTTTCTTAACAAAGATGGTACATGCATACGTAAAAAAGTATGCATGCGACCATGCGTACGTATATATATACAAGTGAACAATATATTTAAATAAAATGAAAGCATGAATATGTTTATGCATGTAATAAAATATATATTAACCTAAGTGTGGCTTAAGTTATATGAATGAACTTAGTGTATAAGATTTCTTAGTCTAGGGTTGTCACATTTTCCCCCCGTAAAGAAAATTTCGTCCCGAAATTTATTTGATTAGTAATGAACTTATCTGACCATTGACTTGGAATAGATGGGGTATCTTCTTTTGATTTCATCTTCTCTTTCCCACGTATACTCAGGTCCTCTCCTAGCATTCCACTTAACCTTTACTATAGAAATTTTGCTTCTTCTTAGCTTTTTAACTTTCTTGTCTAATATAGTTATTGGTTCTTCTGTGAAATGAAGCTTCTCGTCTATCTTTATAACCTGAGCTGGAACTTTTAATGTTTCATCTGTTAAACATTTCTTTAGATTGGATACATGGAACGTGTTGTGTACTTCACTTAATTCTTGAGGTAAATCTAGTGTGTATGCAACAGGACCAATTTTGTCAATAACTTCTAATGGTCCAACATATCTTGGGTTCAACTTATTTCTCTTTTCAAATCGAAAGATTCCTTGGTAGGTGATATTCTTAGATAGACTTTGTCTCCAATTTGAAATTCTAATAGCCTTCTTCTTTTATCAGCATAGCTTTTCTGTCGATCCCGTGCTGTCTTTAGTCTATTTTTGATTTCCTTGATTTTGTCAGATGTTTCTTGAATTAAATCAGGACCTATAAGTTACCTATCTCCCACTTCATTCCAACATAAGGGCGATCTGCATTTTCTTCCATACAAGGCTTCAAACGGGGCTGTTTTAATGCTGGAATGATAGCTATTATTATAAGAAAATTCTATCAAAGGTAGATGTATATCCCAGCTGCCTCCAAAGTCTAATGCACAAGCACGTAACATATCTTCCAGTGTTTGTATTGTCCTTTCACTTTGTCCATCTGTTTGTGGGTGGAAGGCTGTGCTAAGATTTATTCGGGTTCCTAAAGCTTTTTGTAGGGTTTGCCAAAATCTTGATATGAATCTACTGTCTCTATCAGATATAATGGAGATTGGTATTCCATGTCTGGATACGATTTCTCATATGTAGATTCTTGCCAATTTTTCTATTTTGTAATCTTCTCTAATTGGCAGAAAGTGTGCTGATTTGGTTAACCTATCTACTATAACCCAAATAGTGTCATAACCACTTGAAGTTCTTGGTAACTTGGTTACAAAGTCCATAGTAATTTGATCCCATTTCCATTCTGGAATTTCAGGTTGTTGTAGATATCCTGAAGGCTTTTGATGTTCTGCTTTGATTCTTGAACACGTGTTACATTTTTCTACAAACTCCCCAACTGATCTCTTCATACCAGGCCACCAGTAATGATTTTTCAAATCTTTATACATTTTGTTATTCCTGGATGTACTGAGTATTTTGACTTATGTGCTTCTTCCAATATAACCTTTCTAAGTATGGTATCATTAGGTATCCAGATTCTTTCTTTAATTTTAAGATTCCATGTGTATCTGCCTGTAAATCCTTTTCTTGTCCTTTTATTTCTACCTTACTTTTCTGTTGGGCTTTCCATATTTGTCTTAGTAGATCTGATTGTAGTTCCATTCTCATGGCTCGTACCCGTAACGGTTTAGCCCTATCTTTTCTACTTAAAGCATCTGCAACTACATTTGCCTTACCGGGGTGATATTTGATTTCACACTCATAATCACTTAGTAATTCTATCCATCTTCTTTGTCTCATGTTAGCATTTTCTGCTCAAATATATGCTGTAAACTTTTGTGATCTGTGTATATTGTACATTTTGTCCCATATAGATAATGCCTCAAATCTTAAGTGCAAAGATCACTGCTCCTAATTCTAAATCATGAGTAGTGTAGTTTTTCTCACTTCCCCTAAGTTTTCTAGAGGCATATGCAATGACTTTACTTCGTTGCATTAATACACATCCAAATCCTTGACGAGACGCATCACAATATACTACAAAATCATCAGTCCCTTCTGGTAATGACAAAATAGGTGCACTACACAGCTTACTTTTCAAAAGTTCAAATGCATTCTTTTGTTTTTCTCCCCAAACATATGGCTTGTCCTTTTGAGTTAATTCAGTCAAGGGTTGAGCTATCCTTGAAAAATTTTCTATAAACCTTCTGTAATATCCTGCTAATCCTAGAAATTGCGATACTTCTGTTGGTGTCTTGGGATCTTCCCAATTCTTAACAGCTTCTATTTTTGCTGGATCTACCTGTATCCTTCTTGATTGACTATGTGTCCAAGGAATTGTACTTCTCTTTTCCAAAATTCACATTTTGAGAATTTTGCGTATAATTTTTCTTTTCTTAACAACTCCAAGGTCAATCTTAGGTGTTGCTCATGATCCTCCTACTCTTAGAATAGATTAAAATGTCGTCTATAAAGACTATGACAAACTTATCTAAATAGGGTTTACATATCCTATTCATCAGATCCATAAATATGGCGGGAGCATTGGTTAATCCAAATGGCATTACCAGAAATTCATAATGTCCATACCTTGTTCTGAATGCTGTCTTAGGTATATCTTCATCCTGTATTCTTAGCTGATGATATCCTGATCTCAAGTCTATTTTTGAAAAGTGACTAGATCCTTGTAGTTGATCAAATAGGTCGTCTATTCTAGGTAAAGGATACCTATTCTTTATAGTTACTTTATTGAGTTCCCTATAGTCTATGCACATTCTAAATGTTCCATCCTTTTTCTTGACAAATAAAACCGGTGCTCCCCAGGGTGACACACTAGGTCGTATAAATCCTTTATCCAAAAGTTCTTGAAGTTGACTCATTAGTTCCTTCATTTCAGTAGGTGTTAAACGGTAGGGTGCTTTAGCAATAGGGGTTGTTCCTGGCATTAATTCAATTTTGAATTCTACTTGACGTGGGGGTGGTAATCCAGGTAATTCATCAGGGAATACATCTGAATATTCATTGATAACTAATACGTCTTTCAGGTTTGCTTTTTCTATCTTAGTATCAATAATGTGAGTCAGATAAGCCAAACATTATTCCTTAGATATTTTTGTGCATTCTTGCAAGAAATTATCTTTATAGTACCTCTAGGTTTTTCACCATATATACACAGTATTCTATTCTCTTTAACCAAAGGAATTTTGATCATTTTCTTACCACATATTATTTCAGCTTGAGTTTTACTTAACCAATCCATTCCTACAACAACGTCAAATCCTCCTAAATCAATAGGAATCAAATCTATGTTGAAATAGTTTTCATCTAGATTCATTGTACAATTAGGAATGATTTCGCAAGCTTCGATTATCTTACCATCTGCTAACTCTATCATATATTTTTGATCTAACTTTTCTGTGGTCAAGTTAAGTAGTTGCCTAAATGTATTTGAAACAAAACTACGGGTTGCTCCAGTATCAAATAACACAGTAGCATACTGGTTGTTTACAGGGAACGTACCCGTGACAACTTCTGGTTCATGTCGCGCTTCTTCTGCCTGCATTATGAATGCTCTCCCCGAGGGTTGTTCTGATTAACTGGTGCTCTTCCTTCAGCTGTGGACATTCGTTTCGGCGATGATTTTCATTCCCACATTGATAGCAGATGGTTTTGGATTTGCAGGGTTTTTGCAGTCTCGGGATATATGCCCATTTTTCTTGCAGTTGTAACAGATTACCATCGCACAATTGCCTTGATGGTATCTTTGGCAAGTGCTGCACCATGGCTGGTTTTCTGTCTGGGGTTTCTTTTCCCGTGTCATTCCTAGGTAGTTCCGAGGGGGTTGTCTAACTACTCGTTTCTGAGGAGTTCCCCTAAATCTTTCCCCTGTGTTATCATTATTCCACTTTCTCTTTTCTCCGGATCTGGGGTTATTTAACGATCCATTTCTTATCATTTCATCTGTCAAACTTCCTGATAAACTTACAGTATCTTGAAAAGTTTTGGGCCTAGCTGATTTTACTAATCCCCTTATTTGTGGCACTAGTCCCCAAATATATCTTCCTATTCTTTTTGATTCTGGGGTTACTAGGTGTGGTACTAATCTCGAGAGTTCATTATACCTGTCGGTATATTCCCGATATGCTGCTCCTTTCATTCTAAAGCTAGAAACTCAGTTTCTAACTTTTCTATTTCATTATAAGGGCAGTATTTTTCTATAATCAAATTCCTGAATTCTTCCCAACTTAATTTATTCATAACGTGCCTACCTTTGATGGTCATTTCCAACTTCCACCAGGATTGTGCTTCTCCTTTAGTGAGTGTGAAGCAAACAAGGTCCTGTTGTTATTGGCACATTTGCTGATTTCCAGAGTTGACTCCATTTCATCTAACCAGCGTAAAGCCTGTACTGCTCCGCCTTTACCATCAAATTCTCGAGGTCTACAGGACATAAAAGCTTTGTAGGAGCATCCTCTTCCTATATAGCTTCCTCTTCTGGTTGTTCCCTCATGGTATCATCCATGGGTATCTCATTACCTGGTGTTGTTGTTCCGAGATTTAGGTTTTGTTGGAGCTGAGTTACTAGTGTGGGTATGGCAGCTTCTAATTGTTGTGCTACTATCCGTGTGATCCTTCATCTTCATTGGTGTTTGGGTTTATAGGGGTTTCTTCCCCAAGTCTGGTTCTAGGTCGTCCTCTTCGCGCCGTTCTTCTTACGGGCTGTGTGTCCCTTCTTGGCGGCATGCTTTTCTATAATTAATTATAGTACATATTAAGAAAAATTTTAGATTCTTAACAATATCCTACTTAACACATAAACAAGTAATAGCTTAAACATAAAAGATATTTTTCATTTAAGTTCTTATTTAAAGATTTCACATCAAAAGTTAGCTTCTAATTTCCCTGCACCCATTTCCATATTCTTGAGAAGATGTTTCCTGTAGTGCTTTCAATTCCTTAACATCTTTCTGAATATTCCTGATTTCTTGTTGAATTTTCTTGAGCTGTTTAAGGGTTGGTTGAGTGACTGTGTTTTGATCTTCATCCACCCTTTGTCTCTTAGCTTTACTTTCTTCGTGGGGGTTAGTTTCTTGTATCTCCTTGCCTTCGTATTGCTTGGTCTTAAATTTGTTTCCGGGTCGTACCCTTTTCCTAGGAGTTTTAATGGTATATCCTCCTACCATTACAGGTGCACGACGGACATAAAATTTAGGTTCGGGATTATCTTCTCTTTGGTTGAAAAAGGTTCTAGAATTTGCTGAGGTTTAGGTTCAGGCGTAAGTCCTTCGTGATTATTATAATCCGAGTATTCGGATGAGTCAGTCTCACAAAATTTGTTATCGGTACTCATAGCTGCAAAACAAATCTTTTCATGATTTGAACCCAATAGTTAGTTATCTATTTTTTTATACATATTATAAGTTCTCTGCATGAAACATACTTTAATATACATGGAATCATAACACACAAAATCATATATATACACATAATTATGCAGATATGAGCTTATGGTTATAGTCTAGGTATTTTATGGTACCTAATTCTCTATAACCAATGGCTCTGATACCAACCTGTCACATCCCGGCGGAAGCGTGAAATACTTAGGGAGTGACTTGATTGTTCAGAACTCATTGTCAAATACTAATTAATAGACAACACATAATCATACATATTTCATATCATAATATTAAGGTTAGGATTACATAAAATCATAATAGTCAAAATTTGAAATTACATAATCCTATTACATCATAAAGTTTTAACAACTACATCTTCAGAGACGATGGAAGTGAGCATCCACCGACACACTGAAGTCATACAGGTTCACAGTTAGGTTCACACAAACTTTTCCTACAACTTCACCCCAGCCATTAAAAACATCAAAGGAGAACGTTAGGTTGTTAGTCATGATGAATTCCTGAAAAAGCATACCAAAAATAGTCAACACAAAGTTGGTGAGCTTCACAGGTTTATTAAACAGATAATATTGATGCATTATATATACAACCAAACCTTACATAGTAATCAGATTATCCATATCTGTTATATCATATTCTCATAAATCAGATAACATAGCATTATAACACTCATTCTGTTAATGCAGGAGATATTTCCTAAGTAGCGCTACCAATGTTATCTAACGGTTCCACATCCGAATTAATGGTTGTAACATAAATTTTAGTAATAATACATCAATTCATAAATTAGTATGCTTTTTCCCCAAAACTTGATAAAAACAAAATGGGCCATGAAACTCACCTTTACTCCAAGTAGTAACCTATAAACAAAAGAATTTTATAGTTTAGAAAACTTAACTATTTTCTTCAAAATTTTCAGTACCTCAATAGATTTTGAAATTTTTATAACAAATAGGTTTATTAATCTGGAATATCACGTTAATTTCTTATTTCCAAGAAATTTACAGATTATTTTCTATAATTGTTATAAAGTCATCATAAATTGCCAAAAATAGTTTTCGTAGTCCATAAATTCCTAAAATTTTACAGAGGGTTCATCATAATAATTTGAACTTCTTATAAATTTATCAAAGTCTAACACATAACAGATTAGTTTCTGTAATTTTTACAATAATCCCATTTTTTACAAAATTAGCTATATAGCTCCAAAAATTATTAAATTTATACATTCTGCAGGTTTGGATTTATTAATTTATCTATGATTTTCTCAGATTTTATTATGCTATATAAGTATTTATTCTGATTTTTCTACTACAGAACATGTAAAAATTCATATTTCAATTATAACAAAGGAATAAATTCTGAAATAATTCCAGGGACCTTAGTATTCCAAAGGATCATTTGGTGAATTTATTAGAATTCTATGGAATTTATTTATATTTATTGCTTATTCTAGATTATGTCTTTCTTTAAAAATTTGGAACAATGTTTGTTCCCACAATCTTTATATGCCTTATGATGTAAAAATTCCTTGTAATATGTTCACATATAATGCTTTTGATTATATGTGTTGTTTGAACACATATATACATATATCTATATGTTGACATAAAGTTTAGCTTAGGAATTTGATACCTTTGGTTGTATTAACTTATGAAACCGAGAGATATGCTTGTTACAAGAACTAAGTACACGATGGTGGTGGTGATAGCTATAGGTGATGGTTTGTGATGTTTGGTATTTCAAAGATAAAACCCGAGAACTTTCGGTTGAGGTGGTGGTGTGTGTACCTTGTCCGAGGAAGAATGAAAGATCAAGGTGGTGGTGTGTGGTGTTCGGGAAGTGATGTGATCGAGTGTAGGATGATGGTAATGGTGTGCGAGTGAAATGTGACCGAATGGGTTGTGTTTGTTAAAGATGATGGATATGGAAGCCTTTGGTCGATGATGTATATATATAGGGGGTCCTTTGATTACTCCTAGCCATAGGTGATGAGATGTTCATTATAGCTTGGGTTAGTCATGGCTAGGTGGCGGCTTTTGTGGGTGTGTCTAGAAGACCGAGGAGGTGGCAATGCAAGGAAGAAGGTAGATGTGCAAGGTGGCATCTCAATAGGGTTCATGACTCATCAAGTCATGATTGCATGATTTAGTTCACTAATCGGGTGCTTAATGAACCGGTTATGTGAACTTAATTGATGCTCGGTTTGAGGTTTAGGTGTAAAAGATTTGGTTTAGTTTTGTTTTGAGTTCATAGATGTTTAATTTTTATGTTAGGGTTTAATTGGGTTGCGTTTATGTATCATTTGATGTTTGTTCTTATAGTTGAGTTTCTTTAATGTTTGATAACAAAAGGTCATGAATATGGATACATGTACACGTAAAATTATACATGCATGCAACCATGCATACGTGCAATTCATAATACAAACACATAATTCACACATGTATTTAACAAAAGATAGTACATACATGAGTAAAACATATATAATATACATGTGTATATGTTTCTTAACAAAGATGGTACATGCATACGTAAAAAAGTATGCATGCGACCATGCGTACGTATATATATACAAGTGAACAATATATTTAAATAAAATGAAAGCATGAATATGTTTATGCATGTAATAAAATATATATTAACCTAAGTGTGGCTTAAGTTATATGAATGAACTTAGTGTATAAGATTTCTTAGTCTAGGGTTGTCACAACACTGGTTGAATAAATAAATAATAAATAATTAGTAATAAAAATTATGAATTAAAAAAACCATATTTGAAGATAAATATGATTATAATAACATATGAATAACTATTTCAAGTAAATAAATAATAGATAGGTTATAGACAAATAGATATATAGATAAATAGATAGTCTAGTTAAACATATTATAGTTAGTAATAAACACGAAAAGTTACAGTACGATATTTTAATATAAGATATGTATAAAATTATATATACGTACTTGTTCAAGAGATAAAATAATTATACTATTTTTAAATCTCTTATCTAAATAGTTTTATTTTTAAATATTTGTTTTAAGATTTTATTATAGAAAATTATTGTTTATAAAAATCTTGTTTATTAAAAACTCAAGTTTCTAATTATTCTGGTTGATTTAATAAAACTACTTTTAAAAAGTTCTATATTTTTTATAATTATTTTTAAAAAGAACTGACTTAAAATATTTTGTTTCAAAAGGTTTAATATTTTAAAAAATATATGAATTAAAATTTTCTTAATAAAAAGTATTTTTAAAACATAGTTTGATTTAAAAAAAATGTTGATGAGAGAAAAAAATATATTAATTGACAAATTTAGTTTTTATGAAGAATGAAAAATTGTTTGAGTGTTTAAATTACTTTAATACTCTTTTGGAGGTAAAATAAAGTAAGAATGCTTAAAAAATAACAAGTGTCAACAATGTGGTTTAAGAATATGATAAGTGTTAAATGTGGTTTAAGAATATGATAAGTGTCAAAAGAAATCTTCTTTTATTAATATTTATAAATATAAATTATAGATTTATAAATTATAAATTAGCTATAATGATGATATAAAATATTTTTTTAGTGACGAAAACACTTATTCTACTTCTGAATCATATATGCACTCTGTAATATTTGAAGTCATATAATTTGATTTGGGAGAACATAATCTTACCATTAAAAAGTCCGTTTGAAAATAATAATATAAAAATATTAATCTATGTGCATAAAGTATATACACTAACTTCTTTTTTACCATCAACACAAATAAAGTTTAGAAAACTAAATACGGAAAAATATAAAAATCAATCTTTCAATTTACAAAAGTTTAAGGGGCATGATTATTTCTAGTTAAAACCTAAAATACAATAAGAAAAAGAATCATGGCCCTCAATTCGAAGCAGTAGATGCAAAACTTAATTGAACCTTATTAAGGGAGATATCTCATGGAAAAACTTATTAAAGGTAAGGTGGGGTATGGAGATAAAAGTCATGTTTTGGCTTGAGTTTTGGTGGGGAGATAAGTGTTTCAAAGATAAATTTCCTCTGCTATTCAAATTAGAGAAGGAAAAATCATGTCTTGTGGGGGATCGGATGGTTAAAAATTCGGACGGGATTCGGTGGCATTGGAAGTGGGGGAAGGTAAATCTTTCGGCTTTTGAGAATCGTGAGCTCTCAGATCTCGTAGATTTATTGCAGAGTTTTAACGCCTCTAATGGTGAAGATAGTTGGAAGTGGTTGGGTGATGATTCGGGTGCTTTTTCATCGAAGTCATTGAGGATGATGATGGAAGCGAATCATTCTGCGTTTGATTTATCGCCCATTCCTTGGATTTCTTGGGTTTCGTTGAAAGTAAACGGGTTTGCGTGGAAGGTGAACAGGGAAGGATTCAAACTAGAGTGGCGTTGGCCGAGCGGAGAGTCTTACAACCATTCTTGGAGTGTAATTCTGTTTCGGTATTCCTGAATCAGCAAATTATGTTTTAGTTGATTGCCCGTTTGCAAAAGCAATTTGGGCTGAAATACATAGGTGGTGCAAATTCATTGCTGGTGGATCTGGTGCAGTTCATCATTGTGATGAGATCTTGGGTCGGATTTGGGTTCTACGACTGGAAAGATTAAACATTGCATTGACTTGGCAACTATGTGGTTTATATGGAGGGCAAGGAACGAAGCAATATTCAAAGGGGTGTATTCAGACATTACAAAGGTGATGGAAAACATTAAAGTCAATGTATTCTAGTGGTTAAATACAGGGCTTCTTCGTTGAATGTCGAGTGGCATAATTGATGTAACTTTGCATTATAATGATGTATGTTTTGTATTCCTAGCTTCTTGCTAGGTTTTTATTCTATGAAATTTCAGCCGTTTAAAAAAATTTGAACCAAAGGCTTTTAAACCATTTGGTTTTAACTTTACATCTATGTAAATTTCTTCTTTTGAGGTCACATGTTATGGTATAATGTCGTGGGCTAAACTATAATACTTATTAAAAAGTTTGGTAGGTGAGTGAAGAATTATTGGTTTTCAGATTAAGCACAAAAGTTGTATGAATGTTTATTTAGCATCCATATTTCCACTTTCATTTTCACACAAGAAAAACTCTCTATTAGTTAAATATATATATTTCTATTAATGCATTTAGAGGCTGTTTGGTAACTTTTGAATGATTAAGTGTTGAACCATTAAGAGATCTGAATCATTAAGTGCTAAACCATTAAGAGGTCTGAACCATTAAAAGATAGTATATCGTTTAACTATTCAAAAACAAATGTCTGACCAATTCAGATAATATGTCTTAACCATTCAACATTAGACCTCTTAACCATTCAGCATTAGACCTCTTAACCATTCAGTATTAGACCTCTTAACCATTCAGCATCGGTATAATACTTAACCATTCAGAGGTAAATGTCTGAACCATTCAGACATGTGCTGGCGAAACAAACAGTCTGAACTATTAAGTGTTGAATCATTCATCTGAACCATTAAGAAACTGATTAAGAGGCTGATTAAGAAGCTGCTAAACAGCCCCTTAGTAAAATTAATAAACTACAAATCAAACTTATTTGTTAAAAAAGAAATAGATAATATAAAAATTACATTAGATGATTTTATTGTCATTATAAACTAACAATATATATTTAACGAATGTTTATAAAAATATAAGAGTATATAACGTAATTTCTTAGTAATCCTAAAAAATCATTAACTGCTTTTTATCTGTTGTTTTTCTTAAGTGATTTCGTCTAAAACCCTTACTTTTTCGTTATTTATAATAGTCTTTTTTACTTGTAGCAATGCGTGCATCATAATTTTATAATAAAAAAACCCAAAAGAGACCCGCGGCAACGTGCGGGTCTCAATTTCTAGTTATAATTATAATATTAATAAAAAAGAGTCGATGATACGAAGTGAAAGAGGATGAAACCATTTTTTAATAGTAAAATGAAGTGAAAATGATGAAGCGAGTAATATAAGATCACTTGTTAATTTAAGTTATACTATCGAAACATGATGTTCGGGTCCCAAACCGAAACCGGTTTGGTCAAACTCGGTCAAACCGGTTTGGCCTAAACCGGTTTGGCCTAAACCGGTTCGGTTCAAACCAGTTTCAACCGCTAAAAACCCAAACCTATCAAACCGGTTTGAGTCGGTTTGGGTCGGTTTGGAATCGGTTCGGGCCCAAACCGGTTTTTTTATTTTTTTTTATTTTGTTGTTTGTTATATTCAAACAAAATTTTAAACTTTTAATTAAAACATAAATATTTATAACATTTATATAATTAAACAATTTATAACAAAACATTTTATATAATTTATATAATTTAAACAATTTATATAATTTAAATAATTTATAACATTTATAAAATATATAAAACAATTTATATTATTTAAAAAATTTATAACATTTATAAACACTTAAAACATTTAAAACATTTAAACAATTTAAACATTTAAACGATTTAAACATTTAAATAATTTATAACATTTATAAAATATATATATATATATACTATTTATTAACATTTATAAACAATTTAAGCATTTTAACAATTAATAACATTTATAAACAATTTAAAAAATTTATATCATTTATAAACAATTTAAACATTTTAACAATTTATAACATTTAAAACATTTAAATAATTTAAACATTTAAAACTAAACATTTAACATAGTCGTTTCTTCGTTCGTATTATACTTGTACGTTTATTCCTCGCCACCAGAACCGGAACTGTTACGAAGGTAGTCATCATATGCCGCTTCATCATCGGTCATTCCTGGTGTCAATCCGCTCTCTACCTCGTCCTCGTATAATTCTGCTTCGTATTCCAGTTCTCCTTCAAGCGATCGTTTGTCTTGTACTCTTTCCGCGGCATCCAAATAATCTTTCAAGCAAATTGACATTTCAACTGCTTGTGGAGTGAGTCGAGTTCGTCTTATTGATATGATCCTACCACTAACAGAAAAAACAGATTCCGAAGCTACCGTAGAAGCTTGGACGGTTAGTAAATCTCGGGCCATGGTGGATAGGATGGGAAATTGATCTTCCTTACCTTTCCACCAAGCCAACAAGTCAAAATTTTTAAATTCATGTGGAGTCATGGTCGATAAAAAGTTTGTAAGACCATACCTCCCGAGTTCACTACTCGGAGTGTTACAACGTTGACGTTTATTACATTCATCCCTTAAAGTATCAAACATTGGATCATTCGAACATTCGGCATTTGTCGCATGCCTTAAAGCAACATGGATTTGTGATGTTTCCCTGTATTTTAATAAATAAACATCATACATTTGTTGTAATTGTTTGTTGAAAGTAGCTTTTAAAGTTTTACTATACATTGGTTTACCAACTTCTAAATCCAAATTAAAAGTAATTTGTAAGGCCCCGTTCCCGGGACGCTTACAGCTGGGTTCTCATCGCACATAAAACGTATAATTACATTTGTATTTCATAAAATCACAGCGGAAAACTAAAACAATCTTTCATTTCCATGTAAATGCTTTTGCAAATTAATACAACATTCATTACAAAATAGCTTGTTCGCATTACAATGCAAAAACATTAATCAAAAGAATGTCATCCCAAAAGAGCTAAGTAGTCGCCCATGCCATCCTCAGCAATCATTACCTGCCAACTGGAAACACATCAAAGTTAGTGTTGTTGAGTGAGTTCTAGTTTTATAAATAAAACATACTTTACTTTACATTCGTTCGCGATCATACATCATACGTACATACAGATAATATCAGTATTATCTTCATCATTCTGTTCATTAACTTTGCTCATTCAACGTGTTACATTATCATTCACTTCTCTATCTAGATCCGGTCAGACTTTACCCTCTTCGTGGCACTCAGCCACGATTACTGAGGTCGAATGACCAAGATCCTGTTCTGTACATTATTCCGATAATTCATTTACGTTCATTCATACTTCGTTCTTTCATACAAAATTTTTCGTTCATTTATACTTTCGTTCCTTCGAGTCTCTTGCGACAACAGGGTCGCTCACCTCATTAACAATCCCAACGACTTTGCGCTATCCGAGTCTGTTGCAACCATAGAGTTGCTCACCCCAATTGCCAATTTCAACGATAGCATGCTATCCGAGTCTCCTGCAACCATATGGTTGCTCACCTCATGGCAACTTCACAATAACGCCTTGTCCGAGTCTGTTGCAACCATAGGGGTGCTCACCTCATAGCAATCTCAAGGATTGCATACCATCCGAGTCTGTTACAACAACAGGGTTGCTCACCTCATTTATGTGCTTGCAAGCCTTTCCTTCGTTCGTTCATCATTCAATAATGCATGCATTCTTACTTTATGTTCCTCTTTCATTATCTTTCACTTTACGTTACATAATACTTCATTCATTCATTAACATGACACGTAAAGCCACCAGAAAGATAAACATACATCATAATAAGGAACATATCACACGCAATCATCATCATCATACATCGCAACATCATACATACGTAACAAGCCTAAATATGCAACACCATCATCGTCATGCCCAACATGCTCTCTAAGGCCTCAATCGTCATCTTACATGCTCTTACGAAAACCTTTGCGTCAAAACTTACATCTGCCCTTTCTCCCGAAAGTCAGAAGTCAAACTACGCTTCCCACTGGTGCAACAGCCCTATTCTGGCGTATGGACACCCTTTAGTCGTGTGGCCTCCATGCGACTTAACACTATGCGAATGAACTAATGCGGATGAATACCCATGCGAATGAACATTTGGTCGTGCGAATGGACAATGCGTATGAACCTCAAGCAAATGGGATTAATGCGGATGAGCACTTATGCGACTGGACCTTCAGTCGCATGACCTCAATGCGACTGGCCTTTCAATCGTGCGAATGGACCCCAATCGCACCCTAATCGGTCGTATGGCCTCCATTCGGCCTCCAGTCGGTCGCCTTGCCCTAGCTAATGCAGAATGCAGTTCATTCCGACTACAGCCGAGGGTTTTCGGCCTCCAAACTCATCTAAACCCATTTTAAGCCCAAATCGACCATCCTAAACCTTAGGGATGCATACCACAACACCATTCAAGCACACACAAGTTCATAATCAAGCCACAAACGCATCATACATACACATACACATACACAAATGGGTCAACATACACACACTCAAAAACCCGATTTCAGATGTTTTCCAGCCCCGAAATCGTTAGAAAAAAAGTAAAAGTGGGGTTCTAGAACTCACACAAACGACCACGACGAGTAGAGCTTCGGTTTGACTCGTTTCTCAACAACTTTGGCTACTCGAACCAACCCGAACCAACACTTTTTCTCTTCTTTCTCTCTTCTCCTCTTTCTTTGGCTGATTTGTGAGTATGGGGGAGAGGGTAAGGGCTGCCCTTTCCCTTATATACTCCCACTCACCCGACTTTCTTTCATTGGCGAGTTTGATTCCTCGACTTTGGACTTTATTTCTTTTCTTCTTTAGTCGGCTTCAAAATAAATGAATAAATAATCGGGTGTTACAAGTCCACCCCTTCAAATAGGTTTCGTCCCTGAAACCTGTTATTCTTCAAACAGATGTGGATAATGTTGTCTCATTTCTTCCTCAGTCTCCCACGTTGACTCGGATCCCTTCCTGTGCTTTCACTATACACACACAAGAGGAACCACTTTATTCCTTAGCCTTTTCTCCTTTCGGTCGATGATTGCCACTGGTTGCTCCACATAATTAAGCCGTTCATCTACTTCGATATCTTCCAATGGGACAATCATATCTTCATCTGCTAGGCACTTCCTTAGATGAGATACGTGGAATGTTGGGTGAATTCCATTTAACTCATCCGGTAACTCCAGTCTATAGGCCACCTCTCCCACTCGAGCAATGATTCGGAAAGGGCCTATATACCTTGGGCTCAACTTGCCCTGCTTTTTGAATCGGATAATACCCTTCCAAGGTGAGTCCTTCAACATAACCCGGTCACCCACCTAGAACTCAATCGGCCTGCGTCGTTTATCAGCATACGACTTCTTTCTATCTTTGGCTGCCTTCATAAAGGCTTTGATCTTTTCAATCTTCTCAGTCGTAGCCTCGATTACCTCGACGCTCCCCAATCCCTTCTGACCAATATCACCCCAACAAACGGGCGTTCTGCATCTCCTACCATATAGCAACTCATATGGTGGCATACCAATACTGGCATGATAGTTTTTGTTGTAGGAGAATTCGGCTAACGGTAAGTGGTCATCCCAACTTCCACCAAAATCAATCACACATGCTCGAAGCATGTCTTCCAATGTCTGAATGGTCCTTTCTGACTGACCATCGGTTTGGGGATGATAAGCCGTGCTAATATGTAACCTCGTCCCCATAGCGTTGTGGAATTTCTTCCAAAATTTAGATGTAACCGAGTGTCGCAATCAGACACAATAGACACCGGCACACCATGACGGTTACAATTTCCTTGATGAACAGATCGGCCAACCTCTCAGATGAATACGTCTCGCGGATCGGTAGAAAGTGAGCACTCTTCGTCAACGATCAACTATCACCCATATGGCATCGTACCCTTTCGGAGTACGTGGCAGCTTCGTAATGAAGTCCATGGTGATGTGCTACCACTTCCATTCTGGTATATCCAAAGGTTGGATCTTCCCATACGGCTTTTGATGCTCTGCCTTCACCTGTAAGCAAGTAAGGCACTTACTCACATACTCCACCACGTCACACTTCATACCCGGCCACCATAATCTTTCTTCATGTCATGGTACATTTTCGTGGCACCAGGATGAATGGAGTATCGAGTCTTGTGAGCTTCATACATGATCTTCACCCGTAGATCCCCAAAACGAGGAATCCACACACGACCAAATCAGGTCCTAACACCGAGTGTGTTTTCACCCAATTCCGCGACCAGACCTCTCATTCTTTCAGAGTTAACATGATCCTCTTTCAACGCCTTATCTTGGAACTCTTTGACTTGCTTCATTACATCGGAGGTCATGATCAACTGATATGCTTTCACCCGAATTGGCTCGGGTCTCTCCTTCCGGCTAAGGGCGTCACCACTACATTGGCCTTGCCCGGATGGTAGTGGATCTCACAATCATAATCCTTTATAAGCTCCAACCACCTCCTCTGCCTCATGTTCAGATCCTTTTGCTCGAAGAAGTACGTCAAGCTCTTATGGTCGGTGAATATGGTACACTTCGTCCCGTAGAGATAGTGCCTCCAAATCTTTAGTGCAAAGACCACGCTGCTAGCTCCAAGTCATGAGTGGGATAATTAACCTCATGAACTTTCAACTGTCGGGATGCATAGGCTATAACCTTCCCTCTCTACATTAAGACACACCCCAACCCTGAGTAGGAAGCATCAGAATAGACCACCAGATCTTCGCTTCCGTCGGGTAATGACAGAACAGGAGCTTGAGTCAATCTTGCCTTCAGCACTTCGAACGCCTTCCCTTGAGCTTGACCCCATACAAACTTCACATCCTTTCGGGTCAACATAGTTAGTGGAGAAGCAATCTTAGAGAAGTCTTGGATAAATCTTCTATAGTAGCCCGCCAAACCCAAGAAGCTACGGATCTCGGTTGGCGTCTTTAGTGACTTCCATTGCATAACCGCCTCCACTTTCGCCGGGTCCACCATTATCCCGTCAGGATTCACCACATGACCCAAAAACTGAACTTCGCGCAACCAAAACGCGCACTTGGAGAATTTAGCATACAATTTCTCCCTTCTCAACGTCTCTAGAACCTCCCGAATGTGACCGGCATGCTCTACTTCGCTCCTCGAGTAAATCAGGATATCATCAATAAACACAATCACTGGTTTATCCAGCATCGGCCGACACACACGATTCATCAAATCCATAAAAGCAGCTGGCGCGTTGGTCAAACCAAATGTAACATCCTGTAATTTTTCCGTCCTTATATATTTATGTTTGTGCGTGGCCTTGTTAGTAAAGGTTTAATTAATAATAATAATAATAATAATAATAATAATAATAATAATAATAATAATAATAATAATAATAGTAATAGTAATACTAATAATAATAATAACAATATAATAGCATTAATAATAATAATAAAAAAATTCTTAATCAAAGTTCAGGGGGGTGTTCTGCCAATTCTAAACTTAAAAATCAAGTTAGATAGTTTTAACCAACAGCCCAAACCTCAGGGGCTGAAGGTGTAATTTCTGTTTCCTTTTTGCCCGCTTTTCCGGTGGCTTCGGCCGGAGCTCCGGCCGAGCTCCGGCGAAGCTACAACCACCGATTGTTATCGTTTTTGACCCAATCAAACCGCCCAACCCCTCGGTCCCAGGTTCGAACTCGAATCCCTACCCAATTTGAGTTCCCGCTCGTTGCAAACCTTCCTAATCGAACTAAGGCTAACCGATGCAACATAAAATCAATCCTGTCCAATTCGCAATTCCAATCAAATAATTACCCCTAAACTTAATACGCGGCTTAAGCAATCTATCAATCAATTAGAATTGCAAATTAACAGCTCGAAATCTCTTAATTTGGGTAAACTTCGAACGCGGTTTCAATCGAGGGTGTTAAGCCCGAAACCGTGTAATCGAGCTATATAATGGGGTTACTGATTCATTTTGAAGTTCTTAAACTCCCTAAACCCTCAATTGCGCAGAATAATCACTCAATCGGAAAACCCCAATTCAAGAACATCTGAAGCTCAACCCGAACTCGAAAACCCTCAAATCCTCACCAAAACAGGTAATTAACACCTGTAGTCTGCTCGTTTTAGTCCAAGGTTCAAAAGCCCTATGATGATTCGAGTGATAAACACCGAATCGAGGGCCGATTGTGGATCGGATGAACCTAGGGTTCATCAGATTTAGGGAAAACCGGGGAAACTTGTTTAAAATTAAAACAAACCAAAGTGAACCAAGGCCACGGCCCTGGTTCACTGGTTCCCGCACCCCATTTCCCCAAGGGAGACCCGGGTTCGACCCCGGGCAACCCCTTTCCCTCTTTTATTTTTTCTCTGTTTTGTTTTTTTCTCTTTTCTTTTCGGTTTTTTTTTCTTTTATTATGTATTTCTTTTTATATTTTAATTCTGAAAAATTTCTAAGAAATTTATTTATTATTTTTTTTTTCAGAATTTATTTAATCATTTTTTTGTATTCTTTTTATTATTAAATCAAAGGTTTATGAATATGATTAAATTTAAAATACATTGTGGTATTTTTTTTCCTTGTTTTAAATTATTTAAAATAATGTTGTTAGTGAAAAGATAATAGTTGTGTAAAAATATTTTAGATTATTTAAAACATATGCATGTATATATATATATATATATATGTATATATACATGTATATATTGGCAAACACTTTGAATAATTTCTTATTCTTACCTATATACATATATTGTAAAATTATGTATGTATATATATGCATGTATATATATTGTCAAACATTAGAATGATTAATTACTTATACATATATACTTATATTTATATAAGCATATCAAAGTATGTATATATATATTTCTTATTCTTCTTTACAAACAGGACCGGAGCACCACAAGGAGATACTCGGTCTAATGAACCCCTTATCAAGCAACTCTTGCAATTGTTCCATCAACTCTTTCATCTCCGTCGGAGCTAACCGACATGGTGCCTTGGCAACAGGTTGGGCACCCGGTATCAAATCATCTGAAATTCAATTACTCTGTCAGGTGGTACCCCTGGTAATCTTCTGGGAATACGTCTGGAAAGTTACACACAACCAGTACATCAGACAGTTGTGGTGTTGGTGCATCTACATCCTTTACATAAGCCAAGTAGACGCTACATCCACGCCTCATACAATTTCCCGCTACCGCCATTGAGATCACCTTCGGGATCGTCGTGACTCGATCACCATAAACCGTTACCAAACTTCCGCCAGGCGCTGTCAACCGAATCATCTTCTTGCGACACACAATGTTCGCCTCGAAGTCCGCCAACCAATCCATCCCAAGAACCAAATTGAAACCACCCAAGGTCATCACAAACGGTCTAACAGGAAACTTATGACCCTCAAGTTCCACATCACAATTCTCTATCATCTCAGAAATCCTGGTAGACTTACCTATGGTAGTTTCTACCTCAAAGGGCACATCAACACGTCTACTACTAATAGGCAGCTTAGCACAGAAAGCAGCAGAAATAAAACTCCTACTAGCACCAGAATCAATAGCACATAAGCTAAGTTTGGTTCACCAGAAATGTACCAGACATGACATCAGGTCTGTCCTAGCTTCCTCCTGTGTCATGGTAAATGCCCTGGCGCTCGCCCTCGGTCCTTCACCTCCAGTTCTCTTCATCCCAGAACTCTCAGCCTTCGACTTCTTACAATCCTTACTTACGTGACCCTCTTCACCACAGTTATAGCACCGGACTATACGGCAGCCCCTTGCCAGGTGCCTCGCCTTCCCACATTTGAAGCACAAGTTTGACCCAAACCTACATTCCCCACTGTGCTCCCTTCCACACTTGCCACACCTTTTCGCCCCCGCACTTGATGTGACCACACGGCGATTATCCGTTCGTGCCTTCTTATTACCCGTCGAGGCATCACCCCGACCAAACCTCTTCCCCCGCCAATTTCGATCACCACCACTCTTCTTGCCACCCTCAGTCACCACATCCGAGTCTGTTGCAACCATAGAGTTGATCACCCCAATTGCCAATTTCAATGATAGCATGCTATCCGAATCTTCTGCAACCATAGGGTTGCTCACCTCATGGCAACTTCACAATAATGCCCTGTCCGAGTCTGTTGCAACCATAGGGCTGCTCACCTCATAGCAATCTCAAGGATTGCATACCATCCGAGTCTGTTGCAACAACAGGGTTGCTCACCTCATTTATGTGCTTGCAAGCCTTTCCTTCGTTCGTTCATCATTCAATAATGCATGCATTCTTACTTTATGTTCCTCTTTCATTATCTTTCACTTTACGTTACATAATACTTCATTCATTCATTAACATGACACGTAAAGCCACCAGAAAGATAAACATACATCATAATAAGGAACATATCACACGCAATCATCATCATCATACATCGCAACATCATACATACGTAACAAGCCTAAACATGCAACACCATCATCGCCATGCCCAACATGCTCTCTAAGGCCTCAATCGTCATCTTACATGCTCTTACGAAAACCTACGTCAAAACTTACATCTGCCCTTTCTCCCGAAAGTCAGAAGTCAAACTACGCTTCCCACGGTGCAACATCCCTATTCGGCGTATGGACACCCTTCAGTCGCGTGGCCTCCATGCGACTGAACACTATGTGAATGAACTAATGCGGATGAATACCCATGCGAATGAACGTTTGGTCGTGCGAATGGACAATGTGGATGAACCTCAAGCGAATGGGATTAATGCGGATGAGCACTTATGCGACTGGACCTTCAGTCGCATGACCTCCATGCGACTGGCCTTTCAATCGTGCGAATGGACATTCAATCGTGCGAATGGACCCCAATCGTGCGAATGGACCCCAATCGCACCCTAATCGGCCATATGGCCTCCATTCGGCCTCCAGTCGGTCGCCTAGCCCTAGCTGATGCAGAATGCAGTTCATTCCGACTGCAGCCGAGGGTTTTCGGCCTCCAAACTCATCTAAACCCATTTTAAGCCCAAATCGACCATCCTAAACCTTAGGGATGCATACCACGACACCATTCAAGCACACACAAGTTCACAATCAAGCCACAAACGCATCATACATACACATACACATACACAAATGGGTCAACATACACACACTCAAAAACCCGATTTCAGATGTTTTCCAGCCCCAAAATTGTTAGAAAACAAGTAAAAGTGGGGTTCTAGAACTCACACAAACGACCACGACGAGTAGAGCTTCGGTTTGACTCGTTTCTCAACAACTTTGGCTACTCAAACCAACCCGAACCAACACTTTTTCTCTTCTTTCTCTCTTCTCCTCTTTCTTTGGCTGATTTGTGAGTGTGGGGGAGAGGGTAAGGGCTGCCCTTTCCCTTATATACTCCCACTCACCCGACTTTCTTTCGTTGGCGAGTTTGATCCATCGACTTTGGACTTTATTTCTTTTCTTCTTTAGTCGGCTTCAAAATAAATGAATAAATAATTAGGTGTTACATAATTTTATCAAGTAAAGTTTCAACCCCCGACAAATTTAAACAATGGTTTAAAGCAGCGGCACATGTAATAACGGGAGGCATTTCTTCAAAATATTTTTTAAATTTTTCTTTCATTGGGGGTATCATATCAGAATAAGGTCTACCCCTACACGACAATTTATTTAATTTTGAAGTCATTAAATAAATTTGGTGTAGTACCAATGGACTCGTTGGGTAATAAACTCCAGAAAGACATGTAATTGCATTTTTAAAAACTTGAAGCATTTTTGTTACTTCTTCGATGATGGCCCAACCCGATGGATGGTAAGAATTTGCCTTTCCCCGACTTATCAAACTATTATGAAAGGCTATTAAACTTTCTTTTTGTTCATAGCCTTTTCAAACATGTTACATGTGAAATTCCATCGTGTTGGTATGTCCCAATTCGGACCTAAACATTTAGTATTTGCGTCTTTACAAAACTTACGATATTTAGTATATCTTTGGTTGTTACTAAAATCTCACGTAACATTCTTTTAAAACAATCTTTAACTGTTTCAATTGTTTTTAAACTGTCTTGAACAGCTAAGTTTATGATGTGCGCAACACATCGACTATGAAAAAACACACCCTCACATATTGGTTTATATTTTAATTTCAAATGATCTATCGCAAGAGTATTGTTTGACGCATTATCAAAAGATATAGAAAATATTTTGTTTTCTAATTTATACGTTTGAATAACTTTATCAATAAGATAAAAAAATGTTTTGGCCGGTGTGAGGATAATCAAACAATTCAAACGCAATCGTACGTTTCATCATTTCCCACGAATCGGGTTCAACCCAATGGGCGGTGACACAAATGTACGCGTCCGGTGAACCGTGAGGTGTCGACCAAACATCACTAGTTAAGTTAACACCGGTTTGTAAATTTTCAAAATAATATATTAATTCATTTTTAGCTTTTTTCCACATTTTTAAACAATCTCTTCAAAGAGTAGCACGACTTACATTGATGTAACGTGGTTGGAGAGTTCGTTGAATGAGTCGAGTCAAACGTTCGTTGTCGAAATGTTTGAATGGCAAGCTTTCTTGAATTACAAATTGCGTCATTTGCTCCCGAACCGCATCAACGTTATAAGCCCAAATATTTCCTTCGTTTGTCATCGAAGCTTGACCTTGAGAAGGTTCACCTTTTAACGCTTTACAATATTTATTTGCAATATGGTTTTTCAACGTTGTGTTTGCATCTTTTTTGAAAAACTTATGACAAAACTTGCACCGAGCCTTGTTTGGACCGCTAGCCATTTGACATAAATCGTAATTGCACCATACTTCGGGGTTCCTATTCGTAGGAAGGATTGTTATCACCACGTTGCTTGAAGACGCTTCACAACCAACGGATGATTGAGGACTTGTTGAAGCCATTTCAGAGGTTTTTGTGAGAGCGTTTTTGAGAGCGTTTAAAACAAAAGTATCTGTGGAGAGCGTTTTTTAGAGCGTTTTTGAGATTTTTGAGAGTAGAGAGTGTTATAAGTTGTTGTGATTCAACCAAAACATCAAATACATATATATACTAACCTAATGGGGGTATAATGGTAAATAAACATAAAAAACGGTCAAAATTTGGTAAAAACAGCTATATAGCCGTTGGGTAACGGTAATCGGGTTTAAAACCGGTTTGAAGGACCGGTTTGGAACCGGTTTGAAAACCGGTTCGGTTTGAAAACCGGTTGAAATTGGAAAGGGAAAACCGCTTAAGAACCGACGGTTCGGGGCCGGTTTGAAAACCGGTTTGGGCCAAACCGTTTGGGCCTCAAACCGGTTCCGGTTTTTTTGGCTGAACCGGTTCCCGAACCGGTTTTTATGGCCATCTCTAGATACTAGTGTGTAGCTTGCAAGGTTAAAAAAGGTTCACCCATCATTCTTATCATTGCTATTATTATTTTTGATCTTTTACTGTTTAGAGATTACTCAATCAAGTCTACTCTTGACAACTAGATCTTTAATTCTGCATCTTCTTTACATAATTTTATTTCTTCTAGGAAACGAATCGGAAAAGATAGTTGTTCTAAGTTTAATGGTTGTTTGGTAGATTTTTAATGATCATTAAAAACCTAGTTTTTTTAACGACAAACGTATGATCCTGCTACGGATGATACGTGTTATTTCAATCGGGGTCCACCTATCCGTTTACTAGCCGGGATCGTATCCCCAACCCCTCAAGAAGAAAACTCATTACTAAAAAAACTCTTTGGCTCAGCTCTAAACATTTCATTCAAAGTGAAATTTAAACTCATAACCTCCTATTAGTTACATGTTATAAGTATCTTATTTGAATATTTTATGTAATATAAAACTTAAATTCATAATCTTAAATTTATAACCTTTTTTTATTTACATGTTATGAGTATTTTATTTGAACCAGTGGGTTAAATATTATTTGTCATTTAAAATCTAGTTGATAACCTTTTACCATTAAAAGACTTTTTAATGATTTAAGATTTTTAGCTTGAGGAATGCTTGTGAGCATTCAAGAAATCAACACGTGATCATGCACAGCCACACGCCCACAGACCCCCTTAGGCCTTACCCATTACACCCTCACAACTTCAAATTTTCCCACAAATCATCGTCTCCATTGACGATGAACACCTCTGCAATTTTCTCCTCTACATTCTCCCCACACCCCATAACCCACCTGCACCTCAGATCGCACCACACTCGCATTTCTCCCACCACAAAACCACCACCACTCCGACCACCACCACCACCGATCACCACCACCACCACCACCACCACCACCACCACCATCACCACCTATCCTCTGTCCCTCATAAAACCCATCAGACCCTTTTCCCCATCATCATCAAACAGCAACAATCCCATCACAAAACCCCCAAATTTCCAATTCCAAGGGGCAAAAATCCTACCTTTAGCGATTTCTATAGCAATTGGTCTTACTGTATGTTTCATCATCCCCAAACCCGATGAAATCACCGATCAAGCATGGCAATTGCTTTCGATCTTTCTCACAACGATCGCGGGTCTGGTGTTATCGCCGTTGCCGGTGGGTGCGTGGGCTTTTTTGGGGCTCACGGCCACGATTTTGACGGGTACTTTGACGTTCTCTGCAGCGTTTAGTGCGTTCTCGAATGAGGTTATTTGGTTGATTGTGATATCCTTCTTTTTCGCTCGTGGGTTTGTGAAAACGGGGTTGGGTGATCGGATTGCGACTTACTTTGTGAAGTGGTTGGGGGTGAGTACTCTTGGGTTGTCTTATGGGTTGACGTTGAGTGAGACTTTGATTGCTCCGGCTATGCCCAGCACCACGGCTCGAGCCGGGGGTGTGTTCTTGCCCATTATTAAGTCGTTGTCGCTTTCGGCTGGGAGTAAGCCGAATGATCCCTCGGCTAAGAAGCTTGGATCGTATCTTGTTCAGTCGCAGTTTCAGGTATTGAAATCTTGAATTTGATTGTATTTTGGGGATTGGCATTCTGTTGTTATTATACATGTATATGGTTATAGGGGAAAATGGAAACCATATAAGTCTAAAGAACTCTGGGAACTCTATTTTTACATATGTGTAATCATGTATAAAAAGTAGAACTATTTTACACATGTGTATGCATGTGTAAAAGAGAGTTCTTAGAGTTTTCATATAATCAAAAGGTATCATTTATCTTTTCTGAGAACTTTTTTTACACGTGTGTAAAAAAGAAAATTATTTTATGCATGTTTACACATGTGTAAGAAAAAGTTTTCAGAGTTCTCATGAAAAATAGGAGTTCTCGGGAACCTTCCAATTATAATTATCTCCACTTGCAATGTGCCTTTGAGGTTATGATTAGCATCAGGCGACTATTAGCTAGTGTGTGCTGTCTTTACTAGAATAGGGTATGATGCGGATCACTTAGAAGAGGTATGCACAAAAGTGTTTTTTCTAGGTCTGAAAATGTGTGGATTTATATGACTTGTTAGAGATATTATAAAAATTTTAGCTTACGTGGTTGTTTATGATCAATGACAGTGTGCTGGTAACTCTAGTGCTCTTTTTCTGACTGCTGCAGCTCAAAATCTTTTATGTCTGCAATTAGCTGAGGAGCTTGGTGTGGTGGTTGCAGACCCGTGGGTCGAATGGTTCATTGCAGCTAGTTTACCTGCTTTTGTTTCGCTACTAGCTACTCCATACATCTTGTACAAAATATACCCGCCTGAGACTAAAGACACACCTGATGCCCCTACTATGGCTGCAAAGAAACTTGAACTTATGGGTCCGGTCACAACCAATGAGTGGGTGATGGTTGGGACCATGGTTCTTGCTGTTTCTCTATGGGTGTTGGGTATGCAATATTGAATTATTGATCATTTCAATGTTTCTATATAATTCTATACTTTCAAAATGTGCATCCAAACAACAACTTTTAACATAACTTAAAGTAGTAATGTGATATGTTCTTTACACAGGGATGCTATTGGGATATCTAGTGTTCTTACTGCAATGATTGCATTATCAATACTTTTGTTGGTAGGAGTGCTTGAATGGGATGACTGCTTGAATGAAACTTCAGCATGGGACACTTTAGCTTGGTTTGCAGTACTTTTGGGCATGGCTAGCCAGTTAACTGAACTTGGAATCGTTGAATGGATATCAAGTTATGTTGCAGTTGTTTTGCAGTCATTGTCATTGAGCTGGCCTGTGGCTTTTGGTGTTCTGCAGGTGGTTTATTTCTTGATCCACTACATGTTTGCGAGCCAAACGGGTCATGTAGGAGCCTTATATTCTGCTTTTCTTGCTATGCATGTGGCAGCTGGGGTGCCCAAGGTGTTGGCTGCACTCGCCTTAGCTTATAATACGAACTTATTTGGTGCTTTAACACATTATAGTAGCGGGCAGGCAGCCGTTTACTTTGGAGGTATGTTTCTTGTAGGGAGGCAAAATGCGCAGGTTAATGGGCCAAAATATTTTGGTTTAGGTGAAACGGATCGGGTCAGCACTTTTCAAATCTTTCAGAAAATTCTTTATAAATAACTAGGGTGTCAAACTCTTTCAAAAACAAGTTGAAATTGTTACCCATTTTTTAACATTTTATACTTTTGATTGACATGAATGTTCCCATGAGATAAACAATGATATATTTGTTTCTCTCATCTTTTGTTGACAGCTGGTTATGTAGACCTTTCAGATATCTTCAGAATCGGGTTCATTATGGTTGTGTGAACATAATGACCTGGGCAGTTATTGGTGCTTTCTGGTGGAAATTTTTAGGGCTCTATTGATTCTCAAGTAACATGTAAGTAATTATGTTAGTTTGCATATACGCAATGGCGGAGCTTGAAAACTCTGATAGGGGGGGCGGGGGCGAAAATAATTTTTGTTAGGGGGGGCGAACTCGAGTTTTGTATAAAAATTTACACTACTGGGCCTAAATTTACACTACCGATGAACCCCCCCCCCCCCCCCCCGGTCTTAACTATGCTCCGCCAGTGCATATACGGCCCCTCTCATATCAAGCACCAATGGGGCTAAAAAGATTTGGTCTTTCTGAAAGATTCAGGGATCTTTCAAGCATTGTTGAGTTGGGTTTAATCCAGTTCTTCACTGAACCATGTAAATATTTGTGTATGATTAGATTCATAGATTGTGATTTGTGCATTGTTCATAACTTGTATAAACTAAATGATGTATGATATTTAGCTGCCTGACGCCTTTTCCATAAATAATCAACACACAAAACTCTTTGTTATAGAAACTTAACACGACTCAGAAAACAAAGTGATAACACCAACATGCTTAAACCTGATCTCCCTCTCTTGTGAAAATCACAAATTGTTCGTTACTTTAGACCGTGTTTGGACTACTACCAAACTTTATCCCACACACAAAAGTAGGACCGAAAAGACAAATGGGGCAGAAAAGTAGGCAGATCTCAACACATTTGGTTCATATTTGTTTTTCCTGTCAATAAACATACATGGTTTTAACTTTTATACTAGTGTTATGAAAGGCGCTTCAGCGGCTCTATACATGGTTACCTAACTAATTTGCTCGATTATAAGTAGATTGTCAAAATATCCTTGAGCAATGAGTTGATGACAAAATTTGGAACATATAGTTGGATTTATTATAATTATTATAAGCCGTTCTACAATCACTTATTATTCAGATAACATTTTCCAAACTCATACAATATTTTGATATGGTAATCAAGTAAAAATTGGTCTTGGTATATTGTTTCTTGTTATAATCCTGGCGGCTACCATTCCAGCAGCCAAAGCAGCTCCAAATAATGCATGCAATCGAACACAAAAATATTTCGCCATAAATATCTTTGTTTTATCCTGCAAGAACGAATCCTTTAATCGTCTTGATGTTTTACAGAATTTTTGGTGATTTTGCAACTGACCTGATGGTTATCTGAAACGAAGCTGACCACGAGCTTGCCCATTGGTATTGTAAGCACACACAGAAGCTGCATCACAAAAATCGGGTTAGTTTTCATGCATTTTACCTGCAAGAAAGTATATACTTGTATGAAAAGAGGACTGGATGCTTACAATGGAAGTGACTGGAAGAGCTCTACAAACGCCAAGAAGAAACAGGAGTGAATATAGGGAAATCACCGCCATTTTCACCACGTTTGCACCAGTTTCTGTGCCACTCCTCACCTGTAATCAGTGAAGCAGATTCAATTTATGGTCACTCACGTGTTTGGTGACGTGGGTTTGGATTTTTATACAAAACCGTGTGGACCCTTGTGATTGGAAGACTACTTACCAGTGGAGAGAGTTTTCCTACTGCTTTATCACCTGTAATCTGAGTATGCAAGTCAAGAAAACTTGTCAGTGAGCATACAAATATGGGAAAACAATACAGAAAACATAGAGGTGGCAAAATGAGCCGATTGTGTAATGGGTCAAAAATGGGTGGTTTTTTGTACAAGCTGAAACAGCTCAGGGCGGGCTAGGTTCACGCGAAAAGCTTTTTGTTAGAAAGTTCCATCCTTTTGTAACTATATTTGTGTCAAATATGATTATCAAAATAACACTATTTCAGTAGTATAAATTTTGGAATAATAGAGGTTTAATGCATTAAAAATATACTTAGGATGACTCAAGTTACAACCTGTTCTATTATTTTTAGTTTTATTGTACCTGTAGAGATAAAACATAACACAGATTGATCAATTTACAAGTAAATAACATTACCTGGTGAAAGTGGCTACAAAAGAGAATAAGAGATGTTGTAATGCCAACTAGGACCGAAGCCGACAGAATCGTGCCAGTTATAGGTAGCGTCTCCGCCCTTGTGCTACTGCCCTGCAACAGGTAAAAGGCCGTGGTTGCAAAAGGACCGAAAGCCGCAAAGCACAACGGTTCTCCAAGACCCCGGTAACTCAACCGGAAAGGCGGACACTATAACAGGTCAGTTGTACAATACTACAAGCTCAGCATAATGCAAACTTTCAGTTTGTGTGTAACATCTGTACCTGATATATGTAACCACAAGCGATCGCAGAAGCCAGTAGCAACATTGATCTCACATTTCCAGCTTCCATGGATGCCCATACAAGTCCCATAGACCCGACGCCAAGCAACAACAATGCAGCCATAAGGGTCCCTGACCGACTGCATATGCACAATGTACAAAACTACAAATGTTTTACTTTTACAAAGATAGAGACGAATAATAGAGTATGATAGAGGTAAAGATTGATCATCATCTACCTGCCTATCATGTTAACAACAGATTCTTTCTTGTTTATATCTGCTCCTGTATCAAAATCATAAACGTCGTTGCTGTCCAGATCACACGCGATATGAAGGTACATTCCATTGCAGATACGCGAGTTAAACTTCATGAATTCAGTAGCTTTCTTACCTTAAATTAAGCCAAGTGATTACTAGAACCGATGAACACAAAAGCAACACATATTGCTTGACTGAACACAACCCTGTTTGCAGATAAGCTGCTGCTGTTCCCACCTGCACGCACACTACGTCACTTCATCGAACAATTGGTGTGCATTCAATGGTGGACCTACTTTAGTGGTATGGCTCATCCGACCCTCATGAAATTTTGTTCATAGTTACATGATCGACACCCAAGAAATTTTAACAACGAACTCCATGAAAATGTTTCTTTAACAACACCAAAAAAATTAAAACTAAAGTGTTACAAATATAAACCAACAAGATATTAAAAAATGAATATTGATTTTTTTATGAATTCATAATCATATCCCATACATCATATTCACAGCAATTTACCGACAGGATTTTGAGAGGGTAGGATGTAAACAAGTCTTACCTTTATTCCAGATGATAGAGAGACTACTTATGGCGAAACCTTGGTTATAAATTAACTAATGGTTAATACATGTTGATCTTTACAAGTTATAAACTCAACTTTAAACAATTTAACTCATCAAATTAGAGGTAACTTTGTAAAATAGTAATCAATTTTCAAAAGTATTCTAATTAGGTAACTCAATTGTAAAATGTGTTCCAATTAAGTCACTTATTTTTTATATTTTAGGTAAATTAAAAGTCTTAACATGTTTTTTAGCATGTTATACTTTTGGTTTCAATTAAAAAATATTTTTTATTATCTTTATATATAAAGTTGAATTAAATTTTATGTACTTTTTTTATTTTTTTTAAATAATTAACATGTTTTTTTTTCATATATTGAAAATTCTGACCCCACGTTTTCTCCACCGTTACTTTCATGACATAAGAAAATTTAACGACTCGATTTAATTGTTTGGTGATCCAATTAAGAAAATTATAGCATGAGTGATCAAATTAAAACATTTTAAAAACTTTTTACTATTCTGTGACATTTTCTCATCAAATTACTACCAATACCCGTTCTAAACCCCAATTATTAATAAACAACTCAATTGTATTTGCCCAAACACCCATTAACCCTTAAGTTTTACTACGTTTTCTAATCAATAATTAAGAAAACTGATATGTAGGAGAGAGGAGAGAGGAGAGGAGACGAGCAAACGGAACAGACTATTACGAATTTAAGTTTATGTAAATAATTTGTTGATTGATGTTTGTTTTAATTTATAAATCAAGTAACATGGAAACCGACAATGTGTATCGTTTTACTACATGTAAATATTAAATGTACTTTTGATACATACAATTTATATTTAACTTAGTTTTATCTTGTAGTTTTATCTTTTTATCGTGTGACATCTTAACCTATACCAAATCGAAAAAGTGTAATATTTAGAGATAGTCCACTCACTGAACCTCAAAACTTTCCAACACCAATTATAAAAATGTCTACTCCACTGTGTGCATGAGACAAGTGTTGAAATCTCTTGAACAACTTACAGTCAATGGCACCAGTGCAACTGAATATATTGGTAACTTGATCGCCCTCCATACTAATGTTGCTCTAGAGACATCATCTTCATGTGTAGAAACATCAGCATGTTCATCTAATTGGCTTTTGAAGCAAATCATCCGTCTTGTTGTTCTTCTTCTTCTTCTTCTTCTATTGAGCACATTTGAGCTTTCTACATGATTACACTTGAAGTACAATCGAGTGGTGAAACAACTCAACGGTGAAGATCTCACATCACCCAACAATGAAGCAGAGGGGCCCAGCCTATATTGCATCAAGAATCAAACAGATCACAGTGTGCATGATTTGAAACAGAACACAAAAGGACAATTGAGATTCAAGATTCAACAACTGTAGATGATCATTGGAGTTGATATGAAGGTGAAAAGAGGGAACATGCCTGGGGAAATTGTGAAGATGAAGTGAAGAATTCGATGGGGTTTGGTTGCAGAAACTGGGCACCATTGTTAAGTGGATGCAACTCTCACCACATACTCTTACTCTTCTCTTTGAAAGTGAAGGAAGAGGATAAGGGTGTTTTACACTTTACCGCCCTTTACTTTCGACTATATTGGAATATAGATCCACCTGGTTTATATTTTGCAAGATTGAAAACAAATTATATATATATCTATGACTTATAATAAAATAAGGTTTTTTGAAGTCACGTGTTATCATTTTAGCGCATCATATCATATGACACGTGTTATCATTCTAGTATATCAAAAAAGTTATTTCCCACCTCTCTCTCATAATAAATGCAAAAATCATAACAATAATCAATTTGACTTTCCTCTATTACTAAATATGTTTAACAAATATATCTATATTTTTGTTTCTTGTCTTTCTCATATCTATAACTTATAATAAAATTAGGTTAGAGCTCATGTATTACATGGGTAGAATAAATAAAATATATTAAAATCATTAGTTTTATGAATATTTTATTTTGTAGATGTTATTACTATTAGTGAAACAAAAATATAGTGAATATTTAAAAGTTATAATACATAATGAATTATAATTATTACTTTATATTAATATTTAATATGTATTAATAAATTATTAAATAACTTCATTAATGTTTTAGATGCTTAATAGTTTAGTTTACGTATTTACAATAATAATCATTTAATATAAAAGACAAGAATCACAAATATAAATATATTTGTTTTAACATATTTAGTTAAAAAGGAAAGTCAAATTAATTATTTTTATAATTTTGTATTTATTATGAGAGAGATGCGGAAAAATGATTTTTTTAATATGCTAGAATGATGACACGTGCCATATATGTTTAACAAATATATCTATATTTGTGTTTCTTGCCTTTCGCATATTAAATGATAATTATTTTAAACAACTAAATTAAACTATCAAAAATCTAGAATATAAATTATTTTTATTTAACAATTTATTAATACATACAAAATTATATGATTTCAACTATATTTTATCTTTAAAGATAGCGTAATAATTTTCAATTTCATTATTTATAAAACTAATGATTTTAACATGTTTTTACTTTTCCACCCATGTAATACATGGGCTCTAACCTAGTATATATATATATTTATAATGTGCTTCACTTAGAGGTTGAGCGACGTATGATGTCGTTGATGACCCTTGGTCGAAAGTAGGGCTCATTGGCAGGACCGGCTTAATTGAATTGGAGGCCCTAACCAAACTAAAATTGTGAGGTCCTTCTTGTGTAATTTTTAAGATACACTACATTCATACTTTTAATTTTGGTTAACATTTATATTACTACTTATAAGTTTTATCACACAAGATAAGTTCAAAACAAATGTAGGTAATAAATTCTGAATAATCAAATAAGTAAGTATAAAATAGTATACTAGTAAATAAAGAATTTAAAATCTAAAGAGTATACAAGAAATTCTCAAAATTTGAATTCTATATTTTAACTAGATAACTTATTTAACATTCTGTCATTTGAAAGATTTGATTAAACTGTTAAATAATTAGAGCTAAAAGTTAAATAAATCAAATATTAAGAATTTAGCTATTTATATATGGTCCTATAGAAAGCTTAAAGGAAGACAAAATGAATATTGCAATCTAATTCTTAAATCAATAAGTTAAACCATAAAAACTAAGATTAAAACAAGACGACAAAAATAAGAATTACAAGAATCAAACACAAACTAACCTTAATGTATTTTTCGGCTTGAAATCTCATGATTCGAGTTCCCATAAGAATAAGCCCATGTAAAGTTTAAGGCAATCCCAAATATTTACATAAATACATATTTATAAATTACTAAAATAGGGGTTTTAAATTTTTGGGGCCTCAAGCCCGTTGTTTCACTTGGGTTTTGAGTTGGGTCAGCCCTGCTCATCGAGTCATCGGTAAGGTAATCTGATAGTGAAAGTACGTGAGGATAAGTGGCATGAGTAAAGATTTCACCGACGAACCACCTACAGATTATACAACGGGATTACCAACATAATAACCACTGATACATAACAATTTAATTTTAATTATTGTTTTGAGGATTTCTTTATTCATGAGATTCCATGGTTGCCTATGGAATAACGACGGAAACTTAACAATTTGTTTTTTTTAATGGAATTTGAGTGATCCATCGATAATCACCCACAGATTTGCCCGTCGTTGATTTTTTTGATTGTTGAATATCTACTTTCTAGTGTTGTGAAACAATTATAAACTAAAATTTATATATGAACCATTTGTTTCTAGTCAAGTATTTTTAACTTATAAGTTACTTTTTAACTTTCTCTATCATAATCACACAAGTTAATCACTTTAATGAAATCATAGATATTCAATCAAAATAACTAATTGCCCATTTGCCCGTTACTTTCAACAATTAAATGTAATGAGTGACTCTAATTTAATCACTTTATGGGTATATTGCTACCATAATTAAAAGATATGATGTGATTTGGTTTCGTATGTACGAGTTCAAGTGCCTTATATTCGTGGCATCACTCTCCTTGATTCTTTGGCCGGTGTATAATCTATCCATTTCAACCTCGCGTGTTTCATGAGCTTGTAACACGTTATGATGTCATTTAGTACAATTAAATCATTTGTATATACTTCATGTAATGCTGATATATATGCATGTCTAATGTTTTCATCAACATGCCTACAATTGCACGCAGGGCGGTTGGCTTCAACACAAGGCATATTGGACGAGTTCTAATCAATGGGCGTAAACAAAGGCTTACATACCACACTTTGGTATGAGAACAATCTTATCATGAATAGTTTTTTCTACAATATTGATCCTTTTTAGGGAAGTTTAGAGGCTATAATTTCTTGATTTCATTACAATCACACCAACATGATTCTAATAGCACTTGTTGTAACCTATTTAGGCGTATATGACTCAAGAGCAAGTTTTAACATGGACTCTAACGGTTAAAGAACGATCTACTACTCCGCTGAACTGCAACTACCCAAGTCGATGCCAAGATCCAAGAAGAGGGAGAGGGCAGATAGAATTATAAGGGAGATGGGGCTTCAAGATTCCATGAATACACGAATAGGAGGCTGGGGGATCAAGGGACTTAGTGGTGGCCAAAAGCATCTGCTTACAACTCTTAACACACCCTAAGATTCTCTTGCTTGATGAGCCCACAAGCGGTGTTGACAGCGCTGCATCATATCAATACGAGCAAACTGAACCGTAATGCATAAAGCAATTCGTTTGTCTAACCAGCAAACTCAAGCCAAGTCCCATCACACCTTTAATTGTAATTCTTGTGAACTTCAAACCAATAATTGTTGAGTTTGCTTGCCACATTAGCAAACTCTAAAAACATTGTTACATTTGCATGAGTTCGTTCATACGCGTAATTCACTTCCTAGAAGTTTAAAAGAACTTTTAGTTTTGAATACTTTTAAAAGTAGTTGTTGAATCCTAAACCACCTAGTAATCCAAAAGATTCTGTTTCACATGAATGAGTATTATATATCATAAAACTTACAATATTACTGGATTAAATTTCTAGTATAAATCAACAAGATTGTAAGCATTAATGTTGCTAGTTGTTTCATGCTTAACTATCATAAAATATAACCCTTTTACCCTTACTGTTTCAAAGTTTCTTCTTCTTTAACCTATGTCATTCGACTAAACGTTCTTCGTTTCACACTTTTGTAAGGACACTATTAGCGAAAAATACTCCCGTTGAACAAGTAATCGACGCTCTTTCAGAATCCTACAAATCCTCTGAGACGTCAATATGTATTCTTATATTCACCAAGGTCCTCACTAAATACAATAGCAGATAATAAAGATTGTAATTTTGTAGGATGAAGACCTGACTGAAAAAGCAAGAAGTCTGCAAGCTAGTTCCATTACACAATGTCTGGTGCTTGTTGAAAGATCATTCATAAACATGTATCGCGATATAGGATATTACACCGTTACGACTTGGTATATATATTTTCTTGGGCTTTGCTGTAGGAACAGTCTTCTACAATCTTTGTTCTGGATTTGGTTCTTTACATGTAAGTTGCATATTGGAAATGATCTTAACAAACAAACAAACATACTCGCTAAAATCGTACACATAGCAATGCTATTGGTCGGGTCTAGGAAGGGTGGGACGACGACAAACATTCCTCGTCCCCACTGGGTAGAAGGTTACTCCGAGGGAGACCCCTACTACAAAAACCTTTTTGACTTGTATATTACGGATAATTCGAAAGCATAAAATGTGGCTATGAGACTTGACATACAATAAAAAAAGTACCAAAAATTATAGTAACTTTAATGTTGTGAGTAAACTGTAGAATTGGTAAAAATATGATTCAGTTTTGCACTCTTTTGTGGAGGATAAACTATAAAACTAGTAACCATAAATTAATTAACATCAAAAACCATCTTCCACATGAAGATGAACATGCGATAACTATTCAAATCACTGAGTTTGGTATACCACTTATATTAGTAGAGCTTTATAACGACTAACTGTTTGTCGTTTAGTCCGGTAACTCTCACTTATATTAACCCAACGTGGAGAAGACACCAAATCTCAGGTACGATTAAAGTATAGAGAAACATTTTTTTTCACATGAAATCACACCATGCTAGCCATTTTTATACATGAAGATAAGTGGAAGGTTTAGTGGTAGGAAGAGAATATACATGAGGTGATCAGCTAGGGTAGTGTTCAGAAGGGGACGGATCGTTTAGCGATCTGATTTACGCATCCTTAATCTACATTTTGTGCAAGAGTTTGTTTTCACAGCTTAAGACATATGACCTCAAGGTTACAAAACAACAATCTTACCAGTTGCTTAAAAGTTCATCCTCATTTTATATTACGTAAATATAGCAAATTAACACTTAACAACTGCTTATGAAACTCAGTTTTAGTTTAGTTTATATGAGTTGTCGTCTTCCAAAAATTAGTTTATTTATTTAAAATTAGGCATTATTGTTTGTTTACCAACATTTAGTTAAATAATTTAAATATTAAAAAATAAAGTATCTAATTTATTTTAGTTTTCAAAAAACATAGTTAACGTATTTTAGTTTTCAAGAAGAAACTTTTAAGTATTTTAATTCTCAAGAAATACTATTTAATGTATTTCACTTCTCAAGAAAATTTATTATGACTTATAACAAACTATTTTCCCCATTAAACATTCTTTTTTTGTAATTACTTCTTTGCCCTTTTAAGAGAAAAAGTCAAAAAGAAACTCATTGTAAGACCATCGAAGCGATAAGAAAGAAAACAGAGAAATAAAGTTATTTATTTATTTACAAAGAAAGAACAGATTATGTATTTCTTTTGTGTGTCATTTCTGCATGAGTAAACCTTCCCCTTTCTTTATTCATCTTCATTCTTGATATAAATTGAAAATCTTCCAGAAAGGAAAAGAAAATGAAGAGCCAATATATGTGTGCTTATTTATTTATTTTTTTCTAAATTTAAACTTTATAAACACAGGGCAAGCCCAAACAAAACACATAAACGGGAAGGCCGCAAATAGAGCAAGCCCAAATCAAAGAGGCTATATAATCTATCTATTATAATAAAAGAATATTTTAAGATACCACTTGACGTAATTCTAGATCATTTAATTTTAATTTTTCTCTTCTCTCTTCTATCAAACAATTACCTTAAATACTTATAATATTATTTAATTTCATTTGAGATTAAATATTGTTTTTTAATAAATTAAGAAAAAGATGTTTTTATAAATGATTTTTTATAAAACAAAAAAATTAAAATTAGGAGTTATAATAAGAAAAATTTTAATATTGATATTTTTTTTAAAACGGTTTGTTTTGCAATAAAATATTTATTAAAAATGCAATTAGGGTTTAAAATAATGATATTATTATTTTATTACTTATATTATTACTCATATGTAATTTCAATCATATCGTTTTATAATTATTACATTTTCATTACTAATTACTTAATATTTTATTTATTCAACCCGTGTAATACACGAAGTTCTAACCTAGTTTACATTAAGTGAAAGCCAGTCATCCGAAATAATATCCTTATGTTTTGACCTATGATTGAATCAAAAGAAAGTGTAAGCTCTAATATTTGAAAAAACCTCCTCCACTTTTGCCTTGTTGCCTAGAAAGTTTTGTTCATTGCGCGCCTTCCATATTCTCCAACAGGAAATGTAAATAATTCCGTGAATGTTCTTCTTTCTAACCCCACCCACTTGGCAATTGTTGTGACCTTCCATTAAATCCTGAACAGAAAAACTAAACAAAAAAGGAACGTGGCACTAGGAGCAAACCAAGTTCCAAAGAATACACGCAAACCTGCAAGCTATGAACAAATGGATTCTTGTTTCCAAATTGTCCTGACAAAGACAACAAAATCCATTAGCAACCGAGATACCCCTTCGTTGAAGGGCTTCCAACGTAGGAATACAGTCCATTTCCACCCGCCACAAAAAGATCGAGATCTTGCTGGAATCCATTTAGGCCATTTAGTAACAAACCGTTTACTAACATCAAGCTCCTTCATCAAAAGTCTTATTCGGACATTTCAAAATCGAGATAGGGATGACGATCCAGCTCTAGGTCCATGAGAGGAGGCTGCCTTCCTCATTGCAAGCCTTTTTTCAAACACCTCTTCCACCGGTCTCCAGTTGCGAGCTTTGTTCATATTACCCCCAACCATAAGACCCAAGTAAAGGACCCGGATAAGCATCTGATTCTATTAGCAAGAATGGACACTCTTGGAAAATAAGAGTATGAAAGGGAGTCTCTAACACCTTTATCCCACATTGTTGTTTGCTTTGATGGTTTGCTCATTTTATAATCCTTAACCCTTTTTCTTGGTGTTGACTAAATATGTGTAGTAGAAACATACGTGTTTCTCAAAGTATCAACTTCAAACAAACTACATGTAATAAAAACCACAACAATATTGTGACATGGAAAATTTAATTATATATTAGAGTATGATTACGGTGCAAATATGCATTTCTAAATTCTATATAGTAAAGTTGCAAAAATGATCTTAATGCATAGAAACATGAGTAGAAGATTAATGATAAAACATGTGAGCAGAGGAAAAAAGAAAACAACAAATATGTTTATTGTTAATGATTGTATTTGCATTTCTCATCATAAATAAAAAAATTATTAGTAAAATCAATTTGAATCGATTTCTTTTTTGGTGAAAAGAGTTTTTGGTGTTTTTGGTTAGATGAATTAGGATTTTTGAAAAAATTATAGACTCACATGATCTAGAAAACGGTTGTGATTATAAAGTGCAATTCCTCTTTTACCCTTTAAAGTGATTCATCTTGATAATTCATACGGAAAGAAATTACTTTTTTTCTTATATGAATCCTAGCCATTGATCTTTTAATTTATGGTTAAGAATGGTTCTTATGGTTTTTGCCAAATTTTTAGTATGTCATCATGTACCTTGAGTTGTCTAGACACATAAGCAATGACATTGTTATGTTGCATCAGTACAAATCTCAAACCCTGGATGGATGCATCACAATAAACAACAAAGTCTCGGTTCCTTCTGGCAAGGCTAGGATCAACGCACTGCAGATTTTGTCCTTGAGTGTCTGAAATGTTGATTCCTTTTGGCTGCCCTATTATAGATGGTTCCCTTGTGAGTTAGGGCAGTTAGAGGTTGTGCTAACCTTGAGAATCCCTTAATAAATCGTCTGTAATAGCCTGCCAAACCAAGGAATTGTCCCACCTCAGTAGGCGTTTTCGGTGCCGGCCAATCCTTGATTGCTTCAATCTTTGAAGGATCTACATGTATACCCTTTTCGTTCACCACATGACGAAGAAATTACACTTCTCGCATCCAGAAGTCACATTTTGAGAACTTTGCATACAATTGTTTATTTCTAAACAATTCCAAAATAATCCTCAGGTGTTTCTCATAATCTTCCTTATTCTGAGAATAGATTAGTAGACAATGACAAACTTAATAGTGTGAATAGTATCAATAAGTTGGCAATCTTCTTATTTTTTTTATTATAATAAAAGGGTAACTAGTGATGTTGCATGGCAATACCGTATTCATATTTAAGAAAAAATTTCCGCTTCTCTTTTCTATTAAATAATTCCATTAATTTCTAATTATATTATTTAATTTTTTTATTAAAAATTATTTTTAAAAGATTAAGAAATATACATTTTTATTAATGTTTATTTCTAGAGAAATATAATTTTTTTCTAAAACAACATACTTTTCTTAAAACACGAAATATTTTAAAAATGAAATTTTTTAAAAGTATTTTGTTTTGAAATGAAATATTTAATTTATGTTTTAGAAAAAACAAAAAAAGTTTAAAAATAAAGTTTATTAAGTTGATATTATTGTCTTATTATTTATAGTCCTTACATATGTATAATTTAAATCACATATTATTTTATAATTAATAAAATTTTATTTTTATTTATTCAACCACTACATTAAATCTACTAAATCTAGTTGAACATATAAGGAGAAATTTCAAACGTGGGAAGCAAAATCAAAACCTGCTGTGACCAGCAAAAGAGGAATAGAAATAGAAGTGGCACAATTTTCCTCTCTCTATACGTGTAATCAAACAATTTTAAAAAATATGAAGTGCCACGTGGGTTGATATTAAGTTGTACATTACTACTGGACTTATGTTTTTACCGTAGAAAACAACTTTTAATTCTTAGTATATAACTAGTATTAAGTCATTGCGTTGTAATGGACGGTGTAAACCATAGCAAGTGGTATCAACAACATTACCGTCAGTGACCACCAATATCGATAAAGTTCGTATTAAAAAAAATAAAAAATAAATAAACCGAATAGAAAGTAAATATAAAAACGTTAAACCACGTAGGCGAAACATAAAAGATTTAAAACAATAGGTAAGTTAATCTAGTAGCAACACGTGCGACGGGCAGTAAAACGAGAAAATTAATTGTAAAAACACATAGCATTTTTCTTTTTTGTAAGAGTCAAATTTCAACAAAAACATATATAGGATTGACCCACGAAAAATCTCAAAAGATTTAATCAAAAATGTCTGCTTGTCGCTATGGTCAAAAGACAGTGCAAAACAATGTCTATATATGCATAAAAATAAAAATAAAAATATAAATAAAGGACACTATTAACGTTATTAATATACTTGCTCTTACCTCTCAAATTCTCTGCTCCAACTAACATAACAGACCATGACCACAGTGACTCCGGCAACTAGAAACTCCAGATGGTGTCTGGATGGAATGACAGCTCTCGTCACCGGCGGTACGCGCGGTATCGGCTACGCTGTGGTCGAGGAACTGGCGGAGTTAGGGGCCGTGGTGCACACCTGCTCCCGCAATGAGTCCGAACTCAACCAACGGCTGCAGGAGTGGTCCGCTAAGGGGTTTAGTGTGACGGGATCCGTATGCGATGTAACTTCTCGTTCTGAACGAGAACTTCTCGTCGAAAAAGTGTCGTCGATATTCGGTGGCAAGCTCAACATCCTTGTAAGTTGTTATGGTTTTGTAGAAGCTAATAACTTATGAATTTGAATTTGAAAGCCAAAAAAGTGATCAATTTGGTTGCATACATGATACATTAAATGTCATATGAATATATGATTTCTTCTGCTCTACAATGTCTCGTGAGATGTAACCCAAAACCATTGTATTATTGGGAAATTTCATCAAATCTGCCTCTGACCAAAATTTTTAAGAATTGATTTGTCAAAAGGACATTTTGAGGGACAAAAAAGGTCGAAGGAACATTTGAGAATTTTCCCTAATTTTTTTCATGAGAATTTGTTTCCAATATACTTCCCCTGCTAACCATGAGATCAGGTATCTGGGCATATCATATGTGTATGTAAATCACTTTTGCCTAATTTTGTGATCCAATGTAAGTGTAAAGTTATTGAAAGTGAATAATCTTGGGGAAAAATGGATTCGTATACAGATCTAATCCCCTTCTCAAGATTTGTCTCTGTCAAGTGTCAATATGCGCGCTTTTGTATACCCGTCTTTCTTCTATACAAGCTTAGGAAACTGTTATCACACCAAATTTGAACCAATTTGAGGTCCACAATGGTGTTTATAGGATGGTTCTATTCTGTAACTTATTATATTGTATATCCATAATACAGACCTTAAGGTGTGATGTGCTTTCAAAGTTAGGAATAGAAACATAAACACGTGACTGAGGTTTGTTTCTACCACCCAATATGTAGTACTTCTAGATAGTAACTGATAATTGCAGTGATTTCACAAACTTCAGCGCGTTTCACATGGCTCACGCGTGTGGATTTCTTTTCTGTAGATAAACAATGTTGGAACTACATTTATGAAACCTACTACAGAATATACTGCAGAAGAGTATTCAATGCTCATGACTACCAATTTTGAATCTGCTTACCATATGTGTCAACTCGCACATCCTCTTTTAAAGACTTCTGGAGTTGGAAGCATTGTGTTCATTTCATCTGTTGTAGGTCTGGTTCATGTTTCTGTTGGATCGATTTATGGTGCCGCTAAAGGTATGGTTGGATAATCGTTTCAACCTGTAATAGTATTATATCCTCGAGAAAAAAGATGTTGTAATGCTTGTTTTACACCTACAGGTGCAATGAATCAACTTGCAAAGAATTTAGCTTGTGAGTGGGCGAAAGACAACATCCGCGCAAACAGTGTAGCACCATGGTTTACTAAAACCTCTCTTATTGAAAAAGTAATACGCGCTAATCTTTTATTAGTGATAATGCTTAGATTCCATTGTTCTCATTCATTCTTTCTGGGAACTGTTTATTATGTGCAGGCACTTGATAATAAGGAGTTTGTGGATCTTGTCGAGTCTAGAACTCCTCTCAAACGCCTCGCAGAAGCCAATGAGGTTTCATCTTTGGTGGCGTTTCTCTGCCTACCTGCTGCTTCTTATATCACTGGTCAAACGATCGCTGTTGATGGAGGGTTACAGTCAACGGTTTCCCCTAAAGGCATCATGCAGTCTTGCCTGATGTTCAAGATTTCATATTTGGTGATTCTGTTATATGATGCAATCTTGTTTTAAGCACCATAAATAATTGCAGAAATGCAAAAAAAAGAACAATTTCAATGTGCATTCTTTTGTTATAGTCCTGCAAACCATATGGTTACTTGTGATGTTTTATGTCATATTATGGCCTATGGTTGCTGAGAAACAACCTAGTGTTATCTAATATGGTTTTGAATGGTTAATCACAGAACAAATTCTTTTGTTATCTACAGTACTTGTATAAGATATTTGCATAGTTTTTTCCATGGTTTTATACTTGATAACATACACTTCAAGCTTTTATATCTGCTTGTATTTGCTATAATGAATTTCATTTAGGCATGCCCGCATTTCGTTCTAAAGGGTTGTGCCTCTAGCGGGGTCACGTTGACAAGTCAGAGAATGACCACGGCGACCCATAAGTAATTATCAGAGTTCGGATCCTTTGGAGTTGTTTTTTATCTACCTCGTTGGTAGTAACTGTACCACGAGTAGTAAGTTGTACTAAACCGTTGATAAGTAGTAACTAAGTGATCCGTAGAAACTAGTGTTAGGGCGGACAATTAATCATTAGTAATAAACTAGTATTAAACTCCCCGTGTTGCAGCGGAGGGCGTAAAAATATATCAAGTAGCAACAATGACACACCAACGCAAGTGACCAACAACACCGAAAAAACTCATATTAAAAAGGAAATAAAAAACGAAGAGAATAAAATCAACAAAATGTATGCGTAAAAACGTTGAACCACATAAGCGAAACGTAAAACATATAAAACAATAATAAGTTAATCTAGAACCAGCGTCTTGCGACATGGTCGTTAAACGGGAAAAATAAGGGTATAATGTTGAACCATACACACGTGATGTGGTGTGTAACTTGCAAAAAATTTAAACGGAAACGCAAAACAAAAAAATTGTATAATATTAAAGTATCGGGGATCAAAGATGTAAACAGAAGATATTAGGGTTATTTGTAAAAGATGTAAAAGTAATATGTTAAAATTAAAAAAGTTAGAGTTTAAAAAAAAACAAAAATGGATACACCCACTAAAAACATAATACAATCCACCGAACATAACAAAGTTGATAGTTAACCCTATATAAATTTGTCTCTACCAACAAAGGTCCATCAATAGTCACTTAATAGTTACCAAAATTATTAAATTTAGATTAGAGGAGGATGATAATAATAAAAATGATAATAAAAGTGTAATTATTTAAACATTACTAATTACCAAGTTATTTATGCATTAAGTTGTTTTATCATATGTTTTATATCTTTGTATATTGTAGTTGTCATGTGCTTGCTTAACTTTATATTTAAATTACTAAATTACCAACTTAAGGTTCTATCAATTGTTGTATCAGCTTTAAAAGTTGTGAATCTTTTTGTTTTTTCTTTCTTTTAAATATTTTTAAACCCAATACTTTTACAATTTAACCCTTAAAAATTTTCACTTTTAACTTTGATCTCCTATATCTTTCATCTTTTACAAAATTTCGTTTATATTTTGATCTATATTTTGAGAGTCAACGCGCTGTAACGTGTGATTATGATTCGACGTTGTTACGCCTATTTTTTCCGTTTAACGACTCTGACATAACATGCGGGTCATAGATCGATTTAGTTATTGTTTTTATATTTACGTTTTACATGCATGGTTTAACTTTTTAACATGCACTTTCTATTTGTTTTATAAAGAAATTAACGTCTACTTTTTAACGCCAACTTTTTAACGTCTACTTTCTGTTCTTTATTAATATATATGGTGGTGGGTCATTGGTGCTACTTGATATGATTTTTGCCCCCCGCTGCAACGCGGGGGACGTAATACTACTTAATAACTAATTATGATAATTAATCTTCAACCATTTTAACTATCAAACTGACATATCGTTTCATAAAGTATTATGCCGCTCCAACAAAAATTGTGATGGTTTGTTAGAAAATATTAGGCATTGTTTATGTCGCAATGTGCTAGGCATAAAACTCTTTTTTACCTACACTGAATCACTGCAACTCCACACGTGAATATTATTGTCGCAACACGTATAACGAAGTTCGCAAATGTGTCACACCACACGAGCTTAATTTTGTATTTGTATTTTTTATAATCATAATAATCCATCAGAGGCGGTTGATGGTACGTTCCTAAAAGTTCTTTTTTATAATTTGAATCTGGGCAGGCTATTCAATAGTTACTTTTTTTTATTTTATTTAGAAAATAAATAAATATAAGTGGAGTGAATAGCGGTGAGAAGTTGCATAGAAGTGAAGATCATTTCTATGGTTGTGTGACTGATATGAAAAATGATACCACGTTTATGTAACAATAATGGAATAGTAAAGAGTGAAAACCACACTAATTCACATGAAGTGGTTCATCTTTGTAAGTCGATTACATGAACCCATCTTTATCATTCTCGAATCTAAAATTACTTTAAGAATAAAACTCAGAGAAAACCGTCATCCGTTTGATGAAATAGAAATAAATTTCTGGTAACGTAGGTGCTAGATTATTAAATAGTTCATGTACTCATAACAATTTAACAAAGAGGAAGCGAAATTCGTTTCCACCTTTGTAATTTGTAAACAGATAACAATGAATTGAATATCATTTCTTTGTCAAGATCCTGTTGCATGTTTACGTAAGCATATACATGTACCAATCGGTCTCCACTACCTCCAATGGCGATCAAACCCCCATCTATAAACACCTTCATACAACCCACAATCACCAACCACAAACCCAAATTCGAATCTAAACGAAACAAACCCTAATGGGTTCGAGAGGGATATTGGGTTTCCAGTACGCAATTGTGCAGGCACCTCTCGGACCAGATATCTCCGGCCCGGAGCTCGTCGCCGCCGTCGCTAACGCCGGTGCCATCGGCATCCTCCGAGCCCCTGATTGGGTCAGTCTCCCTCTTTCATCTCCTTCAGCAGATGCATACTTGAAATTGAAGATGTTAGAATTTGCAATCGGTTGAATGCACCTAATTCGGTTCTTTTTTGTGGTAGTTATAATGTAAAAGTTTTCAATCGATTGAATGTATCTGATTAGGGCTTTTTTCGTAGTTGGTATCATGATTTCTCTTAGGCCCAATATGTGTTGAGCCGCTGTTATCGATGAAGAATGCCCTAAAATACTAGACCTATAATTTGGGGCAATTGTGTATTTAAATGAAAGGTTATAACTTATTGGAATTCTGTAACAGGAATCCCCTGATTATATAAGGGAGCTCATAAGGAAGACAAAGAGTTTGACCAACAAACCATTTGGAGTGGGCATTGTTTTGGCATTCCCTCACAAAGAGAACTTGAAGTGTGTTCTTGAAGAGAAAGTTGCAGTCTTGCAGCTTTACTGGGGTGAAGTAACGAAAGATGTAGTTTCTGAAGCCCATCGAGCCGGGGTCAAGGTTGTTCCACAGGTTAGCCCTTGTCCACTGGTTAACTGTAAACATCATGTTGGCAGATTGAGGTGATGAGTGAGTTGGTTTGGGTTATGTTTTATATGTCACGAGTCAAATGGGTATATAATGGCTAGATATGTAGCGGGTTAATAGGTTATTGTTTGTCCCTAAGTTTACTAAACAACCTCCTCAATGGTTTTCTTTAAATGAATCCGTTATTATTGTAGTGTGCTATCATAGTTAACACATTAATGACTTACAATAACAGTTAGGAAATATCAACAAAAAAGCATACCTATTTTGTGTGATTATCTAACCGATCCCCCATCCCCAGACCTGCACATTTTGCCACCTCCATTCACAGGTTCAGCTTTCTTCTTTTTTTTGGTGATTAAAAATATTGCAACTTCAATCCTCTTTCCAGATCGGAAGCATAGAAGAAGCAAAGCATGCTGCTGATGCTGGTGTGGATGCTATAATAGTTCAAGGACATGAAGCAGGAGGACATGTTATAGGTCAGGTACATGGTTTTTCATCTATCCCTTTATTACTTATTTGATCTGAGTTCATTTTATAATAAACCTTGAAGTGTTCACTGTTCAATAACACTTCTTTACATCGACAGGAAGCATTGATTGCATTGGTACCACAAGTAGTCGATCTTGTTGGGCCTAGGGGTATACCAGTAATTGCTTCTGGTGGAATTGTCGATGAGCGAGGATATGTTGCTGCATTGGCACTCGGAGCTCAGGGTGTATGCTTAGGCACCAGGTACATTGCTTCTTCATATTAGAGGTGTCAAAGATGAATGGTCTGGGTAATGGGTCAAAACGGATCATTATATAACGCACTGGATTTTGTTGCGTTAACTTGCCAACAATTTTTTTCCTAATTTTTTAAATAAATGCAGATCTTTAAATGAAAACGATGTAAGAGGTATGTATTAAAATAGACTTCGGGCGACTTGCAACCCATTTGCCCAGTTCCCCCATTAGCTAAATCTTTTGATTTCACCATTGATTTAATTGAGATTAAAGAAAAAGAAACCCAACTACGTAAATGGGTAAGAATGCAAGAATTAGCACCTCTACTTGATATTAGTGATTTTGGGGTCTGAAACTAAAGTCAATTTTGCTCGTGAAGGTTTCTTGCGACTGAGGAGAGCTATGCTCACCCAGAGTACAAAAAAAGGTTGGTTGAAATGAGCAAAACTGAGTATACAAACGTATATGGTCGTGCCAGGTGGCCAGGAGCACCTCACCGTGTCCTGAAAACACCCGTCTTCTTGGAATGGAGAAATCTACCGGATCATGAGAATGAGGCTAATCAACCGGTTATTGGCCGTTCAACAATACATGGAATGGTTAGTATATCTCTCATGCATCATATTTGTTCAATTCAAGTGCAAAATATCTATGGGACTTTATAAATGTTGTGGATGATGTTCAAGAAAAGACAGATAATTGTCTTTGGGTCAGCCTGACCCGGCCCTTTTTGACTCATGCTTAAAGTTACCCCTTTGGACTCGGGCTAATGCTAATCACACAACTGTCCATTTTGCCCACCTCTGCCAATCTTCATAGCCATTGATGTTTGAATTGAACGATTCGAACTCCTTAAAATGAAAGTGCAACAAAATGGCATTTTGACTTTGAATTGTTTTCTTGGTGAAACTATATAGGAGAAAGAAATTCGCAGGTTTGCGGGTACGGTTCCAAACAAGACAACAACAGGTGATATTGAAAGCATGGTGATGTACGCGGGTGAAGGCGTGGGTCTCATCAAGGATATCTTACCAGCCGCTCAAGTCGTAAAGAGACTTGTTGAGGGTGCTCGGACTTTGATCCAACAACGTTTTACATCTACAATTTGAACCTTAAACCTTGCATATCATTGCAAATTATCGCAATGTCATCACAAAGCAGTTTCACACGTCTGTAAATATATTTTGAAATAAAATAAAATAAAATGATGTATTTATGATCCCATCCATATTGTCTGATTAGCTGTTTGGTTTCTTATTAAAGATATAACCATCTTTAGTATCAACAAACGGAGCCGTCTTGTTTATCTTAATAGGTTAAAAGTAAAGAGCTCTGCTAAAAAAAACCAAGCCTATTAGTTTAATTTAGTTTGTTGTTTTTATACATTTGATATATAAAAGCAAAAAATAAATTTATCTTGCCAAACCAATTATGATCCTATTTTAGATTTTTCTTTTTGTTTTTCGGTAGAGAAGTGTCAAAATAGTACTACGAATATCATCTATTTGTATATTGGCTGACAGTGAAACTAAAGGTTATATAATATGCTATAATTTTAAGTTCTAAATTATGTAAATTATAATTCCAACTATAGTTATATACTATATTAAGATCAACTCCATTACTACAGTACATATTAAATGTTTGTACTTTGATCACATGAGTTTCTAAGGTTTTGATTATGACCCATACAATTATGAAAAGTTGTTTAGATTTATCTTTATGTGTAAATCCTTATTTTGTTTAGTTGTTTGTCTTTTTTTCGGTTTATAATGTTTTTTATGTCTCTTTTATTAAAGTTTGGTTAATGTTTTGTTTTTTTAATTAGTTTTAGATTACTAATTTTGTTAACGATGAGTTTATTGTCATGATTTTTTAGATATTTAATTTCTAGGTCTTTTTAGTTATAGATTTGTTTATTGTTGGCTATTTTTATTGTTTTATTTTTACGATTCTATATTATTAACGTTTTATATTTAGAATTTTTGATGATGTTCAGTTTTGGAGTGATTGTGTGAAGTTTTAAGTTTTTATAAAATTGCTTTGCCTCGCTATGAGATAAGAGCGTCCAAGCAAAGGTGTTAAACAACCGCACGGCCACAACAATATGCAGCTGTGTCATCTAGTTTAAACAAATCAGTAACAAATGAACCGCGAGCCAAACTTGTCTTTGCTTGAGCTCGAATCGTTTACAAACCATGTTGATTTCAAGCGAGCCATGATTATTTATTTTTTTAAACTTCTAATCTTGTTGGACAGGAAACTAGAAATGAGTGATTTTGTCTGTCGCTAGCCTTACGCATCCAGTGACCTGATGACCGATTGAGATGTTCATCGTGCCGGTTATGATAACATCATGTAAAACCCTAGATGACATCTACATGCAATGCCAGCCAGAAACAAAGACATATGATCCAAAGAACACATGAAATTCAATCAACAAAGGGAGATGTCAAAATGGGTACAATAATATACATTTGTTAAGCATGATCCAAAATCCTGCTGAATATATCAATTATACATTATAACAATACCTCTCTAACCGCCGACTCCACAACCCGTTGGTGAACCCTGTATAGATTCATGTTTCATAATCAATACCACAAAATAGTCACTCTCTTTTCACAGTTTCCTTAAGGCCTATTCAGAAATCGGTGTGAAATTTGTGAATACATGTGTAGAATCTTTACCCATTTGCCCTGTTATATACCACTACTGTTGGGAACTTTACCCTTCTTTAGGTTTGAGAGTTCTTCAATTAGCTTCCTTTCTTCACTACTCAACCGTTTGGGTATTTCGACTTGCACTTTCACCAATTGATCGCCCCTCATGTTGTTCTTGTTCAAAATCGGGACCCCCTTTTTGGCCATAACAAGGGTTGTCCCAGGCTGGGTCCCGGGAGGGATTTTCAAATCAACCATCCCATCGACGGTTGGGACTTTCGTAGTAGTCCCCAAAATAGCATCAGTATATGAGATTTTGCAAGTGTACAGAATATTTGTGTCCTCTCGTTTTAAAACAGGATCTTGAAGAACGTCGATCATAACAAATAGGTCACCAGGGGGCCCACCTTTTCTTCCTGCATTACCCTCTGACCGGACACGCAAACGGCTGCCTGCATCGACTCCAGCTGGCACTTTGAGGCTGATTCGTTTGGATTTTCTTACTCGGCCGTCCCCATTACATGTATTACATGGGTTGAGATTTCACCACTTCCGTTACAAGTAGAGCATGTCATGACTTGTTGAAAGACTCCCAACGGGGTTCGAGCCGAAGAGACGACTTGACCTTGACCACCACATGTTGTGCATTTGGTTGGGCTGGTCCCAGGCTTGGCACCAGACCCATTGCAAGTTCCACAGGTCTCAAGACGAGTTACTTCAATCTCTTTTTCAACACCGAATATGGCTTCTTTAAAGTTTAAAACCAGATTGTAGCCTTGGTCTTCGCCTTGTGTAGCCCTGTTACGTGAGCTTCTTCCACCCATCCCTCCCATTCCACCCATCCCTCCCATTCCACCCATCCCACCCAACCCGTCAAACAATGACTCAAACAGATCAAATGGGTTACTGAAATCCTGTTAACACATGAAAATGAAAACTAATATTAGATCTGAAAGATGATGCATATATTTTACAGGTACAGAATTGGTGGGTTGGATAACAGGTTGGATTGACCTTGTCTGATTTTTACATCTTGTCAATAACTAGCATGTTGAATATCACCACAAATTACTTGTTTGGCCCTTTTGGGATTAACATAACCCGAATCAACCCATTCATAAGTAAATTGGTTAAACATGCTACCTATGGATATATATGGGAGTTAACTTTTAATGTTTAGGCAGAATGAACTCACCCCTGTGCCAACGCCAGCCCCTTTAAGCCCAGCTTCCCCATATCTGTCATATATGGATCGCTTTTCATCATCTGATAAAACCTGCATAACAACTTATCCATCAAAATCCTGACAAAGAAAACTTGCTAGTAAACCTTTGACATGCCAATTCACTAATATATAAGGTAAAAGGGTACCTCATAAGCATTGCTAATATCCTTGAATTTTTGTTCAGCTCCTGGTTCTCTGAAAGAAACAAACAAAATGTGTTCATATATCCCTTCTTGTATATAATAATCAGCTTTGTGACTCTACTTCATATCAGAGGGAAGAGATCAATCCATTAAATAATAACTAAAAAAAGCATTTTTCTAACTCCTCAACAGATAACAATTTCAGCACACTTTATTTGTCTATGGTCACATAAAGCACCAAACAGGCCACATTAGGACTTGCAGTTTGTTTTACATCATCTCCCATCTAGAGTGTTAGGGATCCGGGTGTAGATCGACACACAAACACAATCAAACTGCGAGAAAAAATAATAACAAAGATGAACACGCGAGATTTAACGTGGTTTGGTCAATGTGACCTACGTCCACGGGCTGCAACCAGGATAACACTTTTATTGCTTTTTGCCTCACTATTGAGGAATTACAAGTACAATACACAATACAAATAGACAAAATTAGAGTTTATAACTTAATCCCCAAGAAAACCTTAAGGGGCTAAAATTAAATAAAAACAGGCCAGGTCTTTAATTTAATTAATCTGCCACTGAGTTGTCTTTTAACCCGAGCCCAAATCAAGACTCCACAAACCCAACATAGAGGACTCTTAACAACAGCTTTAAGTAAATATCAACAGATTTGAAGTATAACAAAGATTTTTCTAAAAAATTCCAAATTTGACCTGTGCAAGCATTTAACACGCACATCAAATATTTTTAGAATTAATGTGTGATCAAGGTTTGTCCAGGTCTCACCACTACATCCACCCCATGAATGGAAAAAAACTGATAAACGAACCATGACACCAGACATGATATAGTTTCACAACTTAAAACATGGTATGCCTCACATATAATGTCCATGTCAACTTCACTCAGCATACATTTTGTTAATAATCATAACATATGAAAGGAAAAAAAATGGGATCAGGTGTTCAAGAAGAAATAAAAAGAAAGAGCATTTGGAGGTTCAAAATGAAGAAGAAAATACACTACTACACTCATTAAGCCTTTACTGAAAAGGCTACAAATGATAACCTTACACGGTTCCAGAGTATATGATGGTAACTTCCATATAAACTAAGAGATACAGCAACAGATGAATCTTAGTTACTCTTTGTTTTAAATTGATGATTCATGATCAAACACCTTGCCCTTACCTACCAGTCAATTCACTGTAAATTGAAAAGTTGAAGGCAGAATGTGTACAGACATTAATACATTATGCACTGTTACACAGTTTCCTTATTGTCGAAGACAAATTGGATCAGATCTAGTGCAGAAAGAAATTAGTAAATTACAAGATACAGCTACATGCAAGAACATTATCGAGCTAATCATCAGAAAAGATAGTTTTATGAGCATTTTGAAGACTGATAATGCAAGTAAAGATTCATGGAATGCATAACAATAACTATTTACTTGATCACCGAGATTTTTACAAGATAAAGAAAAAATCAATAACTGTCAGTTCGAAAGCAGTAATAATACAAATCAAAGCCAGTATTTGGACCCTGGTAATGGATATAGCAGTTAAACTGAACCAGATTAATGGAGTTGTTGTAAAGCTGAAAGTGACAGTTGAACTTACTTGTTCACATCAGGATGATAACTCCTTGCAAGCTTCCTATATGCTGTCCAAACAAACAACAATTTTTAAGACCAAAGTTAGTTATGAATACAGAAGGACATTATACAAATATGTTCCTAGATAAGTCACAATCACCTTTCCTGGAAATTGGTATAGAAGTAGACAAAAGTAGTTGCAAGCAATTATATTATAATATAAAATAGATGTTGACAAGATGGTATACACCAAGCCAAGTTTTGTAGTAGGAAAGACTCCAAATACAATTAGCTTGAGTAGTTGTGTCATCTTTTGGATGTCATCCCATACTTTGAAGAAAATTTAGCATCGAATGAAGCCAATAAAAAATGTAATCACATTTAAGCAAAGTCAAATGTGAAACTGCTTAACGATTAACATAGAGCATACATCAACATTCAACAATATAAATAAGTACTTTATCAATGGGTAAGAACAGAGTATAGCCTCAAGAAACTCCAACTAATCTTACATGAGCTTTGATTTTTACTAACCACTTTTTATTTCTGATTTGCTAGCATTCTTAGACACGCCAAGTACTGAATAATAATCCTGTGCATGCAGGGTAGAAACAGTAGAATGATCAACATTTCAATAAACCAAAGGATAAGAAAATAAAATTTTATTTCATTCCATTAAAGATGATGGTCTGATAGCGAACTTACACTTTCAGCCCTAACAATGAGACGGCCACCTCTTCGGTGATGAGATTTACTAAATGACCCACTATTGTATAGTGCATGAAAATAACCTTCTGAACAGAAGTCAGAACATGGTGATGCCAACTCTTTTGCATTAACTGAGAAACTGAAAAACCAAACAAACATCGAATTCAGATAGGAAGAAGTGTAATTGCAAGCAAAATAGATAATCACTGTATCTTAAAGACTGTAAATCATTAAAAACTTTAGTTACAACAAAAAGAACCACATAATTTAGCTTTAGCTTTCAACTGTACATCTAACAGTTAGGTAGAATTTAAATGTACCAAGCCATCTAGTATGCTTTCAATTGGTAAAATAGTGAGGCATAATTGTCTAAGGCTCTAAGCGAGCAGTTAGGTACTTGTACATAGAATATAAGACTAGATGCAAATTGGATTCTTAGTAATGTTCCCGTGCTTCTCACTACACAATGTCAACTAAAGTGAAGTGTACTATAGAACCAAAGATCATAATATTTTGGTGTATGCAATTTCAGCACCACAGCCAAAGTGAAGTGTCACCTCTCACCTATTCAACACCCAACATATAATCTAATATATATTAATATAGAGACCATGTACATGGCCTGGTCCTTAGTAAAAGGCAAGGTCGAGCCTAGTCAGGACTTTACACAACAAAATAAACCCTGGATCCTTTATGCAGCTACTTAACTTCAGGGTACATAGATAGTATAGTGCAAGTCATGATGTCACTTTGACTGCATGAGCTACTAGCCCATGAATGAAACCTAATGGCTCATGCATTTCATTTATCACTCCATCATAACACCATATGATAACATAGCATACATATAGAAACAAAGGTATTCCATGGCTAAAAGAGGAGTCCACATATAAAATTCAGAAACCTTCTACAATTCAAAGGTTCAATTTGGAAATTTTCTATTTTTACGAGTAATACGGTGCATTTGATTAACATCTTTTTTATTAGAGTTCCAATGAGAGAGATCAAGTTAAATAAGTAGTTAATGGTGTTTTTCAAACACAGGTTTTTCTCCCAACTTTAACAATGAGACATTCTCTGAGAAAATCATTGGCAAATAAGCAATTGCGAGTACAGTAGCAAAGAGTGATCACAAAGCAGGCCAGCAGGAGAGAGAACAGAGCAGCAGAAGCCAGAAGGATCATGGACTATGGTAAAAATTCCCATCAAGAATATCTTGTTAATAAGAAATTAATGTGTATAAGAGAGAGGTGAGCAAACATATTATAATTCCATAACAGGATGTGGGCGGAAGAAGAAAAATAAAAAAATAATATATTAAAAAAGAGGAAAAGTGAGCACTTTCCTAGAGTACGATAGTCTACAGGGTACTCATGTGTAGTCTGTATCTCTATATATGGAACCCTATTGTAACCATTTTTACACACATGTGTCTGTAGATCATTTGAATGCATAGATGGTCTCATCTTTCTCAATTTTAGATTAACAGCATATGAAAGTAATATACATGCCGAGCTTACAATTATTTCCATTACCAAGATATAACCTTCAATCACCAATGAAAAACTCCTGGTATGGTGTTATTTCAAGTAAGCTACATGCAAGTTACATCAACATATCAACCTTTCATTACATATTTACATATAAAATTGACAGAACACATAGTATACAAAAGCATATTATATAATCACACCATATTGTACCAGCAAAGCATGCCATCAACGGAGCCTCTAAATGAACAGTTCAACTGGAGCGTTTAGCTACGTGAACATAACTGAAAATGTCATTAAAAACATTCCTCACAATAGTGTGCCACTTTTAATACAAATGATTACAGATTGTCAAAGTAATTCACTGGTGGGAAATATTTGTCTCGTGGTTACAAATATATGCATGTGACACATATCAATTATGTATCTAAAATCTTTGACCTCCTTCTGTCTGTCCCAATAACTAAAGATAATATAGAACCACATACTATATAAACTTTGCTAGCTTGTCCAAAGGAATCTAAAAGGTCAAACTTGAATATATATTACACTTGTTGAGATGCATGGGGAGACATCCTTGGTATACCAACCACAATTAATAAGCACAAACATAGTAGGACACTAGGACAAGGACAAGATTTAAAAGAAGAAAACAACAAAATCATTGATTGGATGAATAAATAGAACATAAGTTGCAGTAACCTATGTAGTCAAAAGCCCACAAGGGGGGTGCGCCTAGGCCCCCAAGTGTAGGCCAACGCAGCCTTGTTGCCTTGTTTCAAAAGCCCCATTTTCAAGTGCTCAGGCACATTTTCAGGCCAAGTTCCAGTTAAAAATCATCTGAACAGGTCTGAAACAGTTACACTAGCCCTAAACAAGCCTAAAATCAACCTAAACTAGCCTAAAACAAGTTTAAAACATGTCTAAACCCCTAAAAGTGGTATTTTTATACTATGTGCATCGCATATAAAAGGCCTTGCTTTTTAAGCGCCTAGACCTAAGGCTCGCCCTTTGCGCCTCCGACCACTATGGCAATAACACAGAAATAAAACATAGGATGGCCCGTTCAAGTGCATCACTTAACAAACAAAATCTTCAACTTCAAATGGTGATAACATCATAACAGTACTCACCGAGGCAAATGCATAAGCGAATTACTTGTTGAAGAAGCTCTAGACATCAACTGAGGCTGAATTCCCCACCGAGCTACCCACGTACTCCCTCCAGGTACGATTGCCATTAGATATACACTCTACAAATAAACAAAACGATTTCAATCTTCACAAGATATTTAAGAATAAATACCTTAACCATGTGAAAAGGCACAAAACTTAGCTCCCACCACGGAATTAGGTCATCAATCATCACCTACCGAAATCTATAATATAAATAGCATACACCTACTGTACACATTAATTAGCATACAAACAACACAATTCACACACCGTAACACGCTTAAAACACGATTATGAAAACAGTGGTGGCGAATTAGAGTAAATGGGTACAATAATGTTTAATTTGATTGAAATTCGAATAGGTAACCTGAACTGAATGTACGGAGGAGTGTGCGGCGTCGGAGTGGTGGTGCGAACGGCGGAGATGCGGTGGTTGGGGGCGGAGAGATGAGGGTTCTAGAAAGGGGCTTCTGTAGTGGTGGTTTTGCTGGATAAGAGTTTGTGTTTCTGTGTTTGTTTATGCACTGGACTATCATGGACTTGAGTTCATTGGAGTTTGTGACCATTGCTTTTAGAATGATTTCTTTACCCAAAAATATAATATTGTTTGAGAATTTGTTGGTGTCTACGATCTACGTATTATGTTTGCAGACATATGCAACAAAAAAGATAAATTAAATGTCTGCAGTCTACAAGAAAAAAACTGTTTGTTTTTAACATTTGTAGACTGTTAAAACAATTTCACAATCAACTCAAAATTCACAACCAACTCAAAATTCAGACCGGCTAAAACAATTTTACAACCAACTCAAAACAATGTCACAACAAACTCAAAATTCAGATCAAATCAATGACTATTCCCACAGGTTTGGGTTGATGTGGCCTTGGGAGAGCAAGTGAAGCCACCGGAACGATAATTTCGTCTTGTTGCGGGGGGAGGCGGGCGCAGGTTGGGGGAGGGGGGAGGCGGGCGCAGGTTGGGGGAGGGGGGAGGCGGGCGCAGGTTGGGGGAGGGGGGAGGCGGGCGCAGGTTGGGGGAGGGGGGAGGCGGGCGCAGGTTGGGGGAGGGGGGAGGCGGGCGCAGGTTGGGGGAGGGGGGAGGCGGGCGTAGGTGGCTAGCAAATTGTGTTTAACAGGTTACAAACCGGATAGGTTTTGTCTTCTCCACACGAACGTCAGAAAAATGTATTTTAATGAAACTTCTTCCAAAAAACAAACAATCTGTAGAGTCCAACGTCTACGCGTGGTATGCGTAGCGCAAACAAAAGAGGTCAGGAAGTACTTCTCAAAAAAAACAAACACCCTTAATTGTTTGTGAATTATTCGAGAGATGCTCGTTAAAAGTTTGAATTGGACAGATTTAAACGAGCTTATGCTTTTGTTTTGATAAGAGGATTGAGAATTTTCAAGGCACTTATTTTGCCTCGGTAAAAGATGCTCGCTAAATTGTTTTTTTATTTATCCAAGAAATCAAAGAATTTCCAAGGAAAACAATACCAATATATACATCCGTATGCAATCAAACGCTTACCTCAATTAGAACATGAATAACCTAGTAACTCAAACAAATTGTTTTTTTTCTAAACAGATCTTCTTTTCTAGGAGATTGTTTTAGTTATCGAAGAAGTCTTAGAGCGAGATGAAAATACAATGGGTTGTGTATGAAATGACTCAAACAACTAGCCGTGTGTGTGTGAAATGTATGGACGAATGAGGGTAAGGTAAACTAATTTATCAAGTTTCTATATTCGGTAATGTTCACATGCTTATAGTTGCTTTTTAAAGAATTTTATTTGTCATTAGTCATTAAAATTTGTGCAATATGATTATCAATCGGATTTGCACCCAACTGACTAAATTTCTTTTTTAACAATTCAAGACAATAGCTTCTTTGAGACAAAACAACCTTTTCACTCTATTTAATTACTTCAATTCCTCAAAAGTATATAAGTTCATCAAACCTTTAATTTGAAATTTAGTACTCAACAATGACTTAATAGGTTATAGTTAGCACAAAGTCGTCAAACATAGACAATAAGGATACTAATGATTGTCTCATGAGTTTTAACAAATAGAGAGTAATTACACTTTGGACAAATCCAACCTTAATACAAGTTTTGGCAACTTGTTATTCCATTGAGATGGAGAATTTTTAAGACCTTAAAGAGATTTAACAAGCCTAAAAAGTTTCTATTTACTTTTGTCATAATACCATTCAATGACAGACATATATAAAGTCTTGATAAGATTCTCATATAAGAAAGCATTATTAACACCTAACTGGAATAATAGCCAATCATTCTAGACAGCAAAACCAATGACACATCTGATAGAGACCATATGGCGATACCATTTTCATAATAGGTGAGAACATCTCATAAAACCAAGTCCTTATTGTTGACTGCACCTTTTAGCCACAAGCCTGGCTTTATAGCGTTCAACTTGACCATTAGCCTTACGCTTCATCTTATATATCCATTTACAATCTATAGGTTTTCTTCATATGAAAAGATCAAACAAAATCCATGTGTTGTTTCCATGGAGAGTGTTTATTTCCTCATTCATTGTATTAACCTAATTAGGATATAAAGATGCTTCTTTTATAAAATTCAGGCTTGACATACTTGTCTAAGAAGTACATAAAACACATGGACTCAAAAGACAACGTAGAGTAATTAACAACTTTTTTGGCACCATACTTTATTTTCCCTTATTGTCAAAATCATTAAAAACGCTTAAGGGGAACAATGTACCGAGCAGTTCTCCTCAATTGAACCATAACAAAACTTCTTCTGATACCTTCACAGGTAGAAGTGCAAATGTTCTCACCATTGTTATGCAGTTAGGTTGATTCAAGACAATAATTAGATCAGGATCATGACTAACATGATTGTTCTTATCATAATAGCATAACCACTAAACAGATCATGACTTTAGTCTGAACTACCCAAGGAATTGCAATTATTAGGATCAGATTCACTAACCCCTTTCATTATCAGGTGTTGTCGACTCGTTTTCGATCTCAAGAAAATAAGTTAAAAACCTTTATGTTTTTAGTTGTATCAATATTATTAGACTATCTTATTTAAATGAATAATTTGATTTATGAAAGTTAACATTACAAGCAATTATAAAAACTTTTCCTTCTAAGTCTCGCATTTTATAAACCTTTTTTATGAAAATAATATCCTATACCAACACTTTTATTAGCTGTGCTATCAAACTTATCAATTGGATTCAAATTATTAAAAACCATAACACAACTAAAATTCCTAAAGTGATTAAGAGTTTAGTGTGTGAAGAGATCTAAACATAGTTCATATGAAGACCTACCATTCAGCACACAAGAAGAGGAATGATTAATAAGATAAGCAACAGTCAATACATACTCAATCCACTTAGAAAAATGTAAACCCCTCACTCTTGGGAGAAACATAAGGATTCTAGTAGTTTCAGGATATATCAATATTTCCGTTCAACAACTCTATTCAGACGAGGAATATAAAGCACATGAGATCTGATAGAATAACTTCAAATCAAATGGACTTGAGATGGATTAAACTAATTATGACGATACCTTCATGCGATGAATTTAAAAAAGAAATAGAAGTTTAATATATTAAATAATTTAGTTATGAAAAATAATTGTAAACATTGATCATAAAGTGGAAACATAAGGATGTTTGTGAGATGTTTATGAAGGATGAATGAGTTATTGTCGTGGCAACTTGTTTTATTGTGAATTTTTATCCAAAAAATAGACATTATATAGATGTTTTAAAAAATGAATGAGTTACTGATATGACAACTAACTCAATATGTTTTTAAACATAAAGTGTTTTTTTTATTCAAACATTCATAAGGTACAATTGTAATTGTGTTGCTCTCGCGACTTAAATGCCCCATGAAGTCTTTTGGTACATTTAGAGTGTGAGTCACGCATGCCATTTTAAAAGGTTACACCTCGTGTTCTAAACAAACTTCAAAAAACTTTAAGCAATCATATGAATAACGTTATGTTCTCGAGTTTACTTAAGAACAGAAGAGAAAGTAATCATTAATTTTTCATTCTCTTCTTTTTTTTTCTCTTTCCTTCTCTTTTTTTCTCTTCAATTCTTTTTAATTTGAAACGATTTTTATTCTTTTCTCTTCAATTCTTTTCAATTTGACATGATTTGCCTCTTGTCCTTAATGTGCTTTAAAGACTTGATGTCCTTCGAAGTTGGTTATAACTTAAACGAATACTCATGAAGTCCGTAAAATAAATAATCTAAAGTGTGATATGATATATATAACCATGTTTGGGTTTGAAAAAAGTTATACCATTAATAATCATTATATTAACATATTTAATATAACTCCTTTCATAAATTATAAATTTAGTTCACAATATTTTTTTATAGATTCTAAAGATTGTTATATAACTTTAGGAACTATATGAACTAATATTCTTATTGTATGTATAAGTATAGAATAAAGATTATCATGAGAAAAACTAAAATATTTTATAAAATTAAATCATAAAAGCGTATCACGATGGTAGTTGCTCTCTTTTAGCGTAATCTCTTACCACACTTGCAACGTGATTGAAAATAATTCAAAAATATTACAAAAAAGACAAATATTGATTAGGTTTGGATATTTTATTGCCAATTGGCTAACGTGAGAATTTCAAATGATATTCTCCTTCAATATATCTAAAATAGACGTTAATTAGAAAATATATAATTCTTTTACTACAACATTAATATTATATCATTACACTTTATTTATTTCTTATAAGTAACTTGCATGTACAATATGTGGCGTTCTTATATTTGTGATTTTATATAGCTTTTATTTTTAAATTTTTTAATAATGTTTATGCGAGTGTATATATAGTATGTTACATTGTTTTTTATTACAATAAAAGTATAAACACGTGATAAAACAATATTTATTATCCATATGTTGTATCTTATATTATTCAGTTATCACACATACATGTCTTAAAGATTAAACTATTAATAAATATTAAGAAAAATAGATATTGAAAGAAAGATCAATGTATCATCGAGTCCTATACTAATTTAAATGATGGATTATAGTTATGGAGCATTTGGTTGAAATAATAGAATGAAATAAAATTGAATTGAGAAACTAGTATAATTTTTAAGTAAATTATGTTTGAGTGGGTAATGAAATGTTTCACCTCAAATTTCCTTGGTTGTGGGATATCAAATTCCCTTTCTAGGTGGAAGGATTTTGAAATCTCACAACCAAGGGAATTTGAAGTGAAACATTTCCTTGGGTTTACATTTCATTACTCACCCAAACATAATTTTACTTAAAAATTATACTAGTTTCTTAATTCCATTCAATTCCATTCCATTCTTCCAACCAAATACCCCCTTAGAGAATTGGAGATCATAAATCACATGGATGATTGTATAGAACAATCATCAATCGATTGCATCAACATTAAAATGAATTTTAAAGACTCGAGCTACTCAAGAATCAAAGTCAATTAACGATTAGATTGTAATTTACTATGATATGTCTGAGCAAATAGAACAAATTGAATTTTGATCTCTAAAATAAATAATAGGTCTACATGTTTTTGGGTATTCAAGACACATCACTTAAAGGATCAATCCGTGTTAATGTAAACTAAGTTGTACATTAGTTAAGTATGACAATGTTTTTTAAAGCTTACAAACATAAATTTAATAAACTTAACAAAAAAATGAAATCATCTAGATGTAAACGTGAGGGAAATTAAATGTAACCGTGACATGTAAACTCTCTAGATGTAACCGCTACTATCATTAGCGAGGGAAATTACCGCTACTATCATTAGCGAGGGAAATTAAATGTAACCACCACAACTCTAATGAAAATCGATAAAAACACATAAATTTATTAAAATCATTAAACATGTATAATTAATTTTTTTCTTAAGTGAGACATCTCTTCTACTCTAAACTCTCTAGATGTTTTCCAAACGGAGAGTTCTAAAAAGTGACCAAGAAGCTAAACATAACACATTCACCTCATGTGTTTTTACACTTAAGTTTGCATATACACCTCAAAGTTTCTTCTCCTCAATTGGTTAAGAGTTATGATCTCATAAATACTCAACTAGCATTGAAATAGATACGTGACAAGATTTTACAATTGGATATGAAATTAAGATTACCAATACAAAGAATATGTTTGAATAGCGTATGAGTTAGCCGCTCCGGGAACAAATTTGCAAACACAGAGAAACCAAAAAGACTAACGGTCCCTAACCCATCACAACAAGTTCCTAAAAAGACATCTTGATAGTAAGATGATATACTTTACAACTTAAAAATTATAAATTCAAATTCTATAAAATATAAACCGTAATGATTTAAAAATCACATCTATAGAAAAGATAACATGTGTTCACTAGTAAAAACTAATTTCAAAATTAACAAAACCACATCATAATAACCAAACACTAACAAAATCCAATTAAAAGATAGGTTAACAATGTTTTCAAAACCGGATCGGACGTCGAACCAGGCGTCTTACTGGTTTGGTGGTCGGACCGGTCGGATCGGATTTAACTATATTTTAATTATATTTATATATGTAATTAAATATAAGTAGTATATATATATATATATTTTATAGTTATATATAAAACTTAACTATATTTGTATATCCGGCGTACTAATTTATGGTTTAACACCCTGTTTTTATCCATTAATTTAAAAAAACCGAAAATCGGTCCGGTTTCCCAGTCTGACCAGTGGTTCGGGACGAATCAACCGGTTCGACCACTTCAAAACGAATCACACCAGACCGGACCGGATCAACCCCAATTCGTGATCAAACCGGTCGGACCGGCCTCCGATCCGGTCTCAACAACATTGTAGGTTAGGGCTCTTTAAACAAAATAAGGCATATGGAATCTCCAAAATTTCATAAAGAAAAGAAAACAAAGGGACATGAGTAAGTTTGCTTTTAAATGGTTGCCATCTTTGATTCCTATTCTTCCCTCTATATATCTACTTGCATCTCATCTTCATCCACCACCATGTTACTCCACATCTTCTTCAACTAATTCATGCTTTAAACTGCTGCAACTGATTCTTCTTCTTTAAGGGCTTAAAATCACTAATAGGATCTTCCATCTTTGCTCTACAAAGTCGATTTATCGTCAGATTTGGTAATTCCCATGTTATTTCATCAATGATTCGATTCATGTGTTCGTATGTGCATGTGTACAGCTTGTTCATTGAATCTTTATGATCACGAGTCTACAATTTGTTTCAGTTTTTGGGTGTTGGTTGGAGTTTTTACTGTTATAGTGTGTATAGATTGTAAAATTAGAAGTTTTGGTGTTGTTTGTTTGAGAATATATAAATCTTGAAATCTTGAAAATAGTTATAAGAAAACGACTCAATGTGCTTACAACACACACCCCTCTTCTTCTTCTTCTTCTTCTTCTTCTTCTTCTTCTTCTTCTTCTCCTCTGCAAGTGCCCCGACGCCGGCGTAATCCGTACACCGGCGCATCCACCGTCGTCTCGTTAGCTCCGGCACTGCTGTTTGAGGTTCACCGGTGGACGAAATCACATCGAAATCTTTCTACACTCTTTCTTATATCGAGATCGCTCATCAAAGTTCTGAAATTAAACCAAATTTCTTCAATTAACGCATATTTGCGTTTACCCTTTTGTTATTTCGATCTAAATCTGAACAGAATTGAAGAATTTTCGTACCGAAATCGATTTGATGGGTTTAAGGCACTTGGGCGACTTCTAAGAGATTGCGTATTAATTCTTATCTTTCCCCATATCTGCTCTTCATCGAAGCTCAGGTATGAATGTTCATCACCTACTAATGTCCACATAAGTCTGATATATAGGGGTGAAGTTATTGGTGAGCTTTAGGTTATAATGGTCTCAGATGCTGTTTTTTTTGTACTGTATGCATGTGAGTGCGGGGCTTGGAGCCACCAGCGAGGTTGCCACTTTATTACCTTAAGGTCATAGGATCAAGCCGCTAGAAACAGCCTACCACACAAAGGGTAGGGTAAGGCTGCGGTTATTAGATCGCCAAGCAATCCTGCCTTTGCGTAAAGTGGTGGCTAAGTTGAGCACTGGTGCCCCTATTGTAATGTATGTGTGTGCTTTGTATCTATGTTGTATATCAGGGATAGTTTCTGGTGATCTTCAAGTTAGGTTGTTTGTTGATAGTCCATTACAAACATTCAGATGGTTTTACATTTTAGCTTTCAAAGTTCAGTTAGGGGTGGTATAAAGATTTCAGACAGAATCCTATTAAAACAAACTGAGCCCTAACAGCTGAATTTAGCAATTATGGAGGTGGTTAATTGTTTTCTTATAAAAGAAAATATTGCTGCAGTTGATAAACGTTTATCGGTTGTCGATGCTGTGGAATAAGGCGTACCAGGCATTAATTAAGGAACTGTATGATGGTCAATGTCTTTAGAACTTTCTGTTTATGGACTCGTGCGATGGGTTGTTGATTAAATGTCATTTTTATAATATAGTCAGTGTTTTTGGTTGTATGTTATTGTAGTGATGTATCGATCTCATAAAGGGAAAAAGTGTCTTGATTAGAGTTTCTTTTTCATTTACTTGGTTGCTATATAAAGTCATCAGAGCGCCAGGGGGTACATATTGCTACAACAGTCATTTCTTTATGTGGTGTTGTTAGGGGGTCTTAAAAGGAAAATGTTAAGAATACTTCTTTACAAGACCTTAGAAATGTAGAACATCTTTTACTTCAGTTGATTATGAACTCGACTCACATGTGTTTATTCGTGTCCTTGAAGTGCTCTATTTTTGTCATTTTCAAAGAGCTCATGTGTTGACCATAAAAATATTTAAAACATAATAAGTTCTGATTTTTGAAATGTTTTGTTTGTGCAGGTTTAACTTGCTTATACTTTAAGCTTTGGCAGATTTCAGCTGAGTGACCTTAAGCAGAGATGACATCAAAATCAAGACCTACAACAATAAGCGTGTATCTTTACATCCCAAACATCATTGGTGAGTTCCTATACAGCCAATGATTTTTATGATATACATAAATCAACACACACACAGACACACATCTATAAACAAATTAATCAATTAATTAACTCACATATGACATACCACATGGCTTAATATGGTGTATGTTTTTATATTCTTCCTGATTTTGTTTATATTTTATTGTTATTCTATCCTTTTTCATTTCGGATAACCTGTTGCTCCTGAACAAGCATGACCAATGTGCACAGTAAATCACATTGTAACAATGTCTAATCATTTATATAATCAGGCCAAGAAGAATTTCTTATGCTCTATGTCCTTGTTATTCCTTTTGTTATTATGATTATTTGTTTGTCTGTTTTCTTATCCAATTGATTCCAAATATCATTGAGTTAAATTAAAACTGGTATTTTCGTTTAGTATTGCTTTTATCAAATATATTTTGGTCAACCTTGAGAACCTGTTAGGGAAAATTTACGGGGCCTCACCTGCACCTTGCTAACCTGTGGGACAGGGTGAAGCTGTAGCGTTTAGTGTTTTCATATCATAATACTTTTAGGGTGGGGTGGGGGTTAACCATCAGAACCAATTAGGAAAAATACACGTTCCCGCCAATATCAACTTATGGGATTAGGTAAAGCGCAACAGTTAGTTTCTTAGATCAAATTTTTTAAGGTAGTCTGAGAACCTGTTAGGGAAAACTCACGGACATCTGCTAAAGAGGAATCTTTTTTCTTTCTCTCAAGTTATTACTTATTACTAATGGATTTAATTTATCTTAACTTGTTTACCCTTTCATTGATGCATCTTTTTATTTTCTGTTTTCATTTTTAATTTATTTTACAGTTAATATGCAAATGTGCTTAATTCTTATGAATTATGTCATTCTGTATTGAACTTGACTGCTTATGTCTGTGTACAGGGTACATAAGAGTTCTGTTGAACTGCTATGCCTTTGCAATATGCTTCACCAATAAAGAGCTTTTTTCAATCCTCTATTTTATCAGGTAAGAGTAAATATAAAAAAAAGCTCTTGATAACCCTGATTCCAGGCGTAACTAAGATAATATATATGTGAAAAGGCCGTTGTAATTGGGATATTAAATGGTTAATCTTGCTGTTTCAGCTTTGTTTGTGATGCCCTGGATGGTTGGTTTGCTCGCAAATTTAATCAAGGTAAGGAGCATTACATATTATTATCATTATTATCGATACTCTTTTTAGCCTTGAGCTATTTATCATTTACACATTGCTTGTACTTCGATTTCTAACCATATTCTCCGTTTCTTGGATTTTTGCGTTATTTATCTAATTTATTCTTTTATTATCCTTCCTTTCTAGTTTCAACCTTTGGCGCTGTGCTGGATATGGTCACTGATAGGTGATGATAATAGTTACTTGTTGAATTATTCACATTTATATCATATTTCCCGTATTTGTATATCCACGGATCCACCTATTTTATTCTGTTCCATCACTTTTATTTCACATCTGTAACTGAAAATCGGCATCTTTCAGGATAAGCACCGCTTGTCTTCTGGTTATTCTCTCTCAAGTCTACAGGTTTTTAGTTTCTCACCTTCTATTCTATTAGTTCTGTGTTTGATATTTCTTATTTGTAACTGAAATTATTTATCACATTACAGACCCAGCTTTGTATTCCTGTCATTGCTTGCTTTGGATATCGCAAGCCATTGGTTGCAAATGTATAGGTAATTTACACACCCTTTTCATGTCTTTAGCTGTAGAGGTGACAAAATAGGCTGATTGGGACTGTGTATGGATCTAAATTGGTCTGAATGGGTTGATCCATAGCACTTCCTGTCCCAAATTTCAAGTGTGTGAGATATGTTTACAAAGCTTTATGAGTTCAATATAATCTACTTCTTTGAAATAAAAAAATTAAGATGCTTTAGGCTTTAAAAGAATACATCAGACAACTTTTGATCTGTTTGAGGCTTTGAGCCATTTGATATGTTTGTTTTTAAGCTAATTTTGGTGAAGCTACCTCTTAGTCCCTAAATCGTCCCCGTTTTTAAGTGATTGGGTTGAAATAACACCCTCTAATTTTATCGGAGTAAGATGTCTCAAACACTCTGGACCAACTCTTTGAATGCAGTACTTTCTTGGTTGGCAAATCTAATCATAAAGACGTGAAAGACAGCACCAGTTGGTTATTTAAGTTATACTATGGGAACAGGATGTTTATGGGATACTGCTGCGTAGCTTGCGAGGTAAAAAAAAGCTTGCGTTTTTACTTTTCTTTTATCATCATCATCATGAATATCGTTATGTTTAAACTTTTTACTGTTTAGAGATTACTTAACCTAGTCTACTCTTAACAACTGAACCTCTGATTCTGCAGCTTCTTTACATAACTTGTTTCTTCTAGCAAAGGACTCAGAAAAGATGACCGATGTAAGCCTAAAATGATTTTATGGGTTTGTATAATATCTTTGAGTTATAAGTATAATTTTTCTTTGTATAAAACTTAGGCTTTGATGGGTGCTGCAAAACAAGTATAATTTCTTCTGCATTACTTGCTTTGCTTCTCTTTGGATGGGCAACCAAGCAATTAGTCAATGTTATACAGGTATTATGATATTTTTATTTACTTCTATACAAGTACTATATTAAATGTTCAAAACAATTAAAGATTATAAGCCCCGATTACAAGGATTTTTGATACGCATGATCTTCTTTTGATAAACACTAACCATGGTCTTCTTTATGTACATAAGCCTCCTATCTCCCCTGCTTTCTGTTCTTTTCATTAAAAACTATGGTTAACTAATAACTAAACAAGCGTGTCTTGTTCTTTGATGGCATTTGAAACTCGAGGTGATGAAATGCGTTAGTTGGGTTGGTTAGGCAATTTGGTGATACATCAGAAGTATGAGTGAACACTTGCAATTATTTAGTTTGAATCAGAAACAATGGGGTCGGGTTGAGTTTGACCCACAATAACACTTTTTATCCCCTTTCTCAAATTTCATAAGTAATTAATATATTGAGTATGATTACAAAAATAATATTATTATAGTTATTATGAATAATCAGTTGTGTTCACTTTCAGAGACTTTCTACCCATTTCATTTCAGCTAATTTTTTAGTTATACTCTATTGACTCGTTAAGAGATAAATGGATCAAAGTGTTAATAGTTTGCTGCAAAATTATAATTAACTGTATTAATGTCTCTGTCCTTTCTTCTATTGCAATGATAATAGTTACCTAAAAGTTGTCAAATTTATGATTGGTTTCAGATGAAGACAGCAGCAGATTTATGTGTTCTATACGACATCAACAAAAAGCACAATACCTAGTTATTGCGATGCCCGTGACAAATACATGATCATGCTGATATATCTTTTCATACAAGCTGTGAAGTCCTCGATATGCACCTTCAAGATGGCACTCGTCTTGTTCTGTTTGAAAAATACTGATTGTAGAAGAAATTCTTTAAAGGCCATGTGTATACTCTAGTGCATAACTCATTTTTTTCCAAACGGTTTCTATTTTGTTTACAATTAGGGATTTCAGGTGGATTTGAATTGGACTTATTTGTCGATCCCTTCTATTTTCTCACAGGTAAATCATCTTGCGGATCATGTGTTGATGTGGTGTTTGTCTTGTATCTTTTTGATGGTTGAAATGGATTTCTTTGGTTTCTAGGCATCTCATGTGGTCAAAAGATGATGCCTTGAATCTGTTTTTGTTCTTGTTAACTGTTAAAAGCTGTGTGTTCACATTGACTTATGATAAGAAAATGCTCGTAGTTCTTGTTTCTTAGTTTGACATTCTAAATCGAAACACAACTACTTGCAAAGATTAACTGATTTTGCATTTGATGACGCATGGTGGTGCGGACCCAGGTGTGAAGAAGCAAGTTATTTTGTTTTGGAGGTTTAAGATCGTTTGTTCTAAGGGGTTTCATTAAAATGATAATAACTTTGGTCAAAAGTTTTCGTTTTAGGCTTGCGACCAATCGAAATGAGGTTGGACCGATGAGCATGTTTTCACAAACGTTGTAGGCGGTTTGGATTATCGTTTCGATTAAAAAACAACTTATTTTATGAGTTCTTTTACCTTTGTTTTATTTCTAGATATTGTTGTATTTTATTTTTGGCATGTTTATGTTTGGTGGCTCATTGACTTTTGATTTGTTTTTCATATCAATTTTGAAGTTTATAAAGAATTCTTTTTTTCTCTATCAAAGTATGTATTAGTGTTTGGAAACCTTGATTATCAATATTTTTCATAAATCTATGATAGTTAAAAGGGTTGTTTATAATATTTTTGATGAATTAACATGTTAAATTATTGTTATCTTTTGCTTCTCCCTATCACATGGGGACATGATTATGTGTTGAATTTGATTTCTAACTTATTTTCGACTGTGGAACCTTCTAACGGAATAACAACAAAAGGTAATTAGTTTCAACGCAAAGGATCTTCTCAAAAGACTCAACTAGGCTGAAAAAGTTGATTAACTGAATTGAAACCTAATTTATCGGTAAAACCACACGAAAATAACTGTGTCAAACTGGTGGTTTAGTTTCATTTTTTTTAAACCTTTAGTTTTATTATTTTTTTAAAAACCTAAAATCGCAGTTGATATTGGTTATGCCTTATTTTAAGAACCAAACCTCACCAAACTTTTTTTTGAATGTTATTAGATTAATAGCCCAAAGTTTATTAATTTGGACCAAAATTTCATGCTTAATTTGGTTAACAAAATAATTTGGGTGAAGAATCAAGCCTAAATTCATGATCTTTCATCTCCAATTATACAACCAAAAACCAACCCCTACCTACCCAAATTGAACCCATACATAAAACCGAAAGCCCAATTACTTAAAGCAGTTGGTTTTCTAAAACTGAAATTTAGATTGTGGTGTGATTTCAGCCCAAAACTGACTATGCAGTGTGCATAAGGTGCATCTACACTAAACTACTAAAGGTTTACAAGATATGATAGTTTCACACTATTTTACATGATGAATGGTACTTGTATGAACATAACGAATGATTTTTTATGGAAGGGTCCTTGTATAAATATGATTTATACCTCCATAATTTATCCTTAAAAATGTTAAGTTCACTATTCTTACCATTCTATGTTGGTTTGGTTCCAAATTAATGACTTTCTATTTGAAAACTTATTATCAAAAACAGACCTTTTACTTGTTAAAACCTTTTATGCCCGTTTAAACTTGAAACACAACTCTAGAAACTAAGAATCGCTTCTTAGAACCATATTGGTAGTGACATGACCTACATAATAAAAACAACAAAAATAGAGACATGATGACAAAATTTTGCAAGTTTAGTTTGTGAAAAGTGCATCATATCCTTTATCAAACATTTATGAAACATTTACTATTACGGAATCCGCCAACTCAAGCAACAAACCCACATAGTCAAACATATTTAAATTTAAAATTCAAATGTATAATACTCACATGCTACTATATATTATACCATATGGTAAATTAATAAATTATTTTCTCAAGTTCCAATATACTTTATACCATTATATGGTATCAGAGCACCTTGATCCATTCAATACCATCATCTTTCTCAAAACCCCAACTCATTCACAAAGTCACCATGTCAACATCATCAGAGAACAACTTCATCCAAGTCACCACCAACACTCATTTTCCTACCAAACTACATGCAAATAACTTCCCTATCTGGAGAAAACAATTCAAACCACTCTTGTTGGCTTAGATCTCTATGGCTACCTCATCGGTGAAACACCCACACCTGCAAAATTCACCGATCCTCAAAACAAAAATCCTAACCCTGCGTATACCTCTTGGGTCCGACAAGACCAAATCATTCTCAGCGCCCTTCTGGGCAGTTGCTTCAACCCCATTCAGCCCCTCATCACTTCGGCAAACACCTGTAAAGAAGCTTATGAACTGCTTCTCACTAGCTTTACAAACTCTTCAAGATCCGGAATCATCTCTGTAAAGTCCAGACTTGCTAAGAACCAAAAAGGCTATCGCTCCATTGCCGAATTTCTTCAAGACATGAAGTCAATTGTAGATGAACTTGCATTGGTTCAAAGTCCAGTAGCCGACGAAGACCTTCTCATCTATATTCTCTCACAAATGGCAACGAATTTGCCACCATTGCAGCAGCCATCAAAGTTCGTGAATCTCCAATAACCTATCTAGAATTGTTTGAAAAACTAGTTGATTATGAAAGACTTCTAAAAGAAAATACACCCACCCCACCACCTACTATAGCCACTGTCAACTACACCTAAAAATAAGGCCAACCCCACAACTTCCGATCGGGATCAGATTCTGCTTACCAGCGTCGCTCTCACTCCATAGGCTCGTTTAAAAAAACAGATGCTGGACCATGACAGGCAATACAACAGTGGTAACCATATGACTCATAACACCTTACTTTTTTTGTCACTTTTGCAACATTGCAGGTCATGAAACAAGGATTTCAGGAAACTAGCCCAGTTTCCCAAGGAGAATAATGTCACCATTGGCACTCAACACCTAGTAGCACCAATTGCTAACGTCACCACTGCTTCTCCTACCTTCATGTTCGACACCGATGCCTCCCATCAGATCACCAAGGACACCACCTCACTCCATACACTCTCCGAATATGGAGGTCCTGATGAAATTCTTTTAGGCGATGGTAAAACTCTATCCATTTCCCACCGGTCACATTACTTTCTACACACCCACACGATCACTCTCCTTTGACAATGTTTTGTGTGTTCCAAAGATACACAACAATCTTATTTCAGTTGCTAAACTATGCAAAACTATGTTTCAGTGGAATTTTTTCCCTCTCATTTTCTTGTCAAGGATCTTCATACGGGGGCAAAATAATACAGGGCAACAACCATGATGATGTCTACTATGCAAGCCTCAAATCCTGGCGTCAACTCAGTTCGTCCCTACCTCAAATAAACTCAACATCCATGGCTTTAACTCATGCGTGGCCACCCACCATACGTGTGTTCAAGAGTCTAGAAAAATGTTTAGGTGTTTATCTTGATTTTACACACTTTCATTGTAATTAATGCTCAATAAATAAAAGTCACAAAGTTCCTTTTGGTTTGAAATCTTTCAGTACATCAAAACCCTTACAACTCATTTACTTAGATGTATGGGGACCCGTTGCCAAATCCATTGATGGTTTTACCTACTATGTACTCTTTGTTGACTACCACACCAAATACATATGGTTGTACCCAATAAAAAAGAAATCTGATGTCTCCATTCTATTTCCTCAGTTCAAAACACTTGTTGAAAATATTTTCAAACACCCGTAATATCTTTATTCATGGACAATGGCGGCGAATACGTTGGACTCGCACCGTATCTCCAATCTCAAGGCATCTCTCACTTCACCACCCCCTGCACACCCCCAAACAGATTGTGTCGCAGAGCGTCGCCACCGGCACATTGTCGAAACTGGCTTAGCTCTACTTCACTATGCCAACCACCCACTTTCGTTTTGGTCACATGGGTTCCACAGTGCTATCTACCTCATTAACAAACTTCCAACACCAATCTTAAACTCCAACAGCCCATACAACCTACTGCACCATAAGCAACCTACCTACATCAAGTTCAAATCCTTGGTTGCTTATGCTACCCATGGCTGCGACCCTACACAACCTCTAAACTACAACCTCGGTCAGCCCCATGTGTATTTTTAGGCTATTCATCCTTCAAATATGCCTATAATGCTATGACTTCACCTCTCACAAACTTTTTTACTCCTATCATGATAAGTTTGTGGAACACACCTTCCTATATAAACAACCTACATCCACCAAATCCACCTTACCCACTATTGACCAACTTTTCCCATCATCTCTTTCACCTACTAAACCAAACATTGATTCCCCATCCACTACCTCATCTTATCCTATCTCACTTAGAACGTCACCAACACCTACAACCCCTCAACCCACTCATAATCCACCTACCGAACCACCCCTACCATCAAACCCAATAAGTCCCAATCCCACATCCACCTAATCCTCAAATGCTACCATCACAACACCATTATCACCTCCACACCATCCACCCCATCACTCCCCTTCAGTAGCAACACACCACCTTTGTCCCAGGCATCATCCTCGTCTCCCCTTCTACCACCACATCCACGCAAACCCATCCCCAAGTACTTTAACTATGCCTTTGTTAATCTTACCACAACCCACCCGTTACCCCCTGAAATTGCCCCAAGAACTCACGTCCAAGCCCTCAAAGACACCAAATGGCGACATGCAATGGACACCGAGTTCAACGCCTTACTAAAAAATATGACGTGGGAACTTGTTCCTCCTACAACCCACAAACCGATTGGTTGCAAATGGATTTTTCGCATCAAGCGAAATCCTGATGGCTCCATTGAAAAATATAAGGCACGCCTTGTGGCTAAAGGCTACCTTCAAGATTACGGTAAAAACTACACCGAAACATTCAGCCTCGTCACCAAACCTGTTACCATTCACACCATCTTGTCCATTGCCATGTCTAAGAATTGGCAACTTTGACAACTTGATGTCAATAATGCATTTCTCCATGGCACCCTGAACGAAGACATATACATGACTCAACCACCTGGTTATGAGAATCCCGATCTCCCGCACCACATTTTCAAACTTCGCAAATCCTTATACGGCCCTACGGGTCTGGTACATGGTACTTGAAAACTTCCTCCTATAACTTGGCTTTAAGAAATCTCAAGCAGATCCTTCTCTATTCATCTACAATCATGGTGGTTCAGTATGTTATTTTTTAGTCTACGTTGATGACATCGTTTTAACAGGTAACAACACTATCTTTGTGCAAAAAGTGATCGATGCTTTAGCATCCCGGTTCTCCATCAAAGATTTAGGTATTCTACATCACTTTCTTGGTATAGAGGTAATTCCCACAACCAACGGGTTTTTCTTATCTCAACATGCCCACATTTCAAAGCTCCTCACCACCTTCAAAATGGATGGTGCCAAATCCGTTACCACTCTACTTAACTCATCGGATCCTATCATTTCATCCGACTGTTCACCCCCTGTCGACCCCACCTCATACCGTCAACTCATTGGCTCTCTACAATACTTGGCATTCACACAAACAGATGTCTCATTTGCCATCAATAAGCTTTCTCAATTCATGCACAACCCCACTCAGAATCATTGGCAAGCCCTTAAACACATGTTGAGATACCTTAAAGGCACTTTTTATCATGGCTTATTCATAAACCGTGGCGGTACACTTGACCTTCATGTGTTCACCGATTCTGATTGGGGTGATATCTCAAATGGTGGCTGATCCACGATGGCTTACATCACCTATCTTGGCCTAAATGTTCTCTCTTGGCGTTCCTCCCGTAAAAAAATCAGTCTTTCGATCCTCCACGGAAGCAAAATACAAAGCTTTAGCAAATGTTGTAGCTGAGATTTCCTGGATACAAAATCTCCTTGTGGAACTCGGATTCCCTATATCCTCACCACCAACTTTATTTTGTGACAGTGTTCGTGCAACATATGTATGTGCCAACCCTGTTTATCATTCTAGGATGAAACATGTTGCTTTAGACTATCACTTTGTTCGTGAAAAGATCAGTGATGGCACGCTTCAGGTCCTTCACATTCACTCAGCTGATCAACTGGCAGACATCCTTACAAAGCCTTTTAGCCGGACTCCATTCCTTCGGTATAGATCCAAGATTGCAGTATCCGATGGATCCTCCATCTTGCGGGGGTGTATTACGGAATTCACCAACTCAAGCAACAAACCCACATAGTCAAACATATTTAAATTTAAAATTCAAATGTATAATACTCACATGCTACTATATATTATACCATATGGTAAATTAATAAATTATTTTCTCAAGTTCCAATATACTTTATACCATTATATGGTATCAGAGCACCTTGATCCATTCAATACCAATCATCTTTCTCAAAACCCCAACTCATTCACAAAGTCACCATGTCAACATCATCAGAGAACAACTTCATCCAAGTCACCACCAACACTCATTTTCCTACCAAACTACATGCAAATAACTTCCCTATCTGGAGAAAACAAATTCAAACCACTCTTGTTGGCTTAGATCTCTATGGCTACCTCATCGGTGAAACACCCACACCTGCAAAATTCACCGATCCTCAAAACAAAAATCCTAACCCTGCGTATACCTCTTGGGTCCGACAAGACCAAATCATTCTCAGCGCCCTTCTGGGCAGTTGCTTCAACCCCATTCAGCCCCTCATCACTTCGGCAAACACCTGTAAAGAAGCTTATGAACTGCTTCTCACTAGCTTTACAAACTCTTCAAGATCCGGAATCATCTCTGTAAAGTCCAGACTTGCTAAGAACCAAAAAGGCTATCGCTCCATTGCCGAATTTCTTCAAGACATGAAGTCAATTGTAGATGAACTTGCATTGGTTCAAAGTCCAGTAGCCGACGAAGACCTTCTCATCTATATTCTCTCACAAATTGGCAACGAATTTGCCACCATTGCAGCAGCCATCAAAGTTCGTGAATCTCCAATAACCTATCTAGAATTGTTTGAAAAACTAGTTGATTATGAAAGACTTCTAAAAGAAAATACACCCACCCCACCACCTACTATAGCCACTGTCAACTACACCTAAAAATAAGGCCAACCCCACAACTTCCGATCGGGATCAGATTCTGCTTACCAGCGTCGCTCTCACTCCATAGGCTCGTTTAAAAAAACAGATGCTGGACCATGACAGGCAATACAACAGTGGTAACCATATGACTCATAACACCTTACTTTTTTTGTCACTTTTGCAACATTGCAGGTCATGAAACCAAGGATTTCAGGAAACTAGCCCAGTTTCCCAAGGAGAATAATGTCACCATTGGCACTCAACACCTAGTAGCACCAATTGCTAACGTCACCACTGCTTCTCCTACCTTCATGTTCGACACCGATGCCTCCCATCAGATCACCAAGGACACCACCTCACTCCATACACTCTCCGAATATGGAGGTCCTGATGAAATTCTTTTAGGCGATGGTAAAACTCTATCCATTTCCCACCGGTCACATTACTTTCTACACACCCACACGATCACTCTCCTTTGACAATGTTTTGTGTGTTCCAAAGATACACAACAATCTTATTTCAGTTGCTAAACTATGCAAAACTATGTTTCAGTGGAATTTTTTCCCTCTCATTTTCTTGTCAAGGATCTTCATACGGGGGCAAAATAATACAGGGCAACAACCATGATGATGTCTACTATGCAAGCCTCAAATCCTGGCGTCAACTCAGTTCGTCCCTACCTCAAATAAACTCAACATCCATGGCTTTAACTCATGCGTGGCCACCCACCATACGTGTGTTCAAGAGTCTAGAAAAATGTTTAGGTGTTTATCTTGATTTTACACACTTTCATTGTAATTAATGCTCAATAAATAAAAGTCACAAAGTTCCTTTTGGTTTGAAATCTTTCAGTACATCAAAACCCTTACAACTCATTTACTTAGATGTATGGGGACCCGTTGCCAAATCCATTGATGGTTTTACCTACTATGTACTCTTTGTTGACTACCACACCAAATACATATGGTTGTACCCAATAAAAAAGAAATCTGATGTCTCCATTCTATTTCCTCAGTTCAAAACACTTGTTGAAAATATTTTCAAACACCCGTAATATCTTTATTCATGGACAATGGCGGCGAATACGTTGGACTCGCACCGTATCTCCAATCTCAAGGCATCTCTCACTTCACCACCCCCTGCACACCCCCAAACAGAATTGTGTCGCAGAGCGTCGCCACCGGCACATTGTCGAAACTGGCTTAGCTCTACTTCACTATGCCAACCACCCACTTTCGTTTTGGTCACATGGGTTCCACAGTGCTATCTACCTCATTAACAAACTTCCAACACCAATCTTAAACTCCACAGCCCATACAACCTACTGCACCATAAGCAACCTACCTACATCAAGTTCAAATCCTTTGGTTGCTTATGCTACCCATGGCTGCGACCCTACACAACCTCTAAACTACAACCTCGGTCAGCCCCATGTGTATTTTTAGGCTATTCATCCTTCAATATGCCTATAAATGCTATGACTTCACCTCTCACAAACTTTTTTACTCCTATCATGATAAGTTTGTGGAACACACCTTCCTATATAAACAACCTACATCCACCAATCCACCTTACCCACTATTGACCAACTTTTCCCATCATCTCTTTCACCTACTAAACCAAACATTGATTCCCCATCCACTACCTCATCTTATCCTATCTCACTTAGAACGTCACCAACACCTACAACCCCTCAACCCACTCATAATCCACCTACCGAACCACCCCTACCATCAAACCAATAAGTCCCAATCCCACATCCACCTAATCCTCAAATGCTACCATCACAACACCATTATCACCTCCACACCCATCCACCCCATCACTCCCCTTCAGTAGCAAACACACCACCTTTGTCCCAGGCATCATCCTCGTCTCCCCTTCTACCACCACATCCACGCAAACCCATCCCCAAGTACTTTAACTATGCCTTTGTTAATCTTACCACAACCCACCCGTTACCCCCTGAAATTGCCCCAAGAACTCACGTCCAAGCCCTCAAAGACACCAAATGGCGACATGCAATGGACACCGAGTTCAACGCCTTACTAAAAAATATGACGTGGGAACTTGTTCCTCCTACAACCCACAAACCGATTGGTTGCAAATGGATTTTTCGCATCAAGCGAAATCCTGATGGCTCCATTGAAAAATATAAGGCACGCCTTGTGGCTAAAGGCTACCTTCAAGATTACGGTAAAAACTACACCGAAACATTCAGCCTCGTCACCAAACCTGTTACCATTCACACCATCTTGTCCATTGCCATGTCTAAGAATTGGCAACTTTGACAACTTGATGTCAATAATGCATTTCTCCATGGCACCCTGAACGAAGACATATACATGACTCAACCACCTGGTTATGAGAATCCCGATCTCCCGCACCACATTTTCAAACTTCGCAAATCCTTATACGGCCCTACGGGTCTGGTACATGGTACTTGAAAACTTCCTCCTATAACTTGGCTTTAAGAAATCTCAAGCAGATCCTTCTCTATTCATCTACAATCATGGTGGTTCAGTATGTTATTTTTTAGTCTACGTTGATGACATCGTTTTAACAGGTAACAACACTATCTTTGTGCAAAAAGTGATCGATGCTTTAGCATCCCGGTTCTCCATCAAAGATTTAGGTATTCTACATCACTTTCTTGGTATAGAGGTAATTCCCACAACCAACGGGTTTTTCTTATCTCAACATGCCCACATTTCAAAGCTCCTCACCACCTTCAAAATGGATGGTGCCAAATCCGTTACCACTCTACTTAACTCATCGGATCCTATCATTTCATCCGACTGTTCACCCCCTGTCGACCCCACCTCATACCGTCAACTCATTGGCTCTCTACAATACTTGGCATTCACACAAACAGATGTCTCATTTGCCATCAATAAGCTTTCTCAATTCATGCACAACCCCACTCAGAATCATTGGCAAGCCTTAAACACATGTTGAGATACCTTAAAGGCACTTTTTATCATGGCTTATTCATAAACCGTGGCGGTACACTTGACCTTCATGTGTTCACCGATTCTGATTGGGGTGATATCTCAAATGGTGGCTGATCCACGATGGCTTACATCACCTATCTTGGCCTAAATGTTCTCTCTTGGCGTTCCTCCCGTAAAAAAATCAGTCTTTCGATCCTCCACGGAAGCAAAATACAAAGCTTTAGCAAATGTTGTAGCTGAGATTTCCTGGATACAAAATCTCCTTGTGGAACTCGGATTCCCTATATCCTCACCACCAACTTTATTTTGTGACAGTGTTCGTGCAACATATGTATGTGCCAACCCTGTTTATCATTCTAGGATGAAACATGTTGCTTTAGACTATCACTTTGTTCGTGAAAAGATCAGTGATGGCACGCTTCAGGTCCTTCACATTCACTCAGCTGATCAACTGGCAGACATCCTTACAAAGCCTTTTAGCCGGACTCCATTCCTTCGGTATAGATCCAAGATTGCAGTATCCGATGGATCCTCCATCTTGCGGGGGTGTATTACGGAATTCACCAACTCAAGCAACAAACCCACATAGTCAAACATATTTAAATTAAAATTCAAATGTATAATACTCACATGTTACTATATGTACTTGTAGATGCACTTTACACTCCTTCTAGATAGGAAGAGTAGTTAATTTACTTAGGTACTCAAGTGCCTTTATATTATACCATATGGTGAATTAATAAATTATCTTCTCAAGTTCCAGTATACTTTATACCATTATATTATCAAATTGAATTCCAAGTTTTCAACCAAGTCAGCATTATCAAAACTGATGTTACCATTCGACACACATCCTATACACATTATATAACACTTTCCATTAGTATCGAATGAAACATAACCTCCTTTACTGGGTATAAAATTTTACAAAAGATCCTTCCATCAAATCATATTTATGGAGTTGAACGACCGTTTAGGATGTTTATTAATTTGTAGCTTTGTTTGTTCTTTATCATATACGTTAGGCATCAATGCATGACAACCTTCTTCAAAGATGTCGTTTTAACCATCATGCTCCTGATCCTTAGTCATGAAATTTTGTTTCTTTGTGATAGAGTTAGCTTTAAGAATATCACCTGTTTGTTTAGCTAGCATTACTTTTACTGAAGATTTTTCAAAATGTTCGTAAATACAATTCAAAAGTTCTTTACCAGTTTTGTAACGTAGCATTTGATCTTCATACATTTCATTAGGAAGTGCCATTGTGAATAGTTCTAAAGCTTTATTAGCCTGATTTATTTTCTTAAGATCTTTGTTAGAAAGATCAGTAGGATCCTTTAGGAAATTCATTATCAATGTTATCAATTGTCTATCGTTACAAAACGACCTTACATAATAGAACTAACACAACCAACATTATATCTTGTATTAATTATCAAATTTTGAGCTACCATAATCATTTTTACCTTTCAAACCCATCAAACTATGTTTCTTTTACAAAAAGGACTAGTGAGAAACTCCAGTGACTTAACATTTATATAGTCTTATTTATTTAGTAATCTTATTTACTAACATTGGATCTCACAAGGAGTTCTTGCAACTTCTAAAGCATATTGTACATTTGGATTATGCATAACCTTCTTGCTACATGCTATCCTTTTTGTCATATTCTCCCCCTTCACTTCGTAGGCTATAGTGGTTATAATCGTCCATAGGATATTCAATTTGTGGCAGCTGATTATTGCTTTTACGCTATGTTAATCAACAACATTTTGGAACCATAATTAACCAAGTCAGGGGATGCGGTTTTGAAGGTCCATTAGTTATATTCCTAACAAGTGTAGAAAAAATCTCATCTGAAATCTTATCTTCACAACCCATAGGTCATTTACGCATAGGCCTTTGTACTTTTGTTCAAATAACAACGTTAGAAAGTGACAAAAAAATATATTCACAACCTTTGACTACCGGTGACATCCCCATCAAAAATTCAAACTCATGGACAATGGAAAAGCCTAAAACAAATCTTATCCAAAATCTAATCATCAAAATTTTTAGATGATTATTGACTGACTACCGACAAATGTTATGAATTTCAATATTTTTCTTTGTTTTAGAGCTTTAGTTGGAGATTTGTCGATAATTCATGTTGGCTATTAACAACTGAATTTTTTCATTTTCTTTTGTATTTTGATTGCTCTTAAGGAGATCTAGTGGTAACTCTTTTATCTGTTAAATTCAATTGTTGGATCAAATGAAGCTGTTGCAACGAAAATTACACGTAGAAGATTTTTGAATACAACTGAATGAAGACTTCCGAAGACAAAGCTGCACTTCCGAAGCAAAGTTGAAGATCTTCCTCAGCTTAAAGATGAAGAACTTCCGAATGATGAACTCAGTCTTCTAAGACTAAGTACTTCTCCTTCTGAAGTTAAACACTTAGAAGATTCAAGATAAAGACTTCCGAAGAACAAAGTCTAGAAAACTTACAGAAGTCTCGGAAGAAGTTGATTATTCCGAAGTGTAAAAGGCTTCAGAAGAACTTATTCTTCTAAAACTATTTAACCTTCAGAAGAACCAACTATGAACCAGTGGATAATAGTATGGTCTGACTAACACATGCTGCAAACTCTGATATACCGCATGACGATTTCTCAGCCCATGTAGTTGACCATACTTTACTACATTGTTCACCTTTTATCAGTTAGTACAATTACCAACTTTTATTAGGGACAAAAGGTAAGTCATGGCCGTTTCATGACGACCTAACCTAGGATAACATTTTATCTTAGATAGCTTACTTCTAGTAATGTAGTATTTGTCTAGTTGTAAGTTCCAGCTAGTCATTTAAGTATAACTGGCTGTAGTAGTATATATAGTTTCTCAATGTGACTCATTAATATATGTATGTAAAAGTCTTGTAACTTTGAGTTGAGAAGTAATATATACAAGTGTCTTGAAACCATTCTTGTGTTTATTAACTTAGTATATTATTATCAACTTAGTTGAGAGATCATAAATCTTTGTTTTGACTTTGAGGGGAAGGATACTGATTAGCATCAGTACAGGAAAATCATAAGATCTCTAATGTATCTCATAAAAAGCTTTTGATGAGAAAACTTGATCATGAGAAAAACTAGTAAACCTTGTTACGAGTCAAGGTTTACTTGTTATGAGATACATCTGAGTTTGTTATAACAAGTAAACCTCATAACAAGTCAATGAATAATATGCTAACTTTGAGGGGGAGGATATTGATTAGCATCATTAGTTTGATCAAGTTTTTCTCATGATCAAACTAGTCAAAGTTGACTCAAATGAATAATATGCTAACTTGTTCACCAAAGCTTTTGATGAACAACGATTTAAGTATTTAATAATAGCTATTGGGATGATATATGTGTTTTGTTTATTCCACTATCTTCTTCTTCACTCACTCTTAAATTCCTTCAATCCCATAATACTTTCACAAACAATGGCCCTGAACCCTCAACATTACTAGTCGCAATCCTTGGCTCTTCTAATGATGCCGACTTTGCCCAAATCATCCAGTTTCTTACACAATTTACATACTTCACCACCCTCACTATAAAACCCACTATCTACTCAAACCATATGGCCGAATTCTAGGCCAATGGTCAAAGCCACACGCTTAATGGAGAAGTGGTAATCAGATCGAGGATTTGCGGACAAGATTTACTCATCAGTGAAAAAACCATCAGGGAGCATCTAGAGATTCATGATTAAGGCGCCCCTACCGAATTCCCCAAACCTAATTTGGAAGACACTTACGCCGAAATGGGTTATGATGGTAATGTGAGCAAGTAAACCATGTACAAGTTCAACTTATTCTACAACTGGAAGTTTTTGCTGCACATCGTTCTCCACTGTCTCTTCCACAAATCAGGGGGTTGGGATCATATCTCATATGATTTAGGATGCGTTGTCCATGGATTTGTCAAAGTACTCAGATTCAATTATTCGAGGTTTGTGTTGAATAACCTCCGGAGTAAACTCAACAGGGATCCATTCTACATGTATCCTAGGTTATTTCAAGACTTCATTAATTATGAGTTGGACCAAGACAAACTTCAATGTAAAGACACTTTTCATGTCCCTCACATGAGGCCGGGCATTTCCAAAATTCTAAAGATGGTGTCTACCAACTTCACTAGGAGATTCACTGATCTTCTTCTATGTATGATTACACCAATCGATCTTGGTGACATTCCTGTAAACCCAACAGGTGAGTGAACCCACACCAAACAAACCACTTCAATGCCAACTGTCTCATCCCACACAATTAAATTCACATATTAAAGACGCCTCAAAAATCCTTGTTCAATCTACTTTGATTGAACCAGTTCCCCCTGTTCACACCAAAAAAGCTAGAATGGAACAAAGTGCTCCTACTCAACCAGAGGTCCAACTATCCTCCACCATTAATCTTAAATATTAGTGTTGAGTCTCCTCAGTCTCAACTTGATAAGCCCAAAACCCAAGCTTTAAGCCCTTAGGGTGGATCCCAACACTCCCTTGAGCAACCAAAAAGGGACAACCACATCACTGGCTTAATGCCACTAGATGCTAACCAAGGTCCCAGGTCATTAGGTATAACATTTATATCCTTTACTCACCTATTAACCTGATCTAATAAACTCTCTTTAAGTTCTTCCTCTAACTTATCTACTTTTCAAGGTGATGTTACAAAAAAGGGAGAATGTACATAGTCAAAGTCATGAGGAACCAAACTTGGCTATCTCAACCCTATCTTCATATTGCCTTGCACAACAACAACCTGCAACTATCTTCCCTCAGCCACATCCCATTACATTTCAAGTGGACCCAAGAATGCTTATTGATCTCAACAGGTTCTTAACCAAGTTTCTAATAAGCTCCTCACTTGAACAACCCTCACCTGATATTGCTATAGCTTACTTTGGAGCTTAAAAGCTTCAAAGGTGAGTGCACCATCTACCACTAAGAAAGAAGTTGGTCAATCTAAGGTCTATATTGAACCTAAGATTGACTTCAAAGAGGAAATAAAGACGGATGGCTCAACAACTGACTCAGTTAGGACATGTAGTGCAATTCCAATCTCTTTCGAAACAAAAATCCAAGCTACGCAATGGATTATTGAATTATCATCTTTGTCTGATGATCTGTTTATCACAAAGGCTATCCTAGATCTAACCTCTGAGGTAAACGGTGAGGACTTTCTCAAAACCCCTATCTCTTAAACACCTCTAGCACCAAAAGTTCAACCCCACTCTCCCCAACCTAAACCCTCTAAGCCAAAATCTCTAAAGACTGAATCTTCCTCATACCTTAAAGGAAAAATGAAGATGACTGCGGAAGAGCTTCTTGAGGAGGAAAGACGGGAGAAGCTGAAGAAGAAAGGTAGACTCGACACTAAGAAACTATTGGTTGCAAGCAGGAAAACAAGAACAACAACCCAAGAGTCCATCAACTATAGGAGAAGTGTGGAGATGATTAATAGGCTCATCAACCTGGGAGTAGACAACGAAGAAATGCTCCTACTCCCATTTAATGAGCTTGTAAAAATGGAGAAGCAAACCTTGCTACAAAAGGAGAAAGATGAAGCAGCAAGGTTGGCTAAAGAAGAGGAAATGAGGAGACGACAAAAAGAGGCAGAGCAAAAGCAAATGTTGGAGAGGATAGCCTTCCTATGCTTAAGGGGCTATTCTCAGGGGGAGCTGACTCCTCATGAAAATAATATGATCATGTTTTTTTCACAAATAACAAGATCAAATCAATAAGGAGAGGAAGAAAGCTGCCAAAGAAAAGTTGAATGAAAAGAAGAAGAAAGAGGAGGAAGAGGAGGAGGAGGCCAACTTGCAGTGCCAAGAAGGTGGAAGACAAAGCAGGTTAATTTCAAGCCCTACGACTTTACAGGCAGACAAGTAGGTCCCATGTCTGAGAAAACCCTACAGCGACATGTCAGTAAAATCAAACCTGACATTCGCTTAGAAAGAAGGAAAAAAGGTATATCAAGCTCAGGTTGTACAGAGGATGGGACCCAAACCTACACCCAAACCACAACTAATAAAACCTAAGGCCACACCTTATCCTTTCCCATCAAACCTGCACTATTAAACCTTACACCCTTGAACCTACACCTTCATCTTACCTCCACCCTTATTCATTACCTCTCAACAACCACTATCATTACCCATCCTAAAGCCCAAAACACAACCCAGAACCCCATCTTTGCCCAAGCCATCAGCTGAACCATCTAAACCTCTAACCTTAGAGGAATTCAAGAAGATCAAGAGAAGCTTATTAATTGTTCAACCCCGAGCAATATTTCCTTTGAGAAAGAGTCCATAAGACTAAGATACATTGACGGCTCTTCCTGTTCCCTCACAAGAGATGCATTCCTTGATCTTTCCCGGAGAACATTGGACCAAGCTCTTCAACTCTTAGCAACAAACTCAGACTCCCTCAAGAAAGAAAAGAAGAAGCTGAATAGAAGATTGGTGACGTTACTAGACACCAGGAAAAAGTGGTGACGTTACTGGACACCAGGAAAAAGTGGTGACGTTACTGGACACCAGGAAAAAGGACAAACTGCCAAACCACCCTTAGGAAGAAGATTTTCCAGTGGAGGTTTGATGAAGCTTCTCATAACCTTGTTGTGAAAAGGGAGAATGGTGAAGTCGATTAATAGACTTGACACACCATCTCTTTTACACTCTAGTATATTTGAGATTGTTGAGTTAGCAGAGAAACCATTCTTCAATCCTTCCAACTCCCAAGTAGCTGCTCATATTAGAAATTACATAAGTAGCCTTCATCTTGCTGAGCTAACCAAGAAAGAAAATACTAAAGAGGGGCTGAAGTTGAGAACGGAAGAAGGAGAAGGTGCCACTACAAAAGGAAGCTTATTGCTCCAAATGGTTGAAGGCCCTGCTTCAGATTCCATATTTAGATGGGAATATGATTACGATTCCTGTCAACTAGCTCTCTTTAGAGGGCCACAACAAAGAGTACACATCATCTAGAGTAACAGACTGGATCTATTAACTACAAATGACTTGTACAAACTTTTTAGCACAACTTCAGTAAATAACAAGGAGATAGATAAATATCTTCTTTCATTAGTGTTGAAAGTTTTGAAAAGTAGAAAGCAGTAAAGTTTTGGTAGCATCAGCCTAGGGGGAGTTTGTTGGATCAAATGAGGCCGGTGCAACCAAAATTACACTTACAAGATTTTTTATTACGACTTAATGAAGACTTTCGAAGACAAAACTGCACTTCCGAAGTAAATTGAAGATCTTCCGAAGCTTAAAGATGAAGAACTTCCAAAGGATGAACTTAGTTTTTTGAGACTAAGTAGTTCCCCTTCCGAAGTTAAACACTTAGAAGATTCAAGACAAAGACTTCCGAAGAACAAATTCTTGAAAACTTGCAGAAGTCTCGAAAGAAGTTGATTCTTCCGAAGTGTAAAAGGCTTAGGAAGAACTTATTACCTATGGAAGAACCAACTATGAACCAATGGATAATAGTATGGTTTGACTAACACATGCTACCAACTTTGATATAGCGCATGACGCTTTCTCACACCAATGTAGTTGGCCATACTTTATTACAATGTTCACCTTTTATTAGTTAGTACAATTACCAACTTTGATTGGGGACAAAAGGTAAGTCATGGCGTTGTCATGGCTACCTAATCTAGGATAATATTTTATCTTAGATACCTTCTAGCAATGTAGTATTTGTCTAGTTAAATTTCAGCTAGTCATTTAAGTATAACTGGCTGTAGTAGTATATATAATTTCTCAATGTAACTTATTCATATATGCTTGTAAAAGTGTTGTAACTTTGAGTTGAGAAGTAATATATACAAGTATGTTGAAAACCATTCTTGTGTTTGTTAACTTAGTATATTATTATCAACTCAGTTGAGATATTTTGCTTTATTATTCGAGTGCGTTTAAGTATGAGAGATAAATATTGTGTTGAGAGACAAATATTGTGTTGAGAGACAAATCTTGTGTTGAGATGTGTTGAGAGACCAACACCGATCATGTATCAATTTTCTAGTAGAATTCTTCATTAAACATATTTTTCATCCATACCAAAAATATTATCTTCTATTAGCATTTTGCATTTCAATCGTATGTTAATTATAAATTTATACTCACATACTTTATAGCTGAAGAACATGTGACACTTGTGTGAATAAACTCACTTTTTTAGAGAATAAAATGACGTTCGCTCCTCCCAAAATAACTTGGCATTTATTCCACAACGCTTTCGTAAAATAGTAATGTTCATCGACATGCAAATTCTCACTTCCTGGTATCTGTAACATCCGTTTATTTTCAAAACTTAAACCTAAATCCGAATCCGTTTGAGTCTATTTTAGAAATCGAATTCATTAGTTAGCAATTTAACTGATTTTAATCTTTCAAATACAATATTTATACCATTTATTCAAAATCTATTTATTAAATTATTTTAGCATTTTGTAAAGAATTTTGTGATTTTAAAATCTATATAAAATTATAAAGTTTGTTTGTCATTTATGAGGTCTAACCATTAAATTAAAATATATAATTAGTAGAGAGTTATTTTAAGAATTATAAAATTTATAAGGTTTTATAGATTTATTTTTCTTAAATATGGTTCTAATAAATCTAGGGGTTAAAGTGTCATTTTTAAAACTCATCTCAAAACCTTTGGACATAAAATAATAAACCATTGAAATCACAGGGACCAAATGTGTAATTTCTTTAAAAAATCCATTCTTTCCCGTAAATCCGGCCAAATTCCGGCCAAACTACGGCCAAGTCCGGCAGCCTCCAAAACCCATCAAAACTTTTCAAAAACAACCCCAAACCGTTCCAAATTCATTAGTATACATGTTTTGAACTTGATTGTAGCATTTAATTGCCTTTACAAGCCGGTTACGGACCTCAAACAATCAAATAACCGACGCCTTTAAACTCTATAGCCGTTTGAACATTTAACCTTATAATAATAATCTAATTAATCGAACCTACACAATCATCTAGCTAAACTTAATCGATTTCAACACTCAATTTCACCTAAAAACACTTAATCAAACCGATTCAATCCCTCACATTATCGCGACCTATGCTGCACTCGAACAGTATCACCTCTAATTTTGAAATTGATAGAGGGATTTCAACCTTTGAGTCTCGTGGAAGCTTCCTTCGCAACTAATTGGATTTTCATTATCATTTGCATCGTGAACACTATACCAGTCGGGTCGCGATTATTCTCAGTCTGTGTCATCGAAATCAAACCATTATCAGGTAATTAAGCTCACGCGAACACTCGATTCTACATGGGGAGCAAAAGCCCCATGTTTATCATAACAATCGTTATCACCTTGTGCATAAATTATTTGATTTAGGGTTTATGTGATTTGGGAAAACCTTTTGTATTTGAGACTTAAAAGAAATTGGAACCAAAGTAAACCAAGGCCGTGGCCTTGGTCCACTGGTTAGATTCTTGCCCCTTCCACCATGAGGTCCCGGGTTCGAACCTGGGCTCCCTCATCTATTTTTTAAGGCTTTTTAGCCCTTAAATTAATTATAAAAAATCTTTAATAACTATAAAAATGGATTATTGTAAACTTTTAATATTTTTAAAGTCATCAAATCATTTTTGTAAATTTTCTAAATTTAAATAGTTAAATATTCTTTTCAATAATATATTTAAACAAATGTTATTCTTGGTTTATTTTTATGGTTTTTAAATAGTAATCAATAAATTATTATTGGTCCAAACGTTCCTTTAAATATTCATCGTTTAAATCATGTTATTTTAAATGGAGATTATTTTGAAACATTATAAATCATAATGTTAAATAATAATTATTAAAATAATCATTTAAATAATTAGTTATTCATCTTTTCATTTAACCATGTTATATATAATTAGCTAATAAAATTATTTCTTAAGATTTTATTTAAGTTCTTGAAACTTATAAAACAATACAACTTTCTATTATACTTTATTCTTAAAGTTTGTATTATAAGATCTTATAATAAATCATTTAAAATTTCAATACTCTACAAAATGATTCTAAATAATTTTAAAGTCATTTAATAAGTATTCAATTAATTATCCTTATCAAGTTTTAAATAATTAATTATTAAATTATTATTTCTTTTCACATATTATACTTAATTTCTATTAAATCAATAAATTAAATTGTTGAAACATTTTTAATTATTCTTGGTCTTAATTGATTTATATCATCTTTATTAAACCAAAACATAAACGATTTATTATTTTACTTAATTATTTAAACCCCCAAATTCTAATTGAAACCCTAGTTTTTGTCTAATTGTTAATCTTATTATTGAACTTAATCTTGGAATCAATACATTTAGGTAACATGTAAAAGAAATTATTGGAGACTCGTTTAAATTCTTATCATCACCTTATATATATCAAGTGAGTTCTCCATGCCCTTTTTTTTACTTTATTTCACACCTTTTGGGGTGAAACATGTTAACTTTATAAACTTACACTTGTAAACATCTTGATACTTGTAAATATACATGCAATTCATCTTTACCTTTTTTCATGGTTATTTGTGTTATTGTAAGTCTTATATGAGATACATTTTTTTGTTTACAATCATTAAATATTGCTAGCTTGGCAACGTCTTAGATCTTTGGGCCTGACAAGCCTATTTGGTGCTAAAGCCGATGTATTGCCGGCTCTTGATGACGTATGCTTGTTCATCATGGAACTAAGTACATTTAGCCAATCTTATAAACTTGTAATCAAGTCGAGGTTTGGTTGTAACCGTATGTGTTCTATAAACTTGCTAACTCATAACCATTGACATGAATTGCTATTTGTAAACCTTTATATACATATGTGTGTGTGTGTGTTTAACCCAGGGAACTCACTAACTTTTAAAGTTGACCCTTTATTTTTAACATGTTTCAGGTTTACTACTTGAAGATCTCTTCGTGCTCATACAGGACTTGGACTTAGTTAATTGAAAGTCTTATGTTGTTGTGTATATCTTGTTTGTGTTGTATTTATTTAATTGTCTTGTAATGTTTAACAAAAATGATATTTAATATTATCACAACTTATTAGTTCCATGTGCAATGAACAACCGTTTCACATTCGTCCGCCCCGATGATTCTGCCGTCGGTCGGGGTGTGACAGTATCTTTAAGTGGCACGTTAAGTAAAAATTACAAGTAATATATTAAGATTAGTAGGTAGGTTAGAAACTCGTGTACGGATGAATAAATAAAATATTAAATAGTTATTAATAAAGATTTAAAACTATTAACACATGTAGATGCCTCCACCAACCGAAAAACTTTACTTCTGTTACCACTAATTTTAAGAAACTTTAAGTCGAGGATAAAGATTGCTACATAGATAATCGATGGATCTATTAAGTATGTGAAATTTAACAACTCAAAGGCATAGATATTATATAATAGATATATCTTATTGATTAATTAAAAAACATGCCGGAATAGTAAATGAACATATTATACTAGTCTAGAAACTAATCTATTACACGAGTTAAATAAAAATTTAAATATTAGATAGTTAATAATAAATATTTAAAAAGTAAGAAAGAGAATAGAAACAAACTTATTTATTTATTAAGTGAAAATAAAAAAAACAAGAATTTAGATGTTAGTAATAAAGATTTAATAATAATAAAAAGAAACAAAAAACAAATTAATTTACTAGGGAAGAAAAAAGAAGCAAGAAAAGTGAGTGTTTACATGACTTTTATAAAATTATACTTTTATAAAATTATACTTTCATACATTTGAATATATTTTTACGACATGCTTCTATCTATGTTTTGATATATTTATTCAAACCTAACGTGTTACATATAGTATATTTTTACCTTTTCTTTTAAAATTCATTTTAATTGGTTTTCTTAATTAACGTTCGTTGTCTGCAACGATGTAAACGATTGCGTTATGTTTACTTTCATCAATGTTTCGATACAAGTTTTATTCACATCTGAGTCCCTACTTCACATGGTCATAATCCACTTGTTTCTAACATTCATAACTTAAAAAACCCTAATGTATGTTTATGGAACTTAACATAAAAACGGCATTTTAAAGTTTAAGTCTTGCTTCTATAAAAGTAACTATAAATAAGATACACATTTTTACATGATTTTATCATTCGTTTTAACTTTCTCTAATGAAATATGTAGCAACTAGTAAAGTATAATGACCGAAAATGTTTTTAAGTTCAAGTTCCTTTTTTGATGCATTTTCCTAAGTGTTGGGTTGTACAAACACTATTTTTTTTATTAATACATTTTATTGTTTCTATCTCTTTTTATGTATATATATGTATGTATAGAAACATATAAAAAGAAAAATAATAATTAAAGTGTACTAATAATAAACCCTTTTCCTAACAATCACTAGGTCATGTCTATAAAGATGTATAAATAATAGGTTTGGGGTCATGTAGACACTCATTTTTATTATTAAAAAACTATAATCTCTCTATCTCTCTTTTTATCTATGTGTATATATAGAGAGAAAGAAGAATTATAATTAAGGTGTACTAACAACAAACTCTTATAATATATAAGTTGAGATTTATAGAAGTTGATATAGATGTATCTTTTTTGAAATGATTAAACAATCTAGTTTTTAAAAATATTTTAGTAAATAATTCTTTTGAAATTATTATATAACTGAATAATCTAATATATGTTAGTTTATAAAATTTAAGAGTGAAAAAGATTCAAATAATAAAATGTTTAGACTTTTTATAATCTAAGCCTGTTTGATCAGCCTTAATAAGAAAAAGGTATATGTATCACACTAACAATTTGTAATTTATAAAATCGTTGTATAATTACATATATATTTTCATCTGAATTCAAATATACAATCTTGCAATATAGTTTTTTATCAACTTTGTAAGAAATAGGTCCTAAACTAATAATTGTATAAAAGACATTAATTTATTTTAACATACTGTATAGAGGATCATTAATAAAGAGTTTTGCATGTATTTATCAAATTTAGAAAAAATATAAAGGAGACACCCAACTCCAATCGTAAGTTTTACCACATCTATACAACCTTATTTTGTAGTAAATTTGCTACAACCTCCGCAAGTAGTTAGTGGCAAAAATGTATACCTTTCACCCAGTAGTCTCGAGTTCAAACTTTAATTAAAACTTGAAGAAACTATAATAAGTAGATATAAAGTAAGATTAGAGTAACATTAAAAAAGAATGTTGTAAATTTATCTCTTGGACAATTAAGGTAAGTGAATAGTTTAAGACAATATATTATTTATTCATTTATGTATATATATAATACTATAATAAGTGTTTTAGATGGACACTAATGTATTTTTATACGAAGTTTAAGACACTTATTTAAAAAATCATAGGCTAAATCTCCCGCTCCCTTTATTTTCTTTCCATTTCTACCCCTTATTCAATGCCAACTAAGCAAATCGCTCAACTTTTAAGACGCTGCACATTACACCGTCTGTTATCCTTCTTCAGAACTCCCCATTCCTAGGGTTGAAAATTCCCCCCTCTCTCTCTCCTTCTCTGTCCCACTCCCTCCTCCCTCTCTCCCTCCCTCCCTCCCTCCCTCCTTCCCTCCCTCTAATGCATTCATGATTTACATGTGTTTTAGGTAGTTAAATATATGTTTTTACTATATAATCACTATCGAATGCAGTTACGTTGTATGATTTTGGATTGCAAGTGCTAGGCATGAAGAATCAGAGAAAAAGAATGGAGTTTCGAAAAAGGACGTAACCTGCTTCCCTAAGGACATAGCTTACATCGATGCCCAAGAAAGAAGTATGAGGACGTAAGACAGTAAGCAAGGACGTACAACTGAAGGTAGAACATAACTTACGTCCCCATAGGACGTATGTAGAGATTAATGAAGAGGCTGATGCAACCTAAACACCCAATGTCTTTCCTGCATGCTGCACAAGTGCATTGAAGAAGAATGCTTAGGAAGTTTTACACATGCAACAGAAAATACTCTAAGTGTAAAAACTTTCGAAGCCAAGACCAATATCTTCCGAAGCCAAATATGAAGTCTTCCGAAGCCTCAGAGACAAAGTCTTCCGAAGCTTCAACTCATGAAGTCAGATTTCTTCCGAAGACTTTTAATACATGCTTTATCTGATGTACTTTTCCATAAAGCTGGATACCTTTCCGCTGCACCTCTGTAATGTCACCAACTTACATGAGTTGGTGAAAAGGTCCATGCTTTTGGTAACTGTACATTGAGGTCTTGAGTCTGTAACTTTCTACTTCATGTACTTTATCCTTTTTGTAATAGATAAGGATGTGAGCTATGGCATGTCATAGTCACAAGTCAAAAGGCAATCTGCCTTTTGACTCTACAATTGATTTTGTTTTGTGTCTAGTCAATGTATCCAGCTGGCTTTCAAAGTATAGCCGGCTATAGGATGTAGTATAAGTATCTCATGTTCTTGTATCTTTCATATATGCTTTGTAACACTTGTAATAGAACATAGAGAAAGTAATATACTGCATTTTTGAAAACCATACACTTGTGTTCTTTGTGTTCTGTCTCTTACATTACTTGTGTTCTTAGTATCTCAACTTGGTTAATCCAGTTTACTGTTTGATTAAAGTTTAGTTAATCTCCTCTTTGTGTTGTCGTGTTGTAACTTACACCCTTCAATGATCCTGCAACGTAGCTTACGTCGCCTTGCGAGGGTTGACTAATTTCTCCGGGTTTTGACCATAGTTAAGGATGGTTATTGATTCTTAAAACCCTAATTCGCATTAGGAGCAGAAAGTGATGAACTTTGGCGATTCTTGAGGTTTCTTCCACTTCTCCAACTCATTACAATTCATCAAATCATGTTCCAATCCGATTTTGTTGCCGAATTCATGACGATGCAAGGCTAAACTTCGCGTGATCTACAGTTAGGATTAAACTTTAGAACATGTTAAGTTCTTTATTGAGTTTAACTTGTGTCTTGATTGTTTAAACAATTGTTTTAGTGAATCTTGATTTAAAAATCATACAATTTTGCACGAGTTGTATGATTGCAAGGTATTGGTTGTTAATTTAATTAGTATTATGTACTAAGACCCCTTAAGTCTTGGTTACCACGATCATTTAATCGTTACACGCATAGAATCCCCGTTAATGATTTTTCACTCAGTTGAACTAAACAATTATTGAAAACCAAACTTGAATCCCATGATGGATTACTCTTTTCCATAATCGTCTTCTAATCAATTGTCATTACTTGTAATTTGCTTTCCTAGTTAATTGTTAATCATTCAAAATTTCACTTTTCACAACCAAGAGATAATAGTTTAGTAATTTACTAATTCAATCATTATCTTACAAATTCAATTACAATACACCGACCACTAATTCTACGAGAATTAACAACCCTACTTATTCTAACCAGTTTAAGGTGAATAGAAACACACATTTTACATCATATTTGATTGATACTTTGACATCGATCACCCTCCCTCCCTCCCTCTACCTCTCTCTCTTAGACCTCAAACGGCTTGCCCTCATATTGTAATTAGCTTATTATATGTTTCCCTTTAAGCTTATTAGTTTTTGCATCTCTAGCAATTTAAATTTGTAGTCTAAAGACATCAGATTTAAGTATGCAAGCAAAAGACTAAAGTTAGAAAATAATCGCATAATGTTAGGAAATAATCACATAACTTAAATGTATGTTTAAGTAAATAATATGGTACCTATAAAAATTTACTAGTGTGTTAATCTGTGCTACGCGTTAGGACATCATAGTACTCAAGTGATCATAAATCAAGATTAAATTTCATTTCTATTAATCAATATAACATTACAATGCTTTAAATAAACATAATACAATTTTTAGAAATACAAGTCTAAAATAAACATAAGAAAATGATAGATTTAGTGTGTTTCTAAGTCCACCTAATTGAATTTATTGGTAAAGCTTCAAGCATTTTCTGCAACATGTATAAAATATTGGTCAACATATTCATATGTTGATGAACATACAAGTTTGAATACATAACATAATAGTAAATAAATCTCAATCCAACATGAGTAAAGTATACTAAAGTTTATACATTGCTAGCATGCAAAGCCAATAATCAAACCAAAGTGTCCACTAGCGTAATCTTAACATCAAAAGTGAGCAAGACCGTAAAGATTGATAACTTAACATAGACCCATCATAATAGGCCGGATGTGCTAGTACTATAGCGCTATACATGTTAAGGGAGGTTTAGATTGCTTGCAAGATAATGTATTCTAAAATGTATTCTCAAATAGTATAACAAGTAAGCATGTTTGTATAAATTGAGTTTTAGAGTGATTTTGAATGAATGAATAATTAAGTGTATTTGATAATTGATACATGTTGTAACCCAAATAGTCTTAAATCAAAAGGGGTGAAGTATGACTCACTATTTGGCGATTTGAATCCACAAAGATTGATGAATGAGTTTAAAGTATTGAGTCACCAAAGTCACCCTAGAAGGTAAACAATAGTGTGTAAGTTTAGGATTCAAAGTTTGAGATTTTAACACTTTAAAAGTATACAAAAATTACAAATAAGAGAGTACATAAAACTATATACTACTTAGATACTTATTTGGACACCATGTATTGTGTGTGTTCTTTATAAATATTAGTCACTCATTGAAAGTCCAAAATAAAAATCATAAGATTAGTATAATGTCTATCTTAACACATTACATTCAACCATGGTTTGGTTGATGCCAAAGTTTGGTTTTGACTAAGTATTATGTAGATATTATATAAGTCATGCATTAGAAGTAGGATAATCCACAAACCTCAAGTGTTATATTCATATAAGTCATGTATTATAGGTGGGGATATCTACAAATCTCAAGATTATCATCATTGCACAAAATCACATAAGGGTGATTCGGATGGTCATGAATACATAAATAAAGTACTAAAGTAAACTAACTAGTTTGACTAAGTGTTCAAGTGGGGTATGGTGGATAAATTACTTGTAAAACCAAGGTTCAACATCAGCATTTCATACCATAACACAAGTCTTTCAATGAAGGTTGAGGGCTCGCTTTAGTTTCATCATCATCATCATCATCATCATCATCATCATCCTCATCATCGTCATCATCATCGTCATCATCATCGTCATCGTCATCATCATCGTCATCATCATCGTCATCATCATCTTCATCATCATCGTCATCATCATCGTCATCATCATCATCATCGTCATCATCATCGTCATCATCATCGTCATCGTCATCGTCATCGTCATCGTCATCGTCATCGTCATCGTCATCGTCATCGTCATCGTCATCGTCATCGTCATCGTCATCGTCATCGTCATCGTCATCGTCATCGTCATCTTCATCGTCATCGTCATCGTCATCGTCATCGTCATCATCATCATCATCATCATCATCATCAGTAAAGATTAATGAAGAGGCTGATGCAACCTAAACATCTCTAGTCTCTCCTGCATGCTGCACAAGTGCATTGAAGTAGAATGTTTCGGAAGTTTCACATGTGCAACAGAAATACTCTAACTGTGAAATCTTCTGAAGCCAAGACCAACATCTTCCGAAGCCAAAGATGAAGTCTTCCGAAGCCTCAGAGACAAAGTCTTCCGAAGCTTCAAGTTCATGAAGACAGATTTCTTCCGAAGACTTTTAACATATACTTTATCTGATGTACTGTTCCATAAAGCTGGACACCTTTCCGCTGCAACTCTGCAAGTCACCAACTAACATGGTTTGATGAAAAGGTCCATGATTTTGGTAACTGTACATTGAGGTCTTGAGTCTGTAACTATCTACTTTATGTACTTTATCCTTTTTGTAATAGATAAGGATGTGAGCTATGGCATGCCATAGTCACTAGTCAAAAGGCAATCTGCTTTTGACTTTACAATCGATTTTGTGTGTGTCTAGTCAATTGTATCCAGCTGGCTTTCATTGTATAGCCAGCTGTAGGATGTAGTATAAGTATCTCATGTTCTTGTATCTTTTATTTTATGCTTTGTAACACTTTAATAGAACATAGAGAAGCAATATACCGCATTCTTGAAAACCATATACTTGTGTTCTTTGTGTTCTGTCTCTTACATTACTTGTTTCTTAGTGTCTTATCTTGTTAATCCAGTTTACTATTTTATTAAATTTGGTTAATCTCCTCTTTGTGTTGTTGTGTTGTAACTCACACCCTTCAACGATCCTGCATTTGGTATCAGAGCATTCAGGCTCTTGATATAAGATCCCATCTTAAGATCCCTCACACACACAAATACCAAACTTTTCAAATGGCAGCCATTTCCAAAACTGATATGAAACTGGAACCATGAACAATCCCCACTGATCACTCTTGATGAGTTCGACACCTGGTGTTTAAGAATGGAAGTTTCATCAGTCTTTTTGATTTAAGAATGTGGGAGTCTCCGAGAATGGACCTTTCATACCCCACACCCTCTACTACTGGTGATCCTGCATTTGGTATCAGAGCATTCAGGCTCTTGATATAAGATCTCACCATCTTAAGATCCCTCACACACACAAATACCAAACTTTTCAAATGGCAGCCATTTCCAAAACTGATATGGAAACTGGAACCATGAACAAGTCCCCACTGATCACTCTTGATGAGTTCGACACTGGTGTTTAAGAATGGAAGGTTTCATCAGGTCTTTTGATTAAGAATGTGGGAGTCTATCGAGAATGGACTTTCATACCCAGCACACCCTCTACTACTGGTGCTGGTATGATCCCCAAGGATGTGGCTAACTACTCTGATGAAGATAGGAAGAGAGTAGAGATAGACATGAAAGCCATGACAGCTCTTCAAACTACCCTTCCAAACTCTATGTACAGAGGTTTCAAGAAGTGCAAAACAACAAAGCAACTGTGGGATGCACTGAAACTGATGTATGAGGGTTCTTCTAAGCCAAGGAGAATAAGAAGGATCTCCTGAAGCAGTAGTTTGAAAACTTCACCTTCAAAATAGGTGAGACCATGACTCAGCAATACTTCAGGTATGTTGAGATTGTGGATACCCTAGTGGATGGAGGATTTGCTCTTGAGAATAGAGACATTGTAAGGAAGTTCATGTCCTCACTTCCTAGGCAATGGACACACTACTGTGTGATGATCAAGAGAACTGAAAATCTCAAAACTCTCACTCTGACAGAGTTATATGGGATTCTCAGTGGCTACCAGATGGAGATGAACATGCAGGTGCATCTGGCAACTCCAACAATCAAATGGGTTCAGCCCTACATGTGGTTGAAAGGATAGCATAGAACCCAAAAATCATCTTATATGCTACCTGACAACTCACCCAAGGGTCCTTTCATCACCTTCCCAGAGACACCAAAAGAGAACTACACTCAAGGAAGCCCATTCCAAGAGGCAAGCTCTTCTCAAGCATTTGTGTCTTCTGATAAAAGCAGTGGCAACTCTCTTTTCACTCTTGAAGACTTGGACTGTATCCATCCAGATGATCTGGAGTACATGGAAATAGTCCAGCAGATGGATCTTCTCACTCACAGAGCCAAGAAGTTCTACAAGAGGACTGGAAGGAAGTTTCCAAGCAATGCAACCAGTGGAAAGTTTGGACTGGACAAAGGAAAAGTCAAGTGTTACAACTGTAACTTGATGGGCATTTTGCCAGAGAGTGTAAGGCACCTAGAACCAATGATGGCCAAGCACAACCCAGACCAAACTACACTGACAAAGTTCTCCATAATGAGAAGTCAAAGCAGCAAGCTGCTATTGCTATTGAGGAAGGAGGCTTTGACTGGAGCTTTTAGGTGGAAGATGCTTCTCCAAACCAAGCATTGATGGCAGATCATGATGAAGCCAAGGTTGAGCTTGTGATCAGCAAAGCCAGGGCAGAAAAGAGTGTTCTTGAAGAAGAGACCTTCAAGAACATGATATCCTCATCCCTGCATAACAAAGTGTGCTATCAAAATAGATAGGGACTAGGATCCAATGAGATAGCTCCTCCACACACAAATTGTTAGTAAGATCTCCTAGGTGTGGAACTTTTGAAGATGAGCTTCCTTTCATAGATCCTATAAGTGAGGAGGATGAAGAAGAGATAGTGAAGAATCCTTCTACTAAGAGTGAAGAGGAGGATTCCAAGAAGGGCCACTATCCTTCTGAGGAGAAAGTGAAGACTGTGATGACCAAGTCCATGAGAAAGAACTTGATCAGAAAGAGCAAAAGGAAGGCAAGGAAGGCTCAAGAGATCAAGGCTACTTTTGACTCTAAACAGAAACAAGTTTTTATTTCTGTAGGGTTTAAAGTGGTAGGGACTGAAGGCATCAACCAAAACTCTTCTAAGAGTTCTAGTTCTTGCTCAACTCATCTCAACAAGAAGAAGAAGACTGATCTGCTGTGTACCACTGCTGCACAGCCTGGTCCATCAAACTCTAAGCACAGTTCTCAGCCCAAGAGTACTGTCTCAGCATCTGCAAAGATGAAGGTGGAGAAGGGAAGTGACAAAGACAGTCTTACTCTCTAGACAGGCTCTTGTGAAGAAGAAGATGAATTGTGTTATGTGTGACAGCACCACTCACATTGCAAAGGATTGTCCCTTCAATCCTAAAGGTACTGTCCACATGGCCAAAACAAAGGCTTCAAAGAGTTCCAAGAAGATTCAGGCTTCGGAAGGAAAACCAGTTTCCTTCGGAAGTCTCAAATCTAAAAAGAAGGGAAGTGGAAAATTCTCTTCGGAAGAACATTTGGTCTCGGAAGAAAGAAGTTCTTTTGAAGCACTAAAGTCTGCTGCAGTGTTTGCAGAATCTTCCGAAGGTTCAGTCATCAAAACTTCTGAAACTCCAAAAGGTTCTAAAGTTTTGAAGGTCAAGTCCAAGACTCCAAAGGTGGTGTGGACGTCTAAGAAAGACCAAGTGACTGAGATTTCTCCATCAACAACAGCTCAAGATCCTCTTAGTACAGCCATAGGATCTAATACTGTTAATTTACCTTCTGCATGTGAGCCCAAGACAAGCAAGGCTTGGGTTTCCAGATGTAACTAATAATTCTCTTTTGTGCAGGGACAGCTGAAGACAAATAGAAATGTTTGGATCATAGATAGTGGCTGCTCCAGGCACATGACTGGTAATAGGTCACTACTCCAGAACTTTGAAAGGATTGATGGAGGACCTGTTGCTTTTGGAGGAGATGAAGGTGGTTACATTTCTGGAAGGGGCAAGGTCACAAATGGTAAGCTCAGCATTGAAAAGGTAAACTTTGTTAAGGAGCTTGGATACAATCTTCTGAGTGTATCTCAATTTTGTGATCAGAGTCATAACATGCTCTTTACTGAGCATGAGTGCATTGTTCTTAAGCCTGGTGTGGTCATTCCTCATGAGCATATCCTGCTTAGAGCTCCCAGGAAATGAAACATGTACAAGATGGATTTGAAAGAAACCTCTCCCTCCAGAGAAGTTTCATGCTTTCTATCTAAAGCCAATAGTGATGAATCTTTCCTATGGCATAAAAGAATGTGCCATGTAAACTTTAAGAACATGAATAAATTGATTAAGCATGATCTGGTAACTGGAATGCCAAAGAAGAGTTTACAAGTGATGATCACTGTGTTGCATGCCTAAAAGGGAAGCAACATAAGGTATCTCATAAGCCTAAGGAAATGAACTCCATCACTACACCCCTACACTTGTTACATATGGATCTCTTTGGCCCCAACGTGTAATGAGTTTAGGAAGGACCTCATACTGTCTAGTGATCATAGATGATTTTACAAGATTCACTTGGGTCTTTTTCTTTAGAACTAAGGATATGACTCCTGAGATTCTAAAGAATTTCATCTTAAGGATTGAGAATCAGTCTGATCACAAGGTTAAAATCATAAGATGTGATCAAGGGTTCAAGAATCAGACCCTTGATACATTTTGTGATGATAGGGTATTGCAAGACAATTTAGTGCTCCCAGGACTCCTCAGCAAAATGGTGTTGCTGAGAGGAGAAACATGACAATGATTGAAGCTGCAAGAACCATGCTGTCTGACTCTAAACTGCCCATCACCTTCTGGGCAGAGGCAGTCAACATTGCCTGCTATGTGCAGAACATAGTTTTAGTAGTTAAGACTCATGGGAAGACTCCTTATGAACTTTGGCACAAGAGAAAACCTTTCATTGGTTTTCTCAGGTCATTTGGATGTCCTTGCACCATCTTGAATACCAAAGATCAAATTGCCAAGTTTGTGAGAAATCAGATGATGGACACTTTATTGGATACTCTTCCAAGCTAAGGCTTATAGAGTGTACAATCTCAGAACTAGAATAGTTGAGGAGTCAGCCAATGTGACCTTCAATGAACACACACCATGTGTGCTGGTTCTGGTCCAGATTGGCTATTTGATCTTGATTTGGTTACCAACTGTTTTAATAAATCTTGTGAGAATGTTTCAGGATCTGGAGAAAATTTAAATACACGTGATCCTAACCAAGATTGAGCTAGGAAGACCTTCAAGTCATACATCTTCAGCTCCAGTTGGAACTACTTCTGCAAATGAGGTTTTTATCAGCACAACAATGACAAATTCAGCTGATACATCTGGTATGCCTTCAAATTCCAGCTCAGAGGCTCTACAACCAGATAAGAACACCTCAACTGTGGAAGGCAACAATGGTGATGGTGACAGTGATCAAGGATTTCTTGATGCCACTAACCACACATAGATGAGAACATCAATGATGTCACACACTGCTTGGATCAAGTTTCACTTGAAAAGTGTGCTGATGTGGTGGGGGAGACATCTATGCCAGATCTAATTTTTCTAATTTAGATCTTTCTCAACAACTTGCTGTGATTCCTCAGCTTAGGATCCACAAGTCTCATCCTACCACAAACATCATTGGAGATGTTGTCTCCGGGGTAAAGACAAGAGGACAAACCCATGAAGCAAATGTTTATCTTCACTCTTGTTTTCTATCCCAGATAAAGCAAAGAAAGTTGAGGATGCTCTAAAGGATGGAAGTTGGGTTGAAGCCATGCAACAAGAGCTGCTTCAATTCAAAAGATAGAAAGTTTGGAACCTTTGTCCTCTTCCTTTGGGAAGACTACCATAGGAACCAAATGGGTGTTTAGGAATAAGAAAGATGATAGAGGCATCATCATCAAGAACAAAGCTAGACTGGTTGTTCAAGGATACACACAAGAAGAAGGGATTGACTACACTGATGTCTTTGCTCTAGTGGCAAGATCAGAAGCTGTTAGGATATTCTTGGCATTTGCTGCATCCAAGAACTTCAAGGTCTTTCAACTTGATGTGAAATGTGCCTTTTTATATGGAGTGAAAGATTAAGAGGTTTATGTCAAACAGCCACCTGGTTTTGTAGATCCTGATCATCCTGATTATGTGTGCAAGCTTAACAAAGCTCTCTATGGGCTGCATCAGGCACCTAGGAAATGGTATGAGATACTATCTGAGTATCTTTGTCAACATGGATACAGGAGAGGTACTATAGATGGAACTCTCTTCATCAAAGGACAAGGAAAAGACATATTTCTAGTTCAAGTATATGTGGATGACATCATCTTTGGTTCAACTAATCCAAAGCTCTACAAAGACTTTGAGAAGCTGATGAAAGACAGATTGAAATGAGTGCCATGGGGGAACTCATTTCTTTCTGGGAGTTCAAGTGAAGCAAGTGAAGATGGCATCTTCATAAGTCAGTCAAAGTATGTTCAGACATACTCAAAAGGTTCAATATGTCTGACTGTAAGATTGCTAAGACACCCATAGCCAGAAACCACTCCCTTGGTCCTGATCTTGAGGGGGAGTGTGTAGATGAACACTTATACAGGGCTATGATTGGGTCTCTTATGTATCTTACTGCTAGTAGGCCTGATATCATGTTTGCTACATGCATCTGTGCAAGATATCAAGCCAACCCTAAGATGTCTCATCTTATCACTGTCAAAAGGATTCTAAGATACCTCAAAGGTGCATCAACACTTGGTCTATGGTATCCCAAGAATTCTGACTTCAATCTGTATGCTTATATAGATAGTGATTATGGTGGTTGCAATATGACTGCAAAGTTACATACATCTGGGGATGTCAATTTCTTGGTGGAAGGGTTGTCTCATGGCAATGCAAGAAACAATCCTGTGTCTCTGCATCAACTGCTGAAGCTGAATACATTGCTGCCGCTAGCTGCTGTGCTCAAGTGCTTTGGATTCAGAATCAAATGCTAGACTATGGGTTAAATTTTAAGGAGACTCCAATCCACATAGACAATAACAGTGCTATCTCAATTACAGAGAACCCTGTGCAAACTCAAGGACAAAGCACATCAATATCAGGTATCATCTAATAAGAGATAATTATGAAAATGATTAATTAACTAGTCAAGGTTCACACAGATGAACAATATGCTGATTTGTTTACAAAAGCTTTTGATGAACAAAGATTTAAATATCTAATATCAGCTATTGGGATGATCAACCTTGAGTAAATTTTTCTTAAAACTAATTATTTCTTAAAAAAATTGTGTGTTCTAAGTTGTCTAGTCCATCATCTTCATAAGCTCATGTTTTTCTTGGATTAAAAACTCTTTCTATGAAGACTTTCCTCAGATTAATTGATGATTTTATACTTCGGAAGTTATACATTTTAACTTCGGAAGAAAATTATACCTTCAAAATATTTAACTGTCTAAGAAATTACCTTCGGAAGAAATTTCAATTTTATCTTCCGAAGCTTAAATAGTTATCTTAGACACTTACTTATTTTCGAGGACCTTTTTCTTCCGAAGCAAAAATTAACTCTCGGAAGCTTTGTTGATCTCTATACAAAGCATTCAAGTCTTAATTTTTCTTCCGAAGCAAAATCATTAAATACTCTCAGGAAATTCTTCCGAAGCATTTTAGCTTCGGAAGCTTTTTCATTAAAACTTCTGAAGATAATTAACCTTCGGAAGCTTTTTGACTTCCAAGAAAACTACTTTTTGAGCAAAAAGTAAACTACTTTTTCAGAGGTGGGACCGAGATATCAGATTTCAAAGTTTATTATCTTTCATTAAACTTATCTGAAATCCCTCTCACATATAAACCCAACGGTTTCCCCTCTTTCTATCATCTGTTCTTCCTCCAAACCTAAAAACCCTCTCTAAATCTTTCTTTCTTCTTCCTTCGTTCTTAAGCTACCTCAAAATAGCCAACCTTGCTCATAGAAATGATCCCAACTTTACCATGCAGCTACACAAACAACACAATCAAGTTGCTCTGTTATGTTCTGAGAAAGATCCTCATTTCTCAGAGGTTTGTCATTTCTTGTCTCTGTCGAACTACTTCACCTCCCTGACCATTGATCCTCCACTCTATGAGGATCAGTTGCTGAATTCTGGAAGACCTGCCAAGAGGTCATTATGGACGGGGAGAAGGCACTGTCTGCCACAGTGCAGGGGAGAACAATCTTCATCACTCCAGCCATCATCAACCGACATCTTCAGCTGGATGATGAAGAAGGTGAGGTGTTCTTCCCAAAGGAAGCTCTAAATCATTCCTTTGCGATGGGGTATGAGGGAGATTTTTCTAGTAAAGACTTCAGGAAAGGGAAGGTCTCATCCAAATGGAGATTCCTGCTCCATGTGGTCATTCACAGCTTATCAAACAAGCATGGTGGATGGGACTAGATTCCTGAAGATCTCTCCTTTATAGTCCATGGAATGGTTCAAGGGGTCAAATTCAGGTACTCTCAGTTTGTTTATACAAATTTGCTTGCTAATTTAGACTCCTTAGAATATTACATGTTTCCTAGATATGTCCAGTACATTCTTAACTGTGAACTGGGCTCACAGTTAAGGGAAACAGGTAACATTCTTAAATTGGGACAGATGAAGCCCAACATCTTTAAAACATTGAGAAAGTCCACTGTTGGATTCTGGGGTAGAAACAACCCTAGTCCCAAAAATGTTAGAGCTCATTGCTCAAGGTGACAACCTAGCAGCACAAGCTAGTGTTGAACCCACACATGCTACTTTCCAACCACCTACACAACCTCAAATCTCCATCACCTACCAAAGAAAATCCAAACGAACCCCTGCTCAGACTATTCAGTCTGTGGAGGCCCCCATATACTCACCCATACAGAAAGAAGTGGATACTGGAACTCCCACCTCTCCTAAGGAGCAGACCACTCCCATCTTTTCTAGAATCAGTGCTGAGGTTCCTCATGCTCAGCCTGATGAGCTCATTAGCCCTACTGCTTTAAGCCATCACTCTGAGTCTCAACACTCAAGTGATCAACCTTCAGGGGACAGTTACCATCCCCAGCCTATAGATCTCAACCAACCAATTCCCAACCTTGACTTCTATACTGATGTAGATCTAGGTTTCAGTGAGTATAATGAGTCTCTCTTCTTTTCCCCTACTCCAAGAGAGATGAATACTCCTGAGTCTCCTACATCTATCCCACATCAGTCACCTACAACTGAGGTGGACACTTCTAAACTTGTTCAGGATGTCCATATGGAAGAGGCTCACTTCTGCAAGTGATTACATCATTAAGACCTCAACCATGGCAACTCAGCCTACTGACATCTCAACTAAGACTGCCAGTAAGCAGAGGAAATCCAGTAGCCAAGAACTTAGAACTGGTCATGAGAGAAAGGACTCTAGTCCAATCTTCTCCACCCCTAGTGATTCTTCTGATGAAGATGAGGGGGATCTGAGACTAAAGGTGCAACAACTATCCAAAACATGCACCTATTAGTCAAAGGTCAGTCACCTTGAATCTCAGTTTACTACCTTAAACATATGATCAATGATCAGCAACTTGAGATTTCATATCTTAAGGAAAAACTAGCTGGGAGACCCAGAGAGCTCAACTAGGAACACAAGAACCTGTGGATGTGATTGATCTATCCTCCAGCTCACCTGTGCAAATGGGTGATGCTACCAAAAAGGGGGAGAAAGTCCGTACAGCCACAGAACCTGGGAGTTCCTCTGAGAGAATGGACATTGAGGACTCACCATCCTTATTTGCAACTGTGCATTCTCAGCAACCTCCTCTAGTTCACACTGATGTGGATTACACAGACTTCTTCATACAGAGTCTGTTTGAGGATGGAATACCAAGAGCCATGTCACCTTCATCATCCTTTAATCACATCATTGGATGGAGGTATGACAACAACTGGAAGGCTCTCATCATCATAAGAGTTCAAGGACAACAAGAAGTTTTTAATTTTCAGACCTTGAACTACTATGAAGGTCTGGATCTAGTCAACATGCCACTTGTCAACCCAAGCCAATCAAGACAAGCTGACAGACTGGCTAGAAGAATCCAAGACAGGATCATCGCAGAGTTCAGCCTAAGAAGGAGACTAAGGCAATCAGGTAATGTCATCGGTCAACTGGATGTTGAGGCAGACCCTAAGATTAGCTTCATAGGGGAAACCTTGACTGAAGGCCCAGTTTCAGAACCTGAGAGCCCTGTCTCATCATCTCCAACTGCTGCAGAGATCCATATTTCTTCTGAGACACCTGCTGGTGAAGGTGCTTCTCAACCTCTCTCTGGCCTGAGCTCAGATGCTGCAATGAGCAATGAAGGCCAAAGCTCTCTCCACCCTGAGTCACAAAGGTCTGTGAGTGACAAGGGAAAAGAAAAATGACATCTGAGGAGATTGAGGAGGAGAAGAGAGAGAGAGGAAAAGGAGGCTAAGGGGAGAAGGTTCCTCTACTGAGTCTCCAAGACTCATGGAGTCTGCAATCAGGGCTGCCCCCAGACCAGATACTCAGAATGATGAGTTAGGGCAGTCAGGATAACTATCTGCAGACTAGGAACTATGACATAGATAATATCATTTCTCTCCCCTTGGATGAATTGAATGAGCTGGTTGATCTGGAAAGGTCAAGAGAGAAGGAGGCAGAAGATGCAGAACTCCTAGTACAGATCAAAAAAGAAAGAAAAAGAAAAAGACTGTACAAAGGTATGCCTACCCTCTCACCAGTTCAAGAAAGCCCTGAACAAGAGGATGTGGTTCAACAAGAACCTCAGGTAGATAAGGAAGAAGACAGAATCAAGACATTATTAACTACCTTGCCACAGGTCTCTATCAGGCAGATGCACTCCTTCCCTTACCTTATGACTATGTTGAGTTTGAGTATTTAAAACAACTTGAGCTTGAGTTAGTCAAGGAAAGAAAGACAACAAAGAGGAAGATGAGGAAGAAGCTGCAAAGTCAAGAGCCATCATCCAAAAGAGCATGAAGAAGTCTGCTGATAGGCAGAGGATGATGAGCTTCTTGAAGCTGTATGGATTCTCCGGAAGGAGACTTGGACCCATGTCTCTATCCACTATGGATGAGCATATCAGGGTAATCAAGCAGAAGATTAAGAGTGGAGTGCTTACTGACTTACACTCCACTCCAAGTCAGGCCCCACCTGAAGTGGAGGTTAAGGTTGAACAAACAGACACAACACAACCCGGACCTCCTGCTAATGCTCAGCAAGCTTCATCTTCTGATCCACAGCAGGGTCAACCTCCCTCTCCTTCTGAGCCTGAGAGAGAGGAAGTCCCAACTAAGAGAGACAGTAAATATCAATCTGGTGCTGCAGGCCAGTCTTCTCAGTTAAAATTTGGAAAGAGAAAGAAGAGGATGGCTTCTAAACCAAAGTCTAAGAAGAAGAAGAAGCCTGCATCCTCTTCTGAACCTTAGGATGAATCAGAACAACCTGAGGATGTGCAGCCAGAGGATGCTCAACCAACTCCAACTTTAGTAGCTCCTCTAGCATCAGGAAGACCCATCTTGTCTTGGACATACACCACAAATCCAGAAAGGTGGCATGTTATTAGAGATCAAGGCATTGAAGACATTATACATGGCAAGATATGTTTCAGTTGCCTCTGCATGATCTCTTTGACATGAGAAGACACTTTGATAGCCTGAAGGATCCTGATCATCTTATGAAGAAAGGAATGGTGATCATCCTAATGAGGACTGTTATATCTGAAGTTTTCTAAGTGTTTTGGTAGCATCAGCCTAGGGGGAGTTTGTAGAGATTAATGAAGAGGCTGATGCAACCTAAACATCTTTAGTCTCTCCTGCATGCTGCACAAGTGTATTGAAGTAGAATGCTTCGGAAGTTTCACATGTGCAACAGAAATACTCTAAGTGTGAAATCTTCAGAAGCCAAGACCAACATCTTCCGAAGCCAAAGATGAATTCTTCCGAAGCCTCAGAGACAAAGTCTTCCGAAGCTTCAAGTTCATGAAGACAGATTTCTTCCGAAGACTTTTAACATATGCTTTATCTGATGTACTGTTCCATAAAGCTGGACACCTTTCCGCTGCAACTCTGCAAGTCACCAACTAACATGGTTTGATGAAAAGGTCCATGCTTTTGGTAACTGTACATTGAGGTCTGAGTCTGCAACTATCTACTTTATGTACTTTATCCTTTTGTAATAGATAAGGATGTGAGCTATGGCATGTCATAGTCACTAGTCAAAAGGCAATCTGCCTTTTGACTTTATAATTGATTTTGTGTGTGTCTAGTCAATTGTATCCAGCTGGCTTTCATTGTATAGCCAGCTGTAGGATATAGTATAAGTATCTCATGTTCTTGTATCTTTTATTTTATGCTTTGTAACACTTGTAATAGAACATAGAGAAAGCAATATACTGCATTCTTGAAAAGCATATACTTGTGTTCTTTGTGTTCTGTCTCTTACATTACTTGTGTTCTTAGTGTCTTATCATGGTTAATCCAGTTTACTGTTTGATTAAAATTTGGTTAATCTCCTCTTTGTGTTGTTGTGTTGTAACTCACACCCTTCAACGATCCTGCATCATCATCATCATCATCATCATCATCATCATCATCATCGTCATCATCATCGTCATCATCGTCATCATCGTCATCATCGTCATCATCGTCATCATCGTCATCATCGTCATCATCGTCATCATCGTCATCATCGTCATCATCGTCATCATCGTCATCATCGTCATCACGTCATCGTCATCATCGTCATCATCGTCATCATCATCATCATCGTCATCATCGTCATCATCGTCATCATCGTCATCATCGTCATCATCGTCATCATCGTCATCATCGTCATCATCGTCATCATCGTCATCATCGTCATCATCGTCATCATCGTCATCATCGTCATCATCGTCATCATCGTCATCATCGTCATCATCGTCATCATCGTCATCATCGTCATCATCGTCATCATCGTCATCATCGTCATCATCATCATCATCGTCATCATCGTCATCATCGTCATCATCGTCACCATCGTCATCATCGTCATCATCGTCATCATCGTCATCATCGTCATCATCGTCATCATCGTCATCATCGTCATCATCGTCATCATCGTCATCATCGTCATCATCGTCATCATCGTCATCGTCGTCATCATCGTCATCATCGTCATCATCGTCATCATCGTCATCATCGTCATCATCGTCATCATCGTCATCATCGTCATCATCGTCATCATCGTCATCATCGTTCATCGTCATCATCGTCATTCGTCATCATCGTCATCATCGTCATCAGTCATCATCGTCATCATCGTCATCATCGTCATCATCGTCATCATCGTCATCATCGTCATCATCGTCATCATCGTCATCATCGTCATCATCGTCATCATCGTCATCATCGTCATCATCGTCACATCGTCATCATCGTCATCATCGTCATCATCGTCATCATCGTCATCATCGTCATCATGTCATCATCGTTCATCGTCATCATCGTCATCATCGTCATCATCGTCATCATCGTCATCATCGTCATCATCGTATCATCGTCATCACGTCATCATCGTCATCATCGTCATCATCGTCATCATCGTCATCATCGTCATCATCGTCATCATCGTCATCATCGTCATCATCGTCATCATCGTCATCATCGTCCATCGTCATCATCGTCATCATCGTCATCGTCATCATCGTCATCATCGTCATCATGTCATCATCGTCATCATCGTCATCATCGTCATCATCGTCATCATCGTCATCATCGTCATCATCGTCATCATCGTCATCATCGTCATCATCGTCATCATCGTCATCATCGTCATCATCGTCATCATCGTCATTCGTCATCATCGTCATCATCGTCACCATCGTCATCATCGTCATCATCGTCATCATCGTCATCATCGTCATCATCGTCATCATCGTCATCATCGTCATCATCGTCATCATCGTCATCATCGTCATCATCGTCATCATCGTCATCATCGTCATCATCATCGTCATCATCGTCATCATCGTCATCATCGTCATCATCGTCATCATCGTCATCATCGTCATCATCGTCATCATCGTCATCATCGTCATCATCGTCATCATCGTCATCATCGTCATCATCGTCATCATCGTCATCATCGTCATCATCGTCATCATCGTCATCATCGTCATCATCGTCATCATCGTCATCATCGTCATCATCGTCATCATCGTCATCATCGTCATCATCGTCGTCATCATCGTCATCATCGTCATCATCGTCATCATCGTCATCATCGTCATCATCGTCATCATCGTCATCATCGTCATCATCATCGTCATCATCGTCATCATCGTCATCATCGTCATCATCGTCATCATCGTCATCATCGTCATCATCGTCATCATCGTCATCATCGTCATCATCGTCATCATCGTCATCATCGTCATCATCGTCATCATCGTCATCATCGTCATCATCGTCATCATCGTCATCATCGTCATCATCGTCATCATCGTCATCATCGTCATCATCGTCATCATCGTCATCATCGTCATCATCGTCATCATCGTCATCATCGTCATCATCGTCATCATCGTCATCATCGTCATCATCGTCATCATCGTCATCATCGTCATCATCGTCATCATCGTCATCATCGTCATCATCGTCATCATCGTCATCATCGTCATCAGTCATCATCGTCATCATCGTCATCATCGTCTCATCGTCATCATCGTCATCATCGTCATCATCGTCATCATCGTCATCATCGTCATCATCGTCATCATCGTCATCATCGTCATCATCGTCATCATCGTCATCATCGTCATCATCGTCATCATCGTCCATCATCGTCATCATCGTCATCATCGTCATCATCGTCATCATCGTCATCATCGTCATCATCGTCATCATCGTCATCATCGTCATCATCGTCATCATCGTCATCATCGTCATCATCGTCATCATCGTCATCATCGTCATCATCGTCATCATCGTCATCATCGTCATCATCGTCATCATCGTCATCATCGTCATCATCGTCATCATCGTCATCATCGTCATCATCGTCATCATCGTCATCATCGTCATCATCGTCATCATCGTCATCATCGTCATCATCGTCATCATCGTCATCATCGTCATCATCATCATCATCGTCGTCATCATCATCATCATCATCATCATCTCCTCCCTAATAAAAACCCTAACGCCCTGCTTTTCTTCATTGAGCTCACCACCCCTATCACCATACATCCACCATCACTATCACCTAACTATTGTTGGCTACCACCACCATCAATGAAAACCTACCACAACGTAAAGGGTTGAGTTTTATTACTTTGTTATGATGGTTAAACTATTACTTTTGACAATCTAAAGACGCTAAACAAAACAACTACAGAGTGCAAACTACGTTTTAAAGGTTATCATTTTCTAAAGCATACTCGTTGCTGGAAATTGTCCACCTCATGGCATCGCGTACGCTCACCACTAGTACACAATTAACGGAAGAGTAAAATTTACCTTCTATAATATAGTAATTAATCTATTAATGACTAATTTTTTTTAATAAAGTCATTTAAGTTTCACGGCATCACAACATGTTACGATATTATGATATTATGAAAATCTTTCATAAATGTTAATTTTTTAACTGAAGTGATCAAAATAAAACATGTATGAATATTGATTACTATTCAATAGTTTCTTTTAATTCAACTTGAAGTATGATGGAGTAGTTAATTAATTACGAAGTTTTTTGATTCATTGATTTAAGTTAATATGAAAAGTAATCACACATAATAACCAAAATTCATATATATAGATTTAGAATTTTACTATAAAATATGTTTAACATTTAAAATAGTATCACAAAACAGGCACCCGTGGCCAAAATTCAACGAATTTAATACGGAGACTTTGAGTGACTTTCAATGTTTTACCGGACCGTGAACGGTCCGACTGTCGATTCGACCGGTTCAACGGTCTGATCACTGGTTCAACATTAAAACGGTTTTAAACATTGAACCGGACTGGATCGGAGTCCGTCCGGTCCGGTTTTCAAAACCATGGACTAACAAAAAGTTTTAGAATATATTCGATAAAAGAAAAGAAAAAACCAATTGTGAACTTAACGTACTACACTTTAATGGAATAAAAATAACTGTGGTTATTATATCTTCCTTCATTCCACCATCCTCGAGTTATTTTTCAGTTTTAGGATCAAATTAAACGTTGCAAAATAGTTTGTAGTTATTGTTTGAATATGAAAGTCAAACTAAAAGTTGTATTTACTATCAACATTCACCACTAGACTGAATGTTTCTTATGAAGTTTTACACATCTAAAAGTAGTCTAACCTTACTTAAGTTTGATTCAACACGTTTTCTTTACAAAATAAAATATTAAAATGTTATTTTAAGCACAATATGACTATACGAATTATGATATATTGATTAATAAATATGTACACAAATAGAATTTAATGATGTATCGATCAGCTACCACCAACAAACTTAAAAATTTCAGTCGATAATTCTGTCCTTATATCTCTAATTCTGGTCTCATACATACACAAATTCACGATGATTGTCGGTTGCAAAAATAAAAAGAACGACTCATGTCAATAACCTTATTATGGTCACTTATATATGTTTGTTTTTCTTGTGTTATAAAAAATTCTTATAGGTCTTTTTAAAATAGTTGTTCTATCGTATTAGAGATCAATTTTTATTGATTTATAAATCTATTCACAAATTAAAATAAAATAGACCACAAATTTAGATGGCACTGTTATTAATATACTAATTGGCACATGAAGTAAGAACTAATTCTTTTCTAGGTATCCATAAAATGATTTAATCACCTTTAAACGGGCTAGAAAGAAGTTCGCTTGAAGTCATTCTAGTGACGTTATAGATGACTAGACCTATAGGTTTATCTATTATTGAGGATAAACTAATCCCGCTAATAATTTGGACTCTTTATCATAAAACAAATACTATTAATTCAAAAATATAGTATAAATTTAATCTAACTATATAAAATTCAATCAAACAATACAAAATTCAACTAGACAACACAAATTATAAAATATAGAGTACAAAGTTCAAACAAACAATTTAAATTTTAAAACAAACAACACAATTTTAAAAATAATAGCACACTCTTAACCTTCTTTTGCAAAAGTTGGTTTTAAGTTTAAACTTTCCCTATACTAATTGTATTTAACAAAATAGTGTTTCTTCCAAATGAACATAAAAACATACATATATAGTACTTTTGACATTAATTCGATAATAGTATATATAATAAATAAATAATTAGAGTTACATGTAATACATTTTCTTTTGCATCCTCATTTTCCTCCTAAAGACTTTATTCAATTTAGTCAACAATTTAATAATTCTATTATTTTATTTACCTCATCTAGGCAACTAATTTAAATTATCATCTTAATAATTCCACTATTTTATACGATCAATTTAAATTTTTGTTTCAAATTTTATTTAGATATTTTTAGTTTTTAAATTTTATTTATCATCAATTAAAAATTTTCATTATTCAATCACACACTTTAATTATTTTTCTAATTCTCTTTTCTTCAAATTCTAATTAACATGTGAAATAAAAGAATTTATATGTCATAATTGAAAATTTTTAAAAGAAAGACTTTATGAGTGAATAAATTTCATTAAACTTATTATCTTAACACCAACTTAACCACATGTTACAGGTTTACTACATCAGTGATTTCTATACTTTTTACAAAGTCAGCGAGGTATAATCATGTTCAGTGTTGATCAGGGTTACTAACTACATCAATTTTACAAGCCATTGATCAAGCATTATCAATTCATCTGATTCAACTCAAATTGAAAATCCATATAACCAACCACTTCAAACCTCCTCCTAATAACCCAAATCAAAACCCAAATCCATCCCATATCCGAATAACAACCGCAACAACAACCTAATCAACCACCACCTAACAATAATATGAATCAAAATGACCTTAATCAAGGAGATGACTTTGATCATGTGAGTATGCATAGTGTTCACACATGTGATGAAGATTATAAAGATGAATGAAATAATAATGAAGAACCCTGTAATGATGTAAATTATGATGCTTGGGATAAGAATTTTGGTGGAGGTGATGGATACAATGGAAATAACAATTGGGGGAATGATCAACATGGGTGGAGTGCATCACCTATCAATTAACAATCGAAGGTCCAGTCATCAAAACTTCCAAAGTCTCAAAAGCTTCCGAAGCGTTGAAGGTCAAGTCCAAGATTCCAAAGGTGGTGTGGAAGTCTAAGAAAGACCAAATGACTGAAAATTCTCCATCAACAACAGCTAAAGATCCTCCAAGCACAACCATATGATCTATTACAGTTGCATTACCTTCTGTTTCTCTTAGTGAGCCCAAGACAAGAAAGGCTAGGGTTTCCAAATGTAACTAATCATTTTCCTTATGCAGGGATAGCTCAAGACAAACAAAAATGTCTGGATCATTGACAATGACTGTTCTAGGCACATGACAAGCAATAGGTCACTACTCCAGAACTTTGAAATGATTGATGGAGGGCTAGTTGCTTTTGGAGGAGATGAAGGTGGTTACATTTCTGGAAGGGGCAAGGTCACAAATGGTAAGCTCAACATTGAAAAGGTAAACTTTATCAGGGAGCTTGGGTACAATCTTCTAAGTGTATCCCAATTTTGTGATTAGAGTCATAACATGCTTTTTACTGAGCATGAGTGCATTGTTCTCAAGACCGGGGTGGTCATTCCTGATGAGCATATTCTGCTTAGAGCCCCTAGGAAATGGAACATGTACAAGATGGATTTGCAAGAAACATCTCCCTTTGGAGAAGTTTCATGCTTTCTGTCTAAAGCCAATAGTGATGAGTCTTTCCAATGGCATAAAAGAATGTGCCATGTAAACTTTAAAAACATGAATAAACTGATTAAGAATGATTTGGTAACTGGAATGCCAAAGAAAGAGTTTACAAGTGATAACCATTGTGTTGCATGCCTGAAAGGGAAGCAACATAAGGTATCTCACAAGTCTAAGGAAAGGAACTTCATCACTACACCCCTACACTTGTTACATATGGATCTCTTTGGCCTCACTAGTGTAATGAGTCTAGGAAGGACCACTTACTATTTGGTGTTCACAGATGACTTTACAAGATTCACTTGGGTCTTTTTCCTTAGAACTAAGAATGAGACTCCAGAGATTCTGAAGAATTTCATCATGAAGATTGAGAATCAATCTGATCACAAGGTCAAAATCATAAGATGTGATAAGGGAACTGAATTCAAGAACCAAATTCTTGATACATTTTGTGATGAAAAGGGTATTACAAGACAATACAGTGCTCCTAGGACTCCTCAACAGAATGGTGTTACTAAGAGGAGAAACAAGACATTGATTGAAGCTGCAAGAACCATGTTGTCTGACTCTAAACTGCCCATCACCTTCTAGGCAAAGGCAGTCAACACTGCCTGCTATGTGCAGAACATAGTTTTAGTAGTTAAGACTCATGGCAAGACTCGTTATGAACTTTGGCACAAGAGAAAATCTTTCATTGATTTTCTCAAGTCATTTGGATGTCCTTGCACCATCTTGAACACCGAGGATCAAATTTCTAAATTTGAGAGAAATCAGATGATGGAACTCTTTGCAAACATGGATACAGGAGATGTACTATAGACGGAACTCTCTTCATCAAAGAACATGGAAATGACATATTGCTAGTCCAAGTGTATGTAGATGACATCATCTTTGGTTCAACTAATCCAAAGCTCTGCAAAGACTTTGAGAAGCTGTTAAAGGACAGATTTGAAATAAGTGCCATGGGGGAACTCAATTTTTTTCTGGGAATTCAAGTGAAGCAAGTTGAAGATGGCATCTTCATAAATCAGTCAAAGTATGTGAAGACATACTCAAAAGGTTCAACATGACTGATTGTAAGATTGCTAAGACACTCATAGCTAGGAACCACTCCCTTGGACTGATGATTGAGGGGGAGTGTGTAGATGAACACTTATACAGGGCTATGATTGGGTCTCTCATGTATTACAGCTAGTAGGCCTAATATTATGTTTGCCACTTGCATCTGTGCAAGATATCAAGCCAACCCTATGATGTCTCACCTTATCATTGTCAAAAGGATTCTAAGATACCTTAAAGGTGCTTCAACACTTGGCCTGTGGTATCCTAAAAATTCTGACTTTAATCTGTATGCAATACAGATAGTGATTATAGTGGTTGCAACATAACTGCAAAGTGTACATCTGGAGGATGTCAATTTCTTGGTGGAAGGGTTGTCTCATGGCAATGCAAGATACAGTCCTGTGTCTCTATATCAACTGCTAAAACTAAATATATTGCTGCTGCAAGCTACTGTGCTCAAGTGCTTTGGATTCAGAATCAGATGCTAGACTATGGGTTAAACTTCAAGGAGACTCCCATTCACATAGACAACAATAGTGCTATCTCAATCACAGAGAATCTTGTGCATCACTCAAGGACCAAACACATCAATATCAGGTATCATTTGATAAGAGATAATTATGAAAAGGGATTAATTAAACTAGTCAAAGTCCACACAAATGAACAATATGCTGATCTGTTTACAAAAGCTTATGATGAACAGAGATTTAAATATCTTGTATCAGCTATTGGGATGATAAACTTTGAGTAGGTTTTTCTTAAAACTAATTCTTATTATTTCTTAAAATACGTGTGTCCTAAATTGTCTAGGTTATCATTTTCATAAGCTCTTGTTTTCTTTGGATAAAACTTTTTGAAGACTTTCCTTAGAATTATGAAAATTTTGATCCTTCAGAAGTTATGTTTTTAACTTTGGAAGAAACTTATGCCTTAAAAAACTAACTGCCCAAGTATTTTACCTTCGGAAGAAATTTTTGAAATATCTTCCGAAGCTTAAAATTTCCTTTGGCACTTATATGTTTTCAAGGAAAATCTTCTTCCGAAGCAAATTTAATTCTCGGAAGTTTTGTTCCTTTAAACAAAACTCTCAAGTCTTGATTTTCTTCCGAAGTAAAAATTCTCAGAATCCTTAGGAAAATTTTCCGAAGTCATTTAGCTTCAAAAGTTTTATAATTAAAACTTTCAAAGATAATTACCTTTAGAAGTTTTTGACTTCCAAGAAAACTACTTTTTGAGCAAAAGTAAACTACCCTTTTCAGAGGTGGGACTGACATTCGGATTTTAATGTTTATCCTCTTTCATTAAACTTTATCTGAAATCCTTTTTCACATAAAACCCAACGGTTCCCCCTCTTTTTATCATCTTCTTCTTTCCTCCAAACCTAAAACCCTAAATTTCTCTCTGAAATGACTTTCCTTCATCTTTCTTCATCCTTAAGCTCTCTCAAAATGGCCAACCCTCATCACAAAAATGATCCGAACTTTACCATGCAGTTACACAGGCAACATAACCAGGTTGCTCTGTTAAGCACTGAGAAAGATCCTCATTTCTTAGAGGTTTGCCATTTCTTAGCTCTATCGAACTACTTCACGTCCCTCACCATTGACCCTCCACTTTATGAGGATCATTTGCTAGAATTCTGGAAGACCTGCTAAGAGGTCGTAATGGATGGGGAGAAGGCACGGTCTGCCACAGTGCAGGGGAGAACAATCTTCATCACTCCGGCTATCATCAACATGCATCTTTAGCTGGATGATGAAGAAGGTGAGGTGTTCTTCCCAAAGGAAGCTGTAAATCATTCCTTTGAGTAGATGGGTTATGAGGGAGACTACTCTATCATGACCTTCAGGAAAGGGAAGGTCTCATCCCAATGGAAATTCCTGCTCCATGTGGTTATCCATAGCTTATCAAACAAGCATGGTGGATGGGACCAGATTGCTGAAGATCTCTCCTTCATTGTCCATGGAATGGTTCAGGGGGTCAAGTTCAGGTATTCTCAGTTTGTTTATACTAATCTGCTTGCATACTTAGACTCCTTAGAGTATTATATGTTCCCTAGATATGTTCAGTACATTCTTAATTGTGAACTGGGTTCACAGTTAAGGGGAACATGTAATATTCTTAAATTGGGACAGATAAAGCCCAACATCTTTAAAATCTTGAGAAAGCCCACTGTTGGCTCTTTGGGGTAGAAACAACCCTGGTCCCAAAAATGTTAGAGCTCATTGCTCAAGGTGATAACCTAGCAGCACAGCTAGTGTTGAACCGACACCTTCTACATCCCAACCACCTAAACAGCCACAAATCACCCTCACCTACCAGAGAAAATCCAAACGAACCCCTACTCAGACTATTCAGTCCGTGTAGGCCCCTATACACTCACTTATACAAGAAGAAGTGGACACTAGAGCTCGCACTTCTCTAGGAGCAGACCACTCCCATTACTTCAATGATAAGTGTTGAGGTTCCTCGTGCTCAGCCTGATGAGCTCATAAGCAAAACTGCCTTAAGCCATCACTCTGAGTCTTAACACTCAAGTGATCAACCTTCAGGGGACAGTTACCATCCCCAGCCTTTAGATCTCAACCAACCAATCCCTAACCTTGACTTCTACACTGATGAAGATCCAGGTTTCAATGAGTACCATGATTCTCTCTTCTTTTCCCCTACTCAAAGAGAGATGAGTGCTTCTGAGGCTCCTAGTTCTAGCCCACATCAGTCACCTGCTACTGAGATGGACACTCCTGAACCTTTTTAGGATGTCCATATGGAAGAGGCTCTCACTTTTGAAAGTGATTACATCATTAAGACCTCTGTTAGGTCTAGTTTCAGTAAATCTAGTTCATTATGTATAGGCTTAGTACTTGAATTAATACCTGTAATGAATGCTTGTAATTCATTATTGTGTATGCATTAAATATATAGGTTAACCCATTTTTGTGTGTGTTGATTTATGTATGGATGCAGGTACAAACATTATACTCGGTCAACTTATGAAATTGACCAAGTGTAAGAAACATCTACGGATGAACATTTTGTTCTTCCGTAGATATATTTCTTACAAGTAACTTGTCATCCGAGGATCCTCTACGGATGAACAACCAGAAGTGAAGAACAAGATTGCTTCAGAAGAACAAGACTTCTGCAGAAGAACAATTCTTCTGCTGAAGAACAAACTCCTACGGAAGACACATTCCTACGGAGTCCAAACACTTGTATAATGCAAGTGTTACAAGTCAACAAGTCAACAAGACAGTTAAGCGAATCCCAAGAAATCTGATGATTCCTTAACTGACACAAATCAAATCCCAAGAGATTTGGTGTTTCCTATAACAGAAACATCATTGTCTATATATATATATGGATCCTAGGTTTCGATTTAGCATAGGTTGTTTTAGACGATTGATTGAGCGACAACAGCATCAGAATTATAACCATCACTTCAAAGTCTCTCAATCAAACCCTAGCAGCCGTCACATCATAACACACTTTGATATCATTCATTCATTATACTTGTAATCATTAACATGTTCTAATAAAATACATATTAATCATTAATTGTGTTTTGCTGCATGTGTTTTTGAACATTTATTGATATTTAAAGTTATTGCAAGAATTTAAACCAAATCAAGTTGATTCCGCAAACATTGACTTGTCAATCGACCGACATTGATAATTCCTGTTCGCGATCCTAGGATTCACAGGTGGTATCAGAGCCTAGTGCTCATTGATCTAGATCGATTGATTATCAGTGTCAGTTGTGTTTAATTGATTTTAATTTTTCCGTTCTTAATTTCATATATTTTGATTTACTTGTCTCTATATTCAAATCAATTGAATAGCAGACCTTGTTAATCTTTCTCATCAATTTACATCATGAGCAACTTCAGTGGATCATCTTACCAACCACCGAAGTTGGAAACAAAAGCAGACTTCAAGTCATGGAAAATCAAGTTTAGGAATCATGTAAACTATACTGATTCTGACTTATGGGTATCCATCACTGAAGGTCCTTATATTCCACCCACACTTGGGCCGGATTATAACGACAAAAATCAACCAATCAGTACCAAAGATCTATCACCTGATGATGTCAAAAAGGTTAAAGTTGATATCAAAGCATACAGTTTGCTTAGTATGGCTTTACCTGAAGAGATATTGATCAGGTGTGAGAACTACAAAACAACACACTCCTTATTGAAGATACTCCACACTCTCTGTGAAGGGAGTGATGAGATAAGAAGCATAAGGAGAGACACCCTCAGGTCGCAATATGAAACATTTCATCATATTGAGGGTGAATCAATTCCTCAACAACTTCATAGATTCATGCAGTTGGTAACTGAGATGAACATTCTAGAGTTGAAATATACCAATGAGGAATTAAACAAGAAAATGCTCCACACTTTGCCAGAAAGTTGGAAGCAAACTATGTCCATGTTCAAGAACACAATAGATCTAAAATCAACTGGTCTAGATACTCTGGTTGCAAAAGTGGAAGCTCTTGAAATGGACGAAAAATCAAGAAACAAGAGTGTGAGAACTCATGTCTCACCCTATCACTTCAAAGAAACAAATAATGTTGGAAGTGCATTCATTTCAAATAATGAAAGTGATAACTCTTGTGCTAGGAGTGATGATGAGGAGGAGGAGTTAGCTTTTATGCTTCTAAACCCTCATCATCTCAAGATAAGAAACAAAGGAATAAAGGAAGAACTGCTGATCGTGAAGATACAACTGCAGCAACAGCTAAGTCTTCACAGTCAACCAATCCGTTTGAACCAATTACTGTGATATTGGACTCTGAAGAACAAAAAGCAGCTTTTGCAGCCTTTAGTTCCAGTTTCCAAGCATATCTAGGAAGTTTTCTAAGGTCAGCAAATATCTTCCAACAAGATTTAGAAGAACTACCTCCAGATGTAGTGGAAGAAATGGACCTACAATGGCAGATGGCCATGATTGCTTATAGAGCAAAGCAATATCTCAGAAGAAATAAGAACTTGGCATCAGCAAGTAAAACATCAAAGATTGGTGTTGACAAGTCAAAAGTAAGATGCTTCAAATGCAATCTCTATGGACATTTTTCGAGAGAATGCAATCAACAGTTATATCCAGAGATGAGACAACATTAGCAACATCAACAACATCAGATTTCACCTCATCAACAACTAAATTCTCAAAGACTTCTACACAGACAATCTCAACTGATCAATGCATCCCACCAGCCACCCATGAATCAGTTGGACCTAGTAACTCAAAGGAGTCAGGACTGATCATACTTCAAGATGGAACGTGTGACTGGAGTGTGTATGAAAAAGATATCTTGGAAGAGAATCAAGCATTGATGGCTCATATGGATCAAGCAGTTCCACCAATGGCAAAAGAGGTAAAAGAAAGGTTGTGTTCATCAACGTGTGTGAGGAAGTTGAACGTTATAGAGTCCATGCTCAACAGTTGGCTGACAAAGTAAAAGAAACTATGATTTTGAATGAATCCCATGTTAGAGAACATAAATTGTATCAAATCAAAATTAACTCTTTGCAAAAGGATTTAGAAAAATTTGTTTTTGAAAACTATAGTCTAAAAGCCCAAGTTGAGCATTTGACCACTTCCTTAACAAAATCCATGGCTGATCATGCATCAACTGAAGTGAAACTTCAGAAGTTCCAACTATCATCTTAGCAATATGAAAATTACTAAATTCTCATATTGAATCAAAGAAAAGGTCTGGGTTGGGTTATAATGTTGTTCCACCACCTATAAATGATAATTATACATCTTTACCTACAACAATGACCAATACTCTGTAAAATCATTTTGTGCCTAGCACCAAGTTTGAAACAAAATCAACTCAAATCAACGTTAACAATAAAGCTGAGGTGAGTGTGAAACTGAATCCTTTGAATCAAAATCTTTGTATCAAAATGATTCAGACTTTGATTATGATAATTGTGATGACTTGGATGATTCTGGACCTGATGTTGGTAAAAGGACCATTGGTAAGAATGTTCACATTAAAACTGGTATTCCAAGAGTGCTTGGAGAATCAAAGCTTCAATATCCTCCAAAGCAAAGAAACATGCTGAAGACTATCTGCAAGAGGATTGCTGAACTCAATGAAGGACTCCAAGAATTGAATCTTCAAAAAGAAGTTGATAGCCGTGGACCAACTGAAGAAGTACTTTTATATCATGCAGATAAAGGTAAGAAGAAACAAGTTTCAACTAAGCAAAAGAAAAATTCTTCAGTAGAAGAACTGCGGAAAGCAAAGTCTGCCGAATCCGTAGAACTTCTGCGAAAAAGAAAGCCAAATCTATGGACGAGGTATCAAAAGAGTATCTGTTAACAATCAAAAGATGTTGAATTTGAAGCAACAAAAGTCATCAAAGGATAAGAAAGATTCAATTGCTGATATTCCTAGAATAGCAAGAACAATTCAAGCTCTTCAAAGGAGGAAACAAAAGCTCCCAAACTGAAAAAGAAAAAAAAGAAAGATGAGCATGAAGAGGAATCTGAAGAAATGTATTGCAAGTGGTGTGATATGACTAATCACAATACAGAAGACTGCTACTTCAGTAGTTACTGTTTCATATGCAATATGAACAATCATATGACTTCAGAGTGTACTTCAACAAATTCTGTGCTATTTGCAATAAAAATGATCATTCAACTCAGGAATGCTATTTTAACAAAAAGAACAAAAACAAAAGCACAAAGAAGTCAAAAACTGATTTGACAGAACTAGACTCTCAATCTGCTGAAAGTCAAGATGATTCAAAGAAAAAGAAGGTAAATCAAAAGAAAAAGGAAAAATCAAAGCAGAAATCTTCTGAAGATGCCAAATCTATGAAGAAAACATCAAGTCAATCCAAAACACCTCACAAAAAGGTGGACTTGGCTGAGAAGAAGTCAACCATCAATGATAATTTCTTTGATCATTTAGAAAGGGGATCACATGTGTCTCAATCAAAAGAAAAAGATGATGAAACCTTTAGAAGTGTAGGTTCATATTCTAAATCAAAATATCAATCAAAGAAAGATAAGGTGAAGGAAGAATCAATGAAGAAGAAGACTCCAAAGCTTCTGCATCAGATTCAACAGAATCATCCTCACCATCATCAAATCAAAATGAATCAACAATAAATACTGAAACTTCAGGATTAAGTCATGAACGAGTAAATGTTTAGACTCTGTTGACAATCCCAAGATCACTAAGACTTGGGTTGTCACTTCTAACTGATTTATTTCTGAATGCAGAACAATATTGGAGAGCTGACAACAAGTGGTATATTGACAGTGGTTGTTCCAGGCATATGACAGGAAACTGTTCTCTTCTCTATGACTTCAAACATAAAAATGCTTCTTATGTGGTATTGGTGGGATAAAATAGGAGGTAAAATGTTAGTGAAGGGATGATAACAAATGGTGTGCTCAAATTTGAGAAAGTAAATTACTGTAAAAATTTATAGTATAATCTACTTAGTGTGTCTCAAGTCTGCGATCAAAGTTATACCACATTGTTTGATAATACTAACTGTTACATTCTTAAGCCAGGATTTATTGTTCCAGAAGATTGGATTCTCCTCAAAGCAGCAAGAAAAGAAAACACTTATGTTTTGGACATGAACAACACCTCTCTCACAAAACATGAAACATGCCTTATATCTAAACTATCAGAAGATTTGTCTCAATTATGGCATAGAAGGCTTGTCCATTCTAACATGAAGAACATGAATAAATTGGTGAAAAATGACTGGTCATTGGATTCCAAACAAAGAGTTTCATTGCTCAACTCACTGTTCTTCATGTTACAAAGGAAAGCAACATAGAGTGTCACATAAATACAAAACTATCAATTCAAATACTACACCACTCAAATTGCTTCACATAGATCTGTTTGGTCCTATCAATGTGATGAGCATTGGAAAAAGGCAATATTGTTTGGTGATAGTTGATGATTTCACAAGATTCACATGGGTCTTTTTCTTAAAACAAAAGAATGAAACATCAGAAACATTAATGGACTTTGTGATCAAGATTGAGAATCAACTTGATTCAAAAGTTTAAATTTTTAGGAGTGACAATGGTACTGATTTGTCAATTTTGAACTGGATTTCTTTTGCAAGAGCAAAGGTATTGCAAGACAATTCAGTGCACCAAGAACTCCATAACAAAATGGAGTAGTGCTGAAAGAAAAAACAGACTCTCATTGAAGCTGCCAGAACAATGCTAGCTGATTCACAATTACCATCACTTTTTGGGCTGAGGCTGTGAATACAACATGCAATGTTCAAAACAGAATATTAATTGTCAAAGAACATAACAAAACTCCCTATGAGCTCTTATTTAAAAGAAAAAACTATACATAGGATATCTAAAAGTCTTTGGATGTCATGTAGTGTTTTAAACATGAAAGAGTCATTGGGAAATTTTCAAAAAAAGCAATGATGGTTTCTTTGTTGGATACTCTTCAACATCGAAATCATATAGGGTTTATATTCCACAACATAACATTGTGGAAGAGACTCCTAATGTGTTTTTTGATGAATCTGTATTTACAAAGTCAGTTAAAGGTTCATCATGGTTGTTTGACATAGAGAGCTTTAGCCAAATCATTTAACTATGATTATTTGAACAATGCAGGATCTGATGAAGTGTGTTATCCATTTGTTCCACTCTTATGATGAAGTTACCTTATCTGCTGATCCTCCAAGGATACCCCCTTCTCGAATGAAAACACTTCAATAGATGTAGATACTACATTGGAAACAACATGCTGCACCTAGAGATGTGAATGATGTGCCTTCAATAGATCCAGGCTTTCAAGTGAATGCAACAAATATTGGAAATGATTCATGTCCCACTTCATATCCGGAGAAACTTCTACGGAAGAGCAAAATCTTTCCGGAGAAGTTCCTACGGAAGAGCAAAATCTTCCGGAGAAGTTCCTACGGCAGAGCAAAATCTTTCCGGAGAAGTTCCTACGGAAAAGCAAAAAAAAACTGGAGATACCCCTGCAGCCCATACAAGAGACTCTCATGGCCATTCTTATCATGGGGAGCATTTTGATTATTTCTTAAACTCACAAGCTGAGATGAATCAGTGTGAGACACTGAAAATGATAACCTGGGATCATCTATACCAGTTGAATCAACTCCTTCAATGAGAATCCATAAGACTCATCCAATTGTAAACATTGTTGGAAATCCTGAAAAGAGGACTACAAGGAGTCAAAGTTGTACAACCAATCTTGTCTCTTCAGCTATTTTTTTCTCAAGTGGTCCTCCAAATATCAATGCTGCTTTAAAAGACAATAGTGGATTAAAGCTATGCAAGAAGAGCTTCAGCAGTTAGAAAGCAAAAAGTATGGCTTGTTGATTTACCTGAAGGTCAACATCCTATTGGAACAAGATGGCTATACAAAAACAAACTGGATTATAGAGGGATTTTGTAAGAAACAAAGCAAGGTTGATTGCACAAGGATACACTCAAGAAGAAAGAATTGACTATGATGAAGTTTTGCACCAGTTGCAAGAATTGAGGCCATAAAAGTGTTTCTGGCTTATGCATCATATAAGAAGTTTACTATGTATCAGATAGATGTCAAGTGTGCTTCTATATGGGAGATTGATGAGGAAGTTTATGTATCATAACCCTGGTTTTGAAGATCCTCATTATCCCCATAGGGTATACAAACTAGATAAAGCCCTGTATGGTCTTCATCAAGCACCAAGAAAATGGTATGAAACACTATCATCTTTCTTGCTCAAGCATGTCTACAAAAGAGGAACTATGATCAGACTCTCTTCCTCAAACAAGAACATCAAGATCTTCTAGTAGTTCAAATATATGTGGATGACATATATTTGGTTCAACTAATAAGAGATTGTGTGTGAATTTGAAGAGCTGATGAAATTTGAATTTTAGATGAGCTCAATGGGGAATTAACCTTCTTTCTGGCCTTCAAGTTCATCAAAAATCAGATGGGATTTTCATCAATCAAGAAAAATACATACATCAAATTCTAAAGAAATACAATCTTGCTGAAGTATCCTCATGCAAAACACCAGCATCAACAATTGATAAGATTGCTCCTGATCTTTCTGGAAAATCTATTGATCAAAAATTATTAGATCAATGATAGGTTCACTTATGTATTTAACTGCCAGTAGACCTGATATTATGTTTGCTGTGTGTGTATGTGCTAGGTACCAATCTGATCCCAAGGAGTCTTATCTCAATGCGGTTAAAAGAATTTTCAGATACCTCAAAGGAAACCAGGACTTGGTCTCTGGTATCCCATGGCGACTTTACACTTTACTCATACTCAGACAGTGATTATGGTGGATGTAACAGTAACATAAAATCAATAACCAGTGGATGTCAATTCATTGGACCAAGGCTAGTATCATGGCAGTGCAAGAAACAAACCAATGTTTTTGTATCCACAGCTGAGGCTGAGTACATTGCTGCTTCAGCTGGATGCTCTCAAGTTCTTTGGTTGCAAAATCAATTACTTGACTATGGTTACAACTTCCTTCAAACTTCAATTTATATAGACAATTCTGCTGCTATGTTTATAACTGTTAATCCTGTGCAACATAGTAAAACAAAACATATTGAAATAAGATATCATTTTCTGAGAGATTGCTCAAAAAAGGGTTTGATTAAGTTAGTCAAAGTGGATACGCCAAATCAACTTGCTGATTTATTCACTAAAGCCTTTGATTCAGTCAGATTTAACTTTTTGGTTGAGTCTCTGGGCATGATTAACTTAGATTAATCAAGTCAAAACAAACAAAATACTACGTGTAATGATGCTTCAGCATGACATATGTTTGGGAAATGATAGTACACTATAGCTTTGCTTATTCCTGAATTCATAAATAACAATAAATCTCAGCAAGTTTCTTGATATGTGAGTAGATTCATCTTGAGTGGAAACTAATCTGAGTGCATGCCAAACATAATGCTAAAGTGATTGTTTATGGGAAACTTCATTTTGAGAATACAAGGTGAGTCTTCTTCTGATGTGACCGAATCACTCATCTAAACACACTATGTACCAACTCTTTACAATACCTATCTTTGCAAATCATACTCCCTCTGTTTTGTGTAAACAAAGACCCGGGTGTATGATCACCATACTGTAATTCAGTTACAAACGATGAACAGATCACGATCCTCATCATCCCTCTGTTTTGTGTAAACAAAGACCCGAGTTAAAGACACCTCCTGTTTTACGTGAGTAAAGACCTGGTGACCTGATGATGATCATATCTAAGATCTCAAAAGAATCCTATGTGATCAATTGTATATTATCTTGAGCTTTTACATCATTGCATTAATGAGATGTCAAATGCATCTCAAGATAGATCTTATAACTTAAAGTACATAGTTATAAGTGTGAAAAAGTGATGATTTGATTTGCAAAGGGAGGACAAATCTTGTAAATTGAATGTGAAGCCCATAACAGTTATTTCTAAATCAACATGAAAACATGATAATCAACATGCCTAGTTGATACATGAGCTCTTGTATGTATTTAAGTGGACAATATAATTGCAATCAGAACTTTGTTCAGGTATCAACTTAACAACATAACTTATCAGGATGAGGCTTAGTATTATAGTATGATCCCATCATATGTGTATATATGTCTGATCTTTTTCATACAGTTACAAATCATGTTATTCCTCTTAAAGAAATTTTGATAAATGCTTAATTTCACCATTAATCACAAATTTAGGGGGAGTAGAATACATGAAGTTAAGTATGTTGAGTTACTCAATCAGCAGAAATGTCTATCTCATTATCAATTTGAAGGAATTGGAATCTGAGCATCATCTTAGCTGCTGGATACATGAAAATTTTAATAAAAATCTTTTTAAACTTTCTTATGCTAAATTGCCATGTATACAAAGCCAACAAGGTCCTAAAGCAATAAATGGTTTTAACCAATGGACTTGGACCATACAAACAACAATATTTCTCTTCATTGTGCTATCTTAAGCATCAGCAGAAGCTACAGTGCTATCTTAAGCATTAGCAAAAGCTACAGTGCTATCTAAGTATCAGCAGAAGCTAAAATGTGGAAATCTTAAATGTTTGTCCGTAGATTGGTAAACTACGGATGAACAAAGATCAACAAATGTAATTTAATTTTAAATGTTCATCAGCAGATGCTGTCGATCCGTAGATGTTCTGCGGAAGAATACATTGAGGATCCCACTTAATAAATGAGATAAATAAATGTGTCTGAGAGTATAAATAATGTGGTTTGACCTCTCAAATTCATTATTCGCTTTTTCAGCTCACTTTTCAGACCTAGAAAAACCCACTCTCAACAAACGTTTTCCCACTTTATCAGTATTCAAATTTCACCAAATCAAAACATTAAACAAACATATATTTGTGTCCTTAATCTGCTGTTATTAAGGTAAAACATGTTGTAATATTCAAGAATGAACCATTTGATTCTTGTTTATCTTACAACTATTCGCATTCTCATATCAATAATGTGATTTTAACGAAGTTTTTTCTTTATGAACAGATGGATAATCGATTTGTGAAAGAACACAATGTGTGTGCCTTCTTAAACCATGATGATCCTGTCTCAGAAGGGTGTCAAGAACTTATCAGATATCTAAGAAGATCAAGGCTGTTCTATGCCTTATCAGCAGAGCCTGTGATTTATCAATCACATATCACTAATTTCTGGAACTCTGCTCACATAGACGAAGACGGTGAAGCTATAGTGGCCACTGTGAAGAATCGAGGACTAAGAATCGATGAACAGACAATAAGAAGGGTTCTTGAGTTGGGAGAAGTCGAAGCTGGTCATCCTGATGTGTTCGAAGATGAATACATAGAAAAAGTATTTCTACTGATGGGATATGATGGTGATTTCAACAAAGGAGAAATCAAGAAAGGAAGACTTTGCAAGCCGTATAGATTTCTCTGTCACACTTATCTTAAGTGTATATCAAACAGAAAATCTGGTCTTGACAGATTCTCAAGGCACATTTCCTCTGGGATTATTGGTGTTTTTGAGGGAAGAACCTATAATTATTCCAAGTACATCTTCAACTGCTTAAGTGATCACATCAAAGTGCAGAAGGCTGATAGGATGTACATGTTTCCAAGGTTTCTGCAATTGATCATTAATGCTGATCTGCCTGGAACTTCTGTGGATGGTGGTGTGTTTAGTCAAGCACACCTTGGCAGATCTGTTCTAAACAAAATTTCTGGGAAATATGAAGGAGGTGATATGGACATGTTTGCACATGTGATTGATGCTGCTGCAAATATCCCTGAAGAGCTTGTATGGAAAGATGAACAAGAGAATTCTCCAACCAAGTCTGTTCAAGACACTTTCTCACCAGATACATCACCCATACTACAGAACCAATCTCTCCCATCCACCATCCATCACCAATCAAGAACAAACACCTCTACCATAATCTCCAGCCAGCCAAAATACAGAACCAATCTCTCCCATCCAACCTCACTCACCAAACAGTCTTTACACTGGGGAGACAGAGTTAGTTTGACAAACAAGTACAGTTAAACTGTCATCATCCAAGACTGAATCCCCAGTACTCTCAAACAAAACTGAACAAGTATCTCCAGTGTCTGATCATCAACAACAACAACAACCTCATCAAGAACTTGCAAATCAACTCATTGAGCTCAGTTCAAGCTCAACAAGTGTAGACCCAGAAGAATTTAAAGATGATAAGACTGCTTCTCAACATCAGGAAGGAGAAGAAGTAGCTGACCATGTTGATGTAATAGCATACAATGAAGCGGATCTAAGTGATGCTGATATCCCTGTCAGCAAGAGTTATCTGGTTGCTGAGTACAACAAGCTCGTGCTAAAATCAATTAAAAGAAAGCAAAGAATACAGGAGTTGAAGGGAGTGATCAGAGGAAAGGATGAAGAGTTGATGAAGCAAGAAGCTAGAATAAAAAGATTGAGAGAAGATGTCACTTGCAATAATGAAGTGATTGATGCTCTTTTTCAACAAGATTCTGAACTCAAAGAAGAAGTAAAGAAAGAGAGAGAAGAAAATAAGAAGCTAGCAGTGAAACTTGATCAAATCAATGATACTCTCTATGATCAATCAGCTCTGTTAAGAAGAAAAGAAGAAGAGATTAATGAACTGAAAATGAAATTATGTTTCTTGAATCAAATCAACAAAAGAAACCTGCTGAATTCTAAGCATCTCATTCAATACTCAAGGAAGAGAAAGTATTTAGCCCCAACAAAGATTCAAGTAATCAATGTTGAAGACTCTCCTAAACGATCAATACATATCCTCTAAGCACACTCCTTTTATGGAAATTTAACATCAAAGCAAGCTGCTAGTGATGAATCTGTGAGTGATGCTGAGTGGAAAGAGTTGATTGAAGATAGACCTGACAAAGCTCAAGAAGAATCAAAGACTGATGTCTTCTTACATCAAAAGACATCATGGAAGAGAGCCTGAATCTGCTATGTTTATGACCATAATCAACCATGGATTTCCATATGACATGGTTGAAAGGATGAATATGTTTGAGATGAAGAACATATTAAAGGAGTTTGAACTTGCAAGCTTTATGATTCCAAATTATGACTATGAAGCTTTCACCACCTTTCAATATTCAGAAGATTAAGAAGGAGTTGGGTCACTGTGACACAACTAAGCTGAGTAGATATAACATGACTTGCTGGTTACAAGGTCATAACTACAAATCACATGAGCTTAAGGGAAGGTCAATAGGAGAACTTAGAAGGATGATGGAGCATGTGATGAAAGTTGAGCTAGATACTGGTGTAAAATATAGAACTGAAGCTCCTCATCCACCTTATGAACAACAAAGTAAGCTCCTGCTGATCCTATAACAGTTGAACCTAAAGATCAGCACAAAAGGAATATGAATAACAAATAAGTCCTGCTGATCCTATAATAGTTGAACCTAAAGATCAGCACAAAGGGAAGGACAAACTGCATAGAGCCAAGAGAAGTAATTCCTGGCAAAGTATGGCCACTGGGCACTACAGTGAGGGAGATAACTGAACAGAAATCCACTCTAATACAACTATTAGACCACCTCACAACTCCCAGTTCTGTGGAAGAGAACATGATCATAGATGGGAAATATGATCCAGACTGGGATTGTGCTATTATTAAAAGAACATCTGGAAGAGTTGAATACTTCCATGATGTATTTTCAGTGGTGTGTCTACCAGAGAATGACATGAAAGATCTTGAAAGCCTGATCATCTGCAATTATCCAATTCACCCTAGAGGAAGAGACTATTCAACTCTAGTGGGAAAGCTCAAGACTAATTTTAAAGATGATGTTCTAAGTGAAGCTAAAAGAGAAGATGCAGAGCATCAGAAGAGAATCAAAGGGCTTAAAAGATACAAGTCCAATGCCTCAAAATCTGTAGATGATGAATTCCTAAAGAGGGTTGGATACAAAAGTAGAACACAACAGCAATCAAATGTATTGAAGGAACTCAATTCACATACCCTATAACTGAATGGGGCTATGTTGAGAAAATAAAGGAGTTGGTGTTGTTAAGAAATGCTGAAAACAAGAAAGCTGACTGTATCAGGATCTTTGATCCTGTGGAAATCAAACTACTTCATCCCAGCTACACCTCATACCTCAATGACAAATTCTTTCCCAAGTTGGCAGATGAAAAAGCACAGAATGAGTTGTTCCTCTTGTCCATGTGATCCAGTGATTGACAAAGTACATGCCAAAGCCTACAAAAGAAGAAGATACAATGCTGGACTACTAAAGGGAACAACTTTTGATGAAGTAACCGAACTCAGAATTTCAGAGCAAGATGAATTAGAAGTGATGAATAACAATAACGTGTTAGACACACTTACTACGGAGGAAGATGTTTTGGGAATAAACTTTGAGACTCTGAAGAAGTTTAGCAAGATGAAGATCAACTAAAAGTATGATGATTAGAAGACTGCTGTGTCATACTTTTACAATAAGATCATTGCCAGAGTCAAGGAACTTTCAGTGTTGAAGAACTGATTACAAGTCTAAGCCTAAGGGGGAGTATTGTTAGGTCTAGTTTCAGTAGATCTAGTTCATTATGTATAGGCTTAGTACTTGAATTAATACATGTAATGAATGCTTGTAATTCATTATTGTGTATGCATTAAATATATAGGTTAACCCATTTTTGTGTGTGTTGATTTATGTATGGATGCAGGTACAAACATTATACTCGGTCAACTATGAAATTGACCAAGTGTAAGAAAAATCTACGGATGAACATTTTGTTCTTCCGTAGATATATTTCTTACAAGTAACTTGTCATCCGAGGATCCTCTACGGATGAACAACCAGAAGTGAAGAACAAGATTGCTTCGGAAGAACAAGAACAAGACTTCTGCAGAAGAACAATTCTTCTGCTGAAGAACAAACTCCTACAGAAGACACATTCCTACGGAGTCCAAACACTTGTATAATGCAAGTGTTAAAGTCAACAAGTCACAAGACAGTAAGCGAATCCCAAGAAATCTGATGATTCCTTAACTGACACAAATCAAATCCCAAGAGATTTGGTGTTTCCTATAACAGAAACATCATTGTCTATATATATATGGATCCTAGGTTTCGATTAGCATAGGTTGTTTTAGACGATTGATGAGCGACAACAGCATCAAGAATTATAACCATCACTTCAAAGTCTCTCAATCAAACCCTAGCAGCCGTCACATCATAACACACTTTGATATCATTCATTCATTATACTTGTAATCATTAACATGTTCTAATAAATAAAATATTAATCAAATTATGTTTTGCTGCATGTGTTTTGAACATTATTGATATTTAAAGTTATTGCAAAGCAATTAACCAAATCAACGTTGATTCCGCAAACGTTGACTTGTCAATCGACCGACACATTGATAATTCCTATTCGATCCTAGGATTCACAACTCAACCGGCAACTCAGCCCACTGACATCTCAACTGAGGTTGCCAGTGAGTAGAGGAAAACCAACAGCAAGAAACTGAAGCTGGTGATGAGAGAGAGGACTCTGGTCCAATCATCTCATCCCCAAGGATTCTTCTGATGAAGTTGAGGGGAATCTAAGACTAAAGGTGCAAAAACTGTTTAAAACATGCACCTATTTAGTCTCCAAGGTTAGTCACCTTGAATCTCAAGTGACTACTTGCAAAATAGGTTCAATGATCAGGAACTTGAGATTTCATATCTTAAGGACAAACTAGCTAGGAGACCTTTAAGAAGAGCTCAACCAGGAACACAAGAACCTATGGATGTGATTGACCTAACTCCTGGCTCACCTATGCAAGTGGGTGATGCTACCGAAAAGGGGGAGAGAAAGTCATTGCAATCACAGAACCTGAGAGTTCTTCAGAAAGTAAGGACACTGAGGACTTACCATTCTCACTTGCAATTATGCATACTCAGAAACTTCCTCAAGTTCATATTGATATGGACCCTATAGACTCCTTAGTACAGAGTCTTTTGAGGAAGGGATACCAAGGGCCATATCATCTCCACCATCTTCAAATCTATCATTGGGGGGGTATGACAGCAACAGGAAAGCCCTTGTCATCATTAGAGTTCAAGGGCAACAAGAGATCTTCAATTTTCACACCTTGAACTTCTATAAAGGTCTGGATTTAGTCAGCATGCCACTTGTCATTCCAAGCCAATCAAGACAAGCTAACAAGTTGGCTTAAAGAATCCAAGACCGGATCACTACAGAGTTCAGCCTTAGAAGAAGACTATGGCAATCAGGCAATGTCATCGGTCAACTGGATGTTGAGGCAGACCCTAAGATTAGTTTCATAGGGGAAACCTTGACTGAAGGCCTAGTGACCGAACCTGAGAGCCTGTCTTATCACCAACAACTGCTGCATAGATCAATTCCCTTTTTGAGACACTGCTAGTGAAGGTGCTTCTCAACCTCTCTCTGGCCAGAGCTTAGAAGCTACATCGAGCAGTAAAGGCCAAAGCTCTCTCCACCCTGAGTCACAAAGGCCTGTGAGTGACAAAGGGAAAAGAAAGATGACATTTGAGGAGATTGAGGAGGAGGAGAGAGAGGAAAAGAAAGCCGAGGGGAGAAAGTTCCTCTTCTAAGTCGGCAAGACTTATGGAGTCTGCTATCAGGGCTGCCCCCAAATCAGATACCCAGAATGATGAGTTAAGGGCAGTTAGAATAAACTATCTGCAGACAAGGAACTATGACATAGACAATGTCATTTCTCTCCCCTTGGATGAACTGAATGAACTGGTTGACTTGGAAAGGTCAAAGGAGAAGAAAAAGGCAGAAGATGCAAAGCTACTAGTACAAATCAAAGAAGACAGAAGAAAGAAAAGATTGTACAAGCATGTGCCTACTCTCTCCCCAGTTCAAGAAAGTCCTGCATATGAGGATGTGGTTCAACAAGAACCTCAGGTAGATAAAGAAGAAGAAGGGATCAAGATGATCAACTACCTGAGTGCCACATGCCTCTATCAGGCAGAAGCACTTCTTCCCTTATCCTTTGACTATATTGAGTTTAAGTATCTCAAACAACTCGAACTTGAGATAGTCAAGGAAAGAAAGACAACCAAAAGAAAGCTAAGGGAAGAAGCTGCTAAGTCAAGAGCCATCATCCAGAAGAGTATGAAGAATTCTGCAGACAGGCAGAGGATGATGAGCTTCTTGAAGTTGTATGGATTCTCCGGAAGGAGACTTGGCCCCATGTCTCTATCCACTATGGATGAGCATATCAGGGTGATCAAGCAAAAGATAAGGAGTGGAGAGCTGATTGACTTACACTCCTGTTGATACATGTGTCCCTAGTTTCTGATCTTAATGTAATATCTTTGTATTGTCTTACACTTATGTAATTGTAATTGTACGGGTACTTAATGAAATACAATATGTGGTTGTGCTTAATGTTGAATATTTCATTGATTGGTATGTATAACGCTTATGACTTAAATATAGGTTGTGGTTGTTTGAGTAATATCAATCAATTAATGATTATGAAACATATTCAAACTTAATCATGTGAAGTTCTCATGTGATTGGCCCATTCTAATAGACCATACGCATGAACAACTTCATGCTAATGAACCAATCGTACGAATGAACCAGGAGACTGGATCAGTCGCATGATTGAAACATGAGATTGATTCAGTCGCACGACTGAAAACTTAGTCGTGCGAATGGATCAACGCATGATGACTCAATCGCACGACTGAACCATGCAAATGGTCCAGTCGCACGATTAAGAAACCTTAACCTATAAATACCACTTAATTCGTGGAAAACGTAATCATTCAATTCACTTCGACTCCAGACGTACCCTAGCCATCCAGAAGCCTCTAAGTTCGTACTCCAAGTTCATAGAACACTGTAGATCGATTCCTAATCGATTCTTGACGTTAGATTCAATACGTTATTCTTTCTACGTGCGTTCTCACTGATTGGATCGCCAATCAAACAGGATTCCGCACTATTTGTTTGGTTTAACACGTTAATCAGTTGGTGTTTCATTCAAATACCAGATCCCAACAAGTGGTATCAGAGCCTTGTCTCTTGATTCCGTGTTGATTCAATAGTTTTGACACGAAAATGTGTTTTTGCATCAAAAACGCAATCCTTTTGTGTTTAACGGAGTCTTAGACGTTTCCTGATTGAAAAGTTGAGTTTTTCCGGCATACGGCTACTAGGGTTTGATAAAATTCGAGTTTTTACGGTCAAATCAAGTTAAATCTATGAATTATCAAACTTCAGCAAGTTCAATCGCACGATTAGACCAATCGCACGACTGAGTTCATTCGTATTCTCCAATCGCACGATTGGACTCATTCGTACCTTCAATCGTACGACTGAGAACTTCATTCATACTGTTCAATCACATTTGTTCATTCGGCGCGACTGACTCATCCGCATTAGTTCAGTCGCACAATTGAACCATCCGCATTGTTCAATCACACGAATAAGTTCAATCGCATACCTCGATTCGCATACCTTAGCAGTTTGTTAAACAGTAAAGTTAAACCTAATGGAGGACCAGTTTTCAGCATACACAAAGTAGAGAGACACCACGTATTCAGAATCTACTGATGTTGGAGAACGAAGTGGGGATTCACAATAAACCCCAAAACTTATTACGTTAGACGACTACCCCAATGGAAGCAACGTTTCGAAATCTACTTAAATGGAGTAGATACAAATTTGTGGGAGGCTATCGAGTCGGGTTATAGCATGCCAGTAGGAACTGACGGAGTCAAACTCACTCTAAGTGGCATGTCGGATGCTCAGAAGGTAAAACACAACGCTGTGAAAGAAAGTCTATGCTTTGCTTACTCAGTCTATCCGAAGGATATTTTCCATCAGTATTCGGAGTATACTCAAGCAAAGAAACTTTGGGATGCGTTGGAAAAGAGGTATGACGGAAATGCCTCTCTGAAGGCCATCAAGGCAAAATCCTTGAAGAAGGAGTTTGACAACTTCTCTTCTATGGGAAAAGAAGGCCTTGATGATGTGATCGATAGATTCTACCACCTGATGAGTGAGATGCACACTCATGGAGTGGTTACATCAATGGAGGATAAGGCATCCAACTTTGCTGATGGATTACCAGAAAAATGGGCTTCGTTTGTCTCTAATCTCAGATAGAATGAAATGCTCTCGAAGTTAGATATAAATGACTTCATTCTGAAACTAAGAGAAGAGGAGCTTAGGATGAAGTATCGAGCCTAAAAGGCTAACTACGATCAAAATCCTGCACTCTACAATGCTACTCCTTCGGTCAAGACATCTGAGCGCCACTACAAACCGCCTTCATCTCAAGCGCAGCAGTTCCAGCACAACCCTCAACTTCAGGATCCGAAACAGGGTGTCATCTAGCACCCAATATACGATACCTGAATCTAATGCACAAAGCTCAAAACTGACAACTTCGGGAATGTGACTGTGGTGGTGGCCAGAGAACATATGGACCTCTTAGCTGCGGTGGTTCAATCCTATGATGGATTAGTTGCTGGAAAGATAGGAAACTGCCACCTGGCAGATGAAGATTATGAGCAGGTGGATGAATGGAGTTGGAACGTATGGACATAATGTGGGCCTTGGCAAGTGCTGTCCGACGAGCTAAAATTTTGTCAAAAAGACCGACAGAACTGGTTGCAATAAAAACACAACCTTGGGTTCGATAAGTCAAAGGTTACATGTTTCAACTGCGGTGAGAAGGTACACTTCAAGAGGGAGTGTGTAAAACCAAAGAAGACGGTAATGGCAATCCCTTCTCGTCTTTAATCGTTAGGAGAAGGCCACATCTAGTAGCTCTAACTCATCCAGTAAGGACCCAAAAGCCTTAACTGCTAACGAGGATAAGGACAGACTGGAGCTTTCGGTTCGTGTCACCAGGAGAGTCCAATATAGCTAGTGTGAAGGATATTGATGATGATTCTGCGAGTGAGGGAGATATAGCAGTAGAGCTCGCGATGTCAAATTCTGAAGACACTGCAAATATGGTCAACCACCTACCTGAAGAAGAAAAAATCTACTTCATCATCTGAATCACCGGTACCTGAGACAACCGAGTCTGCACTCATGGTTGATTCCTCTTCAACATCTCAGGTAAGTACTACTGACCAACTGTTTAATAATCATGCTTGCTTAGAATGTAATAAATTTAGAGAAAGTATAGATTCAAAATTTGCTAGGCTATTAGATCATAATGATAGCTTAGTAAAGGATCTGGAACTGTGCACAGAGGCAAATAGAGTGTTAAAACAAAACAAGCATAGTTACAAGGAGAAATAGACCTATTAAATAAACAGCTTAGGGAAACTGAGGTAGTTGCTTTTACCAAGCAAATGACATTAGGTACTATCTGAACTCTCTAGAGGACACTAAGAAGCAAAAAGCAGTTTTAGAAGTAGAAGTCAACTCATTAAAACAAAAACTGCATAGTTGGACAAGCTCATCACACATTGTCCAACACTTAGTGAGAGAGAGAAATAATGGGGAGGGACTGGGATACAAAGTGGTTCCACCACCACCTGAGACCTTGATAACACCAAAAGTAAACCAATTAACAATAACCCCATCAAGGATCACGTGGTGTCTACTCCTCTTGTAAATGATCCAGATTCCATAAGTAAATCAAGTGAATCCGACTCTAAACAAAAGGAGGCCACTTCAAAGGCAATAGGAAAGATGCCTTGTGTTAACCTGGAAAAAGAATTTGAAAAGGTTAGTTTAAAGTCAGGGTCAAACAAAGTCAAACACGAACCTAAAAGGACTATAAAACCTAATCAATCATGTGCATCATGTCACAGTCCAGGTAAACAAGAGATCAAAGTTGTAAAACCAGGTAAAGCAATCAAGTTTGTAAAACCCTACCATACAACTAACAAATAAGTGTCTCAATCTAAACATAATAAGGTTGACCGTGTGACATCTACATCTCCACCAAAACATATAAATCGTAAAGTTGAAAGCAGATCCTGTTATAATTGTGGAGAGTATGGCCACATAGCGTCTCATTGTCCTTATTACCAAACACCGAGGATAAAAGTTGAACTTTCTGCATCTACATCTAGATCTTTTAAGAGGAACTCAGTGACGCCTCCTAAAAGGGAAAGTGAACCCAAAGTTCAACCCATCAGCCAGTCGTCTGTTTATCACAAACAGGCCTTACACAAATCTGGATTATGGAAAGAAAAAACCTCCTCAGTGCTGAAAATGAGAACAAACTGAAATTTGATCAACCTTCAACCTCAAAGGGTTAGTGGGTTGAGTTTATGATGTGTGATGCCTCAGGGAACCCAAGCCAGTTAAGGCTTGGGTTCCTAACATGAACTAATGTTTTCATTGAATGTGCAGGGTGTTCGCTATAGTGCTGAGACTAACACGTGGATTGTAAATAGCAGAGCATCCAGGCACATGACAGGGAGCATAGCTCTCTTATCAAATGTCAGACAAATTAAAGGAGGGCATGTTTCATTTGCTGGAAACAAAGGTGGGTACATCACAGCCTAAGGAGAAGTAGGAAATGAGAAGGTTAAGTTTGATAAGGTAAACTATGTCCAACAATTACAAAATAACTTCTTTCAGTCTCTCAAATATGTGATAAAGGATTCAAGGTAGTTTTTGACAACAAGAGGTGTTACGTTCTAAAGAAGGACTACGTGATCCGGAGGACCAGATCCTAATGTCAGCTTCAAGATATAATGATCTTTCTGTCTTGGATCTCTCAAAGGCCTCCACAATAGATCGTGAAGTCCAATGCTTCTTGTCCAAAGCTACTGAGAAGGACTCCATCTCCTGGCATAGGAGAATAGGACACATAAATCCTAGAAAAATGAATCACTGATCCAGAATGATCTTGTGAGAGGAGTAAATGTCAAAAACTTTCAACTCCCAGATTTCTGTGTTGCATGCAAAAAGGGCAAACAGACGAAGAAATCTCATAAGGAAAAGAAAGTTCATTCTATAGAACTTCCTCTTGAGCTTCTTCACATGGATCTGTTTGGTCCAGTCAGTACAAGAAGCATCGCTGGCGACTTGTATTGCTATGTAGTTACCGATGACTACTCAAGGTTCTCTTGGGTAATGTTTCTGAAATCCAAATTAGAAACATTTGAATCCTTCAAGGAATTGGTAACTACACTGGAATCCCTATACAAGCTGAAGGTACGACAGGTGCGCTTAGACAACGGAACCGAGTTTAAGAATCAGAGGATGGAGGCCTATTGCAAAGAAAAGGGAATTGTGCATCAATTTACCTCGGCTTATACCCCTCAGATGAATGGCGTTGCTGAACGGAAGAACCGAAGCTTGATAGAGACGGCACGGACTATGCTGGCAGACTCGAAAACTGCCTATCCAATTTTGGAATGAAGTAGTGGCAAATGCATGTTATACCCTAATCGAGTTTTGGTAGTAAAACGGCATGGAAAAACATGCTACGAGTTACTGCAGCGACGTAAACCTAACTTGGAATATCTCGAGCCGTTTGGCGCTCCGTGCACCCTGCTGAAGAAGACTCAGGAGGGAAAATTCAGTGAGAAAATTGATGAAGGTATCTTTCTAGGATACAACATACCGAACAAGAGAGTTTACAACAACTCAATAGGCCAAGTAGAGGTGTGGTGTAATGTTGATGTTCAGAGATATATCACACCGCCTGCTGGAAAAGGCCTGCCTACTTCTTCGACTATGATGGATTCTTCAAGACTTTCAACATACCTATTTCCTCTTCAGAAGACGAGTTGGCAAACAAGATGATGTACGATGTCTTGAACACACCATCTCAGATTCAACAAGTCATGACACTACCAACTCAGGGGAGCAGTTGATGTGAGTGATTCTTCCTCTGATGAAGAAAATGATCAGATCAACCAGGATGTACAGGTTTTGACTACCACAAGTTCACAAGCATCAGCTAGTGATATTTCTGAACCCTCAGAACCTCAGACTCCGACTGCCTCAGATCCAACCAAATGTTCATATTCTTGACTCTAAGGTGGTTGTTCTGACAACTCCTGGAACACGTCTAAACGTTTATCATCCACTGGATAATATTATAGGAGATGTGAGATCAGGGGTTCAGACTAGAAATCAGCTATACTCAGCTGATTATGCCTCCATGATGGAAAAAGGATACCTTCACGATGGTTCATACCATTGCTTTGTGTCTCAGTTTGAACCAAAGTATGTTAGTGAAGCACTAAATGTTGAGGCTTGGGTTAGTGCCATGCAGGAAGAACTTCTTCATTTTAAGAAGTTAGGTGTATGGACACTAGTTGATAGACCTAAAGGTGCTAAAGTCATTGGCACCAAATGGGTCTTAAAATGCAAGAAAGATGATCAGGGAGTGATCATCAGAAACAAGGCTCGGCTTGTTGTTCAAGGTTTTCGACAAGTTGAAGGTATCGACTACAATGAAGTATTTGCACCAGTGGCAAAGATGGAAGCCATTCGCATCTTTCTTACCTATGCATCTTATATGAAAATAAAAGTTTATCATGTTGATACATGTATGTCCCTAGATCATGATATGAATGTAATAGATCTTGTTTGTCTGATTCTGATGTAATGTTTGGAATGATTAATAAAATGATATTGGTTATTGTTAATTATAATGTTTAATATTTCATTAATGAGTTGATGTTGAATTGGTTAATTAGGTTTGTGATTGTTTGAAGTGTTATGCATAATGTTATAATATTGAATACACTCAAACTTGGTGAAGTGAAGTTCTCATGCGTCCGACTGGACCATGCGGCCCAACAGTGGTCATGCGTCCGAATGGCCATGCGACTGAGTGTCCATGCGCCTAAATAGTCTATACGCCTGAACAACTTCATGCGATTGAATCAGGCGCACGACTGAACACTCAGTCAAGCGGATGAATCAACCGCATGACTAAACCATACTAATGGTTCAGTCGTGCGGATGAACAATACTAACCTATAAATACAACCCAATTCGTGGAAAATCAGAGCTTTAATTCTATTTCGATTTCAGACGTACCCTAGCTGTCTAGAAACCTACAAGTTGATACTCCAAGTTCATAGAACGCAGTAGATCGATTCCTAATCGATTCTTAACGTTTGATTCAATACCTTATTGATTCTACGTGCGTTCTCACTGATTGGATCGCCAATCAAATAGGATTCCGCACTATTTGGTTTGGTTTACACGTTAATCATTCGGTATTTCGTTCAAATACCAGGTCCTAACTGTAGGCTGCCATCTTATCACTGGTTAAGGTAACACAAAGAAAGTAGACCATTTAGTACAATAGATGAGTAAACCTGACTGGTGATTTCAAGATCAAACTAAGTTGTTCAACTGACTGTAGGCTGCCATCTTATCACTGGTTAACACAATCAACAAAATTCCAATAAGGGGTAATGAGCATGTAAATGCCACAAATGTGTGTGGATGACCAAAATTAGAGCAAAGCACGAAAAAATGAAAGACAAATGCAATCAAGCTAATGACATATGTTGTTGGTGCATTCTGTGCAGAAGAAAATTTAGCTGCTCTAACAAGAAGATAGTTGTGTGCCTCTCTGCTGTGCGATGGCACTGACCTGAGGATAAGCATAACCTAGATATTCTAGACTTCATTGTTGTTTGCCGCCTCTCTGCTGTGCGATGGCACTGACCTGAGGATTGGCTTCTCTTTGAAAGCTCTAAGAATAATCTCTTCTTGTAAAAATACCCGTAGACCGCTCAAAAGCTCCTAAGGAATGTTGATTACCATATAAGAGTGGGATCCATAAATGTCAGTAGAAATAATTAAACCTAAACCTATCACCAGTTTGCGTCTAAAGTCTGTGCATGGATTTAAGAGGACAAATATACTGACAATCATTATGGCTGCAATTCCTGAAAGTTTAAATCAATGTGGGAATTTAATAGTACCAGTGTGATTTCCTAAATTTGCTAACGACTCTGGATGAAAACCAAGAATTGAGCATCTAAAGGTTTTGATAACGAGTCCCAAATGATTTGACTTGCCTGTATGATTCCAAAAGTGAATTGTTCCAGGTGTGGTCAAACCAAATTGAAGCTGCCTATTCTGGAACCAAATCCAGGAGATGTCTATCTTAGGATTTATCTCTCACAAAAAGTCAAAAACAAGTTCTATTTTTGTATTTAGTTTAAGGTTCTAGTTAGTTAGTCATTTTAGTTTGTCTGTTCGTCGGACTACAGCATGAAAATCAGTATAGGATTAACTCACCTAAAAGGGTCATGTCTGAGATGGCCACATGTATTTTCAAAGTTTAACTGTGTCACGTCTGAGGTGACTAAATTGTTTAAAAGGATCACCTCTGAGGTGATCAAAAGTTTTTCAAGTTAAAAGGATCATGTCTGAGATGATCAAATGCTTATAATGTTGGTACTATAGTTTGAAAAGGGTTTAAATGTAAAATGGTAAGAAATGCATAAAATCCCATAAGTATGACCCATTCGCACGAATGGACCATTAGTATGGACTTATCATACGAATGGGAGCCATTCGTACGAATGGACCATGAGTATGGACCATCCAACCGAATGGCCCATACGAATGACCAAGTCGGATGTTTAAGTGCGAACGAATGAGTAAGTCGCATGACTGAACTCCAGTCGGATGACTGAATGGGGCGACTAAACCAATCGCACGACTGAGGCCCATTCGCCCGAATGAAATGTGCGTATGAGCCCAGTCGTATGATTAAATTTAGGGTTAGTATAAATAGAGAGAGAGTCGGTCGCAGAGACTCACCACTCTCAAATTTACCCTCAATCGCACGACTAACGTTACGCTGCCCAAATTTCGTTTGATCACTATAAACCCTCGATTCTCACATACTGACCTTCTGCATTGATTCTACAGGTACTTTGTGGTGCAGAAACACTACCAAATCATCCAATTTGACACTGAATCTGGACAATTGGACTCATTAGAAAACCGCGACTTATGTGGCAAAATAACCTAACCAAACGACGTAAACAAATGAAATTAAAGGTTTTAGATGTTAAACTAATGGATTCCAAGCCTAATGAACCAAAACTCGAAGTCTAAAACTCAAAATTGGTGAAAAATTGAATTTGAATTGAGCGGACAGAACGACATGCAAATGGACAGGTTGATGAATTTCAGTCGCACGACTGAAGAGTGCGAACAGCTTAACCGCACGACTGAACTATGCGTATGAGTTCGGTCGCACGACTGGTGTAACCGTATGAGGATACACACGCATGAGTCCAGTCACACACTCAGTAGTACGTATGGAGTCATTCGCACGACTGAATCCCAGTTGCACAGCCTCATTCGCATGACAGAAAAGAAGTTTGTTCAAGTCCAAGTGTTTCATGACATTCTTAACCAATGGGTACTAATGTTTACTTTCCTTGTGTAACAAATGGCCAGCCGTTGGACTATGAGTACGAAGCACAATATTTGTGCTCATCTGGATCTCACATCCAGAAATGCTTCAGACTTCTCGGGCATTATAACCTTCCTCAGGAGATCGAGGATTGCACACGCTATATCTGCTCCGTGTACACCTTATCGGTCTATTCAGCAGGCCTTCTGGGAAGGTGCGTTTGTTGATCGATCCTCTGAGCCTCACTGTATCAGAGGTACTATCTTTGGAGAGGCTATAGCTATCACAGAGGAGGATCTAAGGATCGTGTTACAGTTGGGGGACGATGCTGACTGTCCTACTAAATTACACCCCCTTACTGTCAGAGGATGTTTTCTTCGAGCCAAGTACTCTGGGGACATCAATGCTGGGGTGCTCAACAAGAGCAACCTCTGTCCCCAGTTCAAGTACCTTGCTCACGTATTGCTGAAATGTATAGCATCCAGAAAGGGAGGCTTTGATGAGTTGTCTGACCAGATCCAGAACGCTTATGTTGCGTTGGTGTTGAACCATCCATTCAGCTTCTCCAGGATGATCTTCACCTACTTGGTGGAGAACATTAAAGGAAAAGGGAAGGAGGGCTTCTGCATGTACCCCCGATTTATGCAGATGATCATAGACCAGAAGCTCCCCTCCCTGCCAAAGGAGAAGGATGATGCTGTAGTGCTTGAGGTGATGGATGATACCACCTTGGGCCGGATGAAGGTATACAGGGGGAAGCAGGTAAAACCCCTAGTTAGGAGATTGTTTGGGCATCTGGCCCATGATAACTATGTGGTGCCAGCTAGGAGGAAGTGGCGCCACGACGACAGTGATTCTGATGTTGAGCAGATTGCTCTACCCGCCGATGACTCTGATGATGATGACGGTGGGGATGCTAGAGATGACATGCCCATTCCACCGAGGGGTGAAGCTACAGACGTTATACCTCCAGTATCTGCCTCCATGGGAGACATAGCTGAGTCAGCCGAGTTTCACCAGGACTTTATACCTGGTGAGGAGGAAGAAGAGTCAGACGAGGAGCCACTGACTAGGACTGTGGGAAGCAAAGTCATTCCCACAGAACATGGACTCCGGGCGGTTGGTGAACGCCCTAGTGGATCTGGAGAGACTGTCGCTGACCCGACCTATGCTCGAGAGCCGTCCAACGTATCCTAGGGGAAGCATCCACCTCGATTGGGTCGATGAAGAAGAGGATGGCTCAGCCCTATAGGATGAAGAAGAAGAAGAGACGGCTCACCTTCATCACCACCACAGCACCCACTACATCTACCATACCACCCACTACCTCAGCCACCACCAAAACCACCTCTAGAGCCACAACCACCACCACGACCACCTCCACAGCAACCACTACCATTCCCACACCCCCTACCACTACATATATCCCATCCACCACTATATCATTCACACCTACATCACCACCACTATCATCTAGACCTAACCCAATCTTCACCACTGCCACCACTACTACCACTGGCCACCAAGTCGGGCCATCATCACATTCCACCCACCAATATGGATCATCTCTACCTCCCATTGGGGTAGAGAAACAGCTATCAGCGCTGAACCGTATGGTGATGCACCTGTTAGCAGCCAATGACGAGAAGACTGCGCAGATTCGTCAGTTGGCAGATCTCACAGCTGAACAGTCCCAGCAGGTCTCTCAGCAGGCTCAGCTGATTGAGCAGCAGGCACAACAAATGGCTGCTCAGAGTGAAGAGATTGCCCAACTCCAAGAGCATAGAGTCATATCAGAAAAGAAGATTGAGGAGTTGGAGGATGCTAAAAAGTCTATCATGCTCAAGCTCAAAGGAACTAAAGATGAGCCTCTGAAGATAAAGGAAGGAGATGGTGATGAGGGTGTAGATGATGATGAGGATGAAGATGAAGAGAGTGATGATGATGAAGGGGATGAGGAAGAAAGAACAGAGGCTAGGCAGGAGGATGATGATGATGAAGGAGGAGATGCAGCTGCATCAGCCTCAGCTCAGGGTCAAGAAAGAAGATCAAAGAGAAATCAAGACCAACGAGCTTCCTCTTCTGCCTCACTAAGTGATGATCCAGCGATTCAAGATAAAAGTAATGATTAGATGATTATGTATTTGATAGCCTTTGTACTTGAATCATGTATTAAACTTATGCATTTGATGTTTATATTAAGATTAATGTATTTCTGTCTTGATTATTAACTAATGTTTGACGTGTTACATGTTTACAACAAGCAGATCCAAACTTTCAAAGGGACAAATTCGATGTTGCTCCCCTTCAGCAGATCAAGACTCAGCTAACTATGATTCTTGATCTGTAAGGGATCGTCAGAAGGTCGGTTAGTTATACTCCTGAAGAAGGGGAAATAATTCACGATCTATCAAATGAGCAACTAGCTGAGATCTTCAAGCTAAATCCCGATGAGATTGTAAAGGATGCTCCAACGTGCGACTCGACAAGTGACGAAGAGCTCAATGACGTTGATGAAATAGAGATAGAAGATGTCACTGCAGAGCACTACCCTCAATATGCTGACAATGAGGGAAATGTGGTCCCCAATCTGGGTGAATCCCTTGTCAGTGATACGTTTGAGGTGTTAGACAAAATGGAGCAGGAGTCAGAGAAGAAAGAGGGATCGGCCCAAGCCTCAAATGATGATGTTGATATCCGAAAGGCTGAATGGGCTGCCTGTTTTGAAGAAGTTAAAGCCCAACGTGCTACACCTAAACAGGACGCCTACACCAAACTCTACAGAGTCAAGAAACATCATAAGGTGTCAGGCAGAATTATAGCATGGGCGTATTTTGAGGACCTCATCGTTTATGCCGTTAAGAGGGAGAAGGGCATAGAGTACTTTAGATTTCCACATGATCTAAAGACTCTACCAGGTTTTGAGCTCAACCAGCTGGCCAAACTGAAGTTGTTGTATGCAGACCCGAGAAAGATGTCAGGCTGGTTTGAGGCTGCCCTAAGGAAGGAGTACCACACCAGGTGGGTTAACTTCAGACCCCAACAGCCTACAAGGTACATCAGAAGGTCTGAAGTTAATGCCTTTACTGGAAAGCCAAAGATAGTATTGAAGTGGAGTCCTCCGCGCATGATGTCAAGAATCCCACTCAGGGAAATGCCACAGGACTTCACTCCATACTTTAAGTGGTGGTACTACGATTGGAGGATAGGAGACGCGGTCATAGTCCTAGACAAAGAGGGCCAAATGGATACCATCAGGGTATTTGACCCAATGTGGCTTACCAACTTGTCAGCAAATGATGTCTACACTCTATACAAGTGGCCACTGGTCTATGATACGCAGGATATAGTACAAGCCCTCCAGTTCCAGAATGTTATAAGACTCTGTTTTGCATTTGAGATTCATGCAGGAGTCACAAAAGAGGATAAGTACAAGAAGTATGAGGAGGTAATGAAGAAAACAATACATTAGAGAGATCTAGGTCCAAGGGGGAGTTTGTTGATACATGTATGTCCCTAGATCATGATATGAATGTAATAGATCTTGTTTGTCTGATTATGATGTAATGTTTGGAATGATTAATGAAATGATATTGGTTATTTGTTAATTATAATGTTTAATATTTCATTAATGAGTTGATGTTGAATTGGTTAATTAGGTTTGTGATTGTTTGAAATGTTATGCATAATGTTATAATATTGAATACACTCAAACTTGGTGAAGTGAAGTTCTCATGCGTCCAACTGGACCATGCGGCCCAACAGTGGTCATGCGTCCAAATGGCCATGCGACTGAGTGTCCATGCGCCTAAATAGTCTATACGCCTGAACAACTTATTGCGACTGAATCAGGCGTACGACTGAACACTCAGTCAAGCGGATGAATCAACCGCATGGTTCAATCGCATGACTGAACCATACTAATGGTTCAGTCGCACGAATGAACAATACTAACCTATAAATACAACCCAATTCGTGGAAAATCAGAGCTTTAATTCTATTTCGATTTCAGACGTACCCTAGCCGTCCAGAAACCTCCAAGTTGACACTCCAAGTTCATAGAACGCAGTAGATCGATTCCTAATCGATTCTTAACGTTTGATTCAATACCTTATTGATTCTACGTGCGTTCTCACTGATTGGATCGTCAATCAAATAGGATTCCGCACTATTTGGTTTGGTTTGCACGTTAATCATTCGGTATTTCGTTCAAATAGCAGGTCCTAACATATCAGCTAGATGTTAAGAGTGCATTCCTTCATGGTGAGATCAAAGAAATAGTGTATGCCAGTCAACCCGAGGGATTTGAGGATCCATATCATTGGGATATAGTTTACAAACTCGACAAGGCTCTATACGGGCTTCATCAAGCTCCACAGGCTTGATATGAGAAACTCTCGACTCATCTTGTGAAACACGGATTTCGTATGGGAGTCATTGATTGCACACTATTTATCAAAGAAAAAGATGGAGACTTACTGCTAGTACAGATTTATGTAGATGACATAATCTTCGGTTCAAAGAACGAAGAATTATGCAAAGAATTCGAAGCAGTAATGAAGGCGGAGTTTGAGATGAGTGCCATGGGGGAGATGAAGTTCTTGCTCGGGTTACAGGTTAATCAGACACCAAATGGAATCTTCTTACATCAGACCAAGTATGTAGGTGATATTCTCAATTGGTTTGACATGGAGAATGCTTCCACAGCTGGCACTCCACTGGCTACAAACCATGATGTAGCACCCGATGAAAATAGTGATCTGGTAGATGCCACTATGTATCGAGGGATGATTGGATCTCTCATGTATCTCACTGCCTCAAGACCTGATATCATGTATGCTACATGTTTATGCTCACGATATCAGGCAAATCCTAAGGTGAACCATCTAATTGGGGTCAAAAGGATATTTTGTTATCTGAAGGGCACACCCACACTTGGGTTGTGGTATCCTCATAATGATGACTTTGAACTTACAGCGTATAGTGACTCGGATTACGGCAGCTGCAAAATGAACTACAAGTCTACATCAACAGGGTGTCAGTTCTTTGGGAGAAGATTAGTAACTTGGCAGTGTAAGAAGCAGACCTCGGTTGCATTGTCAACCTGTGAAGCCGAATACGTTGCTGCTGCAAGCTGCTGTTCCCAAATCATATGGATTCAACAGCAAATGCGGGATTACGGTTTGCATTTCACTTCCACTCCTATCTTTGTTGATAACTCTGTTGCGATTGCAGTCACTAAAAACCCGGTCCAACATCCTAAGACCAAACACATCGGAATCAAATATCACTTCATACGTGATTGTTTTGAAAAGCAATTAATCGATGTGATAAAAATAAACACTGATTTTCAACGCGTTGACCTCTATACAAAGGCTTTTGACAAACCACGTTTTCTATATCTGTTAGAGGTCAATGGGGTTAAAAAGAAAAGTGAGGTCATTCCTGAAGATGACCATGTATAGTCCGATGCGTCGTGTCTAGTTTCTTTTGATTTTTAAATTCTAATTTCTTTTATTCTCTTGTTTTTTTGTATCTTAATTAGTTTAAATACAATTGGTTTATTTCCTTGCACATTAAAATGCTAAAACGCAAATCCATAGTGGTTTTAAAATTTTAGGGGGAGAATAGGTCTAACAAAAAAAACGAGGGAAAAGGAGAGGCAAGCTGAAAATAAATAAGATCGTATGTGTGATACCGATTCAATGTTTGGAATATGATAGTACACAGGTACAAACCATTTGGGACTTTAAAATTCAAAATTGAAAAAGATGCAAAGTTCAAGTATAAGTCTGTGTAGTCTGAGCAATATAAAAGGAAATATGATAGATAAGCTAGCTACTACTAAGGTAACACAAAGAAAGTAGACCTAGAGGTTGCTAGACCACAGATGATATGTCGGTAGATTCAACACAATAGATGACTAGAACTTTTGGTGATCTCAAGAGTAAACTAAAGTGTTCGGCTAGCTATGGGTAACACCTTATCCCTGGTTAACACAATCAACAAGATTCCAATAAGGGGTGACGAGCAAAATAAACGCCACAAAAGTGTCCGTAAGACCAAAGCTTGAGCAAAAGCACATGAAAAATGCAAATACAATCAAACTGATAACCTATGGTGTCGGTGAGATCTGTGCAAAAAGAAGAAAAATTGCTCAAACAAGAAGATAGGTTATGTGCCTCTCTGTTGTGCGATGGCACTGACCTGAGGATAAGCATAACCTATATATTCTAGAACTCATTGTTGTTTGCTGCCTCTCTATTGTGCGATGACACTGACCTGAGGATTGGCTTCTCTTTTGAAAATTCTAAGAATAGTCTCTTCTTGAACTCTACCTTAAGACCGCTCAAAAATCTCCTAAGGAATGTTGATTACCATATAAGTGTGGGATCCACAAATGCTTGTTGAAATAAACAAACCTTTAAAACGATCACCCAACTGACTTGAAAGTCTGTGTATGGATTTAGGAGGATAAGTATACTGACAATCACTGTGGCTACAATTCTTGAAAGTTTAAATCAGTATGGGGACCTAATAGTACTAGTATGATTTCCTAAACTTGCTAAATGGCTCTAGATGAAAAACACGAATAGAGCATCAAAGGTTTTAACTAACTTGTCTCATATGATTTGAATATCCTGTATGATTCCAGCCTAAATTAGTTCATGTATGGTTTAAAAGATTAAGGCTGCTCTCTCAGAAGAATTATTCCTTAGAGTTACATCTTAGGAATTAACTCTCACAAAACACAAAAACCTGCCTTAGTGTAATTTTCAGTGTTAATTCTCTTTATGTAAGTACAATGTTAGTCTATTTCAGTTTCGTGTAGTATCGGACTATGTCATGGAAGTTGATAAGGGACCTTATCATCTTAAAGGTCACGTCGGAAGTGACCACATGTGCTTTCAAGTAAAAATTGGGTCACATCTGAGGTGATAAAATGTCTTAAAAGGATCACGTCTGAGGTGATCAAAAGGTTTAAGTTAAAATGATCATGTCTGAGATGATCAAGTGTTCATAATGTTAAATCAACAGTTTAAAAGAGTCTAAAAGTCAAATGGTCATAAAATCAAAAAAAATTCAAGAGTATGACCCATTCGCACGACTGGACCATGAGTATGGACCAATCTTGCGAATGGACCATACTCATGCATTAAACAACCGAATGGATTATCAGAATGAGCCATTCGTCCGAATGGGAGTGTGAGAATGAGTCAGTCGACCGACTGAAGGTGAACGACTGAGTCAATCGCCCGACTGAGTTTCATTTGCCCGAATGAACTGAGCGAATGAGTCCAGTCGGCCGATTGAACTCAGATTCAGTATATAATGGGCCACATTCGATCGCATTCTTCTCACCACTCCCAATCGCCCTTAAATCTCACAGCATACCGTTACTCTGCTCAAATTTCTTTAGACCTCGATTACACTTCCTTCTTGATATTCTGACGTGTGTTTGCATTTATACAGGTATGATGTGATGAAATCTCACCGAAATCAGAAGAAATGGTGCCCTAATTAGTGATTCGCGATTGAAACAAGAACCGAACCACTCAATGGACTAATAACCTACTGAAACCATGTAAAATGTTAAAAATAATGTTATTCGGTTATTAGTTAAGTGATTGCGAATCTAAAGAACCTTTACACACCGTTTATTTCATGAATTGGTCAAGATTCAAACCTAAGTTGACCAAACAATAGGTCATGCGACTGGTCGTATGGATGAACTCCAACCGCATGATTGAGCTGGCCGAATAGCTCAATCAGCCGAATGTGTCATGCGAATGAGCTGAGTCGGCCGACTAAACCAATCGCAGGCTCAACCAACCGATTGAACTATGTCGCAAGTTCATTCACCCGATTGAACACAGTCGTATGATAGGATAGCCGACTGAACACAGTCGCATGATAGGATAGCCGACTGAACACAGTTGCGTGATTCATTCGCATGAATGAATCAGAATGAATTCTATCAAGTTACTTAGAACTGGTATGTGTTATGTTAGTATCTAATGTTTATGTATCTTGTGTTACAGATCGATGGCGGAGAGATGGTCTATCAATCCCAAGCACAACATCTGTGCTCATTTAGACCACACAACTCGGAATGGTGCTGAGTTTGCCGAGATCATCGCTTTTCTCAAGCGATCGAGGATACACAAAGCCATCTCTACCCCATGCACTCCCTATAGGTCTATACACCAGACCTTCTGGGAGAATGCATCTGTGGATAGATCACGAGAGCCATACAGCATTAGGAGCTCCATCTTAGGTATGGACATAAAGATTACAGTTGAAGACATTCAGTGTGTACTTGGGTTGGGGAATGATGCTAGATACCCCACCAAGCTACACCCGTTGACAGTGAGAGGCTATTTTCTGAGGATAAGTACGCTGGGGACATCAATTCAGGTGTGCTCAACAACCTGTGTCCCCAGTACAAGTACTTGGCACATGTCATACTGAAGTGCATTGCTTCCAGAAGGGATGGGTTTGAAGATCTTTCAGACCAGATCTAGAATGCCTATGTGGCACTGGTGCTGAACTACCCCTTCAGCTTCTCGAGCATGATTCTTTCTTACCTTGTGGAGAATCTGGAGGCAAAGGGAAAGGAGGGATTTTGTATGTACCCTAGATTCTTGCAGCTGATTTTCAATGAGAAGCTGCCATCACTTCCAAAGGAGCGCCACGATGCTGTGGCTCTAGAGATTATGGACGATACGACCATGGGTCGTATGAGAGTCTACCGGGGTAAGCAGGTAAAGCCCCAGGTGAAGAGACTGATAGGCCATCTGGCCAATGAGAGTTATGTGGCGCCAGGCAGACATAAGTGGCGTCACGCAGACAGCGACTCTGATGATGAGCAGCTACAGCTCCCAGAGCATGACTCTGATGATGATGATAGCGGGTATGCAGGAGATACATTGCCCACTCGACCAAGTGGCCCCACTACTGATAGTGCATCTCATGTATCTGCCCCCACTGGAGATATTGCAGAGTCCGCTGGCTTCCACCTATAATTTATACCTGATGAGGAGGAAGAGGAGTCAGATGAGGAGCCACTAACCCAGACTGTGGGAAGTAAAGTTGTTCCCACAGACCAGGGGCTCCGGGTGGTTGGTGGATGCCCCGGCGGATTGGGAGAGACTATTGCTGACCCTACATATACTCCTAATCTGCTAGGCCGTGTTCCAGGGGGAGCATCCTCCTCGACTGGATCAAGGAAGAAGAGGATGGCTCAGCCCCACGGCTTGAAAAAGAAGAAGCGTAGAATCACCTTCATCACCACCACAGCCACCACCATCCCTACCACCATTCCCCCTCATACCACTACCACCCTTCCATCCACAACCACATCATTCACATCTACACCATCATCTATACCATCTCGAATCTTCACCACTGTCACCACCACCACTAGCCATCCTGCAGCACCATCTTCTTTCTCTCCATATCCATCAGGATCGCCTTTACCTCCCAGCGGGGTAGAGGAACAGCTCTCAACACTTAACCGAATGGTGCTGAGGCTGTTAGCTGCAGATGAAGAGAAGACCAATAAGATACAACAGCTGGTAGACCTGACCACTGTCCAATCTCAGCAGCTCTCTCATCAGGCTCGATTGATTGATGAGCAGGCGCATCGGAAGTCTCAGCTCCAGGAGCAACACGCCAAAAGGATTGAGGAGCTGGAGGCTGCAAACAAATCTCTGCAGTTAAAGCTCAAAGGGTCCAAAGAAGAGCCCTTAAAGATAGGAGAAGGTGATGAAGATGATGATGCTGATGATGATAGTGATGATGATGATGATGGTGATGATCATTATGGTCATACTGATGTAGTGATGATGATGATGACGACTCTTCAGCTGCAGGTGCCACATCAGCGAGCGAAAGGAGGACCAAACATACTCAAGATTCGAGTGCCTCCTCATGCAACCCGGTTGCCGAAGAGCCGATGATCCAGGACAAGAGTAATGCTTAGTTGTTTTATTGTTATTTAAAATCTTTTGTATTCGGATTATGTATGAAATTAACAAAATACATGTTTATTTGTAATGTAAATAGTTATGTTTTCGATTATTATGGTTATGTCTTGATTGTTAACTAATAATTGATATATTGAATGTTTAAATCAAGTTGATCCAAATTATCAAAGAGATGAACACGAGATTGCTCCCCTTCAACAGATCAAGACTCAACTAACCATGATTCTTGATCTGCAAGGTATTGTTAGAAGATCAGTGAGTTACACCCCTGAAGAAGGGGAAATAATTCATGATCTTACTGATAAGCAACTGGCAGAAATGTTCAAGCTCAATCCTGATGTGATTGTGAAAGACGCTCCAACTGTTGAAGGAGACAGTGATGAAAAGCTGAAAGACATCAATGAGATAGAGATCGAGGATGTCACGGCAGCTCACTATCCAGAGTATGCTGACAAAGAGGGAAATGTGGTCCCCAATCTAGGTGATTCCCTAGTCAGTGATACATTTGATATACTAGATCAGATGGAGCAAGAGACTGAGAAGGTTAAAGAACAAGCCCAAGCCTCAAACGCCGATGTTGAAATCAGTAAGGCTGAATGGGCTGCATGTTTTGAGAAGATCCAAGGACAACGCTTTGCTCCTAAACCAAATGTCTACGCCAAGCTCTACAAAGTGAAGAAACATCAAAAGGTGTCACGAAAGATTATCGTGTGGGCTTATTTTGATGATCTTAATGTATACGCGATAAAGAGAGAGATGGGTATCGAGTACTTTAGATTCCCGCATGATCTAAAGTCTCTACCTGGTTTTGAGCTCAACCAGCTGGCTAAACTGAGGCTACTATATGCTGACTCGAGGAAGATGTCAGGCTGGTTTAAGGCTGCCCTGAAGAAAGAGTACTACACCAGGTGGGTCAACTTCAAACCTTAACAACCTACGAGGTATATCAGACGTTCTGAAGTTGATCCCATAACTGGAAAGCCCAAGATAGTGCTGAAGTGGAGTCCCCCAAGAACAATGTCAAGAATCCCTCTCAGGGAAATGCCACAGGACTTCACTCCACACTTTAAATGGTGGTACTATGATTGGAGAACAGGGGAGACGGTCATAGTTCTGAACAAAGAGGGGAAAATGGATACTATCAGGATATTTGACCCAATGTGGCTTACAAACTTGTCTGCTGATGATGTATACACATTATACAAGTGGCCACTGTTCTATGACACGCAAGATATTATACAAGCCCTCCAATTCCAAAATGTGATACGACTCTGCTTTGCGTTTGAGATACACGCAGGAGTCACAAGAGAGGTTAAGTACAAGAAGTACGAAGAGGTTATGAAGAAGGTAAGACAATAGATGAATCTAGGTCCAAGAGGGAGTTTGTTGATACATGTATCCCTAGTTTCTGATCTTAATGTAATATCTTTGTATTGTCTTACACTTATGTAATTGTAATTGTACATGTACTTAATGAAATACAATATGTGGTTATGCTTAATGTTGAATATTTCATTGATTGGTATGTAATAACGCTTATTGACTTAACTATATAGGTTGTGGTTGTTTGAGTAATATCTAAGTCAATTAATGACTATGAAACATATTCAAACTTAATTATGTGAAGTTCTCATGTGATTGGCCCATGCTAATGGACTATACGCATGAACAACTTCATGCTAATGAACCAATTGTACGAATGAACCAGGAGACTGGATCAGTCGCATGATTGAAACATGAGATTGATTCAGTCGCACGACTGAAAACTCTGTAAAGCAAATGGATGAACCACGTGACTCAATCGCACGACTGAACCATGCAAATGGTCCAGTCGCACGATTAAGAAACCTTAACCTATAAATACCACTTAATTCGTGGAAAACGTAATCATTCAATTCACTTCGACTCCAGACGTACCCTAGCCGTCCAGAAGCCTCTAAGTTCGTACTCCAAGTTCATAGAACGTTGTAGATTGATTCCTAATCGATTCTTGATGTTAGTATCAATACGTTACTGTTTCTACGTGCGTTCTCACTATTTGGATCGCCAATCAAATAGGATTCCGCACTATTTGGTTTGGTTTAACACGTTAATCAGTTGGTGGTTCATTCAAATACCAGATCCTAACAACTCCCCTCCAAGTCAAGCTCCACTTGAAGTGGAGGTTAAGGTTGAAAAAACAGAGACAACACAACCCGGACCTCCTGCTGATTCGCAACAAGCTTCATCTTTTGATCCACAGCAAGGTCAACCTCTCTCTCCTTCTAAACCTGTGAGAGAGAAAGACCCAACTAAGAAAGACAATGAAGATCAATCTGGTGATGCGGGCCAATCTTCTCAGTTAAAAGTGATAAAGAGAAAGAAAAGGATGGCTTTAAAACCAAAGCCAAAGAAGAAGAAGACTGCATCTTTTTCTGAACCCTAGGATGAGTCAGAACATCCTGAGGATGTGCACCCAGAGGATGCTCTATCATCTCCCATTCTAATAGCTCCTCTAGCATCAGAAAGACCCATCATGTCCTGAACATACACTACAAATCCAAAAAGGTGGCATGTTATTAGAGATCATGGCATTGAAAATGTCTACACTTGGCAAGACATGTTTCAGTTGTCTCTGCATGATCTCTTTGACATGAGAAGACACTTTGATAGTCTGAAGGATCATAATCATCTTATGAAGAAAGGGCTAGTCATTATCATGATGAGGATTGTTGATATCTGAAGTCTTAAGGGTGTTTTGGTAGCATCAGCCTAGGGAGAGTTTGTAGAGATTATTTGAAGAGGCTGAAGCAACCAAACACACAAAGTCTTTCTGCATGCATGTTGCACCAGTTCTGAAAAAGAATGCTTTGGAAGTTTCACACAAGCAACAGAAATATTCTAAGTGTGAAATCTTCCAAAGCCAAGACCAATATCTTCCGAAACCAAAGATGAAGTCTTCTGAAGATTCAGATACAAAGTCTTCCGAAGCTCAACTCTTGAAGACAGATTTCTTCCAAAGACTTTTAACAACATGCTTTATCTGATGTACTTTTCCATAAAGCTAGACCCCTTTCCGCTGAGGCTCTGTAAAGTCACCAACTTGCATGAGTTGGTGAAAAGGTTCATGATTTTGGTAACTGTACATTGAGGTCTTGAGTTTGTAACTTTCTACTTCATGTACTTTATCCTTTTTGTAATAGATGAGGATGTGAGCTATGGCATGTCATAGTCATAAATTCCAAAAGGCAATCTGCCTTTTTGACTCTACAATTAATTTTGTGTTGTGTCTAGTCAATTGTATCCAGCTGGCTTTCATAGTATGGCTGGCTGTAGAATGTAGTATAAGTATCTCATGTTCTTGTAACTTTCCTTTATGTGTTGTAACACTTGTAATTGAACATTGAGAAAGCAATATACTGCAACCTTGAAGACCATCTTTTTGTGTCTTTTGCTCTTGTGTTTTGTCTCTTAATAACTTGTGTTCTTAGTGTCATTACTTGTGGTTAATCCCGTTCACTGTTTGATTAAGTTGAGTTACTCTCCTCTTTGTATTGTTGTGTTGTAAGTTGACCACCCTTCAACGGTCCTGCACAAAGAATGCAAAGAAGAAGATGCAACAATGTAGGAGGTAGGATCTGAGGGGGAGTCAGACACTGAAGCTATTGGAGAAGTGGATCCATATGAGAAAGATTATGAGGATGATGGTCTTCCAATTTGGAGGAAGAACTGATGCCTTTCATCATTCAAGGAGAAGGATGTTCAAGCATAATTGTATTTAAAGAAGATAAAAAAGAGTCAAATAGAATCCGACAAACTTATGATATGCAAGCACCAAATTTAGTGATCTGACTTTGAAAGACTTAGAGTAGTTGAATGTTTTACACGATTGGGTGGGCAAAACATTTAAGATTCAACAATGATAGGGTTGAAGACATTTATGTGAATGCTATTTTGGAGTGGATGTCAAATTTAAGAAAGGAGCCAGGAAACTCCCCTCCATCTTCCACTCAACTCACAGGAAAGGTAAATGGAAAAACAATGAGTTTGTCATTCTTTAACCTAAATCGGATTGCAAACTTTGACATAGGGACAGCCGATGGAACACCGTACACATATCCATTTGATGTAATGCTAGCTCTCAAGGTAGCTAAAAAAGAAGTGTGAAGAAACATGATCCATGAAATGTATCAAGTGCCTGAAGGAACAAATGTTGCAAGATGGTCACTCAATAGGGCAAATCTGAAACCTCATCCAAAAGTTGTTGTTCATCTTTCTGAATCAAAATGTGTTACCTCGGTTAGGTGATAAGGATAAAGTAAGATTATATGAATTAATGGTCCTACATGCCTTAGTCACCGGGAAACCAACTTTGTCTGCAAGGCATCTAATCCTTTGGGGTATTTGGGAATCACAAGAGAAGTCTGACAAAAAGTCCATTCCACACTTTAAGTTGTTGGTCAAATTCTGTAAAAAATAAAATGTGTTACCAAGTCCATGTACCTTTCAAGATAAGCAATTTACCATTGGAATGGTAATATGAGCGATATGGGGAAGTGCATAAGTTAGTTGACAAGAAAAGTAGGAGATATCTTGAGGTGATAGATGGGATGTTAGGTATAAGAGAGGGTGACACTTTACAGGAAGAAGGAAGGCACAGACACATTCTAGTAAGGGAAGAAGTGAAAGAAGATGATAACCCGTAAAAACGTAGGATGAGAGTTGCAGTGGCGCAAGCTTATCCTGCTGGGTTCACAAGGTGGGCAAAGCCAGAACAAGGATGTTTGATCGTCAAACAAAGGAGATATAAAGAAACAACTTATACATGCAACATATGATGTATTCTCAAGAGTTCTACCAAAATCAAAACTACATGTATAGAGAGGAGATCCGTCATCGAGAAGACTACATACAAGGGCTGCCATATACAGTGACACTTCCTCCTATAGAGTGGTAGCCGCTAGATCTCATGCCTTTTAGTCAGATTCAACATGCACCATTTTACCTGCAATCTACACCATCTATGTGGTTGCCAACCATCACACCACCAACTAACGAAACAAGTGGATTGAGTTCAACCCAGGCAGATGCATCCAATATAGGAGATTTCAGAAAAGGATTCTTCGAGAGCATTTTTAGGCAACCGTATCCAGGGCCACCATCTGGTGGTTATTGATACACTCACTGATCTCACGAACAAATCCACATGCTATTTCCTTTCTAATAATTATGTTGAACTATGTGTGATGTTTTAAATAGTTAGGGGGTGTGTGATAATCTAGGAACAATTATTTGCTACTTTGTACTTGGTGGTGTGCTAAGTGTTATGTTAAAGAATGTGTTTATATAGGATTTTGTATAATAGGCATAGTGCATGTGTGGAAAGTTAGCCTTATAACTTCACTAGGGTAAAAGTTAGGATGTTGATAGTACATTTGTTCACACAACAATTTAAAATTTACATTAAGGACAATGTAAGGTTTAAGTATGAGGATGAGGAGAAAGCAAATTGAAATTGAACAAAGTTTTTCAAAATGCCCCTAAAGTGATATATTTATGCACAAAAGCTTAATTTTTTCAATGTAAATTGTGAAAGCATGTTAACTTGTGCACAAGCAAAGGTCCTTAGTCATAAGCTTAGAACATCAATAGGTTAATTGTTCATGTTCCTTTCATGTGGGTTTACAAGAACAATTTCATTCTTTTAGAACTTGGATAAACATTTGAAGATCATAAACCAAACTGTTGCACATATATGATTGAGGCATTAGGATGAACCTTAGTTTTATTAGCCTTTTTCAATTGTATTATCCAACCCTAAAATGATACCCTAGTTGCCACTTTAAGCCCCTAACCTCTTTATTTGTTTAACCCCTAATCAATCCATTAGCCTTTTCAAAATTTTTCACTTTTTAAGCTCGTGTGATGAAATTTGATAAGTATTGCTTGGATGTTTGATATAATATTGTAGAAGCAGTAAAGTGTTTAGATATAATCAATATAAAAACGAGGAAATAATGGGTCAAAATGACCACAATGTCAATGTCATGTTTCAGTGGTACAAAATGAGAATTTGGGTCAAGTTTACCCAAATTCATTGTGTCGTGTTACTTTATCCTTCAGCATATATTAAGATTCTTATTTGATTTTCATCACCTTTAGCCACTTCAAATTCTCTACCAGCACCCAAATCCTAAGCCTTACATTACAACCCTTCAAAGACCTTTTTAGTGTGCATGGTTTTTGTTAATTGGTGTAATTGCAATCATTATGCTAGCTTATGGTAATTATCAGTTCTTATGGGTTGAGAGTACTACATTGGTATTCAAGCATACCTTTTGCTGGACCAGATACTAAACTGAGAGGAGTGAAACTTATGAGCGGTGTGACTACATGCATAGGGAAGATTAGAAATCTTGTTAAGCTTAGTTAGATAGATCATATTTCAAAAAGTACTATCTTTGCTTACAAAGCTATAACTTGATATATGACATTATGAGTGGGTATGACTTAGGACCTTAGCTAAAAGGAGGTGAATACATGGCTGGATCATATTTGTTCTAATGATAGTTATGGTGCCATGAGTTAGTTTGCTTGGGGGCAAGCAAATGATAAGTGTGGGGATGTGATGCATTTAAGATGTACATGTGTTTTAGGTAGTTAAATACATGTTTTACTATATAATCACTATCAAATGCAGTTATGTTGTATGATTTTGGATTGCAGGTGCAGAGCATGAAGAATCAGAGAAAAAAGGATGCAACCTACGTCCCTAAGGATGTAGCTTATGTCGATGCCCAAGAAAGAAGTATGATGACGTAAGATAGTAAGCAATTACGTACAAGTGAAGGTAGGACGTAGCTTACGTCCCCTTAGGATGTAGCTTATATCCCCTTAGGATGTAGCTTATGTCGTCTTGCAAGGGTTGACTAATTTCCCCGGGTTTTGACCATATTTAAGGAGGGTTATTGATTCTTAAAACCCTAATTCGCATTGGGAACAGAAAGTGGTGAACTTTGGCAATTCTTGAGGTTTCTTCAACTTCTCCAACTCATTCAAATTTATCAAATCATCTTCCAATCCGATTTGTAGCCGAATTCATGACGATGCAAGGCTAAACTCTGTGTGATCTACCTCGAGTTGTAGGTTTTGTGTTACTTGTTTTTTGATCATGTTCAATTTGTGTTGGGATTAAAATTTAGAACCTATTAAGTTCTTTATTGAGTTTAACTTGTGTCTTGATAGTTTAAACAATTATTTTAGTGAATCTTGATTTGAATATCATATAATTTACGCAAGTTGTATGATTCCAAGGTCTTAGTGTTAATTCAATTGATATTGTGTACTAAGACTCGTTAAGTCTTTGTTAATGCTATCACTTAATTATTACACGTATAGAATTCCCGTTAAAGATGTTCCACTCAGTTAACTAAACAATTACCGAAAACCAAACCTGAATCCCACGGTGGATTACTCTTTTCCGTAATCGTCTTCTAATCAATTTTCATTGCTTGTAATTTGCTTTCCTAGTTAATTTTTTAGTCATTCAAAATTTCATATTTCACAGCCAAGAGACAATAGTTTAGTAATTTACTAATTCAGTCATTATCTTACAAATTCAATTACAATACATTGTAATTACCCTAACTAGTTTAAGATGAATAGGAACACATTTTACATCTTATTTGATTGATACTTCGACATCGATCACCCTCCCTTCCTCCCCCTCTCTCTCTATTAGACCTCAACCGGCTTGCCCTCATATTCTAATTAGCTTATTATATGTTTCCCTCTGATCTTATTAGTTTTTGCATCTCTAGCAATTCAAATTTGTAGTCTAAAGACATCAAATTTAAGTATGCAAGCGACAGACTAAAGTTAGAAAATAATCACATAATGTTAAGAAATAATAGCATAATTTAAATGTAAGTTTAAGTAAATAATATGGTACCTATAGCAAGATTACTAGTGTGTTAATCTGCACTATGTGTCGAGTTCGGTTTATTTAAGTTGTTACGATGGTTAAATTATGACTATTAGCATCCGAAAGTGTTGAACAAAAGAAACTGCAGAATGAAGACAACGTTTTAAAGGTAATTGTAAGGCCCTGTTCCTGGGACGCTCGCAACTAGTCAATCATCGCACATAAAACATAAAACATACATTTAGATTTGCTAAAATATTACAGCGGAATACATTAAAATCTATTTCATATATTAATGACTGCTTTTTCAAAACAATACTAACTGTTACAAAATATTATCATTTGCATTACATCACAAAAACGTCATATTTTTATCAAATGGATGCCATCCAAAAATGCCAAGTAGCTACCCAGCGCCATCCTCAGCAATGCTCACCTGCCAACTGGAAAACGCATAAAAAGTCAGCGTTGTTGAGTGAGTTCTAGTTTTGTAAAACATTACATTACCTTTCATTCGTTAAAACATTTTCTTTACTATCGCGCGTGATCACACATCATACATCAAGGTAATAATTATTATCTTCCTCATCGTTCGTTTCGTACATTTCGCACGTTTTGCACATTTCGTACTTATCGCACATTTCGTACATTTATTGTCTTTCCACTTCTATCTAGGTCGTGTCATATGCTTAACACCCCTCTAGAGCACCAAGTAATTCCTCTAGGGTTAAGCGACAAGGACCCCATATCACACGTATGGAGTGGTCACTAGGACAGACTCCCCTTGTGTATGTGAACTCTTATGGGTTAGCCAAGATCGCACGCTGTATAACACATAGTAATTAGGAAATCGCACGTATTGGAGCAGTCACCAATACTGAACTCTTACTGTGTGTATGAACCCTTATGAGTTAGCCAAAATCGCACGCTGTAGACACACACAGTTGAGCTAACAACTCTCAAAGAGTTGTGAACCTCCTTTCATTGCTTGCAAGGCTTTTCATTCATTCGTTCATTATGTTCCACTTTCATTATCTTAAACCTTTCACTTCTTTAAGATAATACTTTACGTTTATTAACAATATCACACCACGTAAAGTTACATCATCATACTTAATAAGGAACATAACTTACAATCATACAATTATAGATCATCATCAAACATCATCAATCACACATCATCATGCATCAATCATACATACATAACATACCTCATACATACCATCATGCATAAGCACCAATCATACATCATACATGCCCATCATATCATCTATGACCTCAAAAGTCAGCTTATAAAACCCCTCGGGAACCTCCCAAGTCAAAGCCTACATCTACACTTTTCCCCCGGAAAATCAGAAAATAAAATAAGTCCTTTCAGGCGCATGAGCCCTATTTGGGCGTATGGGCACTATTCAGTCGCCTGGCCTTCCAGGCTCATGAGAATACTTAGGCGTACGGACACAATGGGGCGAATGAACACTTGGGTGTATGGACAGTCTCTAGACGTATGGGCACTATAGGGCGTATGGACTCCCAGTCGCATAACCTTCAGTCGAATGACTTTCAGGCGCATGACCTTCAGTCGCATGACTTCCATGTGTATGACCCTCAGTCGCATGGCATTCAGGCGCATGGACTTCATTCGCAAGTTATTTAGGTGGATGGCCCTCATTCGCATGACTTTAGGCCGTATAGCCTCCAGTCGCATGCCATTCGGCCATATGGCCTCCAGTCGCATGCCATTAGGTCTCATGGCTTCCAGTCGTATGAGCCCTAGCTGGATGCAGAATGCAGTCTCTTCGAACCTGAACTACATAATGCAGTCTCCAAACCTTTTCTAGCATGTTCTAGGCTTAAACCAACCATCCTAAGCCCTAGAAACACAACCACCACATCATTCAAGCATCACAAGTCCAAACACGAGCCCCACCCTTTCGCACACACACACAAACATACACGAACGGGTTCAACACCCACACAACCAAAAACAGTTTAGGTATGCATTCCAGCCCCAAAATCTGTCCAAATCATATAAAAGAGGGGTTCTAGAACTTACCTTAGCAGCCTCTTCGAGTGGAGTTCCCTACAAACCCGCTTGTCTTCGACTATTGCACTTGATTCTTCAATAACTCGAAATTTTCTCCCCTTTCTCCCTCTTTCCCTCTCAAGGCCGATTGAATCAAGAGTATGGGAGAGTGGTGTGGGCAGCCATGCCTTTTAACACCCACTCTTCCATAGTTTTCCCTTTTTGGCAAGATTGGTCCCTCAACTTAGACTTTATTTCTGTTCTTTCTTTTTCTTCACTTATTCATCTTTCTTTGGCTAAACTAACCGGGTGTTACATGTCCACCCCCCTTATATAGGTTTCGTCCCCGAAACCTATTATTCCTCAAACAAACGTGGGTAATGCTGTCTCATCTCTTCTTCAGTCTCCCAGTAGACTTAGATCTCTTTATGTGCTTCCAATGTACGCGCACAAGTAGAACCACTTTATTCCTCAATATCTTCTCTTTACGATCGATGATCGCCACTGGTTGCTCCACATAATTGAGCTGTTCATCCACCTCGATATCCTCCAGTGAAACAATCATATCCTCATCTGCTAAACATTTTCTCAGCTGAAATACATGGAATGTCGGGTGAATTCCACTTAACTCCTCTGGTAACTCCCGTCTATAGGCACCTCTCCTACTTGAGCAATGATTCGGAAGGCCCTATGTACCTTGGGTTCAACTTGCCCTGCTTTCTGAAGCGAATGATACCCTTCCACGGTGAGACTTTCAACATAACTCTATCACCCACTTGGAACTTAATCGGTCTACGTCGTTTATCAGCGTACGACTTATGTCTATCTTTAGTTGCCTTTATGAAGGCCTTGATCCTTTCCAGCTTCTCAGTCGTAGCCTCGACCACCTTGACACTCCCTAACTCATTATGGCTGATATCACCCCAACACACGGGTGTTCTGCATCTCCTACCGTATAGCATCTCATAAGGAGGCATACCAATACTGGCATGATAACTGTTGTTATATGAGAACTCAGCTAACGGTAAGTGGTCATCCCAACTTCCTCCAAAATCAATGACGCATGCCCGAAGCATATCTTCCAGCATTTGAATCGTCCTTTTTGACTGACCGTCCATCTGAGGATGATAAGCTGTGCTAATGTGTAACCTCGTCCCCATAGCATCGTGGAACTTCTTCCAAAATTTAGATGTAAACCGGGTGTCACGATCAGATACAATAGACACCGGCACACCATGACGAGTTACAGTCTCTCTAATGAATAGATCCGCCAACCTCTCAGATGAATATGTCTCACGAATCGGTAGGAAGTGAGCACTCTTCGTCAAACGATCAACAATCACCCATATAGCATCATACCCTTTCAAGGTATGCGGTAACTTCGTGATAAAGTCCATGGTGATATGCTCCCACTTCCACTCGGGTATATCCAAAGGTTGGATCTTCCTGTATGGCTTCTGATGCTCCGCCTTCACCTACAAGCAAGTAAGGCACTTACTCACGTACTCCACTACGTCACACTTCATACCCGGCCACCAATAATCTTTCTTCATATCTTGATACATCTTTGTAGCACCGGGATAAATAGAGTATCGAGTCTTATGAGCTTCATCCATAATCTTCCCATGTAGATCCCCAAAACAAGGAATCCACATCCGCCTGAATCGGGTCCTAACACCGAGTGTGTTTTCACCTAATTCCGCAACCAGACCTCTCATTTTTTCAGAGTTAAGATGATCTTCCTTCAATGCCTCATCTTGAAACTCCTTGACCTGCTTCATCACATCAGAGGTCATGATCAACTGGTAAGCTTTCACCCGAATTGGCTCAGGTCTCTCCTTCCGGCTAAGGGCATCCGCCACCACGTTGGCTTTGCCCGGATGGTAATGGATCTTGCAATCATAATCTTTTATGAGCTCCAACCATCTCCTCTGCCTCATGTTCAAATCTTTCTGCTCGAAAAAGTACTTCAAGCTCTTGTGGTCAGTGAATATGATGCACTTCGTCCCATACAGGTAGTGCCTCCAAATCTTTAACGCGAAGACCACGGCTGCTAGCTCCAAGTCATGAGTAGGATAATTAACCTCATTAACTTTCAACTGTCAGGATGCATAGGCTATAACCCTTCCTCTCTGCATCAAACACATCCCAATCTCAAGTAGGAAGCATCAGAATAAACCACTAGATCTTCACTTCCATCGGGTAACGACAAGACAAGAGCTTGAGTCAACCTCGCCTTTAACATCTCAAACGCTTTCTCTTGAGCTTGACCCCATATAAAATTTACATCTTTACGGGTCAACTTGGTTAGTGGAGAAGCGATATTAGAGAAGTCTTGAATGAACCTTCTGTAATAGCCCGCCAAACCCAAGAAGCTACGAATCTCGGATGGTGTCTTCGGAGACTTCCATTGCATCACCGCCTTCACCTTTGTCGGGTCCACCATAATCCCTCTGGGATTCACCACGTGACCCAAGAACTGAACCTCGCGTAACCAGAATGCGCATTGGGGAATTTGGCATACAGTTCCTCCCTTCTCAGTGTCTCTAATACCTTTTGAATGTGGACGGCATGCTCCTCCCCGCTCTTTGAATAAATCAGGATATCATCAATAAACACAATCACTAATTTATCCAACATCGGTCGACACATTCGGTTCATTAAGTTCATAAAAGCAGTTGGCGTGTTGGTCAAACCAAATGACATAACGAGAAACTCGTAGTGACCATAACGCGTGCGAAAAGGTTGTTTTAGGAATATCCTGCTCTTTCACCTTTAACTGATGGTAACCAGATCAATGATCTATCCTCAAGAACCAACTGACACCTTGGAGCTGATCGAACAAATCATCAATTCTTGGTAAGGGGTACCGATTCTTCACTGTCAGCTTGTTCACCTCAGGTAGTCTATACACATTCTCATACTACTGTCTTTCTTCTTCACACATAAGACCGGAGCACCCCAAGGAGAGATACTCGGTCGGATGAACCCCTTATCAAGAAAATCCTGCAGTTGCTCCACCAGTTCCTTCATCTCGGTCGGAGCCAACCGACACGGCGCCTTAGCAACAGGTTGGGCACCTGGTATCAGGTCAATCTGGAACTCAATCTCACGGTCAGGTGGCACTCCTGGTAAATCTTCAGGAAAAACGTCTGGAAAGTCACACACCCCGGTACGTCGGTCAGTTGACGTATCCACATCCTTCACGTAGGCCAAGTAGGCACTACACCCACGCCTCGTGCACTTCCCCGCCACCGCCATCTAAATCACTTTCGAGATTGTCATGACTCGATCACCATAAACAGTCACCGAACTCCCGACAGGTGCTGTCAATCGAATCATCTTCTAGAGACACACAATGTTCACCTCATAATCCGCCAACCAATCCATTCCTAGGACTACGTCAAACCCGCCTAAGGTCATCACAAATGGTCTAACAGGAAACTTGTGACCTTCTAGTTCTATGTCATAACCCTTTATCATATTTGAAATCCTGGTAGACATACTTATGGCAGTTTCTACATTGAAGGGCGTATCTATATTCTTACTACTAACAAGCAATTTTGCATAGAAAGTAGCAAAAATAAAACTTTTACTAGCACCAGAATCAAATAACACAGAGGATAAAGTTTGGTTTACTAGAAACGTACCTGACACAACATCGAGATCCGTCCTAGCCTCCTCCTGCGTCATCATGAACGCTCTGGCACTCGCCCTATGTCCTTCTCCTCCAGCCTTCTTCACTCCTGATCCTTCATCCATCGGCTTCTTACAGTCCCTGCTCATGTGGTCATTCTCTCCATAGTTGTAACACCTTACAACCCCGCATTCCCTCACCATATGGCCAGGCTTCCCGCACTTGAAGCAGATGTTTGACCACCATTTTCATTCTCCCGAATGCTCCTTCCCGCATTTACCACATCTCTTCGACCCTGCACCAGATGTGACCACACGTCGGTCATCCACCCGTGCACGCTTATTGTTTGTCGGGACACCACCCCATCCAATCCTCTTCTCATTCCAGTTCCGGTCTCCACCATTCTTCTTACTCACCTCAGACACCACCACAGTTCTTTCATCATACAACTTCCCTGCCAAATCAACCGCCGACCTAAACGTTCTTGGTCGGGCTGCGATCATGTGCCTGCGAATATCCACTAGCAAGCCCTGGATGTACCTCTTGATCTTTCATGATAGAGGGTCACCTGATCCGGCACCAGCCGTGCCATCTAATTGAACTTCGTGGTGTATTGATGATGTGTCATGGTTCCCGCCTCCAGCTACAGGAACTCTCTCTTCACTTTGTCCATCTCTCGGTGAGGACAAAACTCCTCAATCACCAGTCTCTTCAACTCTGCCCACTTCATCCTCCCTATCGCCCGACTACCCTCGGCTTGGACGATATTGTCCCACCAGCACAAAGTCAAGTCCACGAATGATTGGGCAGCAAACTTCACCTTTTGGTCCTCTCGGCACTCACTGATATTCAGTACAACTTCCATCTCTCTCACCCATCGGTGAGCAGCAGCAGCAGTGCCATTACCATCGATGGTTGGGGGCTTGTAACTTTGAAATGCCCCATAATTACAGCCTCGTGCTGCCTCCGACGCAGGCTCTTCTTCTTCCTCCTCTTCCTCATCGGAGAGAACCGTTTCAGGCTCCGGTCACTCACGTTCTCCTGAGGACCTGTTTCTCTCCTTTCTTTCTCCTTCCCTTATGGCCTTTATTACTTCAGTCACCACAGATGGAAGGATCATCTACATGACCTGATGCACCTCTTCCATAACAGCCTCCTTCACTGAGGCCCTCAGGTTAGCACTCTCGTCTACGCCCTCTGGATGATGGGCCTTGGGTTCTTCATGAACCACCTTTTCGGCCCTAGGCCTTCCTCTTTTAGGCCGCGGTTTAGCACCATGTACACCACGACCTCCACCCCTCGAAGCTTTCGATGATCTACCACCGGCCATCCACTACACACATTATAAGATTCAAACACTAACACGGTCATTCAAGGGAATAACTCAGTTTATGTCAAGTATTGTAAGTCTCTAATTACAGTGGCTAGTTGTGATTAGCCACTTAATTTACTCTTCATCCCCCAAGCATTTCCTATCCTGACTACATCAGTATCTAAATCTACAAACAACACATAACCACATAACATGCGCACATAATGTCGGTTAACATTAAGAAAATACCTGATGGCACGCAGCTACTCGGACTGGCATCCCTTCCCTTTCCGTCCCATTTTCAGTTTAAGTTTAGGTTTCTTTTGAAAATTTACCCGTTTCACTTAAACTTTGGCTCTGATACCAACTTGTAAGGCCCCGATCCCGGGACGCTCACAGCTGGTCAATCATCACACATAAAACATAATTTACATTTAACTTAAATAAACATTGCAGCAGAAACATTTAAAACAACATTTCATTTCATTATAAAAACTTTTGCAAAATAATACAGCATTATCAAATTACAAAATACTTGTTGCATTACATCACAAAAGCATTATAAAAATAAATGCCATCCAAAAGAGCAAAGTAGCCACCCCGTGCCATCCTCAGCAATGCTCACCTGCCAACTGGAAAATGCATAAAAAATCAGCGTTGCTGAGTGAGTTCTAGTTTTATAAAAACATTACATTACCTTTCATTCATTAAACATTTCTTTACTATCGCACGTGATCACACATCATACGTACATCAAGGTAATAGTTATTATCTTCATCATCGTCTGTTTCATACATTTCGCACATTTCGCACATTTCGTACTTATCACACATTTCGTAAATTTATTGTCTTTCCACTTCTATCTAGGTCCTGTCATATGTTTAACCCTCCTCTAGAGCATCAAGCAATTCATCTAGGGTTAAGCAACAAGAACCTCATATTGCATGTATGGAGTGGTCACTAGGACAGACTCCCCATGTGTGTGTGAACTCTTATGGGTTAACCAAGATCGCACGCTGTATAACACACAGTAATTAGGAAATCGCACGTATTGGAGCAGTCACCAAGACTGAACTCTTACTGTGTGTATGAACCCTTATGAGTTAGCCAAAATGGCACGCTGTAAACAAACACAGTTGAGCTAACAACTCTCATTGAGTTGTGAACCTCCTTTCATTTGCTTGCAAGCCTTTCATACATTCATTCATTCATTCATTCATTCATGCATTCATTATTTCGTTCCCCTTTTTATTATCTTCCACTTTACGTTACATCATACTTAATCATTTCTTTCATTAACATTCAACGCAAAGCCACGAGAAGGATAACATACATAAACAGGAACATCAACAAGATCATGCAAATCTTCATACATATCAGCATGCATACATAACATACATCACACATACCATCATGCATAACATCATACATAACATCATTATCATCATCATCAAATCATATCATACGTCATACATAACATACATCACACATACCATCATTCATGCCCATCACATCATCTTGACCTCAAAAAGTCAACTTACATAACCCCCGAGAACATCTCAAGTCAAAGCCTACTTTTACATTTTCCCCAAAAATTCAGAAAATATTACAAGTCTTTAGGCGCATGAGCACTATGCAGGCACATGAGCACTATGCAGACGCATGACCTTTCAGGTGCATGAGGAACACTTAGGCGCATGGGCAACTTTCAGGTGCATCAGCATTATTGGGGCGCATGAGCAACACAACCTATTCTGGGCAATTCTAGGCGCATGAGCACTATGCAGGCGCATCAGTGCTTAGGTGCATGAGTGCTTAAGCGCATGAGCTATTTGGGCACATGAACACTTAGTCAATTCTTGCCTATTTCTAGACGCATGACTACTATTTGGGCGCATGAGGTTTCGGACGTATGAGGACACTTAGGCAGATTTACATACTAGGCGCGTGAACCCTATTTGGGCGCATGAGTAGCCTATTTCACACTTAAACATCATAATTTAGTCCCCAATCATGCTCAAACTTATTCTAAGCTTAAATCATGCATTCTAAGCCTTAGAAACATATTCATAACATCATCAAACATAAACATAGCCCAAAATCAAACCCCACCCGCAACATACACACATACACATATACGGGTATGAAACCCAACTTTTATAAAAAGTTCATACATGCATTTCCAGCCCCAAAATCAATTAAAAACATGTAAAAAGGGGGTTCTAGAACTCACCTTAGTAGTCTCTTCAGGTAAGACTTCCTTCAAACCCGTTTGCTACAAGTTCACACCTAGAAACCCACCAAAATCACACACCACCAAACACATAATACATAGAAGCATGCACCCAAGGATAAAGCCATTTAAGAACATCATAAACACACGAATTCTTACCTTGAATTCGAACCTTTCCTTCTTCTTCTTCAAAGACCCGAATGTTTTCTGCCTTTTTTTCTCCTTCTCTCTCTAAAAATCCAAATGAAATGGATGTTGTGAGAAGGGAGTGGGTGGCCATGCCAACTTTACACAACTTTCAAACTTTTTTGTCCTTTTGACACATTTAACCCTTCAACTTTGGTTAAATAGCTTTTCTTTCTTTTTCTTCACTTTATTCTTTCTTTCTTTGTCTTTTATAAATAACCAAGTGTTACAATGATCTACCACCGGCCATCCACACACACACTGAAAGATTCAAACACCAACACGGTCATTCAAGGGAACAACTTAATTTATGTCAAGTATAGTAAGTCCCTAATTACAATGGTCAGTTGTGATTAGCCACTTACTTTACTCTTCATGCCCCAAGCATTACCTATCCTGACTACATCAGTATCTAAATCTACCAAAAGCACATAAACCACATAACATGCACACATAATACCAGTTATCATTAAAGAAAATACCTGATAGCACGCAGCTACTCAAACTGGCATCCCTCCCTTCCATCCCATTTTCAGTTTAAGTTAAGGTATATTTTGAAATTTTACCCGTTTCACTTAAACTTTGGCCCTGATACCAACTTGTAAGGCCCCGTTCCTGGGACGCTCACAGCTGGTCAATCATCGCACATAAAACATAAAACATACATTTAGATTTGATAAAATATTGTAGCGGAATACATTAAAATCCATTTCATATATTAATGACCGCTTTTGCAAAACAATACAATGTAGTTGACTGTTACAAAATATTACCATTTGCATTACATCATAAAAACGTCATATTTTTATCAAATGGATGCCATCCAAAAATGTCAAGTAGCTGCCTAGCGCCATCCTCAGCAATACTCACCTGCCAACTGGAAATGCATAAAATGTCAGTTGTTGAGTGAGTTCTAGTTTTATAAAACATCATTACCTTTCATTCGTTAAAACATTTTCTTTACTATCGCGCGTGATCACACATCATACATCAAGGTAATAATTATTATCTTCCTCATCGTTCGTTTCGTACATTTCGCACGTTTTTCACATTTCGTACTTATCGCACATTTCGTACATTTATTGTCTTTCCATTTCTATCTAGTGCCTGTCATATGCTTAACACCCCTCTAGAGCACCAAGCAATTCCTCTAGGGTTAAGCGACAAGGACCCCATATCGCACGTACGTAGTGGTCACTAGGACATACTCCCCTTGTGTGTGTGAACGCTTATGGGTTAGCCAAGATCGCACGTTGTATAACACACAGTAATTAGGAAATCGCATGTATTGGAGCAGTCACCAAGACTGAACTCTTACAGTGTGTATGAACCCTTATGAGTTAGCCAAAATCGCACGCTGTAGACACACACAGTTGAGCTAACAAATCCAAAGAGTTGTGAACCTCCTTTCATTTTCTTGCAAGGCTTTTCATTCGTTCGTTCATTATGTTCCACTTTCATTATCTTAAACGTTTCGCTTCTTTAAGATAATACTTTACGTTTGTCAACATATCACACCACGTAAAGTCACGTCATCATACTTAATAAGGAACATAACTTACAATCATACAATTATACATCATCATCAAACATCATCAATCACACATCATCATGCATCAATCATACATACATAACATACCTCATACCTACCATCATGCATAAGCACCAACATCATACATGCCCATCATATCATCTATGACCTCAAAAGTCAGCTTACAAAAATCCCCGGGAACCTCCCAAGTCAAATTCCCCCGAAAATCAGAAAATAAAATAAGTCCTTTCGGGAGCATGCGCCCTATCTGGGCATATGGGCACTATTCAGTCGCATGGCCTTCTAGGCGCATGAGAACACTTAAGCGTATGGACACAATGGGGCGAATGAACACTTAGGCGTATGGACAGTCTCCAGACGCATGGGCACTATGGGGCGTATGGACTCCCAATCGCATAGCCTTCAGTCGCATGACTTTTAGGCGCATGACCTTCAGTCGCATGACTTCCATGCGTATGACCCTCAGTCGCATGGCATTCAGGTGCATGGACTTCAGTCGCGTGCTATTCAGGTGCATGGCCTTCAGTCGCATGACTTTCGGTTGTATGACCTCCAGTCGCATGCCATTCAGCCGTATGGCCTCCGGTCGCATGCCATTCGGTCTCATGGCTTCAAGTCGCATAAGCCTTAGCTGGATGCAGAATGCAGTCTCTTCAAACCTGAACTGCAGAATGCAGTCTCCGAACCTTTTCTAGCCTGTTCTAGGCTTAAACCAACCATCCTAAGCCCTAGAAACACAACCACAACATCATTTGTTGGACCAAAGAACAATGAGCCTGATCAGAGAAACCTCTAAGTCCCACAAGTCATCACAACAGCTGAAGAAGACCTGATCAGCTGTTCTACAAAGTCTGAAGAATACAACTGCTGAAGTATTTCTGAAGTACTGAAGACAAAGACTGAGACAACAGCTGAAGATCTAAAGTCTGAAGACTTCAACAAGTACTGAAGACAAAGACTGAAGATCAACAGCTGAAAGACAAAGTCTGATGTTCAAGTACTGAAGACATCAGCTGATGTTAACAGCTGATGACAACAGCTGAAGAAGACCTGATCAGCTGTTCTACAAAGTCTGAAGAATACAACTGCTGAAGTATTTCTGAAGTACTGAAGACAAAGACTGAGACAACAGCTGAAGATCTAAAGTCTGAAGACGTCAACAAGTACTGAAGACAAAGACTGAAGATCAACAGCTGAAAGACAAAGTCTGATGTTCAAGTACTGAAGACATCAGCTGATGTTAACAGCTGATGACAACAGCTGAAGAGGGCTTCTTCAGTTGTTGTGATGGTTTTTCTTCATCAGTAGTTTTCTTTTCTTTTCAGTAGTTTTATTTCCTTTTCAGTACTTGTAAACAACTGAAGAGGTTGTTCTTCAGTTGTTGTAGTATCAGTAGTTTTATGTTTTTCAGTAGTTGTAAATAAGATGTTTAACACTTAGGAACATTTGTAAGAAGATGTCAGTTGTTGACATCTTCAGTAGTTGTTAAACATTAGTAGTTATAAAAACGGTTACATGTCACTTTCAAGTGACATCAGCCTACGTCATTCTTTCCTTTATAAGGAAGGACGACTCACCTGTAATCGTGCCTTGAGGCCGACAATCTTAATGCAATATTCCTTTTGTCGCTCTAACAACTACTGATCGAATTAGCAAATTGATCATTGATCGATCTAACAATTGATCATTGAAACTGTTCAATCGCTCTAAGTTTGATCGAATTAGCAAATTCGCAAGGATCTGTTATAGAGATTGAGAGTGTATCGCTTCTGGCCGTTTTATTTGAGGTTTGTGTGGTTCTGAGCTAAATTTATTGTGATTTTACTTGAATCTGTCTGAATTTCCACAATGACTACTTCTTCGAATGATCCTTTCAATACTGGATCCTCTACCAAGCCTCCGATCTTGGTGAGGAATGAGTATAACATTTGGCAAAGAAGATTGCTCCATCACCTGTCTGTAATAGCTCAGGTTGTTGGACATCTGTGGTACATGGACCACATAAGCCAATGGTGAATGATCCGGAAACAAACCAGTTGGTTCCAAAGAAGAAGGAGCAATACTCCGATGAGGACAAGAAGTTGTTTGAAATCGATGCAAAAGCCCATGGAATTTTGGCTATGGCTATTCCTAATGAGATTTACTCTGGGCTTCTGCATTGTGAGTCTGCTCATGACCTCTGGAATGCCATCAAAGAACAATTTGGTGGTACTGATGAGGTTTTAGCAAACAACAGGGAAATCCTCGCCCAACAATATGAGACTTTCTCTCATAGAAAGGGTGAGACTCTGACTCAACAATTTGAGCGGTTTTCATGTTTAATCTCTGAATTGAAAATGGTTAAACATGAATATACCAGGAGTCAGATGAACCATAGATTCCTAAGATCACTGCCTGAGAGATGGAACACATATACCATTGTTCTACGCTCAAATGCTGATGTTGATCGCCTATCTCTCACCCAACTTCATGGGAAACTGCTTACATTCGAGAGAGAGATAGAGCAGAAAAGGAAATTGGTTTCATCTGGCAAGCTTACTGAGGATTTTATCCAAGGGAACACTGCCCTGATTGGACATCAAGAGTCAGAATATGCGTCATCTGAAAGCCAGTATGATGAGCATATTGATTTCTCTACAAACACTTCTGAGCCTACCTTTGTGAGTGTTGATAGTTATTCTGCTGGTAGTAATAGTGACAATCTATGTTTCATCATGGATGATCTCAAGGGGATTGCTGATGATGACTTAGAAGAGATGGATATTTTGAGCCAAATGGCCTTGATAAATATCAGATCTCAGAAGTTCTACAAAAGAACTGGAAGGAAATTCCCAGGACTCTCTGGCAAAACCAAAGTTGTTTTGACAAGAGTAAGTTGAAGTGTCATAAATGCCACAGGCTTGGACACTTTGCAAGAGAATGTAGATCATCTGGATCAAACTCTCCTGCACCTTTTGTGACTTTCCCTGGCAATAGTCAACAAAACAGAGGGCAACAACCTGTCAATTCTGGTCATCATCATCAACCACAATCTCCTGCATATTTTGTTCCACAGGGGCCAATGCCATATCCATACCCCTGCTATTACATGCCACAACCAGGCCAGGTTCAAGCACCTACTGCTCAGCAACCACATGCACTCCCTGAGCCTCAACCATCCCAATCTCATCAACCTAATCAACTTCAACAACACAGCTTCTTCACACCAGGAGTTGTTGACTGGAGCAGCTTACCAGATGATGTGTCTGGTAATGAACAACTGCTCTCAGGTGCTGGTCAACATGGTGGTGAGCATCCTTTTGGAAATCTAGCTCTCATGGCTTTGGAATCCTCTGATGGATCATCCTCAAGTACCTCTTCAACACAGGTATCACAGGTATCCTCTGAGGCTAAGGCCAAATTATGTTCTGAAACTTGCATAGCAGCATTTGCCTCTATTAGAGAAGCAAATGTGGCTTTAATCAATAAAAATGTAGAGCTAGAACAAATAATTTCCAAAAATAAAGCTGAGTTTGAGTCTGTGCTGAAAGAGAAAACTGATGAGATTTATAAATTAAAATGCCAAATCTCTGATGATAAGGCTAGGGAGGATGTACTCTTAGAGAAGTACAAAGACCTCAAAGATACTCTTGCTGTCACCCAAGTAGAGTGTGATCGATGGGTACAATCTTGCAAGGGCTTTGAAATGCTTCTTAGTAAGCAAACAGCTTCCAATGTGAAGTTTGGAATTGGTTATAATCACACTGCTCCTCCTACAGATTTTGCTTCAAGAGCAGGAGTAGATCTGATGGAGAAAGTAATGACCAATCCACCTCATCATGTGATTCACTACTTGATAAAGCACCATCTAGTTGAAGTCAGTAGTAATCCCTCTGTGAACCTATCAGCTGATATTGATGGTTCAACTGTTTACAACTCACATGGCAGAGTTGATCACCCAAAACCCAAGTGTTATCCCTAAGAAGTACTCTAGTTTCACTGTCCCTTCAGTTGATGATCAAAAGAAGATGAAGAAGAAACCATGTGAAATATGTGGTCTATTCAATCATCTCACAGATGATTGTTGGTACAAAAAGGGATCCAAAACAAAAAAGGAGAAAATTAAAGAAAACTTGGCTAAAATGAAAACTGAGTTTGAGTCCAAGTTTGTACCGCAGCATCAAATCCTGTTACTCTATTTGTCTAAAAAGAAATCTAAAAGGGAAGGAGTGCAACAGGCAATAGCTGAGGTTGCTCAAAAGAAGATGGTGCAACACAAGAACTCATCATCAAACACCAATACCAATGTGTCTGAAGAGCTGAAAGCTCTTTCCCAGAATCAGACACAGCTGGTAATGATGGTTCAACATCTGTTGGGAAGAGTTAACCAACTTGATGGCCCTATGTTGAAACCCCAGAAAGGAGATCCAAGCCAAAGGATTCCTCTTCTACACTATCTCCTTCACCTCAAGCTATTGTGCCCAATAACCTGTTAGTTTACTATCTATTGATGAGACCAGGCCCAAAACCAAAAAGGTTTGGGTCTCCAAAACTAACTGATTGTTTATTTATGCAGGTTTCCTCAACATGCCAAAGTAGCATCTGGTATGTAGACAGTAGGGGATCTATGCATATGACTGGGAACAACTCACTTCTTAATGACTACTCTCCAGGAAGGAAGGGTTTGTTTCCTTTGGCAATGATGCAAGAGGTTACATCACCGGGAAGGGCTTTGTTTCCAATGGGGAAATAAGTTTGATGATGTCAACCATGTGGAAAATCTCAAGTATAACCTCTTGAGTGTCAGTCAATGTGTGACAAAGGCCATGTTGCCCTTTTCACAAGCCAGAACTGCAGGATTCTGTCATCCAAAGTTCTGAGTTTGATTGACAAGGTATTGGATGCTCACACTCTCCTGAAGGCCAACAGGACAGGAAGAGTGTATGCCTTAGATCTTTCCAAGAAAATAGATCTCAAAGGCCATCCTTGCCTATTTTCCAAGGCCTCTCCTCAAGAATCTAATCTATGGCATAGAAGGCTGGGACATGTTAACTTCAAGAACATGAATCAGCTGATACACCATAGTTTAGTAAGGGGAATGCCTATGAAGGAGTTCAAGTGTGAAAACAACTGCACTGCTTGTTTGAAAGGAAAACAGCACAAGGTTTCATTCCCACCTATTGAAGAACCAAAGTCCACTGCCTGCTTACAACTTCTTCACATGGATCTCTTTGGTCCTGTGAGAGTGATGAGCATGGCAAGAAGAAATACTGTCTGGTAATTATGGATGATTACTCCAGATTTGTATGGACTTTCTTTCTACATTCAAAGGATGAAGTTGCACAGAAGATCATAAACTTTGTGTTGTATGCTGAGAAGCAGTATTCCCTCTCAGTCAAGTGTATTAGAAGTGACAATGGAACAGAATTCAGGAACAATACACTTGATGAGTTCTACCTTCCCAGGGAATAAAGAGGCAGTTTAGTATTCCAAGAACTCCTGAACAGAATGGAGTTGTGGAGAGAAAGAACAGGACCCTCATTGAAGCTGCAAGGTCTATGTTGGCTGATTCTGGACTGCCATTGACCTTTTGGGCTGAAGCTGTCAACACAGCATGCTATGTGCAGAATAGAGTGCTAATAAATCAGAGGTTGATGAAGACTCCATATGAAGTTCTACATCATTTGGCCCCTCTCATTTCATTCTTTAGAGCATTTGGGTGTCCCTGTTTCATTCTCAACACAAAGGATCAGCTCCAGAAATTTGATCCTAAGGTGGATGCAGGGTACTTTGTTGGTTATTCATCAACTTGCAAGGCATACAGAGTCTTCAACTGCAGAACAAAGATGGTTGAAGAGACTCTACATGTCAAGTTCAATGAATCTCCAAAGGACAAGATTCCACAAAGCCCTGTGGAGCTCTTTGATTTGGACATACTGCAATATGTTCCTTATCAATCTCCTGCTGTTGCTCCTGACAACAGTTCATCACCTGGTGTTACTGCTGATGATGATGATGATAGTAGTAATCACCTCTTCAGGTTTAGTGACCAACTGCCTGAGTCCTCTAGACCTGATGCTCCTGTAGCTCCAGCAGCACCATCCACAACAAATGCTGATGAGATTTCTGCATCCTCAACTTCATTTGAGTTGCCACCATCTTCATGGTTTCAAGAATCTGCATCAACATCTGCTGCTGCTGAAGGTCCTACAACACTTGCACAGATTTAATTGTTTACCAAGAGCTGAAAAATCACCCAATGTCTCAAATCCTTGGTGATATCACTGCTGGTGTTTCAACCAGAAGCCAGTTGTCCAATTTCTGCTTCTATGCTCTCTTCATCAGTCAGCTGGAGCCAAAGAACTATCATGTAGCTTTGAGAGACAATGGATGGGTTGAAGCCATGCAGCTTGAGCTTCTTCAGTTCAAGAAACACAAGTGTGGGAGCTTGTTCCTCTACCCCCAGGTAAGTGTGCAATAGGCACTAAATGGGTGTTTAGGAATAAAACTGATGAAAATGGGCTAATTGTTAAGAACAAGGCCAGACTGGTTGTGCAGGGGTTTGCACAAGAAGAAGGTATTGATTATGATGAAACCTTTGCCCCTGTAGCCAGACTGGAGGCAATTAGATTGTTTTTAGCCTATGCTGCACTCCACAATCTTAAAGTTTTTCAAATGGATGTCAAAATTGCTTTTCTATATGGTAACATAAAAGAAGAAGTTTATGTGTGTCAACCACCAGGCTTTGAGGATAATAAGCACCCAGAATGGGTATATAAGCTTGATAAAGCTCTTTATGGGTTGAAACAAGCACCTAGAGCCTGGTATGAGACCTTATCAAACTTTCTTCTACAGAATAATTTCACTAGAGGCTCCATAGATAAAACTTTATTTATTAAGAAGGTGGATCAGCATAAGCTACTTGTTCAAATTTATGTTGATGATATTATATTTGCTTCCTCTGATCCCAATTGTGTGAGGATTTCCAAAACTTAATGCAACAGAAGTTTGAAATGAGTGCAATGGGAGAATTACAGTTCTTTCTAGGTTTGCAAATCAAACAAAAAGCTGATGGAATTTTCATTCATCAGTCTAAATACATAAAAGATCTTTTGAATAAGTTTGATTTACAAAACTGTAAACCCTGTTCTACTCCCATGTGCAACACCACACAATTGGATGTTGATCAGAAAGGTAAAGGTGTTGATGAAACCTTTACAGATGTATGATTGGTTCCTTGATGTATTTAACAGCTTCTAGACTAGATATTATGTTTGCTACATGTGTTTGTGCTAGATTTCAGGCTGCACCTAAGGAGTCTCATCTGATTGCAGTCAAGAGGATCTTTAGATATCTGCAAGGTACACAATCTCTAGGCTTATGGTATTCCACTGGACATTCTTGCAAATTAGTTGCTTTCTCTGATAGTGACTATGCAGGGTGTAAGTTGACCAGGAAATCAACTTCTGGTGGATGTCAATTCCTAGGCAACTATTTGATTTCTTGGCAGAGTAAGAAACAAACATCTGTTGCTACATCTACTGCTGAAGTCGAGTACATTGCTGCTGCAAGTTGTACATCCCAAATACTCTGGCTTCAGAATCAACTTTTGGATTATGGCATTACAGAGACTAAGACTCCATTATTAATGGATAGTGCTTCAGCTCTTTGCATTGTCAAAAATCCAGTCCAGCACTCTAGGACCAAACATATAGAAATTAGACATCATTTTATAAGAGATTGTTTTGAAAAGGGTCTAATTAATCCTATGTTTGTGCCCAGTGCTGATGAGCTTGCAGACATTTTTACTAAGCCTTTGGATAGTTCAACTTTCCACAACCTGGTGTTAAGGCTTGGTATGCTGCAGCTAGAATAAGTGACAACTACTGATGATCTCAGTAATTACTGATGATCATTGGTAACCATGTCTACCCTCAGTAGTTTTTATAACTACTGAAGGCTAAATGCTTTAAGTACTGTACTTTATCTGTTCTAAACTACTGATGTAGTTACAACTACTGAAATCAGTAGAAACAGATAAGTACTGATGTCCTATGAAACAACTGAAAACAACAAAAAGGCTGATGAGTAAGTGTTGAGGACAGTATGAAACAGCTGAAAGGCTATGAATTGACGACAACTACTGATGAGTACTCTCTCTTCAGTAGTTCACAAACTGCTGTTTCTTCATAAACAACTGAAGCAATACCATGTCTTCAGTAGTTTCACAACTACTGATGACTAACACCAAGTCTTCAGTTGTTTACGACAACTGATGGCACAACCAGAGTCTTCAGTAGTTTCACAACTACTGATGACCAATACCAAGTCCTCAGTTGTTTCAACAATCTGAAGTCCAACTTGTCTTCAGTAGTTTTTAAAACTACTGATGTCTAAATCAGAGACTTCAGTTGTTTCAACGTCTGATTGTCAACACCATGTCTTCAGTTGTTTTATAACTGCTGACCACACCAATACCATCAGTCGTTTCAAACCTCTGAAAGTTAATACCACGTCATCAGTTGTTTCAAATACTGATGACTAACACCAAAACCTTCAGTCGTTTCATAACCCGTACCCTATATATATCTGATCCCTCTTTCAGAGTTTTTCATTCTTTCACGACCTAAAATTTCAAAAGCTCTGAAAACCTTTCACCTTCATTAATGGCGACCATGCATCAAGCCTCGACACAACTGTGTCGCGTACCTTACTAAATCGCCCTTCTGGACCAAATTCGATAATGCTATAGATCTTATGGTCCAATCACCACTGCAAACGGCTTCCTCCTAAATCCAATCATTTATGTTGATTCGCTACATCAGTTTTGGACGAATGCAACTGTTAATGGAGAATCTATCCATTCGTTCGTCAACTCTCATAAGGTGGTCATCTCTACTGCTACCATCCGCCAGATATTACTATTGGATGATGCTGCCTACCCTGTTGGATATCCTAAGCGCCAACTTGATCTTTCATTTGGGCAACATGGATATCAAGGCGATCTTAGTGCTTCGACTATCCTGAAGAAACATTTTCCAGATGCTGAACGCTTGATATTTCATATGGTAAATGTTTGCCTGGCCCCGAAGACTTCTTCTTGGGATCAACTGTCTTCTAGATGGCAACAGGTACTGTTCTCTATCTTTGAACAAGAACCACTAAACTTTTCTGAAATAATTTTTCTTGAAATCAAGGATATGGCCACAAAACCACTTTCTAACCGTTGGATACTATATCCTCGGTTTATAATGGCCATAATAGAGAATCAGCTTCATGCTGAGGGACTAGTTGGTCTGGGAGTCCCTGCTTTGGCTGTATTGCCGGAGGTATACTCCCGACACAACACTGACCAAACGCTTAAACAGGCTGCCAAGCTGCGCAACCCACGCAGTTGGAACCACAGCCTCCACTTCCACATCCAAAGTCCCCTCCAAACCCACAAAGAAGAAGCCTAAGAAGGCTACTTAGGGAGTTGAGTCCCCTGAGGATGCCCCTGCTGCACCAAAGCAGGTTATCTCTACTGGAAATAACCCCCCAGTAGAGACTATGACTCCACCAACCGAAGCCGCTCAGGTTCCTCCTCTCAAAAGAAACCTGATGCAACCACTCAAAGGGAAGCCACACTGCTGGGATCCTCCTCACTTGAGGGGATTACCATTGAAGAGCACCACTTGTCCCGGTGCACACTGCTTCCACACCCTCTCCTGATGCAACCGCCCCTCAAAGCCCTACAATTATTGTTGCAAAAGTGCTGACGCAGTTGCATTCCTCACCCCCCACCCAGACACCAATCACTACTGGGATAACCTCAACACCTGAGGGGGAGGATCACAATGCTTCTGTCAACCCACAGCACAAGGGTTATCATGTTCCATCCTAGTGTAGACAAGGAGGTGCGAACTTCTGTGTGAGGCTGCCACTGCCTCTGACTCAGCAAATGACCAGGGTGCAGTTGGTAACATCTTTAAGACCTCACCAGCGGCAACAGCTGATGAAGGACATAGTCCTGAGGCTGGAAGTCCCCAGAACCAAGAACAAGGGGCACATGCTATACTTGATCTACACTCAAGGCATGTTCATCCTGACTCTATCAGGAGGTCAGGTGATTCAGTATCAACTGATGATGACCTGAGCTTCTTCTATGATGTAGTTGCTCAAAACACCATCCTAGAGGATGAGGTTAGCAGACTCAAAGAGCTGCTGGCCAAGATGTCTCAGGATGAAAGTCCATCTGCCACCACAATACACCCACAGATGGCACCTTCTTCTGAAGGTCCCCTACACACTGAGCCAATACATACTTCCAAGCCACCAGCCTCTGCTTTCGGCACTGATTCTCAGGAACAGAACCATCCTGATCAATCAGTTGCTAACCTTCAAAAATCCCTACCTCTCATCACCCATGATCACAGATATAGTGATCAAAGCCATTGATGAGAGGCTTCCTACAATAATACAACCCCTGGTGGAGGAGTTGGTGACCAAATCCCTTTCTACTGCTCAAACCCTTGCACCCAATGCAACCAAAAAGGGGAGAGAGTCAGTCAGTTAAAGGAAAAAGGAAGAGGACAGATGGGGAGAAGGAGAAAGATAGAGAAGGTAATGAGAAGGAGTTGGCTGTGTTTTACGTGTGGAGAAGACTGAGTTTGTAAATGAGAAGGAGAAGGAGAGTGAGAAGGGAGCTGAAGTGAATGAAAGTCAAAAAGACTTTCATGTCACATATCAAAAGAGGAAAGGAGAGTCTGAGAAGGAGAAGGAGCTGAATGATATGGTGAAGAAGCTGGTGCCAACCATAACCGTTCAATGGATAAAATCATTGAACAGTTATATAGGCAGGTTTTGACATCCAACAACTAGACTCCGAGATCAGAAGGTTGGAAACAGAGGAGATCAACTCAAGATGGGCTAGCTATGATGCCTTAGAAAGAGAAAGGCTGGAAATAATGATCAGATTTATAGCTAAATACTTGGGAAGATCTCTGATTGAAATAAGGGCCTGGACCAGGGACAACATCTTGGCAATAACCACCAAGATTTGTTCGTCTGAAGCATACTCCAAAGGTTTAGTGATTGAGGCATTGAATGAAGCTGGGGTTGGGAATCGAAAAGAACTGACAAAATTTACCAAAGCCTCCCTTACAGCCAAAATGCTAAAACAGTCTGAAAAGCCTCTATCCTCAAAATCACTACCTCCACAACCCACTAAAACAACCCCTTTACCCTCTAAACCAACCATCCAACCACAAAACCAAATCCTTTACCCTCAAAACCACTGCCAGTGATGTACCTAGACAAAAGAAAAGAAAGGTACTGAGGCTGATGAAGAAGAAGAGGAGGATGAAGACAGACTGCCACTCTCTGCAGTTATCACTTTGCCTAAGGCTAAACCAATGTCCATCACTCCTGCTTCTCAAATGCATGATGTGATGATAAAGATTGAAGAGGAACAGATGCAAAGACATGATGAGGAAATGCTGAAAAGCATTGACAAAGCATATGCCACATCCTCTTCAATGATTAGCATGAAGAAAGAAGTTTTAAGATTGTACACCCTTGCTAATACCTTTCAATACCAAAGGGAAAAAGTAAGGATATGGCCTGATCCTAGGGTGGCACACGGATTGTCAAGAAAGAAATTCCTTCAAAATACAAGGGCCAAGTGAAGAGGGTTGTCGACGAAGACATCACTGTGGTTCTTGTAGTGTCACCTTGGGAAATCGTAGAAGAGTTCAAGAAAGCCTATGAAGCCAAACAACCACCTCAAAAGATGTTGGAGAACAAAATCATAAAGAAGGGATTGGTTTACAAAAGACTTGAAAACTTCAAACAAGAAGAGCTCAACCTGCTCTTAGAAGGGACTCATCCAGATGAGTTTGCTTATAGACAAATAACCACGGTTGAGCTCAAGAATGGAAAACAGGCCAAGTACATATCTGAAGTGTATGGCCGAGAAGGATTATTTGATGTGTGCCCGAGGTGCTGACAATGGATGAGCAGATCATGTTTCTAAGGGCTTACACCAGGGAATCATATAGGCTGATACACGGGAAGTAGATCTCATGGTTGAGGTAACAGCTCAATGTCCAAGTCCCCAATACAGAGCTCCCAACCATATCATGCAGACAGATCATCAGAGACTTCTTCCCAGGCCAGTGCTGAAAAAGGGTCACTTCTCATCTGATCAAGAGGATAAAAAGACCAATCTATCTGCCAAAATAAGTGGGACTCGTCAATAACTTAGAGGTTTGGCTGCATTGGTTCAGGGGGAGTTTGTTGGACCAAAAGAACCAATGAGCCTGATCAGAGAAACCTCTAAGTCCCACAAGTCATCACAACAACTGAAGAAGACCTGATCAGCTGTTCTACAAAGTCTGAAGAATACAACTGCTGAAGTATTTCTGAAGTACTGAAGACAAAGACTGAGACAACAGCTGAAGATCTAAAGTCTGAAGACTTCAACAAGTACTGAAGACAAAGACTGAAGATCAACAGCTGAAAGACAAAGTCTGATGTTCAAGTACTGAAGACATCAGCTGATTTAACAGCTGATGACAACAGCTGAAGAGGGCTTCTTCAGTTGTTGTGATGGTTTTTCTTCATCAGTAGTTTTCTTTCTTTTCAGTAGTTTTATTTCCTTTTCAGTACTTGTAAACAACTGAAGAGGATGTTCTTCAGTTGTTGTAGTATCAGTAGTTTTATGTTTTTCAGTAGTTGTAAATAAGATGTTTAACACTTAGGAACATTTGTAAGAAGATGTCAGTTGTTGACATCTTCAGTAGTTGTTAAACATCAGTAGTTATAAAAACGGTTACATGTCACTTTCAAGTGACATCAGCCTACGTCATTCTTTCCTTTATAAGGAAGGACGACTCACCTGTAATCGTGCCTTGAGGCCGACAATCTTAATGCAATATTCCTTTTGTCGGATATTTCTCTCTCTATAACAACATTCTTTTATCGCCTTATATCGAATGTTCTTGTTTGAATTTGTCTAATTCTGAGCTATTCCGCTGCTATATTTGTTCAATCGATTAAACCAAGGGCTGAGATCCTAACATCATTCAAGCATCACAAGCCCAAATACGAGCCCTACCCGTTCGCACACACACAAAAACATACACGAACGGGTTCAACATCCACACAACCAAAAACAGTTTAGGCATGCATTCCAGCCCCAAAATCGGTCAAAATCGTGTAAAAGAGGGGTCCTAGAACTCACCTTAGCAGCTTTTTCGAGTGGAGTTCCCTACAAATCCGCTTGACTTCGACTTTTGCACTTGATTCTTCAAGAACTCGAAGTTTTCTCCCATTTCTTCCTCTTTCCCTCTCAAGGCCGATTGAATCAAGAGTATGAGAGACCGGTGTGGGTAGCCATGCCCTTCAACACCCACTCTTCCATAGTTTTCCCCTTTTTGACAAGATTGGTCCCTCAACTTGGACTTTATTTCTTTTTTTTCTTTTTCTTCACTTATTCATCTTTCTTTGGCTAAAGTAACAATTATCATTCTCTAAACTATATATACTTAATACTTACATTTTTTCCATTTGATGGCAATGTGTGGGTTCACCACTAATGTATGCACACATAGAGTAAGAATAAAATTTACCCTCCATAATTAATCTACGAGTGACTAGTTTTTCTCTCCATAAATCCATTTCTTTCGGTAGTTGTTATAATATTGTGAAAATCTTAATGTTTATATTTTAAATTTAGTGACCAAGATAAAACATGTAAGAATATTCGTTGTTATTCAATAACATTTTTTTTATTTAACTTAAAGTATGAGGTAATAGTTAAATACTAACTTAATGATAATGAGGTTATATAACTTTTTGATTAAAGTTAATTTGAAAAGTAATCACCACATAATAAACAAAGATTCATATACATTAGATTACTTTTGATTTTAATAATCCAAAAACTAACGGGGTTAAAAGAACTATTACACTAGACTTGTTAACAAAATCAAAAGTGTGGATTAATACTAGCCAAATTGTTAGTTAAGATTAATACTTGTTACTAGTAACCACCCTCAAGTTATTATTTTTTTTGTTTTGGGATCTAATTAAACAAGTACAATTGCATAATAGTTTGTAGTTATTTGTTTGACTAAAAAAGTCAAACTAAAAGTTGTAATAACAATCAACATTAACATTCAATACTAGACTGAATATACAAGTAGTTTGATTTACCATTTTTAGTTTCATATGAAGTTTTACGCATCTCAAAGTTCAATTCTAACTTTACTTGAGCTCGATTCAACATTTTTCTTTACAAATTAGAATAATGGAATATTATTTTAAATGCGATATAACTATATGGATTATGATGTACTAATTGATAGACGTGTCATACAAATAGAATATAATGATCAATCGATCGACTTCTACAAACAAACTAGAAAAATTTAGTCAACATTTCCATCTTTATATCTCTAATTCTAATCTCATACGTATTCAAGTTCACGATGATTGTCGGTTGCAAAATAAGAATGACTCGTGTAAATACCTTCTTATATCTCACTTATTTATATTTGCTTTTTCATTAGATTAAGTACACAAATGGCCCTTGGGTAAGTTTATATTGCATTTATGTCATAAACTTTAAGAAATTACAACATTGGTCCTAACTATTATAAAATCTTAAAGCTGTGATATAGATGAGTGTTAGTTTTTGGCTTTATTTTTTTAAAAATGACCAATATCCCCATATTATTATTATTGTCATTGTTGTTGTATCCGTGGTTGTTATTATTGTCGTCGTCGTTGTTGTCAATCTCGCCATCGTTATCATCATCATCATCATCTTCTCCTCCCTAAGAAAACCCTAACACCTTGTTTTTCTTCATTGAGCTCACTACCCCCATCACCATACCTCCACTATTACTATCACCTAACCATTGTTGGCTACCACCACCACCAAGGAAACCCCACCACAACGTAGAGGGTTGAGTTTTATTACTTTGTTATGATTGTTAAACTACTACTATTGACAATCTAAAGACGCCAAACAAAACAAACTACAGAGTGCAAACTATGTTTTAAAGGTTATCCTTTTCTAAACCATACTCGATGTTGGTAAATTGTCCGCCTCATGGCATCACGTACGCTCACCACTAGTATATACACATAGTTAAAGTAAGAGTAAAATTTACCTTCTATAATATAGTAATTAATCTATTAGTGACTAAAATTTTTTAATAAAGTCATTTAAGTTTCATGACATCACTACATGTTACGATATTATGATATTATGAAAAGCTTTTATAAATGTTAATTTTTTAAATGAAGTGAACAAAATAAAACATGTATGAATATTGGTTACTATTCAATAGCTTTTTTTCTTTTAATTCAACTTGAAGTATGATGGAGTAGTTAATTAATTACAAAGTTTTTTGATTCTTTGAGTTAATTTAATATGAAAAGTAATCACACATAATAACCAAAATTCATATATATTAGATTTAGATTATTTTACTATAAACATATATTTAACATGTAAAATAGTATCACAAAACAGGCACACGTGACGAAAATTCAACGAATTTAATTTGGAGACTTTGAGTGACTTTAGTAAAAAAAAGTTTTCCCTTGGACTAATAAAAAGTTTTAGAATATATTTGATAAACCGAAGAAAGAAAACCAATTGTGAACTTAACGTACTACACTTTAATGGAATAAAAATAACTATGGTTATTATATCTTCCTTCATTCCACCATCCTCGAGTTATTTTTCAGTTTTAGGATCAAGTTAAACGTTGCAAAATAGTTTGTAGTTATTGTTTGACTATGAAAGTCAAATTAAAAGTTGTCTTTACTATCAACATTCACCACTAGACTTAATGTTTCTTATGAAGTTTTACACATCTAAAAGTTAGTCTAACCTTACTTAAGTTTGATTCAAAACCTTACTTAAGTTTGATTCAAAACCTTACTTAAGTTTGATTCAACACATTTTCTTTACAAAATAGAATATTAAAATGTTATTTTAAGCATAATATGACTATACGGATTATGATATACTGATTGATAAATGTGTCACACAAATAGAATTTTATGATGTATCGATCAGCTACCACCAACAAACTAGAAAATTTCAGTCACAATTATGTCCTTATATCTCTAATTCTGGTCTCATACGTACTCAAGTTCACGATGATTGTCGGTTGCAAAAAAAGACTCGTGTCAATAACCTTATTATGAGTCACTTATATATTGTTTTTCTTGTGTTATAGAAAATTCTTATAGGTCATTTTAAAAGAGTTGTTCTATCGTATTAGATATCAATTTATATTGATTTTTAAATCTATTCACAAATTAAAATAAGATAAGACTACAAATTTAGATGGCACTATATTAATATACTAATTGGCACATGAAGTACGAACTAATTCTTTACTAGGTATCCATAAAATGATATAATCACTTTTTAACAGTCTCCAACGAAGTCTGCCTTGAAGTCATTCCAGTTACGTATAATCGACTAGACCTATAGTTGGATCTATTATTGACGATAAACTAATCCCTTTAATAATTTGGATTGCTTATTATAAAACAAACACTATCAATTCAAAAATATAGTATATAATTTAATCAAACTATATGAAATTCAATCAAACAATACAAAATTCAACTAGACAACACAAATTATAAAATAAATAGTACAAAGTTCAAACAAACAATTAAAATTGTAAAACAAACAACACAACTTTAAAAATAATAGCACACTTGTCACACCCTCAAAATCCATGTGTGGAGTTTTACCGCGAGACGTGTGAACAAACTAGGATCACAGTCACTAGTTACTCAGAACGACATTATATACCATATTTAAAATAAAACCAACCAAAGTTCAAACTTTAAAACAATGCGGAAGCGTTTTGTAAATAAGACAAACCCAGAGTATATGAATGCAATATTTGACAAAACATGCGCCCACCCAAATACGTAAACCCATAAATAAAATCCAAGTGTTATGACTTGACATAAAGTCTTAGAATACATGCTGGACCCGTGATGTGCTCCTAATGGAAACATGAGTTAACGACTCGAGAATAACATATTAAAAATGTCAACATAATGGTTGGTGAGATTAAAAGTTTGTGTTTAACATAAACAATAATAATTTGTATAACATAAGAAGTGCATTGAAATAGATAACTAGTCTATATTCACAAGTAATAACCATAGTGATTTCACGATCGAAGCTGACTGTGTTGCGTCTGTTACCTCCCGTCACAACTTACTAGGTCGTGACGATGTTTTTGTTTAGGACAATATTGCACCCGTTTGACATCGAGTCGCATAGGTGGGGCGTGTCAAACCTAATAGTACTACCCAAGATTTCCTGCTAGTTACCATTATTAACGGTCCGAAAGTGTGAGGACTTTCAAGGTATCATGCACTATGTTAAAACATACACAACTTGTAATAATATAGCGTTTGTGAACCAGTATGCTACCTACCCCAGAAGAGAGTTTATAAAATAGTGGGGGCATGAACTCACCTGATGCACAACGAATAATGACAAGAAAACTGACGATGAACGGAAAGACAACACTTCAAAGGTTACCTAGAACACATATATACATAGTACGTGTACACAGAAAGCTTAACAACCCTAAGTTAACCTTGTTGACCCGTTTGACCTGTTGGTGACATATTAGATCAACATGTCACCAAGTTATCATAATCACATCATCAACCCAAGTTATCCAACGGGTATCACATCATCAACCCAAGTCTACCAAGGTCATCATACAACATTCGATCAACATACAACTCATGCAAAACTCAAACAACCAACATGTTCAACATAAATATAAATACATCATAACCAACAATTCATACATGAAGTCTAATCATGCACTATAAGCCATGTGAAGCCACTCACAACTTTATATCCTAAACCCTGCCAATCCTACTAAGTAGGGGCCTCAGATTCACATGCGTGTATGAAAATCATAATCACATTCATTAACAAGGTTCATTCCAACCAACATACACAATATAGATCAATTCCAATCCTAAACATGATTCCTAGTCATTATTTACAATTCAACATCATGTATGATCACCAATACCTAAATTCTTACATGATCAATCAAGCACCCAAACAACTCAATTAACACATTCCACCACATTAAACATCATCTATAAACATTCTAACATGATCCTAACATCATAAACATGCCCAAATCATCATATCTAATGTTCTTGAAAAATAAAGTTTCCATTTTGGGAAAGAAATCCCCAAAAGCAATCTAGCATCAAATTCAATTATAATTCTATCAACTTTATACATAATCAAGTTCATAGCATTCATTCTAATATGATAATCATCACTAAATCATCAAAATTCCTAATCATCATGCATAAAAGTTTCTACTTTTAGCAAGTTATGATCAACACCTCAAATTCATGAGTTTTCTTGCACAATCCCAGTAAACTAACATCCAAACCTTGTACTAACACCATATCATCATCAAATCATAAATTACAATAACAAAAAGTTTCCTCATAAGGCAATGTATGAACTACATGATCAATCCATGAATTTGTTGCATAATCAACATGATTTAACATTCATACAACCTAACTAATATCATATTAACATCTAATAATCATCAATTTTATTTTTTCATCATCAATTTCAAACTAGGGTTTATCAAGAACCAAAAATCATAAAAAACTAATCAAAACTAACCTTTAAACGTGTAGAAATCAAGAGTTATGCTTGCTAACACCTTGGAACCACTTGGAACTAATCAAGATTGATTACTTGATGTTGTTCTTGCTCAAAATTCATGGGAATGGGAGAGGGGGATGGGTTTCAGCAGCAATAGGGGGTTTGGGGGGATTAGGGTATGATTTTTGTTTAAATATGGTAATGTTTAGTTTTATGCTAATTACCAAATAAACCCAATTGTTTATATTTTATAAAAAGTAATCTTTTTAACACTTTTTAAAAGATTTTAACTACAAGATATAAACATTATTAATCAATAATAATAATAATCATAAACATTTACAATAGTCACACAACACATGAAATATATAACACATTGTCATGTTATCACATAAAATTCACGAAATAAATATATAAAATTCTATAAGTTCATGAATTACATAATCACAACTAATAGTCAACATTATTAAATAGATTATTGTTTTTTATCATTAAGTCACCAACGTTCAATGACAATTAGTGTGTGCTCACGACACATGTATACAAGACTTAACGGAAGTAATAGAGTTTGGTAAAGGAAAATTACCGGATGTCACAACACTCTTAACCTTCTTATGCAAAAACTGGTTTTAAGTTTAACCTTTCCCTATACTAATTTGTATGTAACAAAATAGTTGTTACTTCTAATGAACATATAATACATACATATATAGTCATGTTAACTAATCTATGAAAAATTTGAAAATTAATTCGACAGTACTATATAATAAATAAATAATTAGAGTTATATGTGATTACATTTTCTTTTGCATCCTCAGTTTTTCCCCTAAATTCAATTTAGTCAACAAATTTAATAATTCTACTATTTTATTTACCTCATTTGAGGTAACTAATTTAAATTATCATCTTAATAATTCCACTATTTTATACAATCAAATAACAATTTTGTTTCAAATTTTATTTACATATTTTTTATTTTTATTTTTATTTATCATCAATTAAAAATTTTCATAATTCAATCACACACTTTAATTATTTTCTAATTCTCTTTTATTCAAATTCTAATTAACATGTGAAATAAAAGAATTTATATGTTATAACTGAAATTTTTTAAAAGAAAGACTTTATGAGTGAATAAACTTCATTAAACTTATTATCTTAACACCATATGCAGCTTAACCACATGTTACAAGTTTACTATATCAATGGTTGTGATTTCTTTACTTTTTATAATACTGATCATTTTCCTATAAAATATAATGCAAATAAATATAAGAAAACATAGTAACCGTTTATTTAGAAAATGCTCCTCCTATATAAAGTGAATTTTAGAAAAAATAACACTGCAACTGTATGTTGTTTACAAATATGTTTTTTTGATTTATAAATTGTAGTAATCTCTTTAATTTTTAATATTATAACTTTTTCACAAAAGGTTGTGACTATACATACTCTTAATAATATATTATCTTAAAAAATATTTTATAATTCTTTAATCTTAATCACAGACTATTTAATTTAATAATTTTATTCAACTCATGCAATAAGTCGTTTCGAACCTAGTAAATTTACGTACAATTTTTACTATATAAGAGGATGATTGTTTTGCTAAATTTCTTACAAGAATAACTTGAATTTAAATTATCATTAGTCTTAAAAGAAGTTTAGTCGCCTATGTGTTAAAGACTTTTTCATTTAAGGTAATTTAGTTTTTCTTTTTTTCTTCTTACTATATATTTATGTTACTAGGTTAGTATCCCGTATATTACACAAGTTGAATTAATAAAATAATTAATAATTAATAATAATAATTTATGAAGTATAAAACCACGTTTGAAGATAAAATATGATTCTAATTGCATATCATAGCTATTTCAAGTAAATAAATAATAGATATGTTAAAGACAAATAGATAAATAGATAGTCTAGATACTCATTTATTAAACGGATTATAGTTAGTAATAAACACAAAAGTTACAGTACGATATTTTAATATAAGATAAACTAGCTTTAGTAAACTCGTGTATTACACGGGTTGAATAAATAAAATATTAATATAATACATTTTATTAATTATAAATAATATTATAAGATATGTTATGATTGAAATTACGTATTAGCAATGATTATAACTAATTAAACAGTGACATCAACTTTTTAAAATTTTTGTTTTTAAATTTTTTTCCAATAAAATAATAATATTTTGTTATAAAACAAACCATATAAAAATGACATTTTTAAAAAATTTCATATTATATTTCCCAAATTAATAGTTTTTGGTTTTAAAAATTGAACTTAAAAAACAATTTTTGAAATATTTTGTATTTTTAAAAATGTTTTATTATTTATATTTTATAATTTTTTTGTTTATTTAGAAATAATATTAATAAATAGATCTTTTTTAATTTATTAAATACAAAAGAAAGTTAAATAATATTATTAGTAATTAAGGTAATTATTTAAAATGAGAGAGAGGCGGAAAAATTTTGATGAGGATGAGTGTGGTGATGACACGTGGCACCTCAAGTTACTTTTTTATTAGAGTAGTAAGACAAGATAAGATAATATATAAAATTATATATACGTACTTGTTGAAGAGATAAAACAATTATACTATTTTTAAATCTCTTATATAATAGCTTTATTTTTAAATATTTATTTTAAGATTTTCTTATATAAATTATTGTTTATAAAAAACTTGTTTATTAAAAACATAAGTTGCTATTATTCTGGTTGCTTTAATAAAACTACTTTTAGAAAATTTCATATTTTTTATAATTATTTTAAAAAATGAATGATTTAAAATATTTTGTTTCAAAAGGTTTAATGTTTTAGAAAATATGTGAGTTTTAATTTTCTTAATAAAATTTATTTTTAAAAACATAGTTTGATTTTAAAAAAATATAGATGGGAGAAAAAAATGTATCAATTGATCAAATTAATTTTTATAAAGAGAGAGAATATGTTTGAGTGTTTAAATTACTTTAATATTCTTTTGGAGGAAAATAAAATAAGAATGTTTAAAAAATAACAAGTGTAAAAGATGTGATTTAAGAAGCTTACAAATGAAAAAAGAAATATTTTTTATTAATATTTATAGATTATAGTTTGTGATCTTGATAGGCTTTGGTGTTTCTTCTCCAACAAAAAGAAAGACGTGAGGCTTTTGAACAAACCATTCAATTCAAATCTTTTTTTAAGGAACAAGACAATAAGCAATTATAACATACCATATTAAGCCTCAAGAGGTGGTAAACTTTCAAATGAAAAGAACCATACTATTTATGGTTGGAGGTGAGACATTTGACTGGATCACCTTGCTCTTGAACAGATAAAAATAGCATGCACGCCTCCCCGAATGACACAAGATTCATTTAAAACAATTTTTTTCAGGAATTTCAGCAAGATGAATATTGTCATCATATAAAGACGTGTATTATATAAAGGACACGTGTATTATAGAACATAAAGTTTGAAAATATTATAAAACTAGGTTAGTATCTTGTGTATTACACGAGTTGTATAAATAAAATAATAAATAATTAGTAATAAAAATTTATGAGTTATAAAACCATGATAATATAACTATGATTATAATTGCATATGAATAGCTATTTCAAGTAAATAAACAATATATAGTTTATAGATAGATAGATATATAGATATATAGATAAATAGATAGTCTAGAAACTCATTTTTTAAACGTATTAGTTAGTTATAAATACGAAAAGTTACAGTATGATATTTTAACATAAGATATATATACGTATTTGTTCAAGAGATAAAACATTATATTATTTTTAACTCTCTTATCTAAATAGTTTATTTTTAAATATTTGTTTTAAAATTTTCTTATAAAAATTTATTGTTTATAAAAATCTTGTTTATTAAAAACTCAAGTTTTTAATTATTCTATTTGTTTTAATAAAACCATTTTTAGAAAATTCCATATTTTTTATAATTATTTTAAAAAATGACTAATTTAAAATATTTTGTTTCAAAGGTTCATATTTTAAAAATTATATGAATTTTAATTTTCTTAATAAATTAAAACTTATTTTTAAATAGTTTGATTTTTAAAATGTAGATGAGAGAAAAAAATATATTAATTGACCAAATTAATTTTTATAAAGAGAGAGAAATTGTTTGAGTGTTTAAATTACTTTAATACATTTTTAAAAGAAAATAAAGTGAGAATGTTAGAAAAATAACAAATGTCAAAAAATAATTTAAAAAAATAACAATTAGCAAAAGAAACCTTCTTTTATTAGTATTTATAGATTTATATTGCATAGCATAATAGAAAACCCAATCTTTTGAGTTTTCTACTAGACTACTAGAGATGAGATGTATAATTACATGTTTTCAAAGGTGATTTTAGTAAACTAAGTACATGGCTAATAAAAACTTCATGCAAAAACGAGAGTTTACATAAATATATACTTTTAGTTCATAATAATAATAATAATAATATATAATAATAATAATAATAATAATAATAATAATAATAATATAATAATAATAATAATATAAATCTAAATCTTTGAACCATGTTATTTTTTTAAGATATACATCTAGGTTTTTAACACATGTTCTCCCTACAATAAAAGTTAGAAATTGATATATTATAATACTTTTCTTAATAAAGGTCAATTTACTAATATATTAATGAAATTAACTTTTTTCTAAAAATAATAAAATGTTTCATTAAGATTCTTTAATGAGAGTTAATTTGTTAAAATTTAATTTAATTTCCAACTAACTATTGATAAAATAAAAATACTTTAAACATCATATTTTTTAAGAAAACATTTTAAAAACATTAATATTCACGAAATTAAACTCAACTACAACGAACAATTGTTCACAATAAAACAACATCTCCGTTTCAATACACATCGTTGTTCTATATTCTCAAGTCTAGGTATGTTTTACTTTACAATAAAAGTTAGAAATGAATATATTATAATAGTTTTTGTAATAAAGGTCAATTTACTATTATATTAATGAAATTAACTTTTTTCTAAAAATAAATAAAATGTTTCATTAAGTTTTTTAATGAGAGCTAATTTGTTAAAATTTAATCTAATTCCAACTAACTATTGTTGAAATAAAAAAACTTTAAACATCATATTTCTTAAGAAAACATTTTAAAACATCAATATTCACGAATTTAAACTCAACTATAATGAACAATTGCTCACAATAAAAAATAATTCCATTTCAATACACATCATTGTTCTATATTCTCAAGTCTACGTATGTTTTACTATCTCACAATTTCATGTTCACGCATACAATATTCACTATTTTAACTCATATAACCCACAAGTATTTAGTCTATCTATACTAATAAAGTAAAATAAAATTTTACCATATGTTATCTTCTCACACTCTTCTTGTCACATGTCAACTTCTCATATCATCTTTGTCACATTTCATCTTTTCAAATTATCTTTTGTCACATGTCACTAGCATAAAAAAAATAACCATTCAACAATCATATTAAATGTTAAAGATAATATTTATATTTTTCCCAAATTATAAAACACATATTTATTAAAAGTGTACTTTTATTAAATAAATAAATAAATATGACTTTTTAATACAGAGAATTTTTTTCTAAGTGACGTTTAAAAAACTAGTTTAAAATATAGAATGTTTAGAAAGCATTTTATAATAAAATTTTTTTAAAGACAAAAGTTTAAAAAAATATTATTATTACTTTATTACTTAAGATAGTTGATTAGAATCGTATTTTTCTAAAAAATTATTTTATAATTTCTAAATATTAATTGCTAACTAATAATTTAATATTTTAATTAAATCCGTGTAAAACATGGGTTTTTAAACTAGTAATAAAATAGTAATATTAATACAATAGTAACAACAACAGCAGCAACAACAATAACAACAACAACAATAATAATAATATTATTATTATTATTATTTCGTATAACCAATGCGAATGTATGTTAAGTCTTGTTGTCTAGGATAGAAAAGGACTTTTAGATACTATAATAGAACATAGTATGATGTATTTAAGTAAGAAAGTATAATATTGACAAAGCTAAGTAACAAGTAAATACATGAATATGTACACAACTATAATTAACAATGTGATAATATGCGTAGAGTGACACTAAGATTGTCTAGGTGTTGAAAGTATTATACAACAAAAGATGAAAGATATGATAGGTCTTGTATGTACGCAAGAAAGGTAAAGAACAAGTAAAAGATGAAGGCTTACTATGGGTAAGAAAGGGACATATGTAATAATATACGAAAGAGTATGGTTGCATGTATGTGCATGATATAGGTTATAGCCAAGTCATACCTATGTTTAAGTAATGAAACTGTGTAACAATATGATTATGGTGTTAAAGCAAGTCTTGGCTATGTGCAAGAAATGGGTCATATAATGATATGTCAAAGATATATGAATTTTTAGGTCTTGTCCAAGGACAAGAAAGATAAGATTGTCTTGCTAGGTTCAAGAAAGGGGTTAATGTTCTTAATTACAATAAAAAAGAGATATAAGTCTTGTTAACGTGACAAGAAAGGGATACCAAAACTTGCAAGAAAGGAGTAATAATAAGTCTTGTATAGTTGCAAGATCGAGAGATTGAGAGAGAGAGAATAGTCTTGCTATATGCAAGAAACGGTTAGTAGGATCCCATACTGAGAAAGTAATGCTTACATTCACTAATAGTTTTAATGACTAATAATGTTATAAGAGATTATGAACAGTCAATATGTACAAGCTATTGTATATTCACATATAAGAGAATTATGAACAAGTGAAACTAAAGTGTGAATAAAAAATTGTAAAGATAAATAGCCCAAATAGTAAATAAAATAAAGCCATCCAATAATGATAGGATGGTTGTTTACAGTTTTGCTTCATTAGTGAAAGACAGTTATATTAAAGGAATGATAAAGTTTTACTTTTGTAAAGTTAAAAACTAGATTTCACTTAACAACAATGAACTTTTATATGCATATTAGTATAACGAGTAATTGACAAGAAAGATAATAACTTGGCATAGATTAGAGGCTACGTGGTGTCTTTCAAAACAAGCATCCAGACATAGTTTTTATGTTTAAGGTCAAATGTAGTCAATGTGTTATGTAATAACTTAGTTTTAAATAAAGTTAATTTTACGTTGCTTATGATGAACAAAAGTTTAGCTTAAGGATTATGTTTCTGAAGTGAAAATCCAATTTTAAGTTACAAGCGCTATTGTATAGGAATGTCGTCGAAAATTGAAATGTCACCGGAAGACAAGCAAACGTTGTTGGATGAACTTTCACTCAAAAATGTCGCCTGATGAATTTCTTCATGAAATGTTTTCTTCTAGATGTGATTTTCTTTCAAATTTCTTGTACAATAAGTCCTAGATATATATTGTTGTATGTTCTTGTAAATATGATGAAAATAAATGTTGATGTGATGAGTTTTTACTTTAGGTTTACTTTCTGACTCTAGAAAATTTCAAGATCTACTTTTTCTCTTTAAAAGTTCTTTAAAAATCCTCAAATCTTCAAGCAAAGACATTCAAATCAAGCAACCATAGCTCTGATATCAATTTCTTAATCCCAAATCATTCTCTAATGAGTCTTCCTCAAAGACTAATGACTATTTATAGTCCTAACTATTGCAATAAGCTAATTACAATCAACTTCTTATAAATTTGACTAAAAGTGTAAAATATTAGACAAAATATATTTCTTCAACCGAGTGCAAACTTCATCGTTTACAACTTGAATTCAGTTCGTCAACTATTCGTTAATATAACATTGTTAGTCTAATATAAGTACAAAACTAAATAACGGGGGATGATTATCCAAATTTTTCACGAGTGTTGACGTTTTTGTCAATTTAGCTTACATTCAAAAGGTCTTACTTGATAGAATCGTGTTTTTGATTAAGCTGAACTTCTTAATGTTTGGTTGCTTCTTATTTTGTTAATTCCTTCCTATCAGTACACAAATTTTATCTAGTCTCACACTTAATTGGATAGTAACACCTCTAATACGGTACACTCCTTCCCAGTGTTATCGATATGATTGGTCGGCTAGAGAGCAAGACTGTTCTTATTCAAAACGAGATCAAAACACTAGTTCAAAGTTTAGCTACGAGTTCAAAGAACCGCCACGATTTGGAGTTGAGAGGTTAGGGATGTAGTTTAAAGGTCTAAGTGTAGAGATTGAAGTTCGAAGGTCAAAGGTGTACATCACGATCACCTTGATGCAAAAAAGTTGTAACTGAACTTTGATGTATATCATCATTACCTAATTGATATAAAATTTTCCAAAAAGGAAAAAGAAGTTGTTCCATTCGTCCATTAACTGTTTATATAGTTAATTAATGATAAATGATGTTATCTCATACATAATATTTAAAATAGCTTGCAAAGAACTTTTAATTCCAAACTCAAAATATTCTATTTTGGTGCCTTTTATTAAATTGAATATCCAATATTTAAAGAAAAACAAGATTAAGAAACGTATGAATCAAATTCAAAGTTGTAAGTATCAAGTACGGTTAAGATTGTAAGTTTCAAGCATGGTTAAAATTGCAAGTATCAAGTAGGGTTGCTATTGTGGAGTAAAACTAAACCTAATGGAGCATTAAATTGATAAAGTTTAAAAAAATGAAATTATCAAAGAAATATAACTCATAGGTTGTGCAATTACCAAATATATAAACAATGCAAGAAATGAAAATTAAGAAATGGATTTCAATAAGATGCATATTTAAAGCCTAATCACAACTTAAACCACACAATTATTTATAAAAATAAAAAAGATGATGCAATGGATGGATCGGGTTAACATAGGTTGTATTGGATTTTAAGATATTCTAAATAAGTATTAAACATGCTAGTGGGCTTACATGCTTAAAACCTTTAAACCATTTCAAAGTTCATGGCCTCGTAAAAGTGTAATGATATTACCTCTTTAAGATGATCGATGACCTATATTCTAGGAAACGAATACGTTTACTTACTTGCGTAAGGGAGGGGTAGGAATGGTTGCATTGGACCAATTGAATGTTGCTATGTGCCAACATGACATTTTGCTTTTGCGTGATCCTGAAATTTAGATTCATGTGGTCTAACTGGATATGATTACTTTAACTATTTAGATTTGACCAATGAAAATATGACACGTGTGATTGTAGTAACAATAAAAGGTGACCTGTTAGTAGTCATAGATGTATTACATAGGGCAAGGTCACAATGCTAAGGTAATCATCACATTCTCGAGGAGGAATCTTTTTTATATATTAACAAGAAATTCTTGATAAGCATAAGTGTTCGAAATGATCTAGCTAGGTTAAATAAAGATTACATATGAATCGCATACCTTCAGGAAGGTTAAGGGTGACAGTATTACATATTCATTTAACAAATATTCTTAACGTCACCTGGTTTCATAGTGTTGTAATTGCTTCTTGTATATATACACATTCCTTTTGCATACTCTTAATTGGATAGTAACACCTTCAATATGATATGTTCCTTTTTTTGTCAACGTGACTCATCGGCTGGAGCAAGACTATTTTTTTATTTTGTATAGAAAATATACATACTTGTACTATTTTACAACTAGTTTAGAGTTTAGCTATGGTCCAAAGTCCAACCACCAACTTAAAGGTTAAAAGTTAGGGTTCAAAGTTCATAGTTTGAGAGGTCAAAGGTTGGAGTTCGGGGCTTGAGTTCGAAAGTCAAAGGTTGGAGGTCTTTGTCGTGATTTAACTAGATTATAACTTTGAATTGTTTAGATCTGACTAACATAAATATGACACGTGTGGTTGTATTAACAGTATAAAGTTAGCTTATAATAATACCAATAAGATATTATGTTTATATGTTTTATTGACTTGTATTTTCTATTTAAAGCACTATGCAAGGTTCTTAGGGTTTAGACATTTTCATAAGCCCTGGATGTGTTACCTAGGGCAAGGTCTAGAATGCTAAAGAAAATATGCATTACTTAGGAAATATCTTTTGATTATATTAACAAGAAAGTCTTGATATGCATAGGTTATATGACATGCTTTAGATAGGTTAAGGAAGATTGTTGTGTCAAGGTATTCAATATCCGTGATCTTCTTTGTATATTTGTTTTCAAAGGTAACTTTTCAAGTAGAACTCAACATTTAGATTAGTAGATTATCGACCTAACACAAATATCAACTTAATAAATTTTAATATCTTAATATATTAATTATTTAAAATTATTATCTGATAAAGATAACAATGTCTCAATGAAGACGTATGAAAAATAACTTTTAGAAGAAAACTGGTTATGGCAAGAAAGGGGACCATCAGGGATAACTGACAGACGTGATGAAAGCACAAGAGAATCAATCAATAGGAGGAAAGATATCAACATCAGGTGATCAGATTAGGGTTTTAAAAAAAAGCTGAATACCCGAATCAACTATAAGTAGGAGTTGATATCAAGTACAACATTCATTCACACTTAGTACGAAAAGGTGCGGTATTATTCCATTGACATCTCTTAATACAATAGTCTTTGATCATTTGTTAGAGTTTTTGGACTATTCACTCAAAAAATGGAGAGCACTGATATATTTTATCAGGCCAGCTTACTTTAAGCGTTTTTAGTTGTGAGTTTTACGTATTCATTTAATAGATCGATATTCTCAATATCATGTGGTTTTCTTATCAGTGTAATTGCTTTCTATACATGTTCCTTTTGCATTCTCTTACTAAATTATGTAGTAATACCTCTAGTATGGAATGTTCCTTCCCTATTGTGTGGCATCATTGTTTGGCTAGAGTCGAACACCTATTCTCCGGCCGTCGGAGCCGGCGATGGTTCCTCCTAAACAACTTCTCTTCACCATTGAGTCGACGATGTTGGGATCCGCTCCGTCACCGTCGCAAAGAGTTGAACTCATCCATGCTATTCGTCACTCTCTCCTCTCACTCAGATCTCTCTTGTCATTTCCGGTACCAATTTATGATATTCTTGTTGTATAACTATCTGTATCGTGTCATGTATGTATGTATGTATGTATGTATGTATGTATGTATGTGTATGTATGTATGTACGTATGTATGTATGTACGTATGTATGTATGTACGTATGTACGTATGTATGTATGTATGTATGTATGTATGTATGTATGTATGTATGTATGTATGTATGTATGTATGTATGTATGTATGTATGTATGTATGTATGTATGTATGTATGTATGTATGTATGTATGTATGTGTTGTTATTGTTGCATTAATGGAGATCATGTGTGATAAGAGGTTCCTAGCAAAACTAAAGGGAAAACTATACAGAATGGCAGTACGTTCAGCTATGTTATACGGAACAGACTGTTGGGCCATAAAGAAATCGCACCAGAAACAAATCGAGGTCGCGGAAATGCGAATGCTGAGGTGGATGTGTGGCCACACAAGATTTGATCGAATAAAAAACGACGTGTTTCGACAGAGGCTAGAGGTGGCTGGTATCACAAATAAAATACGCGAGGGAATATTAAGATGGTTTGGGCACGTAAAGCGGAGGCCGATGCTAGCACCAGTTAGAATAGTAGAGAACATCAACGTAGAGGGTAGGAGGAGTAGAGGTAGACCTAGGTTGACTTGGGATGAGGTAATTAGGCGAGATATGGTAGACTTGCACCTCTCTGAGCACACGAGGATAGGAGTGCGTGGAGGCGTAGAATTAAAATTAAGGACTTTTAGTGGGATATGTGGGTAGGAAGGGTAGTCGTAGACTAAGTTGCGAGACCCCTGTTTTCTTCAATCTGCCCTTTCGCGCGTTTCTTGACGGGTATTTGTTGTACTCAATTTCTCAGCTTTTATGTGATCTTTATCTGTGTGTTGTATGCCGTATATTATAATTGCTACGGTTATTGTTTTCCTTTCTGAGTCGGGGTTCTCTTCGGAAGCGGTCTCTCTATCTCCCCAGATAGAGGAAAGACTCGTCACCAACTACCCCTCCCAGACCCTGCTCTTGACTGGGATTTACCGGGTATGTTTGTTTGTTTGTTTGTTTCATTGTTTGGCTAGAGTAAGACTATTCTTTTGTTTCTTAAGGAAAGTATAATTACCTTGTTCTCTTGAAAAACTAGCTTAGAATTTAGCTACGAGTTCAAAGTCTAGCCACCAATTTAGAGTTTAGGTGTAAGGCCCCGTTCCCGGGACGCTTACAGCTGGGTTCTCATTGCACATAAAACATATAATTACATTTGTATTTAATAAATCGCAGCGGAAAACTAAAACAATCTTTCATTTCCACGTAAATGCTTTTGCAAATTAATACAACATTCATTACAAAATAGCTTGTTTGCATTACAATGCAAAAAACATTAATCAAAAGAATGTCATCCCCAAAAGAGCTGAGTAGTCGCCCGTGCCATCCTCAGCAAACATTACCTGCCAACTGGAAACACACCAAAGTCAGCGTTGCTGAGTGAGTTCTAGTTTTATAAATAAAACATACTTTACTTTCATATAAAATCGTTCGTTACTTTTACATGATCACACATCGTAAGTACACATAGATAATATCATTATTATCTTCTTCATTCGTTCATTCGTTCTTTCATTACCTTACCTGCGCATCGGACGTCATCCATACCAATACCATGTGCTACACCCCGGTTAGTCGTAGCTACCGGGCCGAAGTCAACAAATGAACAGCTAAACGTATGCCATGGTACTAGGAGTAACCATCAGTCTTAGCTACTGGGCCGAAGTCAACAAATGAACAGCTAAACGTATGCCACAGTACTAGGGGTGAGCGGTAGAGGTTCTACATTCAGGGTCAATCACCAAGAAGGACCCGTTATCCAATGTGTGCAAGACGTTTCATTCGTTCATTAATACATGCATTCATTCATCAGGTTCCTCTTTCTTTATCTTTCACTTTACGTTACATAATACTTCGTTCATTCATCATAATAGGTAAAGCCATAGGAAAGATATTATACATCACACTAAGGAACATTAACATGCATCAACATCACATCATACAGGGCAACATCATACATACATAACATACAACATCATCACCCTCATCATGCCCAACATGCTTTCTAAGACCTCGATCGTCATCTTAAAAACTCTTATGGGAACCTTTACATCAAAACTTACATCTGTACCTTCCCCCGAAAGTCAGAAGTCATTCTACACCTTCCTCGGGTTCAACAGCCCTATTCGGCGTATGGACACCCTTCAGTCGCATTGCCTCCATGCGACTGAACATCAGGCGAATGAACTAATACGGATGAACACCTATGCGAATGAACATCCAGTCATGCGAACGGTCAATGCGGATGAACACCTATGCGACTGGTCCTTCAGTCGTGCGAATGGCCCTTCAGTCGCATGACCCCCATGCGACTGGCCCTTAATCGTGCGAATGAACCCCATCGCACCCTAATCGGCCGTATGGCCTCCATTCGGCCTCCAGTCGGTCGCCTAGCCCTAACTGATGCAGAATGCAGTTCAACCCGACTGCAGCCGAGGGTTTTCGGCCTCCAAACTCATCTAAACCCATTTTAAGCCTAAATCGACCATCCTAAACCTTAGGGATGCATACCATAACATTAACCAAGCACAACCAAGCAAGAATTCAAGCCACAAACGCATCATACATACACATACACATACACAAACGGGTCAACTTACACCCATACGAAAAACTCGATTTCAGATGTTTTCCAGCCCCAAATCGTTTGAAAACAAGTAAAAGAGGGGTCTTAGAACTCACCTAAACGAGCACAACGACAAGAGCTTCGATTCGGCTTGCTTCACGACTATTTTGGCGACCCGAACCGACCCGAACCGGCACTTTTCCTCTTTTTTCTCTTCTTTCTCTCTTCTCCCCTTTCTTTGGCTGATTTGTGAGTGTGGGGGAGAGGGTAAGGGCTGCCCTCTCCCTTATATACTCCCCCTCACCCGACTTTCTTTCGTGGGCGAGTTTGGTCCCTCGACTTTGGATTTTATTTTCTTTTCTTTCTTCACCGGCTTCAAAATAATAATATTCGGGTGTTACATTAGGGTTCAAAGTTCGTAGTTTGAGGTCATAGGTCAAAGGTTAGAGCTCGGGGGCTCAAGTTCGAAAGTTGAAAGTCAGAAGTCTACATTGTGATCAACTTGATGTCGTAGAATTGTAATGTTAATGTATGTCAACAAAATCTAATTGATGTAAAATTTCTAAAAGGTTAAAATTGTCTTGTATGTCTTTAACCTTTTCAATTGTTAACTAATGACTTTGGTTATGGAGAACATTTAAAATAGCTTGTTATTATGATACAATAAAGAATTTCTTAACCCAGAATCAAAGTATTCCATGTTTGTACAAGAGATTAAATTAATATCTAAAATGAAAAGAAAAACTAAATTAAATAAGGTATGATTCATTGTCCTAAGTTTCAAGTAAGGAGTTTCTATTGTTAAATATAAATGAACCAAGGGAGCACTACACTAACAAAGTATTTTTAAAAAAATGATGTGAACAAAAAAATTGAAATCAAATGTTGTGTAATTTCCAAACCAAATCGACAGTGCGAGAAATGAAAAACTAAAAATCGTATTCCATACTAGTATATAAAACCTAACCATTACTTAATCATATTTTATCGGTACGAAATACAAAAGATAAAAATGCATCTTAATACGAGTTTGTTATTATTATTGTTATATTCACAAACAATAATGTGAATATTCACATTTTCGTTTATTGGTTTTAGAGTTTGTACGAACACTTACACATTGGAACTGAAATCTAAAAGAATTAAAATGCTAATAAATGTAATATTTTCAATGACTAAAAAGTTATTAGAGAATCTTGATATAAAAAAGTTGTTAAACATAGGTAATTATAGAACGGTTTATAAATCAAGGTTGATTTAAGGTGACCCAAATTCTTTTAGGAGGTTCCTCACCGACATGTGACCTAAATCATGTTTATCATCATTTACTTTGTGAGTCTTACAATTTACAAAAGCACATAAACCATTAAAGACATTAAAATGGAGTTAAAGAATGAAGAAATTATGAAAATACAGCTGGAATTCGCCTCTATCTTTCTCTCTCTGACTTGGTGTCTTTCTTCACATTTTTACACAACCAAAAATAAATTAAAAAACAATAACAATAAAGTCATAAAATAGAGAAAAAGTCAAAATAAGGGGGATCGTCAGCAGCCTAAAGCCCTTTGCACCCTTCTTAAGGACTCAAATTGCAAAAACTGAAGAGCAAATAGCCCTCTCTTGAGCGGTTATAAATCCCATTACAAAACCTAGAACACTTGCGTATCGATTTCATCAGCCCCAATTTGAGCTTGTGTGTGTTGTTCTTGTGATGTTTGAGTTGATTTTCGATCGTTGAGTTCAAATTCAAGACACCCATTTGGTAATTCTTCAAGAAATGCTTTAAAGATTGTGATTTTGGTGATGGGGTTGGTGGGTTTGTTGATATGATGATGGGTTTGGTTGATGATCATAAAATTTGCTGTTTTTTTGTATTTTATTTGTTACTTATTTGGTATTTTTTTGGTGTGACTTTTGTGCAGGTTGTGAAATTGAAGGTTTAGGGAGGCAGAATTTACTAAAAATGGGTAATTTGTGCTCCAATACTGCTTCCAAGGTGACGATTGTTCATCCATCTTTCTACTTATGAATTCAGTTTCATGATTTTTGAAAGTGTGTTTTGTGAATTTTAATGTTTAATTTGAATTTAAGATGATTAATTGAGTAGTTTTGATTTGGGAATTTGATTTTTATGATCTTTATGTAAAGGGGTTTCATTGTTCTTATGTAATTAGATTTAAATTGTGTGTTATTCTGTTTATATGAATGACCAATAAAGATTTCAATTTTGACCAAGTTACTGTGGTTCAAAGTGAAGGTGTTAGATGCATGACATTGTGTGATTTTGAACCCATGTAACCCTCTTTGAAGCATGAGGTGTTTAAAAATTTGGTTGATCGGTCGTTATTTTCGTTAGAGATTCTCTAGTTGGTGTTCCTGATCGTTGAGCCGCAATTCCAGCGGTTTCGTATCTAATGAGATCACGACTATTGTCGTTTTACGGTCGTGGTCGTGGTCAAAGTTGACTAATTTTCAAAACAATTTATGTTATGTTCATTTTTGTGATCAAGTCTGTATTTTGGTGCATTTAAAACGCGAAGTTGATTGTCAAAACTTTTTTCACGAGTGTATTGATCGTGCTCGCCACTGGTTCCTGGAATCATTGTTAGAAGTCAACGACTGACTTCTAAGATCAATGTATCCGGTGAGCATGGCTTTTGGTTTAACTATCTTTTTTTTTCTTTTTTGTGAATCTGATAGCTGTGACCCGCAATTATTGAGCTGTGATTCTAACACATTATGAACTTTCCTTTTCATTGAGACCATGTTTAATGTCGTTTAACCATCATGGTCAAAGATAACATTTTCTTTATGTGAAATGTGTCATTGTGTTATTTAATGTGTTGCATGTAACCAACTAATTAAGTAACAATCTTAGCGCGTGTTTTGCATGCTAAAACATTGACTAATTAAGTAACAATCTTAGCGCGCTATGATACACAACAATTTTGAAAACCATAAGTTTACAATTATGTGATTAACAAAATAAAGCATTTTTTGTTGTTGCCTTCAGCTTGAAGATGGTCAAATAGTCGATGGCTCAGGCAAGGGGCAAGGCCAAGAAGGGTCAATCAAATACGGTTTTTGCCTAGTTAAGGGAAAGCTAATCATCCTATGAAGATTATCATGTGTCTAAATTCACTACTCATCGTGGACATGATATCGGGTTTTTTGCTATTTATGATGGTCATCTAGGGGATGATGTGCCTTTATATCTTCAAAAGAATTTATTCTCCAATATCATGAAGGAGGTGAGAACAACCTACTTTTAACTTCAAATTTTGACTAAAAATATAGAATTCAAATAAGTATATGAATGTTTATAATCTCATTAGGAAAGGGCTCTTAAATGTTTTAATCGAAAAGATTTTACAGAAGACAACCATTAAGGTTTATGATCATTAATTTTTTGCACAAGATGTTTAATTTGGGTCATTGCAGGGTGAGTTCTTGAAGGATCCACACAGATCAATTACAAGGGCCTATGAAAGAACCGACCAAGCGATTCTTGCTCACAATCCCGAGCTTGGAAGAGGTGGGTCCACTGCAGTGACAGCTATGGTCATCGATGGTCGTAAGTTGTGGGTAGCAAATGTTGGTGATTCTCGGGCGGTTCTTTCAAAGAGAGGGCAGGCAATCCAGATGAGTACTGATCACGAGCCCAATAACGAGAGGGGCAGTATTGAACATAGAGGTGGTTTCGTCTCAAACATGCCAGGTGGTCCTTTTAGATCCTTAAATTAGTCTTCTTTTGGTTATTTGTAAGGTTTATCATTCATAAAAGTTCATTACCTTATTAAGTTATTATCTTAATTAGCAGCATACTTTGCTTACCGACACTAGCTGAGGTAACTTGTATGACCATTTTAGTCAAGCTTGAGCTTTAATGACTCGTGTTTTTACACGGCCATAAGATGTTAGGAGGTAGGAACCGAATAAAGTTGGCTAAAAGTAGAAATACTAAAAATAGAAGTTTTACAATAATAGTCTTGCCTTTTAAATAGTTGGTTAGTAGGTTGTTTGCAGCTATGCATTAACAACTTTTAATCCATTTGACCCATTCAACATGTGTCCATTTTAGCTGTATATTATTTATTTAATCCGTATGACCTGAAAGCAGGTCCCTAATGAGGAAATAACAGAAAGTGATCACTGATTGTAAATAATTTCTTGATTTGTCGAATGATTTATCAGGAGATGTGGCAAGAGTGAATGGACAACTAGCCGTTTCACGTGCTTTTGGAGACAAGAATCTCAAGAGTCATCTGCGATCCGATCCGGATATAGCAAACTCAGACATTGATGCGAATACCGAGATTCTGATTCTCGCGAGTGATGGTATATGGAAGGTAAGAAAGTAAATCTTTGACTTTATAAAGTCCACGTTTGACTTTTGACTTTTATGGGTGTTGATCCAGGTTATGACTAACCAAGACGCAGTGGACTTGGCGATAAAGATCAAGGACCCAAAGAAGGCGGCCAAGGAACTAGTCATTGAAGCGCTGAATCGGGATAGTAAAGATGACATATCGTGCATCGTTGTGCGATTCAAGTGAAGAAACCGATAGCGAGTAAAGAAGTGTTTTAGGATGGGTATGTGAAGTATAAGATGTAATTATGGTTTAAAGGATGTGGTAGTGTGGGGATTGTGTTTCTTTTTTTATTTTTTTATTTCTTGAACGGTTAGATTTATATTTACTTTTGGTTTTGGTTAGTTTTGATGGCGATATTTGAAGTGATAATAGTTGTTGGCCATCAAGTTTCTTGTAAGTTAAGTGGACAGGGATGTTGGACTGGCTTAAAGTTATCAGGGTATGTAAATAAAACTACAAAAGTTTCTTTTTATGAGTATATTTTAAATTTTAAATTCAGGGCTTTGAAGTAAATGATAAAATTGTTATTTTGTAATCTTAAGGTCATGATTGAACTCTGTTAATTTGTTAGTTAAATATGAGTATTTTGGTTTTTCTTATTGAAACAGTTGTTTTAAAAGTTATAAAGGTTTTTTTAACATTAAATTGCTATTTGTCTAATTGTTTAAATTAACAAAAACCAACCCCAAGTGAAATGCGTTTTTAATTGTATATTTGAAAAATATTAGCATTGTTTTTATTATTTTGTTATTTTAATATTAATTGTTCTTTTATTTTTATATTATTTAATAAATCATATTTTTAAGATAGGAAAAACATTTTATTCAAAGAATGATTAAAAAACAGTTTTTAGAAAAGAATGACTTTCTTTAATAAAAGAGAGATTTAAAAAAGAAAAGTTGTTCATTCATTAAACCTTATGTTTATTAAAATAGTTATTTTAATTTTTTATTTTAAAAAAATTAAAACCTTATATATTTTAAAACCTTTTCATATATCTATTTTTAAAGCGTTTGACTTTAAAAAAAAAGTAAAACAGCAGTGATTCAAAAAGAATGGTTAAAAAAGGATTTTAAAAGAACGGTTTAAGCAAAACAATTTTAAAAAAAATAACAGTTTAAAAACGAGTGAATTAAAAAAAGAATGGTTTTTAAAAAAGAAAAGTTTAAAAAGGACGAATCTAAAATGAACAGTATAACAAGTGAATCATTTTTAAATTCTTTCTTTTTAATACCATTTTTTAAAACCGTTCTTGTAAATGTTTTCTTTTATTATATTTATTTATTTATGTAATAAAACATGTTTTCTGAATAAAATAATCATAAAAGTAAAGAAACAATAAAAATCAAACGACCAAAAACTTACAAAGATAATACTAATGTTTTCTAAATATACAATTAAAACCTTATTTAACTTTGGGTTTGTTTTTGTTAGTTTAAATAATTATATATATAGCTCCTTTAATGTTAAAAAGCTTTCTAACTTTCGAAACAACCCCTAGAGTAAGAAAAGCCAAAATATACTTGCACTTAACTAACAGAGTTAGTGATTAGAGGTCAAAATTGTTATAAAATACAACTACGGGTTTCATATATTAGAAGACAGGTTAAAGTCTCGTATAACATACGGGTTCAATCAAAAAATATATTGTTGTTTAAAAACATGCGTAAACTATAATGTTATTGATAATATTTTGTATATCGACTTTTATATATAATTTTTAACATTAGCTATATCTAACATTAGTAGGTTTTCTCTATTAATATTTATACATCTAAATAATGTATAAAATGGAATGAAATAAATTTATAAATAAGAATTTTAACTAATAAACAAATTAAATTGAACATGGAAAACAATATTTCAAATTCATAAACATCCAAAAAATTATTTTTATATTTGGTGTTTGCTGGTTATTTTTTTCATCATTATCTAATATTAATAATTTAAACTTTCATCTACTTTTAACTCAAGATAATGCAATATAGAGTTGATTATTATCCATGTTTAAAACAAACTAACTTTGGATAGTGATTATCATTGACTCTTGTTTTATTGTCGTTGCATAATACACTGATAACATCAACTGTCTTCTTTGAAATTTTAAAGAAATTCTTTTGTTTGAAGGTGTCAAAGCTAATCGTGGAATAAAAATATGATTTTCAATATTACTTTCAGATACATCAAAATAATTTGTATATATCAAACGAACTCCTATCAAATATAATAAGAATAATATGGTAATACACATAAAAAATAAAAAATGTTTAAAAATTAAAAGACTGTAATATCTCTTTATAGATTGAATGTTAAACTAAATCACCTTTAAAAAATTTAAGTAAAATAATATTAATCCAAAAACACAATTGTAGACAATGATATGTTAAATTATAATCGCAGAGGATGAAAGTTCAAATATAACAAAAAATAAATATCTTTTGTTGAAGAAAACTTGATAAAACCGAAGTCAAAATGAGAACGTAAATGAAGTCTCTCTAATGTGATTTCATCAGACTTTATAAAGACAAATCGCGAGGGTCGTAAATCTGAGATGGTTGAAAAATATTTTAAAATCGAGTATGATTTCATTCCCAAAAAAATACCTATGAATTCCTTCAAACTGGAGATGAGTCGATTAAAAAATTCTGTAACTTTTGTCAAGATTTGAATATAAATTGAGTATTAAATAGAAAAACACAATCAAAAAACCAATTTTATAGATGAAGAAAATCATAAATGATTTGTATAGTATTTATTGATGAATTATTTGAAAAAAGAAAAATATCGGGTATGATTTAATTTTCAAAAAAAAAGATGTGTTTTAATTTAGGGTTAAGTTTTCAAAATTTTCTTAAATATCGTTTGTATATAAGTTAACTTGTAGTCAAATGAACCTAGACTAACACTAATAACATATACATATTTAGATGAAAATTAAAAAAATAAAAACTTAAGATAATATTACGTGATACTAAAGTTCTTATTTTATTAATAAATATAGATTCTCTTTTGGGCCAAAAGGTTAAAATGGCCGAAAACCATAAGAGCCGAATAGTAATTTACTTTAATTAATAATATGTTTGGTATATTGGTGCTGAAGTAGGTTAGTAGACAATAATGACATTGAATTGTAAAAACAAATAAAACAAAAAAAACCCAAAGACGTAGGGTTAGTCGCATGTGGACTATTGTGGATTGGACCATTGTGGGCTCTATGGTCCCCTGGTGCAACTTGCAAAAAAAGATTACCCCACAAGCCAAGACCAAACGGTCCTCTAAATCTCAAATGCATTTCATTGCAAATAGTTTTGTGTCATAATGTCATGCATCACTTGACAATCGATTTCATTATTTTTTTTGTTTCAATTTATTTTAGTTCGTTAATTAACTAGTCAAATGTTCCATTAGTTGTGTTAGGGTTAATGCAATGGAATACGAATCTCAACACACTTGCACAAACGATTATATAACGAGAAAATATCAAACACGATATATAACGTGGTTCGGTCGATGTGACCTACGTCCACGGGTTACAACTAGATTTTTTCTTTATTAGCTTAGGTGCTCAAAGATTATAATTACAGCATGGTATATATAGATAAATATTAGGGTTAATGACTTAGTGAACAAGAAAACAAATATGGGTTCGAGCCCGTATTCTCCTTGTTGTAAACTTGATCCAAAGCCCAAAAGCTTTCACAAACCTAACAATTTCCCACCTAAAGGCTTTGCACAATCCACAACTACCATCCAAGCAAACCTCGTATATAGTAACTTCAGTAATCTTGAAACATATACAAGTCTTTCAAACCTCCAGTTCCAAGAACAAGCTAAGACTTCAACCTGAATTCTCCTAGTTGTTGTGGCCCCTCTCATCAAGTACCTTTGGCACTAGGCTTCACACTTGCAAAATGAACCTTATTTTCCTCATTTGATTCAACGAACCAGACTTTGTCTTACTTAACCAGGACGATCATACTCCCCTCAACAGGTACATCAACCATATACAGTGATCCCTCTTTCTTACCACGAGCAAAAACAAAATCACCATTGATTACCTTCCATTTACCAGTACCAAACTTAATGTTAAGTCCCTGTCATCCAATTGACTGATAGAAATAAGTTTCGTCTTCAACCCTGGAATCACCCTAACATTCTTCAAGTTCCATGTAGTACCCAATGAAGTTTTTAGATCAATTCTCTCATACCCATAACATCAAGAATTTCACTGTAACCCAACCGTACCTTACCAAAGTCTCTCTATTTTAGATTCACCATCATTTCATCGTTGTGCATGGCATGAAACAAAGCCCCTGAATCCATGACCCAAGAGTCGACACTACTTTTCACACTAAGTATCAATACGCCGTCATCATAAACATGCTTGTCACACCCCAACCTTGACGGCGGAATCGTCGATATGTGAGGGTTTGTTTAGCACTATTCTCTCCTTGACCATTCCCATTGTTGTTAGAGTTGGTCATCAAAGTGCTATTAAGTTCAGCAACCATGGTCGGGATGACGGCAGCCATTTGCCGGGCAATCATGGCGGCTAGCTTACGATCGGAACTTCCACGCTTTCCATGATGACGAGACATGCTGGAATATACAAAATGATTTAGACATGGGAGAGGGAGAATAACAAGGTTTATAATTTAAACAAGGATAAGTCAAGAGTTATAAGGCATATCGAATGGTTCCATTTGGTAACGCATTACTATTTGGAAACGTTGACACGTCAAGGTAAATTGACCCATTCGCCTTAGAAACTTGTGTATGTTGACCATAGTTTATCACTCATCCCAGAAATCCCCAGGTAAGCATAACTAGTCCCGTAGGATTTATGCGATATGCTTGCCTTAGCCCGAGGGCCTTTTGCCAGGAAATCCAGAATACAAGTGTCTATGTGTCACACAAATTTCTTAGGTTCATGAAATCAAAACCTTGATGAGATTTTCATAGATTAGACATAAGTTTAAAGATCCAAGTCATAAGCATAAGTATACGATTCCACGTGTCGTCGAGAATAAGATTAAGAAGTTTCATTTGTCGGGAGGAGTCAAAGAGTCAAGGATAAGTTTAGGGAGACAAATAACAAAGTTTTAACAATTATAAGGCAATCCTATGCTAAGACATCAAGTTGCACATAAGAAAGCATAGCATTATGTGGCATGCAAACAATGTATATATTTACGAAAATATAAATATTATTCTATGAGGTTCATGCATAAACTATAGTCTAGGTCACCATGTATAATAACCTAAATCCCTATAGTTATGGGCTTTGATACCAATCTGTCACACCCCAACCTTGACGGCGGAATCGTCGAGATGTGAGCGTTAAGATTGTTCACAGCACATAACGCTATATTTAAATGTAAATATTAAAATTATAAGTTTCAAAAGGCATTACAAACATAAGTCTCAAACATGAAATAAGTTCAAACATAACATAACAAAACATAATCTTTTTATTTCATTAACTAGGTCCAAGTCCTAGATTATTGCAAGCTTCAAAAGATCACTTTAAACTTGAGCATGACTTGAAACATGATAAAAATAAAAGGTCAACTAAAATAGTTGGTGAGTTTCCAAGGTTTTCATGCATAATATGATAAGGTTACAAGTAGCAATTCATGTCATAGGTTATAAGTTAGCAAGGTTATAAAACACATATCGTTACAACCAACCTCGACTTGATTACAAGTATATATGATTGACTAAGTGTATTCGGTTCCCATGATAAACAAGCATACGTCATCAAGAGTCGGCAATACATAGACTTAACACTAAATAGGCTTGTCAGGCACAAAGATCTAAGACGTCGCCAGGCTAGCAATAGTTAATGTTTGCAAACAAAAATATGTATCTCATATAAACACTTACAACACACAAATAACCATGACAAAAATATGAATTGCAAGTGTTTTACAAGTTCAAACATTTACAAGTGTAAGTTGTATATGTATCATGTTTCACCCCAAATTAGTGTGAAATATATAAAAAGGGGCAAGGAAAACTCACTTGGTCAAATAAGTATATATTAGATGATTAATAAGAAATAGTAATCGTCGTTCAACGTAAAGTCTTCACAATGCACCTAAGTATATATTTACACAAGGTTTAAAGTTTAATATCAATTTTAACGAATTAGTGAGGACTAGGGTTCTAAGTCGAATTTGGGGGTTTTTATAAATACGCTAAATAATAAGAAAACATATCATTTCATGTCTTTTAATAGAAAATATGTAATTAACCCATTTAAAATAACTAATAAGGTTTACATATAAAATTTAAATAAACACTTGGAACAACATGATTTAAACGATTATAAATTAAAGGTAATATTTAAATCAAAATCATTTTACTAACTAAAATTTAAAATCCATTTAATAGGAATAAAACTTAGAATAATCTTCGTAAGAAGGTTTTGTTAAAATTTATTTTATTATCCACATTTTAATAAAAATTCTAGAAAAGTATTTGGTGTTTATAAAAATATTTAGAGTTTACAAAAACTATTTTTATAATTATTAAAAATTTCCCATAATTAAGTTAAGGCTTAAAAAGCCTAAAAAATAGTTGAGGGAGCCCTGGTTCGAATTCGGGACCTCAAGGTTGTAAGGGAGAAACTCTAACCAGTGAACCAGGGTTGATGCCTTGGTTTGCTTTGGTTTTAAATTCTTATAAACACAACTAAAAGGTTTACCCCAAACCCCAAGAACCCTAGTTTGTTCAAATCCAAAATTGAAGATCGATTCGATGTTAATGCTCGAGTTAATCATGGGGCTTTGATTCCCCACTATATTTCGAGCATAACCATGTGTTCAATTACCCGATTCGAAGATGAATTGATGATGAACAGACGATGCTAAGGCCGCGATACTCGTATGACTGGTTTGATATTCAAATGATGATGTTAAACAAATTCGTTCCATAGGAAGTTTCCAAGAACCTTGTTGTACAAAATCCCTTTGTCAATTCAGGTCTTGAAGTCCAGAGAATGGTGTTCGAGTAGAAGATAGGTCGCGACTAAAAGTGTAATCAAAGTTGATGTTTGGGCTTGTTTTAGGTGTAATTGAACGTTGTAATCGATTAGTGATAGATAAGAGATGGTTCATGTTAAGTTAATTCGATTATTATTGTGATTTAATGTTTAAACGGGTACAAATTAAAGCTTCGGTTACTTCGAACGAAAATGGCTTTGTAACCGGTTTTAATCACGATTTAAGTAGTTAATTGAGTTCGACTCGAGTCTAGGAACGATTGGCATGGTTTTGGGGGTTTAAATTTGAAGAGAAAATGAGTTTTTAGGGCCACCGGACTCCGACCGGAGGGTGGCTGGAGCTGTGGTCGGAGAAACGCGAAGAAGGAGGGGGTGTGGGTTTGGGTTTTGATTAATTACAATTTAGTCCCTTAGGTTTTAATTTTTATTATTTTATGCATAAAAACTTTCTTTTAAAGTTTTAAAGTTAACAAAACGACCCCCCTAAACTTAAATTAATCTTTAAGTTTAAACATTTTATAACTTATTATTTTTATTATAATAATTATTATTATATTAATGTTTGGCAAATTAATTTATTAACCTCCGATTTACATAACACGCATAACAAGCCCTCAAAGTTTTATAAATGGCATAAATGGCCCTTACAAGAACTTACAAAAATACGAGATGTTACAATGCTCAATATCAATGTCCAATTCCTTTTTATTTGGACGTTGACTCTTAACGTGTCCTACCTCGTTGCAGCTCCAACACTTTACATTCTTCCTAGGTTGAGATGAACTCCTTTTCCCGACTCCCATTATTCCTATTATTTCCCCAACCTCTACTAACATTCAACAATTCACTACTTGATGATTTACTCGAATTCTTTCTTCTGATAACCTCACCCAAAACTAGATCTTGAATATCTTTAAAAGTGAATCCTCTGGTCCCAATAGAACTAGAAATAAGGATAGTAGTTTCTGACCAACTGCATGGTAAAGACGATAATAACAGTAGTGCCTGAACCTAATCATTAAATTGTATCCCAACTGAGACTAATCTTGACAGAATCAAGTTGAGGTTATTAATGTGTGTTGTCATTGAGCTACCTTCATTCATCTTTGTGTTCACAAGTTCACGTATTAGGAAAATTTTATTTGCTGCTAAAGGCTTCTCGTACATATTCAACAAAGCATCCATAATCCTACGCACTGTGGTCTCTTTTAGAATGTGAACCCAACATCCGTTGTCAGTGGCAGCCTATAACAACTTTTTCCTTTTTATCCAATGTTTCTCACTCAGTTGAACTTAATTTCTCTAGTTTATCACCCAATACCATATTAAAATCCGGTTGAACCAACAAATCTTCCATTTGCATCTTCCACCAACCAAAGTCTTTTTCATCAAACGTCTAAATCTGAAGTTTTCCACTCTCAGCCATTGTCTCAAACTATAATATGTTTACAAATCTAGTCACGACTAAAAGTAGTGTTCAAATACAACAATGGCCGGCTACTTGAACTTGACAACTGTTCTATTGTACACTACCATTTTACTCGGTTTCAAAAAATAATAGAAAGACAAGGTTAACAATGCATTTGAGAATTCTGAACTTTGAATCTTGATTATTATAAGAAGATATTCTTGGACAAACAAACAAATAATAATAATAACCACCCATATGAGAACACCCAACTAAACTGCCTGGTAAAAACGCCACCCAATTGATCAAACCCGATTACTTAAAACCGAAATCAAAACCCAATATCAACCCGAAGACTTGAACCCAAGACTTGAACCCAAAAGGCGAAGCACCAACCCAAATCGTAAACCAAACGAAGCTCAAACGTAAAACACGAAAAGAAGATTCAACCTTATTTTTTCGTTTCTTTAAAAGATGAATGACAATTGTAGGCGGTGACGGTTTCGGTGGTTCTCGGTTCCGGCGGTTCTCGGTTCCGGCATGACCCTTGAACGGCAGCAATTAGTTCTCTTTTTCTTTCACAAATCACATCTAAAATAATGGTTAAAGTTTTTTTTCTTCTTATGCTTGCAACTCACGACAAAATATAATATATATAGTCAAATATCTTTTTATGTTTTCTGTTGTTTCTTGCGAATCACAACAAAAAAAACCACCACCCAAAAAAATTTGTATCTCCCCTATTTTTGTCTGTGAATCACTAAAAAACCAAAACAAGAAAAAATCTTCTTTCCTTTTTTTTTCTTTCGTGGTTCTCCTTTACTATGCAATAACAAGAGCAAAACGTGATTTGAACGTGTAGAGAACATGAAAAACTTCTACGAATCGTTTCTTCAGTGTAGAGAACGTGTCTAGGCTCTGATGCCACTTGTTGGGGTTAACTAAATACAAATCTCAACACAAATGCACAAAAGATTATATAACGAGAAAATATCGAACACAAGATATAATGTGGTTCGGTCAGTGTAATCTACGTCCACGGGTTGCAACTAGGGTTATTCTTTATCAGCTCAGGTGCTCAAATATTACACTTATAGTAGGATATTATATATATATATATATATATATATATATATATATATATATTAGGGTTAACGACTTAGGAACAAGAAAACAATATAGGCTCGAGCTTATATTCTCCTTGTTGTACACTAGAACCCTGGTCCAAAAGACTCCATAAACCCAACAAGTTGATCAGTGCATCAAAGTTATTATAAAATATATTATTTTTATTGTTGTGTTTCGGTCTGAATTATCTTTGGAAAAAGAAGTCAAGTGGACTCATGTCGGATGGATTGTAATTACAAAGGCAAAAGAAAATTAAACTAGCAATCAAATTAACTAATTGAAGATGGCCATTCAGCTATGAGTTAACCGGGCCGCTGGTTGACCGAATGGGGATGAGGACCGAGTTAAAAAGAGGTTACGAATAGAGGGGGAAAAATCAGGTACGGATTCGACCCAGCGTATCTGACCCTTACCAGGTTTCGGGTAGTACTTGGTCAAAGGTGTAATGGGTTCTAACTATTTAAACCCGCTAGATAGTAACATGTTCCACCTAATCCAATACACTACCCAATCCAGACTTGAACTCCACCCGACCCGGACCCAATTGAACGATAGTTGGACCCAGTTATTAGAGTTTTCCTCAAATAATATATCTAGTCGTCTGAGATGCTTTTTTTACTCTTTTTTTGTGTTTTATCCCCCTTAAGTTAGTATACATAGGTGTGTGTTGATATAGTTGATTATCCAACTTTAAAACGTAAAAATAAACAGAAAAGAAGCCAAACAATACTCTCATTTAATCCGTTGACCAAGGTTCATCCACCGGGCCAACTGTTGTACAAGTTATTATACATAATCGGAACATGGATTTTTGATGCAATTGAAATTTGATCAAGTTGACTAACAGCTTTATAACAACTTCAAGTTTTGTGAAGCTTTGCTAGTCAAAGATTTAAATACGACTTTGACCAAAAGATATCACAAAGAGGTTTTGTAAGATGTTAAAAAGCAATCTGGATTCCAAACAAACATAATTAAATGGAGATGGTGGAATCTTTCATTACAACGTTAACATGCTTCAAGATAGGATGGTAAACTTCGTGATTCAAGAAGCTTTGCCATACGGCAACTTTGACAATCCCCGGTTGACCAACATTTGAGAGACGTTTAAACCTCGTTACACCCATGTAAGTTGTACTACACTTAGACGCTATTGCTTAAAATTGTGAAAAAAGAAAAAATATTTTATTTCTTTTGAAAATTTAAATACCGGTGTGAACTTACCTAGTGATGTTTGGTTGGTTGTAAATAGTTTACGTGGTGTCACCGCTAATCAGGTAGATCTCAATTCATGACAAATGATGAAACGTACAATTACTTTTTATTTTTTTTCTATATTCACATACTAAAAAATCTTATTTCAAATTTGCATAATGTAATAGCAACATTTAATTTAGAAATTAATCTATTTTCAATTGTATTCGATATAGACTCAGAGAATTTTTGTGCCTCTCAAAGACAATTTTTGGGGGGTGTGCTAACAAGAAGCAAAGGAAGCAAAATAGCAGAAGACAGAAGCAATGTTTTCAGAACCGGATCGAACGTTAAACCGGACGTCTTATTGGTTTGGTGGTTAGACCGGTCGGACCGGATTTAACTATATTTTAATTATATTTTTATATGTAATTAAATATATGTTAGAAATAAGGGTATAAAGGGAGTCTCTCTAAGACTCTAACACCCTTGTCCCACATTGGTGTGACAAATGAAACATTATGTGTTTATATGTGATAACAAGGTGAAATGTATTGAATGTCTTTATGATACCTTTTACATCATGACCTACCTGCTCGTAGGGGGGGGGGTGCAAAAACGGGTTTCCGGTTGGAAAATTTGGGTCCGCGTGAAGCCGGTTTTTTGCTTTTTTGCTCTTAATTTATGGTTGGTCGGACCGACCGGTCCGATCCGGTCTTAACAACACTGAGCAGAAGAGCCGAGACAGAGATTTGTTGTTTGAATTTTGATTGTTATCTAATACTACGAACGTACATACTTAAACAACCATAAAACTTTATATAAAAATATGTATATATGAATGTGTGTATATATAATATATACAAGAAAGAAGATTAATGAATATGAATAAAGTAATATAAAAAAATATAACCAAAATGTATACACACACGTAAAGTGTGTAAATTGTAAAATATATGTTATGAGTAAAATAATAATAATAATAATAATAATAATAATAATAATAATGATAATAATGATAATAATGATAATAATGATAATAATAATAATGATAATGATAATAATGATAATAATGATAATAACAATAATAATAATAACAATAATAATATAATAATAACAATAATAATAACAATAATAATAATAATAATAATAATAATAATAATAATAATAAAATAATAATAATAATAATATAATAATAATAATCATAATAATAATAATCATAATAATAATAATCATAATAATAATAATAATAATAATAATAATAATAATAATAATAATAATAATAATATAATAATAATAACAATAATAATAACAATAATAATACAATAATAATAACAATAATAATAACAATATTAATAACAATAATAATAACAATAATAATAACAACAATAATAACAACAATAATAATAACAATAACAACAACAATAATAATAATGATAAAATATGCAAGAGAATAAGATCCTTGACCACCTTTCTTATTCTGTAATCTTCAAAAGAAAACTTCATTCTCTTTGACTAATGTACCCCAAACAAGATTTGAAGCTGACTCATCTTTGAATGTTCAGTTTTTTTTACGTTGCAAACTAGAACTGAAAAGGACTTCACGAGAGCCTTTGACTTTTGGACCATTAGTTTTGTTTAAAACGGCGGTTGTTCTTCTTGTTCCAACCACACCACAACCATTCGACCTACCCTTATTCCTACGGTTTGAAGTTTCTGACACCCTTTGTACCCGCTTCGACTAACCTCGTTCCGACCATTAAAAAAAACAAAGCCAAACCCAGATCACACCTTCTCTGATTTCTGACCACAAACCAAACTCATCTTCGTTCGTCTCCGCCTCTTTTCGATACTCACCAACTATCGGGAGCACCGAAAACCGATTGCTGTTATTGTGCAAGTTTCCTGACGAGTGTAACATCCCTGGTGACTTATGCTAAAACGATTGCTGTTTAGATCCCCCATGACCGGCTACTAAGGTAACCCACAAATAAGCTCAATTTTAAATTATTTTTATGTGTCTCTTGAATTTATGTGAAATTAAAGATTAATAATCAACAAATCAAACATCAAAAAGGTTTACATGTTGGTGGTTTGTAAGCCTGTAAATGTCTCTGTTATGCTTATCAAAATGGTTAACTCATTTCTAAATATATATAAAACCAATGAATATTTCATCTTTTTTGTTGTAATATGTAGGTATAAATATGTAAAACAGATGAACACAGTTTACTAAATTCAATGGATCCCTTTCAGCTATTTTATATATTTTATTGTTCCTAGTTATATTTATATTTTTGCTTATAAAACCACTAGCATATTTGAACATTTACTCACCTGACTTTAAATATGTTATTAAACAATTGGTAGAAATAATGTTACATACATGTAAACAAAATATCTAAATACCAACCTTTTGTGTTATGGAAACGTAAAATAAAACGTATATAAAAATAATGATTAAGACGTTATTGTAACAATTATCAATTTGAAGGTTTATGTTTGTGAACATAAATAAACAAATAAATAAAGAGTACAATTAAAGTTATTATGAGATCCAGTTTGTTAAACAAAGGACATTCAATTTATATGAGTTTAATTTTAGTAGATTATGTAAAAAATATATATTAAACAAAGAACTGAATGATGTGTAAACTACAATATTACAGAAATTACATAGCCATTTACATAAAATGATATTGACGTCTAACGTTAGAAGGATAAATCTCATAAAATACTAAACATTTGTAGGTTATTATGACACCCCCTAAAGAAACGAGTCTAACATCATTGTGATACACTAGTCAAGGTACGGATTCTTACCTCAACCTTTATTGTCATGGTATTCGATTTGATTAAGATAAAAACCCTTTGACTTTTACCGTCCGTTGAAATTACAAAACATCTTTGACATTCTTATTTGTTTCAATTGGTTGCGCGTTTATTAATATCATGATTTATTACTATTTTGTCATGTTACCCTTTAATATTATTTTTCATGCGATTGAAAATTATTGAATTGAACTCATTATCGATGTTCCTATGTTATGATATGATTTTGTATTTGTTCAGTGTTTGGAAAGAACACATTTGGTATATATTATTGCAACACTGTTTTAGTTTATTGTATTCTTTTACCCGAGCATGTCCCTACTCGTGGGGGTGACCACAACCGTGTCATTGCGGCATCGATGATATGGCACCAACCGTGACGGTGAGAAGAGATCACAGCGTCTCCTTCGGTACTTGCGAGGTACATTGGCCATATTATGTTGAGGAGGCGTATGGACTGGTCCTAGGATATATGCATATGATTATGGTGGATGGTTGTTATGTATGTCAACACTCCATTTCATATTCGGTACATAGGGTCTGCAACTCTATGTGCATGTCTGTTTTGATATAAGCTATTCGGCTCAATGGGTACATCCATATGATACGATTTATTTTATTGACTTGCCTTACTTCACATCGTATCATTATATGTTACGTTATATCTTGGTGCTATCGCAGTTATTATTATTGTTACCTGTGCTTTTATCCGTACTAGGCATTCGGCTCATTCCATAAATATTTGTTTCAGCAGGTTCACAGGTCGCTCCGGGCGGGGTGTGAAGAGAGATAAATTGAGCTCTGGGATTTTTGAATAGAGAAGTATAGCCATTTTTGTAACACATGCTAGTTATCCTGTTTTGGCTAATTAAATAACATGTAACGAATAGTTTACCCTAGGGCTCTCGAACGATGTTTGGATGTTGTATTCCTAACGTTTCAATCATGAAATTATGTCTTATGTTATGATTACTATGATAGTGACACATCAACCCTAATTGGGTTGGGGTGTTACAATTACTTTTGGATTTATAACCGAGAAGTTCCTTTTTGTGATCATGGCCAAGACTACGTTTTGGTTATCTCGTTTAACTATGATGCAATGTAAATTTATAAAGCACTTGAATGTTTACTGAAATGTGACAACTAGGTTCGTATATTCTTGTGATATGTTTGGTTATGTTAATTAAAGTAAGTAGATCGAAAAATATGAGTTATGCCCATGTAACATTTGGAAAAATTATATAAAACATCAAGTTAAAAGATGCATTCCTACTTGCTTAGAATGATAGTTGTGTTTAAGCATTGAACAAGTCAAGGTCGGCTTAACATTTTTACAGGCTCAAATCGAACCAAAAATCAACCCTTTTGAAAAAATCTCATCGCTTAATCTTTCTTTTGACGTATTAAATCATAAGTGGTTTTTCATAGTGATCCTTTTTATTAATTCATTTAAAAATTCCTCTTAGCCTTTTTATTGCATTTTGAAGCACCACACTGAAATTTTCAATTTTGGATATATATTATAAGTTCTACCTAGTTCTAGTATGCACTAAACTAAACTAAATCAATGAAGTAATCAAATAAATTAGATTCAAAATGCAAATTCAGTAGCCCTAACTTCATATGCAAGATAGATGCACTAATTCAGAGTCAAATGCAAAATAGTAACACTAAGGGGCTGTTTGATTACGCTGACTAAGTAATATCTGACTGAAGAAATTCTGGCTGGGTAAGCATATGATTGAAACTTAACTGTTTGATTTAGTATCTGATTGATTTTGTTGAATGCAAGAGAGGTGCTCGGGTGCTCGTTTTCCGGTTGCGCAAGGGAGGTGCTCGTGCAAGGGAGGTGCTCGGGTGCTCGGTCGGCTACGCAAGGGAGGTGCTCGGGTGCTCGGTCAGCTGCATAAGGGAGGTATGGGTCAGCATTTGTTTTTTTAGGTCTGGGTCAGCTGCAAGGACCCAGTCAGCCCATACCCCTTGCATATCAAACATGTTGACCCGATAACCGAATCAGCCTGGTCAGCACGGTCAGCGGAAAACAAACAGCCCCTAATTCAACTTTCAAGTTAGGGTTAAAAATAAGCAAAGTCCGATTACAACATAACAATAAAAACAACCTAATTATATATATTATTATTTTTCTATGTCAGTTCTCTAGTGAGATTTTGTATAATTCGTAGTTTAACCATGCAAGTTTATACTTTTGCAAAAGTCCTTCAACAATTACTCCAATAGCTCTAAATACAAGTTTTTTTCTTTGTTTTTAAGAAAGGTCCTTCAATAGTTTTTAAAATATTAAAAGGGTATTTGTTCGACCTTTATCATAATCAGTTGGCGGAACACACCCAAGATTAAATCTCACTCCCTTTATTTTAGCAATTTGATTGTTTTCTTTAAATTATATTTAGTGTGTATTAATTGTTGTTAGATTTAACAAATGTGAGCGTGCAAGGAGTTGGTTTACACTATATTTTAGTGAAAGAACCCACTTGTGTTCTATCCGCACTCCCATCTTTTTAGTAATACCATTGTATATCTTTTTAACATTTATGATTCCATATAAAAAAGAAACCCAAGAGACCCGTGACAATGTGAGATTCAAATCCTAGTTGATATTAAAATGCCTCGGATCCGAACAAAAGACAATAAGAAACTCTCTTTTAAAGCAAACTAGGATGTTTCATCGGCGTGCGTTGCGTGCATGATAACCGACTCGAAACAATTTGATATTCTAGGCTCGGATTCCTAACCGGTGGTCGGTTACGACCAGTGACCATAATTGACAGCCACACCTAAGCGATGGACACCACTCCGGTATCTCATCACCGCCCTTGGATCTCATCTGACAAGCAACACATCAATAACAAACAAAGAAATGTAGTTTTATCTTGTTCACTCAATGTACAACTTTCTTACTTGTTTGGCTTTTGAAACAACTGTATTTTTCAAAAATAATCAAAGAAATCATGAATAATAACAGACTAGATGTCATATTGCATATTTTTTGAGATCTATTTCACAAACACCAGCTCAAATACCATAGTAAAACATAATTCCTAATAAACTGGTTCTTCTTATGTGTGTTACAAAAATCATATTCATATTCATTTGTTTATTAATTAAGGGATCAAACTTCTATAGAACGAATCACATCTATTATATATCTTAACTAATATCCACATTACCCAAAACAATTTGCTTTGTAAACAGAAAAGAATGAAAATCATTAATAATTATATGGTCAAGATACATAAACAAAGTCATATATAATAAACAATTAGATGCAAGGAGCTAGAACTTATGTTCTTCGATCAAAATGTACTAACTGGATGAATAAAACAAAAAAAATATCAAAAATCAAAAGTTACGTTCATCATCCACGTAACTTGTCAATGCGTGAAAAACACAAATATTGAAAAAGAAAGGATGTCAATAAGAAAAACGTACCAAGTGGCTCATGCATCTTGTCACTTGTAATTAAACCAAAGGGGGGCAAAGTGTAGAATTCTTCACTTAAGGGCAAGGCGTTAGTTTTAAATAATCTGTATTTGTCCTATCAATGCGTTCCTTTGTCCATTGTCCATGTAGTCATATCTTTCTGCTTATCCCATAAATGCCTCATATATAACATACCATAAATGCCTCATATATAACATACCATAAATGCCTCATATATAACATACCATAAATGCCTCATATATAACATACCATAAATGCCTCATATATAACATACCATAAATGCCTCATATATAACATAATGATACAGAGGTGCAAATACAAAAGTAGAACTACCTCCGATTTCTCATGTTAACCCACCAGTTAGTTATCTAAACCTGTAACGAAACAAAAATCAGTATCATACGTTTAGTAGTAGATATGTGAAGACAAAGAATCAGAACATAGCATTGTGAGGTGAATCCGGTAATCAAAGTAAATGTGCTCGGAGGATCGTTTGTTAAATATCGTCAACTCTAATTAGTGATGCAACTGTTAAAACATGAAAATAAAAACGAATTGAAGGAACAAAATCTACAGATATCAAACTCAAATCACTACAAATAAATTGATTTTTAAAACTTACCGTTCCTTCTCTTGGTTGGTCGCTAAAACCCTAGCTAAAACCCTAGCTAAAACCCTAGCTGTGTGCTTGCAACGATTTTCTTCCCCAATGACCGATGCCTACACCCACAAAACACCAACAACCGATCTACGCATGTACTCATCCGCTGTGTGCTTGCAAGAGGGCTGTTTGGTGGATAAACATGATTGGCCATGTAAATCGGTCTGTCCTCTATTGTACATCTACAAATCCACGGCGCAGATTCCAAATGCTACTGTTCATTTCGGTTGCTTTTTAAATATTACTAGGATTTTTCATCAGCATGTGTTGCGCGCATGATGACCGACTCAAAGCGATTTGAAATTCTAGGCTCGGGTTCAGATGCAGTGCTTGGTTACGGCTGGTAACCATAACCGACAACCACGCCTAAACGACGAACACCACTCCAGTATCACATCACCACCTTGTGAGCTCATCTTACGAGCAACACATCAATAACAAACCAAAAAAAAAAACAAAGAAACCATTAATAAACATCAATCAAAACAGATAGCACTTTCTTTAAATGCACCGAATGTGAGATTTGATGTCATAAAGGTTTTCTATTTTTTTCTCTTTGAAGTCAAGGGACTAGATTGCAACTACATAATTTCTTTGTGGTCAATATTAAAACCATTAGATACCAACTATTCCTGTAAGTTCCTTTTCAAATATATAGGATAATGTAATAACTACACCTTGGTTAATAATTTTCAGAAGGGCAGAGATGATAGTAGATAAAATGAAAAGGCAACAACAAAGATACAATAAATATCCCTGTAAAAGTATTCAAAACCTTGAAAATAATAAGAAATAACAAATCAGAAACACTAACATGGTGATAGCAGCTTGTCGAATAGCGAGACACAATCATAAAAATTGAGAAACACTAATTGCACGCCGTCTTGTGAAGATTTTACATTAAATTAGAAAGAAAAAAAACTCAAGCACCGGAATCGTTGCTTGAATTATAGGTTCAATTGAATATAACTGAGTGGACGGTGAGTGAGGATTTCTCCATCAGAACAATGTCGATATTGATATTATAAATTCTAATCGTCACACGGGCGGTTAATCCATCAGCCATGTTTGATTTACCGCATCAAGACTTTGTTTTTCTAAGAAAGAAACGACTGAAATGGTGAAATAGCACCCTAAACGAGTGTTAACCATAGACATTTAATTCGCATTTGTTTTTGTACGATTGATTCATACGTTGATTCAATAGATGTTTTACATGATGCTACCTGATTATGCCTAATCCACTCTAGTTAGTTTAGGTAAGGATGAGATGGTTGCAATTTAACTACATAGATCGTGCTTTAGGTCAATTATAGAATTAATATAAATTACGTCTACGTAGTTGACTAAACATTTTTATGACTCATTAAGTCTTGCGACTAACTAACCAAACCTAAAACCAAAAGTGATTATGTGTTCACATTTTCATAACAACACTTGTGTTTTCATATGTTGTGTGCTTCTTAATTTTATTGCAATTGGATTATCCCTTCAATTCAATCTTCAAACAAAACTTTGGCGTTTACTTTCTTTTAATTTATTTTATAGTTAAAGAAAAGTGAAAAACCAATCATATTGATCTAAAAAAATACTTTATTTATACTGGAGATTATTTAAATTTTACGTGACTTAACTACAGGCATCATTAGTTCATTGTTATTAACAAGTATCTTTTGTGAAATACCGGAATGAATTGGTGAGTTACAATAATTTCAATATTTATTGTTGTCCAATGTATAAATTATAAATTTTGTTAAATAAGTTTGTGCAATTGGGTGTCTAATTGTTCATTATAATGTTTCATTGTTTACATTTAATTATATACGTGCTATCGATGATCAAAGGTTTGTTTGTTAATTTTAATCATCGTAGGATGTTAGCATTATTATAAATCTATGTGTTTTTTTCAAGTGCGCCTTAACTTGGTCTACATTTTAACATAATTTTGTTTGGAAATGAGGCATGCCAAATATAATATGTATTAATTCAACAATATAAATTCGAGTTCATTTAAGATTCATTATTAATTTAGTCCAAAAAAAATCTAGTCAATTATTAGTTTATATTTTATCACACCTCATACAATATAAAGGTAATTAGCTTTGAATGAATTCTATTGATCATGAATGAGTATAATATATAGATACAAGAATGAAACAAACTAATCTAGATATTAGGAGAATACAACAAACTAATAGAACTAATAGGAACTATAAACTAGGGATGATTATTATCATCAACATCATTGATATCTTGAACAAAGTGGAAAATCCAATGCCAAATGTTTCATTCTAGAGTGAAAAACTTGATTAGCAGAGTAGTAAGTAGCACTCAAGTTGTCACAATAAATGGTGGGTATGTAGTTAGACTTAAAGCCTAATTTCGTAAGCAAGGAAGTGAGTCATTGAACTTAGTGGTGGCAGATGCGGCTGCCTTAAATTCAGCTTCTGTGGAGAATCTAGCGGATGTAGGTTAACGTTTAGAGCTCCATGAGATAGGATTACAACCAAGATAAACAATGTAGCCTGTGGTACTGCGCAAGGTGTCTTTTTCGCCCAATCAGCGTCTGTGAAGGCATGGAGTTTTAAGGGTGATTGACGGCGAAGTAACAACCCGTGATGAGGTGTTCCATGTAGATAGCGTAACACATGTTTTAAAGCTTTCCAGTGAGTTATAGAGGGAGCATGCATGAACTATGATAACTTATTTATTGTGAAAGCAATATCGGGTCTGGTAATCGACAAGTACTGTAATGCATTGATTGTGGCCCTGTATTCAGTGGGAGAAGATAATGGTGTGCCTTGGTCTGAGGTGAGAACTTTTGAGCTCGTGATTGGTGTTTATACCGGCTTACAATGTAACGTTCCACATTTTACATTACTTTTTTAAAATGTAATATTACTTCTTATTCGATCCTTTTAATATCAAGACTTGATCATAGTAAAAAATATCTTTTTATATTATTCTTGTTGATTATATGTTTGTGCAACGCTTAAACAATTGTGCATACACATTTTAACATAAAACCGAGCGACTTATCGGGACTTATATTTTTTTCAGAAAATTATTTATAAGTTTTATTTTATGATTCATATGTTAAAATACTCATTCTTAATCATTAGTTTATCGTGAAAATTAATAAATAAAATAAATTAAAAGGTTAAAATTAAAACTTTGTATTGTCCCTCTACTCATCTCCCTAACTATTTATATTAATATCCAATAATAATTTTCATCTTTAAATACTAACCCAATGCCCCTCTAATCATTTCATCACTCTAACCTCTCTCTAAACTCTCTCAATCCATCCAAGAACTCCATCCTTTTGTTAGAAATATTCAGAAACAACTTGTGAGTTTTATTTATTTACCTATTTATTTATTTATTTATTTATTAATAATTTATTTATTTATACTTTCTTTCTTCCTTTTTTTATTTTTTTAACCACTTGGAACAACCTCTAGGACATAACCACTTAGTCACCAAGTTGACACAAGTATGGTAAACCCCTATTTTTGAGATCAAAGTTGGAAATATTATACTTGACTCTTTCATACATGTTTTATTGTCTTGTTTTTTTAGCATTTTACATACTAAACCAAGTCATTAACAACTTCAATGTTGGAAGGCTTGTGTTGAAGTTATATTTCAGAAATTTTAAGGCTTTTACACCATATTCTTTCATCTTTACAAGACACTAAGTGATCTACGAATCAAAAAATGATGAAACTAAACCGAGCCTCCAACCTATGTTGAAAGGCTTGTGTTATGGTATGAAATTGTGATGTTGAATATTGATTCTATAACTAATCTATCTACCATAATCCACTTGAACACTTAGTCAAACTAGTTAGTTTACTTTAATACTTTCATTTATGTACTCATGACCATCGAAATCACCCTTAACTGGAACTTTTATGCAACGGTGACAATCTTGATGTTTGTGTATATCCCTACCTCTAATACATGACTTATATGAATATAACACTTGAAATTTTTACAAGACACTAAGTGATCTATAAATCAAAAAATTAATGAAACTAAACCGAGCCTCCAACCTATGTTGAAAGGCTTGTGTTATGGTATGAAATTGTGATGTTGAATATTGGTTCTATAACTAATCTATCTACCATAATCCACTTGAACACTTAGTCAAACTAGTTATTTTACTTTAATACTTTCATTTATGTACTCATGACCATCGAAATCACCCTTAACCGGAGATTTTATGCAACGGTGACAATCTTGATGTTTATGTATATCCCTACATCTAATACATGACTTATATGAATATAACACTTGAAATTTGTGGATTACCTTACCTCTAATGCATGACTTATATTTATATTTATATATTACTTAATCAAAACCAAGTCGTAACACAATCAAACCATGTTTGAATGTATATGTTAAGGTAGACAATATACTAATATTATGATTCTTTATTTTGGACTTCCAATGAGTGACTAATACTCATAAAGAACACATACAATACATGGTGTCCAAATAAATGTTTAAGTAGCATATACTTTCATGTACTCTCATATTTGTATTTTCGTATACTTTCCAATTGCTAAAATCTCAAACTTTGAATACTAAATTTACACATTTTTGTTTACCCTTTAGGATAACTTTGGTGACTCTATTATTTAAATTCAATCATCTATTCTTGTGGATTCTAATTGCCAAACCATGAGTCATACTTCACCCCCTTGATTTAACACTATTTGGGTTGCAACATGTATTAATTATCAAATACACTCAATTATTTATTTAATTAAAATCATTCTAAAATTCAATTCATTCAAACATGCTTACTTGTTATACTATTTGTTAATACATTCTAGAATACATTATCTTGCAAGCAATCTAAACCTCCCTTAACATGTATAGCGCTATAGGACTAGCACATCCGTCCTATTATTATGGGACTATGTTAAGTATCAATCTTTACGGTCTTTGTCACTCCCCCGCTAAGAGCGGAAACATGGGGATGTAACGAGATGGGATCGTCATAACACATGGTAAGCGATAAAGATGCAATATAATAAATGATGACAAGCGTGTCATGACGACACCCGACAACAAGGGGACTTGTGTCGTGTTTAGTCAGTATTCACAACAACATAGCCATAAGCATAAACATGATACATGAATCACATAAACAAAGATGATAACATTGTATGCAATTCCCACAACCCGGGAACAAGTTACAAAAGTATAACGTTGTTTAAAGCAAACTACAACAAAGTTTTCCAAAAGACAACGTTTAGTCTCAAAACGCATCCTAGGGTCTCCACTAAGGCAGCACACCTAGATCTTCAATTAGCATGATCACCTGAAAAGATATGCTCAAAATGGTCAACAAAATTGTTGGTGAGCTTGCAGGTTTATATGTAAATAAGTAATTGATGTTGTATAATAGTTGTGGCGGAATACCGTGAATACAGTTATAAGTAAGCAAAATCACATGACCTGAGCTTTACAACCAAACCTAACGACGTACACAAAGAATCTTCTCGGAATATATTCACCCAAGGCGCGTTCCTAGTGACTGTTGGTACTAACTAGTATACCAACAAACGAGGGTGGGGTGTCAACCTAGTAGTACTACCAATACCTATCCGTCGATTCCCACACTGGAATTAAATGGTTGTAAAGAAAGAAGCACACAACAGACCCAAGCATGTATCAGATAAGTACTCACAGAACAGTATCACGTTGATTCCAAGTATGTAAATTGTATGTAAGTTATACAACATAGAAAACAGGTGAGCATACTTTTCCCCTATGTTTGTAAATGATTGAAAAGTTGTATAAGCATAAAAAGGGGGCCACGAAACTCACTTGTTAAGTGGTAACTATGAATGATCAAAGTTCCCAAGTATTGTATGCAAAGAATGGTCAAACACCTATTGACAGTTATTGTTAAGCATTAATGATACACATAAAGTAAATAGTAACGTTTAGTCGGTTCGGGTTGTATCGGTTCGGTCGTGCGTAACACACACAAGCTGACACACGTATTAGATCTTATGTAGATCCAAGTACTAGAAACCGTTGCCATTGCCGGTGATATTGTGTAAAAGATCTATTATTATAGGAAAAGTATTTGTTAAATATTAGTAGTCACAAATCAGTTATTGATAATTGTAAAATGTTAGGTTGATTTGATTTGGAATAGTATTTGTGGCCTTGATAGCATTGACTTTAATCTTTGTGGTCGAGAAATGACATTTGTGTTGATGTTACCTTATCATCACACGACATTCAAGGAGGAAATTCACACACACAGTATCTACAATCACACGATAGGACCAGACGCTCGACTCAATATTCCATTCGTATGAATCAACCCTTAATCGTATGAATCAGCTTCATTTGTACGATTGAACCTTCATTCGCACGACTAGCATTCAGTCATACCACACAACACCCAATCGCACGACTTAACCTCCATACGCACGAATCAACCTTCATTCGTACGAATCAGCTTCATTCGTACGACTGAACCTTCATTTGTACGATTGGCCTTCAGTCGTGCGATACAGGCACAATCGCATACATTCATTCGGTCGCATGACTCAATCACATACATTCATTCGGTCACATGACTCAATCGCACAAACATTCATCCGCATTGACTCAATCGCACACATTCATTCAATCGCACGACTCAGTTGCATGACATCCCTAGTCGCACAACTCAGTCGCCGAATGACACAGTCGCATGACTCAATCGCACGACTCGCCCAGTCGCATGACAAACCTAGTCGCCTTAACTGCAGGTTCGCGACTGTTGAAGTGCATAGCAGCCTTCGGCTGCTCCGTGCACGAGTTTTACACCACAAGGACGTCCAGAAGCACACTACAAACACACACAAACAAGAAGCACGCACCCACACGACCTATTGTGTTCAGGTTGAACCCGAATACCCGAACCCTAGAAATGGACAGCAGTAAAACAAGCAAGAAAGGGACAACCAAGTTCATCTACCTGCAAGGATGGAGTAGACTAGGTTGTAGATGAAGTCTAGACGACGAAAACGAGACGAAACAGGGCGGTTTTGGTGCAAGGAAGAAGATGTTGTGAAGTGAAGAAGAATGAAGAAGAACGAAGAAGATGAAGTTAGGGCTGGAAAAATGGGGTTTTTATACCCATTCTAAGTTTGCAAAAAAATCAATTTTAGTCCCTACACTTAACCCTCAAGTTCTCAAAGTTTGTTTCGGTTGAAAACGACTTTAAAAGTATTTGTATATTAATGTTAAAAATGTATTTAATGATAATTTGCACTTAAAAATGATTTTATTAATGACAATGAGTTATATAAAAATGATATATTAGTGATAATGGTGATGAAATTTGTAAAAGTTTTAAGCATAGCACCCGTTCACGAAAGAAACGCAAGCACAAAGATAATAAATCAAGTAGGATATCCACACAAGGAGTTAATAAAGATGAGGAATGAATGATCAAAGAGAAGTTGACGGATAATCATGTTAATTGATGGACTTGAGGTGACGGATGTCACAGCATCCCCCAGTTGAGAGAATTTCATCCCGAAATTCAGCTGGAGTTAGGTCCAAGAGTGTCATCCTCAAATAGATGTGGATATTTAAGTTTCATCTAATCTTCCCGTTTCCATGTAAACTCTGGCCCTCGTTTTGAATTCCATCTCACGCGAACAATTGGTATCCTATGCGCTTCAATTGCTTGACCTTTCGATCCATGATCTCAATGGGTTCCTTAACAAAATGAAGCTTTTCATCAATCTTGATGTCCTCAATTGGTACGTGAAGTGATTCGTCAGCCAAACACTTCTTGAGGTTCGACACGTGGAAAGTAGCATGTACGCCGCTGAGTTCTTGTGGTAACCTTAATCGGTAAGCCACTGGACCAATCCTTTCTGTAATCTCGAATGGTCCACGTATCTTGGGGCTAACTTTCCTTTCTTTCCAAACCAAACAATTCCTTTTCAAGGAGAGACTTTGAGTAAAATGTGATCTCCAATGTTAAATTCTAAAGGCTTCCGACGGTTGTCGGCATAGCTCTTTTGGCGATCTCTAGCAGCTTTTAGTCTGTCTTTGATTTGAAAAATCTTGCCGGTTGTTTCTTGAATGATCTCTGGGCCTGTTAACTGACTTTCACCAATCTCGGCCCAACAAACGGGAGATCTGCATTTTCTTCCATACAACGCTTCAAATGGAGCACATCCAATGCTCGTATGGTAGCTGTTGTTGTAAGAGAACTCAATCAACGGTAAATGAGTGTCCCAACTACCACCCAAGTCGATTACACACGCCCTCAACATGTCTTCTAGCGTTTGTATAGTTCGTTCACTTTGGCCATCTGTCTGAGGATGATATGCTGTGCTCATATCTAATCGAGTGTCCATCGCTTTCTGCAGTGTCTGACAAAATCGTGAAGTAATCGGCTGCCACGGTCGGATATGATCGACACGGTACTCCGTGTCTTGTCACGACCTCCTTTGTGTACAATCTCGCCAATTTATCTATTTTGTAGTCTTCTCGGATCGGCAAGAAATGACTGACTCATCCGATCCACCACGACCCATATCGAGTCATGCCCGCTGCTCGTTCTAGGGAGTTTGGTAATAAAATCCATAGCTATGTTCTCCTATTTCCACTGGGAATGTCAGGTTGCTGTAATAATCCCGATGGTTCTCATGTTCGGCTTTAACTTTCAAGCATGTCACGCATCTACTTACGTACATGGCAATGTCTTTCTTCATGCCTGGCCCCCAGTACAGATCCTTAAGATCGTGGTACATCTTGTCCGCACCAGGATGAATAGAATATCGCGTCTTGTGTGCTTCATCCATGACCAAGGTACGTACACATCCCCATCTGGGTACCCATATACGATCTATGAAGTACTGTACACTATCATCCTTGCAAATCATTTGTTTGTCCAACCCTCGGAATTCTTCTCCTGCGAGGTTTTCTTCTTTCAACGCCTCATTTTGTGCAATTTGGATATGAGCTTTCAAATTCGTTGAATAGTCAACCCCAACGCTCGAGCACGTAGTGGTTTCGCGCATTCTTTGCGGCTTAAAGCATCAGCCACCACGTTAGCCTTCCTCGGATGATACCGGATTTCACAATCGTAGTCACTAAGAAGCTCTACCCAATGTCGTTGACGCATATTAAGCTCTCTTTGATCCAGGATATGTTGCAGGCTCTTATGATCAGTGTAGATGATGCATTTGGTTCCATACAAGTAATGCCTCCATATCTTTAGTGCAAATACTACAACGCCCAACTCAAGATCATGGGTTGTATAGTTCTTTTCGTGCACCTTAAGTTGTCGCGATACGTAGGCAATCACCTTATCCTTTTGCATTAGTACACATCCCAATCCTTGATGTGAAGCATCGCAGTATACCACAAAATCATCAGTTCCGTCTGGGAGGGACAATATTGGTGCATTGCACAACTTCTCTTTCAACATTGGAATACTTGTTCTTATGCATGTCCCCACTCAAACTTCTTGTCTTTCTGGGTCAACAACGTTAACGGTTGAGCGATCGTTGAAAAATATGCGATGAAACGATGGTAGTATCCGGCCAATCCTAAGAATGTCGTATCTCTGAAGGTGTCTGGGGTGTATTCCATTTCTTCACCGCTTCGATCTTGCTGGGATCTACATGAATCACATCCTCATTAACCACATGACCAAAAACTTCACTTCCCGTAACCAGAATTCACACTTCGAGAACTTGGCGAAAAGTTTCTTTTCCCGTAACAGTTCTAGTATTGCCCGAAGGTGTTCTTCGTGATCCTCTTTCGATCGGGAGTAGATAAGTATTTTGTCTATGAATACGATCACAAACTTATCCAAGTAAGGTTTACACACCCGATTCATTAGGTTCATAAACACAGCTGGTGCGTTAGTCAACCCAAATGGCATGACCAAGAACTCATAGTGCCCATAACGAGTTCTAAACGCTGTTTTCGATATGTCCTCCTCGAAAACCCTTAGTTGATGATATCCAAAACGAAGGTTGATCTTGGAGAAATACGAAGCTCCTTGCAGCTGGTCAAACAGATCGTCGATCCTGGAGAGAGGATACCGATTCTTCACAGTTAACTTGTTCAACTCATGGTAATCGATACACATTCGAAACGACCCATCCTTCTTTTTGACAAATAACACTGGTGCTCCCCACGGTGAGTGACTCGGCCGAATGAAACCCTTCTTCAGTAGTTCCTGTAACTGACTAGATAATCCTGCATCTTAGATGGTGCTAACCGGTATGGTGTCTTTGCTACCGGTGTAGCTCCAGGAACCAACTCTATACGAAATTCCACCTGTCGTGGAGGAGGAAACTAGGCAAGTCATCAGAAAATACATCTGGGTAGTCCCGTACTACCGGAATATCTACCACTTTCCTCTCTTCTTCCTTCTTTTCTACCACATGAGCCAGAAAAGCGTAGCACTGTTTTCGTAAATTTCGGCATGCTTTCATGCAGAAGAAAAGCTTTAAGTTTCTTCCCGGTCGTTCTCCTTGAATTCTGAGTACCTCCCCGTTTGGCATGGGGATTCGCACTACTTTATCCCGACAGACAATCTCAGCTCCGTGTTCCGACAACCAATCCATTCCCACAATCACATCGAAACTTCCTAACTCAAAGGGTATCAAGTCTATATCGAAGGCATGGTCCTCTAATATCATCAAGCACTTTCTAATGATTTCATCAGCCTGAACAATCCTACCATTGGCATTTCTACAGAGTAGCTAGTTCTAGCCTACAAGGACTCAAATCAACCAATTGCACAAACTCAGAAGATATAAAACTATTGTCTGCTCCAATATCAAACAATATAGATGCGAAGTGATTATTGAGTAAGTGCGTACCCGTGACAACGTTCGGGTCCTGACGGGCATTGTTGGCTCCAATGACGAATGCACGTCCCCGAGCTATATTCCCTTGATTTCCCGGGCCTTAATTTCCAGCTATGGCCATCACCGGTTGCTGGTTGTTCCCTTGTTGACCCGGCACCCGATTCAGTCTGGGGCATATGTTTCTGTAGTGATCAGGGCTTCCACACTCATAACAGCCCCTGGCATTCCCGGCGGGGTTAACCGCATTGACTGGTGCCACCAGATTCGGCGTTGTTCTGCAATCTTTCGCTAGATGCCCCGGGCGTCTACAGTTCGCGCACACCCGGCACGGCATTGCTGGGGGATGATGGAAGTTGCACCTATCACATTTGGGGTGCGGCCCAACATACTCTCTCCTGCCTTGTGTCACGGCCACAAAATTTCTGGTTGTCTTGGCCCTTTTATCAAATTTCCCGGCACTCGACTGGCTCGTTTCCTAACATCCTTTTTTTTCTCTGCTCCCCTTCCCAATACCCCTGTTCTCACCATCTCATCAGTTATAGCGTCAGCCTTCAGAATTGTGCTCTGAATCGTAGGAGGAGCAGCTGCTGTCACCATTGCCCGGATTTGAGGCGCAAGTCCCCAAATATACCTCTCGATTCTCTTTGATTTCGGAGTGACCAGATGTGGAACCAATCTTGCCAACTCATGAAAACGATCAGTGTATGCGGCGTGCCCAGCCCCCACCATAGCATGATTCCAGAATTCATGCTCCAGTTTCTGCATCTCGTTGAGGGGGCAGTATTCCTCAGTGATTAAGGCTTTAAACTTATCCCATGACATTTGCATCGTCGATTCTCTTCCCCTAGCCTGTGTCTGGGTGTTCCATCAAGTTAGTGCCTTGCCCTGTAGTGAGCACGTGGCATACTTGATTTTCTGGCTGTCGAGGCACTCGCTGATGTCAATTACTGCCTCCATTTTCTCAAGCCATCTGGTCAGGGCTATAGTTCTGCCCTTTCCATCAAACTCTTTCGGTTTGCAGGCCACAAAATCCTTGTACGAAACCCCCTTCTAGCATTAACAACCACAGTCTCATTAAAACCCCAGTCTCATTACCGGCTGTACCACCATTCCCGGTCTCCTGGTTACTCTCGTTCCCAGTCGGGTTCCCATTATCTTCATTATCATTGCCACCAACCCCCGTGGGGGTGGTGATTTTGAAGAGCGTCGCTCACTTGGGCCACAATAGTCGGGATCAGTGCGGCCAGCCGTTGAGCGATTAGAGCTGCCACATCAGCGTTTCATGTTCCCTGGTTATTGTTGGTAGGTCCATCATTTGTTCTTGGTGCTCTACCTCTGCCTCTGCCTCTGCCCCTCGGGGCTTCACTTCCGCCATTGTTGCTGCGGGTAACTCTTCGAGGCGGCATTTTCTAATCATAGAAGTAGTAAACACATAAGCTTTAACTATTCTAAAGCATATTAACCATACTACTCATCAAAGTCCAGCATTCCAAGTCAATATCACACTTGTTGTTACCATTGCCGGTGATATTATGTAAAAGATCCATTATTATAAGAAAAGTATTTGTTAAATATTAATAGTCACAAATCGGTTGTTGATAATTGTAAAATGTTAGGTGATTTGATTTGGAATAGTATTTGTGGCCTTGATAGCATTGACTTTAATCTTTGTGGTCGAGAAATGACATTTGTGTTGATGTTACCTTATCATCACACGACATTCAAGGAGGAAATTCACACACACAGTATCTACAATCACACGATAGGACCAGACGCTCGACTCAATATTCCATTCGTATGAATCAACCCTTAATCGTATGAATCAGCTTCATTTGTACGATTGAACCTTCATTCGCACGACTAGCATTCAGTCATACCACACAACACCCAATCGCACGACTTAACCTCCATACGCACGAATCAACCTTCATTCGTACGAATCAGCTTCATTCGTACGACTGAACCTTCATTTGTACGATTGGCCTTCAGTCGTGCGATACAGGCACAATCGCATACATTCATTCGGTCGCATGACTCAATCACATACATTCATTCGGTCACATGACTCAATCGCACACAACATTCATCCGCATTGACTCAATCGCACACATTCATTCAATCGCACGACTCAGTTGCATGACATCCCTAGTCGCACAACTCAGTCGCCCGAATGACACAGTCGCATGACTCAATCGCACGACTCGCCCAGTCGCATGACAAACCTAGTCGCCTTAACTGCAGGTTCGCGACTGTTGAAGTGCATAGCAGCCTTCGGCTGCTCCGTGCACGAGTTTTACACCACAAGGACGTCCAGAAGCACACTACAAACACACACAAACAAGAAGCACGCACCCACACGACCTATTGTGTTCAGGTTGAACCCGAATACCCGAAACCCTAGAAATGGACAGCAGTAAAACAAGCAAGAAAGGGACAACCAAGTTCATCTACCTGCAAGGATGGAGTAGACTAGGTTGTAGATGAAGTCTAGACGACGAAAACGAGACGAAACAGGGCGGTTTTGGTGCAAGGAAGAAGATGTTGTGAAGTGAAGAAGAATGAAGAAGAACGAAGAAGATGAAGTTAGGGCTGGAAAAATGGGGTTTTTATACCCATTCTAAGTTTGCAAAAAAATCAATTTTAGTCCCTACACTTAACCCTCAAGTTCTCAAAGTTTGTTTCGGTTGAAAACGACTTTAAAAGTATTTGTTATATTAATGTTAAAAATGTATTTAATGATAATTTGCACTTAAAAATGATTTTATTAATGACAATGAGTTTATATAAAAATGATATATTTAGTGATAATGGTGATGAAATTTGTAAAAGTTTTAAGCATAGCACCCGTTCACGAAAGAAACGCAAGCACAAAGATAATAAATCAAGTAGGATATCCACACAAGGAGTTAATAAAGATGAGGAATGAATGATCAAAGAGAAGTTGACGGATAATCATGTTAATTGATGGACCTTGAGGTGACGGATGTCACAGCATCCCCCAGTTGAGAGAATTTCATCCCGAAATTCAGCTGGAGTTAGGTCCAAGAGTGTCATCCTCAAATAGATGTGGATATTTAAGTTTCATCTAATCTTCCCGTTTCCATGTAAACTCTGGCCCTCGTTTTGAATTCCATCTCACGCGAACAATTGGTATCCTATTGCGCTTCAATTGCTTGACCTTTCGATCCATGATCTCAATGGGTTCCTTAACAAAATGAAGCTTTTCATCAATCTTGATGTCCTCAATTGGTACGTGAAGTGATTCGTCAGCCAAACACTTCTTGAGGTTCGACACGTGGAAAGTAGCATGTACGCCGCTGAGTTCTTGTGGTAACCTTAATCGGTAAGCCACTGGACCAATCCTTTCTGTAATCTCGAATGGTCCCACGTATCTTGGGGCTAACTTTCCTTTCTTTCCAAACCAAACAATTCCTTTTCAAGGAGAGACTTTGAGTAAAATGTGATCTCCAATGTTAAATTCTAAAGGCTTCCGACGGTTGTCGGCATAGCTCTTTTGGCGATCTCTAGCAGCTTTTAGTCTGTCTTTGATTTGAAAAATCTTGCCGGTTGTTTCTTGAATGATCTCTGGGCCTGTTAACTGACTTTCACCAATCTCGGCCCAACAAACGGGAGATCTGCATTTTCTTCCATACAACGCTTCAAATGGAGCACATCCAATGCTCGTATGGTAGCTGTTGTTGTAAGAGAACTCAATCAACGGTAAATGAGTGTCCCAACTACCACCCAAGTCGATTACACACGCCCTCAACATGTCTTCTAGCGTTTGTATAGTTCGTTCACTTTGGCCATCTGTCTGAGGATGATATGCTGTGCTCATATCTAATCGAGTGTCCATCGCTTTCTGCAGTGTCTGACAAAATCGTGAAGTAATCGGCTGCCACGGTCGGATATGATCGACACCGGTACTCCGTGTCTTGTCACGACCTCCTTTGTGTACAATCTCGCCAATTTATCTATTTTGTAGTCTTCTCGGATCGGCAAGAAATGACTGACTCATCCGATCCACCACGACCCATATCGAGTCATGCCCGCTGCTCGTTCTAGGGAGTTTGGTAATAAAATCCATAGCTATGTTCTCCTATTTCCACTTGGGAATGTCAGGTTGCTGTAATAATCCCGATGGTTTCTCATGTTCGGCTTTAACTTTCAAGCATGTCACGCATCTACTTACGTACATGGCAATGTCTTTCTTCATGCCTGGCCCCCAGTACAGATCCTTAAGATCGTGGTACATCTTGTCCGCACCAGGATGAATAGAATATCGCGTCTTGTGTGCTTCATCCATGACCAAGGTACGTACACATCCCCATCTGGGTACCCATATACGATCTATGAAGTACTGTACACTATCATCCTTGCAAATCATTTGTTTGTCCAACCCTCGGAATTCTTCTCTGCGAGGTTTTCTTCTTTCAACGCCTCATTTTGTGCAATTTGGATATGAGCTTTCAAATTCGTTTGAATAGTCAACCCCAACGCTCGAGCACGTAGTGGTTTCGCGCATTCTTTGCGGCTTAAAGCATCAGCCACCACGTTAGCCTTCCTCGGATGATACCGGATTTCACAATCGTAGTCACTAAGAAGCTCTACCCAATGTCGTTGACGCATATTAAGCTCTCTTTGATCCAGGATGTTGCAGGCTCTTATGATCAGTGTAGATGATGCATTTGGTTCCATACAAGTAATGCCTCCATATCTTTAGTGCAAATACTACAACGCCCAACTCAAGATCATGGGTTGTATAGTTCTTTTCGTGCACCTTAAGTTGTCGCGATACGTAGGCAATCACCTTATCCTTTTGCATTAGTACACATCCCAATCCTTGATGTGAAGCATCGCAGTATACCACAAAATCATCAGTTCCGTCTGGGAGGGACAATATTGGTGCATTGCACAACTTCTCTTTCAACATTTGGAATACTTGTTCTTATGCATGTCCCCACTCAAACTTCTTGTCTTTCTGGGTCAACAACGTTAACGGTTGAGCGATCGTTGAAAAATATGCGATGAAACGATGGTAGTATCCGGCCAATCCTAAGAATTGTCGTATCTCTGAAGGTGTCTGGGGTGTATTCCATTTCTTCACCGCTTCGATCTTGCTGGGATCTACATGAATCACATCCTCATTAACCACATGACCCAAAAACTTCACTTCCCGTAACCAGAATTCACACTTCGAGAACTTGGCGAAAAGTTTCTTTTCCCGTAACAGTTCTAGTATTGCCCGAAGGTGTTCTTCGTGATCCTCTTTCGATCGGGAGTAGATAAGTATTTTGTCTATGAATACGATCACAAACTTATCCAAGTAAGGTTTACACACCCGATTCATTAGGTTCATAAACACAGCTGGTGCGTTAGTCAACCCAAATGGCATGACCAAGAACTCATAGTGCCCATAACGAGTTCTAAACGCTGTTTTCGATATGTCCTCCTCGAAAACCCTTAGTTGATGATATCCAAAACGAAGGTTGATCTTGGAGAAATACGAAGCTCCTTGCAGCTGGTCAAACAGATCGTCGATCCTGGAGAGAGGATACCGATTCTTCACAGTTAACTTGTTCAACTCATGGTAATCGATACACATTCGAAACGACCCATCCTTCTTTTTGACAAATAACACTGGTGCTCCCCACGGTGAGTGACTCGGCCGAATGAAACCCTTCTTCAGTAGTTCCTGTAACTGACTAGATAATTCCTGCATCTTAGATGGTGCTAACCGGTATGGTGTCTTTGCTACCGGTGTAGCTCCAGGAACCAACTCTATACGAAATTCCACCTGTCGTGGAGGAGGAAACTAGGCAAGTCATCAGAAAATACATCTGGGTAGTCCCGTACTACCGGAATATCTACCACTTTCCTCTCTTCTTCCTTCTTTTCTACCACATGAGCCAGAAAAGCGTAGCACTGTTTTCGTAAATTTCGGCATGCTTTCATGCAGAAGAAAAGCTTTAAGTTTCTTCCCGGTCGTTCTCCTTGAATTCTGAGTACCTCCCCGTTTGGCATGGGGATTCGCACTACTTTATCCCGACAGACAATCTCAGCTCCGTGTTCCGACAACCAATCCATTCCCACAATCACATCGAAACTTCCTAACTCAAAGGGTATCAAGTCTATATCGAAGGCATGGTCCTCTAATATCATCAAGCACTTTCTAATGATTTCATCAGCCTGAACAATCCTACCATTGGCATTTCTACAGAGTAGCTAGTTTCTAGCCTACAAGGACTCAAATCAACCAATTGCACAAACTCAGAAGATATAAAACTATTGTCTGCTCCAATATCAAACAATATAGATGCGAAGTGATTATTGAGTAAGTGCGTACCCGTGACAACGTTCGGGTCCTGACGGGCATTGTTGGCTCCAATGACGAATGCACGTCCCCGAGCTATATTCCCTTGATTTCCCGGGCCTTAATTTCCAGCTATGGCCATCACCGGTTGCTGGTTGTTCCCTTGTTGACCCGGCACCCGATTCAGTCTGGGGCATATGTTTCTGTAGTGATCAGGGCTTCCACACTCATAACAGCCCCTGGCATTCCCGGCGGGGTTAACCGCATTGACTGTGCCACCAGATTCGGCGTTGTTCTGCAATCTTTCGCTAGATGCCCCGGGCGTCTACAGTTCGCGCACACCCGGCACGGCATTGCTGGGGGATGATGGAAGTTGCACCTATCACATTTGGGGTGCGGCCCAACATACTCTCTCCTGCCTTGTGTCACGGCACAAAATTTCTGGTTGTCTTGGCCCTTTTATCAAATTTCCCGGCACTCGACTGGCTCGTTTCCCTAACATCCTTTTTTTTCTCTGCTCCCCTTCCCAATACCCCTGTTCTCACCATCTCATCAGTTATAGCGTCAGCCTTCAGAATTGTGCTCTGAATCGTAGGAGGAGCAGCTGCTGTCACCATTGCCCGGATTTGAGGCGCAAGTCCCCAATATACCTCTCGATTCTCTTTGATTTCGGAGTGACCAGATGTGGAACCAATCTTGCCAACTCATGAAAACGATCAGTGTATGCGGCGTGCCCAGCCCCCACCATAGCATGATTCCAGAATTCATGCTCCAGTTTCTGCATCTCGTTGAGGGGGCAGTATTCCTCAGTGATTAAGGCTTTAAACTTATCCCATGACATTTGCATCGTCGATTCTCTTCCCCTAGCCTGTGTCTGGTGTTCCATCAAGTTAGTGCCTTGCCCTGTAGTGAGCACGTGGCATACTTGATTTTCTGGCTGTCGAGGCACTCGCTGATGTCAATTACTGCCTCCATTTTCTCAAGCCATCTGGTCAGGGCTATAGTTCTGCCCTTTCCATCAAACTCTTTCGGTTTGCAGGCCACAAAATCCTTGTACGAACACCCCCTTCTAGCATTAACAACCACAGTCTCATTAACAACCCCAGTCTCATTACCGGCTGTACCACCATTCCCGGTCTCCTGGTTACTCTCGTTCCCAGTCGGGTTCCCATTATCTTCATTATCATTGCCACCAACCCCCGTGGGGGTGGTGATTTTGAAGAGCGTCGCTCACTTGGGCCACAATAGTCGGGATCAGTGCGGCCAGCCGTTGAGCGATTAGAGCTGCCACATCAGCGTTTCATGTTCCCTGGTTATTGTTGGTAGGTCCATCATTTGTTCTTGGTGCTCTACCTCTGCCTCTGCCTCTGCCCCTCGGGGCTTCACTTCCGCCATTGTTGCTGCGGGTAACTCTTCGAGGCGGCATTTTCTAATCATAGAAGTAGTAAACACATAAGCTTTAACTATTCTAAAGCATATAACCATACTACTCATCAAAGTCCAGCATTCCAAGTCAATATCACACTTGTTGTTACCATTGCCGGTGATATTATGTAAAAGATCCATTATTATAAGAAAAGTATTTGTTAAATATTAATAGTCACAAATCGGTTGTTGATAATTGTAAAATGTTAGGTTGATTTGATTTGGAATAGTATTTGTGGCCTTGATAGCGTTGACTTTAATCTTTGTGGTCGAGCAATGACATTTGTGTTAATGTTATCTTATCATCACACGACATTCAAGGAGGAAATTCACACACACAGTATCTACAATCACACGATAGGACCAGACGCTCGACTCAACACACACACAAAATCAGCTTCATTCGTACGATTGAACCTTCATTCGCACGAATGGCATTCAGTCGTACCACACAACACCTAATCGCACGACTTAACCTCCATACGCACGAATCAACCTTCATTCGTATGAATCAGCTTCATTCGTACGACTGAACCTTCATTCGTACGATTGGCCTTCAGTCGTGCGATACACGCACAATCGCATACATTTATTCGGTCGCATGACTCAATCGCAACAACATTCATCCGCATTGACTCAATCGCACACATTCATTCGATCGCACGAATCAGTTGCATGACATCCCCAGTCGCACAACTCAGTCGCCCGAATGACACAGTCGCATGACTCAGTCGCATGACTCGCCCAGTCGCATGGCTCAGTCGCATGACAGACCCAGTCGCTTGAACTACAGGTTCGCGACTGTTGAAGTGCAGAGCAGCCTCCGGCTACTCCGTGCATGAGTTTTACACCACAAGGACTTCCAGAAGCACACTACAAACACACACAAACAAGAAGCACACGCAGAAATACGTCACACGCACCAACACGACCTCTTGTGTTCGGCTTGAACCTGAATACCCGAAACCCTAGAAACGGAAAGCAGTAAAACGAGCAAGAAAGGGACAACCAAGGTCGTCTACCTGCAAGGATGGAGTAGACTAGGTTGTAGATGAAGTCTAGATGACAAAAAACAAGACAAAACGGGGCGGTTTTGGTGCAAAGAAGAAGCTGTTGTGAAGTGAAGAAGAATGAAGAAGAAGTGAAGAAGATGAAGTTAGGGCTGGAAAAATGAGGTTTTTATACCCATTCTAAGTTTGCAAAAAAAATCAATTTTAGTCCTTGCACTTAACCCCCGAGTTCCCAAAGTTAGTTTCGGTTGAAAACGACTTTAAAAGTATTTGTTATATTAATGTTAAAAATGTATTTAATGATAATTGGCACTTAAAAATGATTTTATTAATGACAATGATTTTATATAAAAATGATATATTAGTGATAATGGTGATGAAATTTGTAAAAGTTTTAAGCATAGCACCCGTTCACGAAAGAAACGCAAGCACAAAGATAATAAATCAAGTAGGATATCCACACAAGGAGTTAATAAAGATGAGGAATGAATGATCAAGGAGAAGTTAACGGATAATCACGTTAATTGACGGACCTTGAGGTGACGGATGTCACAATCTTACTCATTTTTTATGCTAAGATTATGCTAGTGGACACTTTGTTTTGATTATTAGCTTTGCATGCTAGCAATGTACAAACTTTAGTATACTTTACTCATATTGAATTGAGATTTATTCACTATTATGCTATGTATTCAAACTTGTATGCTTACCAACATATTCGTATGTTGACTAATATTTTATACATGTTGCAGAAAATGCTTGAAGCTTTATCAAGAAATTCAATTAGGTGGACTTAGAAACACATCAAATCTATTATTTTGTTATGTTTATTTTAGACTTGCATTTTTCAAAATTATTGTATGTTTGTTTGAAATATTGTAATGTTATGTTGATTAATGGAAATGAAATTTAATCTTAATTTATTATCACTTTAGTTCTATGATGTCTTTGAACAATCTATCACTTCTCGTGCCCTGATGTTTCCACCATCGCTTGGGGTGTGACAAATTGGTACCAGAGCCATAGTTATAGGGAATTAGGAAAACTTTAATGATTTGACCTAGACTATGACTCAGGACTCTCGTTAGTAATGTCTATGGTTTGTTTGATTATTTTATGTTTATGCAAAAAACCCCTCAAATCTACCTAATCTTACTCAAACTTATGTCTTGTACGGAGGCACGAAAGTGCTTACGTCATGAATGTATTGTATTTTTATCCTATGTCGTGGTAGAAAAAGAAAAGAAAAAGAATGTGAAAGACATTCCAATCATTTATGACTTTATCGGTGTGTTCCTTGAAAATCTACCCGGTCTTCCTTCCGCTCGTTCCATTGATTTTCGGATTGATCTCATACTCGGTGCTACGCCTGTTGCTAAATCTCCCTACTGACCCGCACCCTTGGAAATACAATAGCTAGTTAGTCAACTTCAAGAGTTAGTTAACAAAGGCTTCATACGTCCAATCTCATCCCCCGGGGGTGCTCCGATCCTTTTTGTAAAAAAGGACGGTTCTTTACGCATGTGCATCAATTATCGTGAACTCAATAAACTCACTATCAAAAACTGTTATCCTCTTCCTCGTATCGATGATCTCTTTGACCAACTCCAAATATCAACTTGTTTCTCAAAAATCGATCTACGATTTGGTTATCATCAGCTTTGAATCCATGAAGAAGATATTCCAAAAACCGCTTTCCGCACAAGGTTTGGTCATTACGAGTTTATGGTTATGCCTTTTGGTTTGACCAATGCACTCGCAGCCTTTATGGACTTGATGAATCGAGTGTGTAGACCTTACTTGGATCGTTTTGTAATTGTGTTCATTGACAATATTCTAATTTATTCTAAGACCGAATCTGAACATGAACGACACTTACGTTTGATCTTGGAACTTATTCGAGCCGAACGACTATACGCCAAATTCTCCAAATGTAAATTCTGGTTGAAAGAAGTTCAATTCCTTGGTCACATCGTAAGCGAAAAAGGCATTCATGTTGATCCTGCCAAAATCGATGATGTCAAAGGGTGGATTGCTCTAAAATCCCCTACCAAGGTATGTTCTTTCATTGGATTGGTTGGTTACTATCATAGATTCATCTCCAACTTTTAAAAAATCACCATACCTCTCATCTCTTTGACCCAAAAAGATAACCTTTTGTTTGGGATCCTGAACAAGATAAATCCTTTCAAACCCTCAAGCGTATGCTCTATGACACACCTATCCTAACACTTCTCGATGGAAATAGTGATTTTGTGGTTTATTGTCACTCTTCTAATCAAGGTCTCGGTTGTGTCCTTATGCAACGAGGAAAGGTTATCGCTTATGCGTCAAGACAATTCAAAATCCACAAGAAAAACTACACTACCCATGATCTCGAACTCAGAGATGTTTTCACTTTAAAGATTTGGAGGCACTACTTTTATGGTACTCAATGTGTGGTCTTCACCAATTATAAGAGTCTCAAACATATCTTTAATCAAAATGATCTCAACGTGCCTTAACAATGATGGGTTGAATTGTTGAACGACTATGATTTATATGAATATAACACTTGAGGTTTGTGGATTACCCTACCTCTAATGCATGACTTATATATATATCTATATATTACTTAGTCAAAACCAAGTCGTAACATCAATCAAACCATGGTTGAATGTATGTGTTAAGGTAGACATTATACTAATCTTATGATTCTTTATTTTAGACTTTCAATGAGTGACTAATACTCATAAAGAAAACACACAATACATGGTGTCCAAATAAGTGTCTAAGTAGCATATACTTTCATGTACTCTCATATTTGTATTTTTGTATACTTTCCAATTGCTAAAATTTCAAACTTTGAATCCTAAACTTACACATTTTTGTTTACCTTTTAGGGTAACTTTGGTGACTCTATTATTTAAATTCAATCATCTATTCTTGTGGATTCTAATTGCCGAACCATGAGTCATACTTCACCCTCTTTGATTTAACACTATTTGGATTGCAACATGTATCAATTATCAAATACACTCAATTATTTATTTAATTAAAATCATTCTAAACTCAATTCATACAAACATGCTTACTTGTTATACTATTTATGAATACATTCTAAAATAAATTATCTTGAAAGCAATCTAAACCTCCTTTAACATGTATAGCGCTATAGGACTAGTACATTTGCCTTATTATGATGATTCTATGTTAAGTTATCAATCTTTACAGTCTTGCTCAATTTTGATGCTAAGATTACGCTAGTGGACACTTTGGTTTTGATTATTAGCTTTGCATGCTAGCAATGTACAAACTTTAGTATATTTTACTCATGTTGAATTGAGATTTATTCACTATTATGCTATGTATTCAAACTTGTATGCTCACCAACATATTCATTTGTTAACCAATATTTTATACATATTGTAGGAAATACTTGAAGCTTTATCAAGAAATTCAATTAGGTGGACTTAGAAACACACCAAATCTATCATTTTGTTATATTTGTTTTACACTTGTATTTCTCAAAATTATTGTATCTTTGTTTGAAATATTGTAATGTTATGTTGATTAATGGAAATAAAATTTAATCTTAATTTATTGTCACTTTAATTTATGATGTCTTTGAACAATCTATCACTTCTCGTGCCCCGATGTTTCCGCCATCACTTGGGGTGTGACATACAATCTGTCGTGTTTGTTCGAGTAAGAATATCCAAAATATATTTGGATTGAGACATAAGGATACCAAGAGGATGAGGAAGAACCTCGACTCCAAGAAAGTAAGAAAGAACACCGAGATCTGTAAGAGAGAATTTAGTGGCAAGAGAAGTGATAAAAGTTTGGATGGTGGATATGGAAGGACTGGTGACAATGATATCATCGACATAAACGAGAAGAAAGATAGGATTAGAACTGTTAGTATGTATGAAAAGAGAGAAGTCTGAGATAGTAGATTTGAAGTCTTGAGAGAGAAGGTAGGTTTTGAGTTTGGTGTACCAAGCACGGGAAGCTTGTTATAGGTCATAAATGGCTTTATGAGTTTGCAAACGTGGGTCGAATGAGATGAATCGGTGAAACCAGGGGCTGGGCCATATATATGTCTTCATGAAAAGTGACTTGTAAGAAGGTGTTGTTGATATCCAATTGACATAAGGCCCAATTCTGAGATATATCAAGAGAAATAATAAGGTGTATAATAGTAGGTTTAACGACATAACTGAATGTGTCCTGATAATCGATTATTGGTCGTTGGGTGAAGCCTTTGGCTACAAGGCGAGCCTTTAAGCGTTCTATCGTACCATTAGGGTTGTATTTGATGTGATACACCCATTTGCATCCCATAACACTATGAGCGGAATCCGGAGGAACAAGGGACCAGGTTTGATTGTGTTATAACACTTCAAACTCATCACTCACAGCCTTGTGCCATAAAGGGTGTTTTAGTGCTTAGCAGGTGGAGGTGGGCTTAACAAGAAGGGTCGAGGAAGCATGATATACAATAAAGTCATTATTATGATACTTTGGGTTGGGTTTGGGGTTTAGTCTGGTACGGGGGTGGGCATGTGTGGGGTGTCAACGAGTGGTGGTTTGGGTCGTCGATTATAAGTTTTGAGGATGGGTGGGGAAAGGAGGTTTGAAGAAGAATCAAAGGGTGGTGTTGGGGGGTCAACAGACGATAGGGAAAGGGGTTGAGGGATAAGTTTGTGGAAGCAATAAAAGAAGGGAACAGATCCAAGTTAGGAGCAGAGGGTGGACCAAAAGAAATGTGTTGCATAATAGGAGTGGTGGAGAACCAATCATCAACAGGAGGCTAAGAAGTAGCCGTCGGAGTGGTAGAGAGTGTGGGGTAATTTTATAAAACAAAATGATTTTAACATAATTTGTTTAAAAATATTTAATGTTTTAGAAAATTTCATAATATATAAAACTTTTGTTTTTTGTAATTTAGATTTTAATTAAAAGTTGTTATTTTTAATTTCCTTCATTAAATCTATTTTAAAAAAAGTTAGTTTGATTTTAAAAAAAGAATAGATAAGAGAGAGAAACATAGTAATTAATAAAATTTATTTTAAATAAAAGAGATAAATTTGTTTGACTATTTAAATTACTATAACACCTTTTTGAAAGGAAAATTAATGTGTGAATGTCTAGAAAAAAACAAGTGATAAAAGCATAGGTTAAGAGAATGACAAGCGGCAAAAAAACCTTTTTATTAATGGTTATAGAAATATTAAACCATTTAAATATATATAATAATTTTATAATTTATAAAGTAAAACTTTATAAGTTTACAAAGTTTAATTGCCATTTATGAGGTTTGAGATTTAATTAAAATTAATAATTAATGAGAAAAGTATTTTCTCTTAATTATAAACTTTATAAAGTTTTAGTAGACAACAAAAATTTCATTATATATTGGGTTTAATAAGTTTGGGGTTAAAATTGTAATTCATGAAATTTTGTTTTAAAAGTTTGGACATAAAATAATAAGCCCTTAGACCTGTAAATTTGTAAACCTTCAAACAAACCAACGCCCCCCCCCCCCCTCGGCTCTCCTTAACTCCGGCCAAATACCGGCGAGCCAACGCACTCGCTATCGACCGTTTAAACTAATTAAAATCATTCAAACCATTTGTTATACAGTTTTGAACTCATTCTCTCTTTCGATTCGAAGCAAATGGTTGTGTAACGTTCCCTTACTCGAAACTGAAACAAATGTTCGAAATTAAATCGGTTACAACATGGTTCTTAACCAAATGTATAAATTATCCATATTTTGAATTCAATGATACACATAATTTCCATTAAAACAGGGTAATCATCATCAATAATCGAAATGAAACGTTCACACCCAACCGTAACTCATTCAAGATAAAACAATATCAATTGACCCTAACTAACATAGGGATATTTTTTTGATTGATTCCTTAAAGCCTTCTGAATCATCAATCGCACAAATAAAACACACACTCATCGTGTTCGATCATCATCACCCTCTACAACCTGCAACTCATTCGAAGGCCCCTTTTCGAGCCTTTTAACCTGAAATTGTTAAGGGGGTCTTGGTCTAAATAACTCTCAAAAACTATACACATGATTAATTCGCCTATCATCAACGTTTACATTCTAATTCGTACCCGCAACAGTCGCGATTGACTCACCATTGTTCATCATCAAATGAAGCTTAATTCAGATAATTGCATAGATGGAAACACTTGATTTCATTAGGGGATTAAAAGCCCTAACATTTCATTCATTGACATTAACAATTGGGGCTCAATTTGATCGAAACTGATTTTAGGGTTCTTGAGTAATTTAGGGATTTCTTTAATTAATGGATTTATAAAATTATTTTTGAATCCTAAACAGATTCGGGCTTTAGCCCAACCGGTTACCACTCCATCCTTGTATGCAGGTCTCGGGTTCGAACCTGACCTCCAACATTAATTTTTTTTAGTCAATTTTTATATCTATTAAATTTCAGAAACTATCCCAATATGTTACTAAATCAAAATAAAAACTATTTTATTAACTAAAACATTTTGAAAATTATTAAATAATTTTTAATGATTTTAAAACTTATAATTTTTAAATGTAATTACTTTTAATGAATAACCAAGGTTATAGGAAACATTATTAAGTCATTTATATTATTTAAATATTATAAACCTATTATGGTTCAAATTTGAATTATTTTAAAATATTATAAACCTGCATGTTAAATAATTAATTATTCAAATAGTTATTTAAATAATTACTTAGATAATTAATTATTCATCTGTTCATTTAAACATGTTATATCACAAATATTAATAAATTTATTTCTTAGACTTTTATTTAAATTCTTGAAACTTATAAAACAATATAATTTTCTATTATACTTTATTCTTATTTTTAAGGTTTTGATATTATCTTTATTCCATCTTTATTGAACCAAAACATAATTGATTGTATTATTTCATTTGATTTAATTATTAAAACTCCCAAATTCTAACTGAAACCCTAATTCATATTTAGTCATTAAACATATCTTTATTTTAATCCTAAGACACAAATCTTAAGTTGAATCATGAAGAAAACGTTAGAATAATCTTATCTTCTTATTGTTATCTTGAGTGCACATTATAGCATATGAGTTTTCCATATGAGTTTTTCATGCCCTTTTTTTACTTTATTTCATGCCTTTTTTGGATAAAACATGTTAACATATAAACTTACACTTGTAAACATCTTGATACTTGTAAGTGCATATGCAGTTCATCTTTACTTTTTATCATGGTTATTTGAAATAAAATGAGTCTTATATGATAGACATTATATGTTGACAATTATTAACTATTGTTAGCCTAACGACATCATAGATTTATGAGCCTGACAAACCTATTTGATGCTAAAGCCGATGTATTGTCAGCTCGTGATGACGTATGACTTGTTTATCATGAGAACCAAGTACACTTAGCTAATCATTATAAACTTGTAATCTTAATCTTGGTCAAGGTTTGATTGTATTTATATGTGTTCTATAAACTTGCATAAATAATAACTAGGGGCGTGTCAACGTTTTTAGAGACCCAAAGCGTAAATAAAATCGAAGGCCTTTTAAACCTTTATCTTTAAAAACTATCATATTTTGAAGCTAAGCACTAGTTAATATATGATTCCTAAATCAGTTTAATTAAAGAAAAACCTAATTGATTCAATGATTTTATATTCTAATAAACTGTAACAAGTAAAAAGCTAAAACAAATAAACAATTAGCAATTTGTAAATCAAATAAAAAGAAGCATATGCAAAACTAAAACAGATGTAGAACCATTAGCAATTAACAACTTGTCCCTAGAACAAAGAATAAAGAAAAACAGTTAGCAATACATTAAGCATTTACCTTCTTTAGGGAAAGAATCAACTAATAAAAGAACCCGCTCAGCCGAGTACCTAACCGTGAGTCCGTTACTCCACTAGATGTCTAGATGAAATGAAGTTTAAAAGCTTCTTAATTGCATTGAAATCAAAGAAGCAAATTGTGACTCCACCAGATGAAATTAGAGAAGCAAACAAAGGTTGGGGGGTTTTAATCGTGACTCTAGTGAAACAAATCAAAGTTCTTGGTGGTTGGGTTCACTTGGGGCAAGCAATATTATAGGCGAATGATGAGATCGAAGGAGCGAAGTTGTTTATATTAACCTTCCGGCTTTTTTCGTCTCTTCATTTCAACTCCCCTCGCCCTAACCCCCCAATCAGGAATTGATAGATAGGTTGTGTTGAAGATCTACAACCTCCCGATATAGGTTTCTTTCTTTCTTTCATTTTTTTAGTTTAGTTAATTTTGGGCTTAGACTGATAATTGACTATACAATACAATTACTTTTCGATGGCTTATGAGAATGGGTGGGCCTAAAGCCCTAGCTTATTTTTTTAAGCTATTGAGCCGCCACTGTTCATAACCATTGACATAGCTTATTTTTTTAAGTTGTTGAGCCGCCTCTGTTCATAACCATTGACATGAATTGCTACTTGTAAATCTTTTTATATATATGTATGCTTAACCTATAAAAACTCACAAATTTTCAAAGTTGATCTTTTATTTTTTAATATGTTTCAGGATTGCTACTTGAAAAAATTCTTCTTGCTCATATAGGACTTGTACTTAGTTAAATAAATATTTTATGTTGTTGTTCAAATCTTTGTTGTATTTGACTTATTGTCTAGTTTTATTCAATGAGAATAGCATTTAATATTATTTTAATTTGTTAAATTCAATGAGCTATGAACAATCGCTTCATATTCGTCCACCTCGATGATTCCGTCATCGGTCGGGGTGTGACAAATGATATCTACAATAGTTTCATGCTTATTTTAGTTTTTTTAAAAATAGATAGATATGTTAAACACTCATTAAGTAAACAGATCAAATTTTAATGTAAAATATATGTGTAAAATAAACATGAATAGTTACAGTATACTGTTTTAGTGTAAAATATAAGTAAAATTATATATATGTAGTAGTTCAATAAATAAAAAGTTTATTATTTTTTAACTATCTTATATAAATAGTTTTATTATTAAACATTCTTATAGATTATAGATTTCATCCAAAAATGTGTTTTCTTACATTTGGCTCCCCAAGGTTTGAAAAGTTGTTATTTTCATCCAAAAACATAAAATTCAATAATAAAATTTTTTTATTAACAACACGTAAACATAAATTAGGATTTTGTTTTTGTATAAAATTTTACGTAAATATACTTTTAACGATGAATATTTAACATATAAAAATAATGAAACTAAGATTTTAGGATAAAAATGACAACGTTTTACAAACTTTAAGAAGCCAAATGTAAAAAAAACATTTTTGAATAAAAATGAGAATATAACCAAACAACATGAAAACAATAACAATTTACTTAAAATTTTAAAAGATAGTAAGATTGATTGAGAACTCACCCTTCTTTCCTATAAACATTGCTTACACGAACTTTAGTAAGCATATCATCCCTACCACTATATAATTATGGTCTAACCTTTATATACTCTAAACTAGTTTCGTCAATATTTATATACTTTTTGGCGTGATTTCAATAGCAAATTGATTGCAAAAGTTATGACTACTTTTTCGATCACAATTTTCGGTCGTAAGTGTTTTTTTTTATGTTTTCGATTCGTGCCACAACATTTTCTTTAGTTTTTCTTTTAGGTCATTCTTGCTTATCGATGGGTCTCATATGTAGTTATTAAATTTGATTTCCTTTTACGGTTTAAATTATTTATTGTCGTCTTGATTTTTTTATTTATCCAATTTTCAAATATTATTCTAACTGTTAGATTACTATTGTCTTGATTATGTACACAAGGTAAAATCGAGTGACGATTGCATATATATAAGTTTGGTTGAGGCCAGAAAGAAAATAATCATTATTAGTAACAGATTTATCAAAATAAAAAATAAATATACAAAATGAGCCCCTAGTTTTTTAATTAATATATTCCGTTTGTTAACATTTACTAAAACTCGAATCACAATGTCGGTGGCAACACCGACACAGCTATATATCCCCCACTTTGTGTTCGAATAAAATCTTTTTTTTTGTTTGCTTTTGCAAACACCATTGTAGCTTTGGTTTGTTGGTTCTATGGTCTCAAGGTCAATTTTTAGAGAACTTTCATTCCATTCATGCCATAACTATACATTATGCATGTCATTCATAATCATGCAAAACATTATTCTATGCCTATACTATGTTAGAGATAATGTATTACATCAGTAAAATAAATAAAACATATTAAAAATTTTAGTTTTATAAATATTTTAATTTTAACTGTTACTATCCACTGTTGAAATAAAATTTTAATAAATATATAAAAGTTATAACACATGATGAATTAGAATTTATTACTCTATATTTAATATGTGTTAATAAATTATTAAATAACTACATTTATAGATTATATGTGTAATAATTTAGTGTACATATTTACAATAGTTATCATTTAATATGAGAGAGACAAAAAACACAAATAAAAATATTTTTTTAACATATTCTAGTTAAATAAGAAAGTCAAGTTAACTGTTTTTAAAATTTTCTTATGTAGTATGAGAGAGATGCGAGAAAATGAATTTTTTGATATGTTAGAACGATGACACATATCATTTTATAAGCTAGAATGATGACACGTGTCTTGAAAAAAACTTCTTTTATTAAAGGTTATAGATTATAAATTTATGTACGTTTTAAGTTTGTCTACGTTTTAAAGTAAATTTTGTTTGGAAAGGAGCCAAGTTAAATACAATACATTTTTCATTAGAAGGTATAAATCCGAGTTACTATACGTATATATAATTTAAAAACGAGTTGGGCGCGATCGTAATACATACTTTATTACGCCGCATAAGCCACCACCACAAGTGGCTTTTTATGTACGTTTTCTTGACAAATTTGTTTGAAAAAGTACAAAGTCAAATATAAGGCGATTTCATTCAAAAGTATATATCTGAGTTATTGTATGTTTCGACGTATATATCAATACCGAGTCGGATCAACAGTATTGTCTACTTCATTATGCCACGTAAGATACCATAACAATCAATGTTGTTGAGACCGGATCGGACTGGCGACCGCGAATCGGGGGCTAGCCTGGTCTGGTTTGACTCATTTTTAACTTGTCGAGCCGGCCGGTTCGTCCCGAACCGCTGGTCAGACCGGGAAACCGGACCGGTTTTCCATTTTTTTAAAATTTTAATGAGTAAAAACGGGGTGTTAAACCATAAATTAGTACGTCGGATATACAAATATAGTTAAGTTTTATATATAACTATAAAGTATATATATAAATAATATATAAATTACTTATATTTAATTACATATATAAATATAATTAAAATATAGTTAAATCCGGTCCGACCATTAAACCAAACCAGTAAGACGTCCGTTTCGACGTCCGATCAGATTCTAAAAACATTGTTAACAACGCGCAACGGATAAAACAAATAATTTAAATTTAACAATCACGATCTACTATTATTATTGTTTTTTAATTTTTATTTTTTGAAATGTGAACTGTGATAACCTGAGTGACACGTGTGACCTGGAGACATCAAAATCGCACGTGTCCTCTCACACCCTCCGCAACTGTCCCCTTACTCCGGCTTTATCATCGCTGTAGACCCACAACAACATTCTTCTTCTTCTTCTTCTTCTTCACCTCTTAATCCTCAATCAACATCCAATTCAAATCGCTATCAATGGCAACATCATCATCATCATCATCTTTCACCAACAACAGTCTCGCATGGTACAAACACATCACAGATGCTCAGAGCTTTAACGGAGGCATAACCTTGTTGAACGAATTGTGGAATGGGGTCGCTCAATCGCCCAAATGGCAGGAGGGCGTGTTTTACGCTCTGTGTGGGGCCTATGCGCTTGTGTCTCTGGTTGCTCTGGTATGGTTTCTGATTGTTGGGTGTTCGTGTGTTGTGAGTTTGCGATTTGAGGGGTGTGGGTTTTGGGTTATGGTTGTTAGTTGGAGTTGATTTTGGGGGTGAATGTGTAGATACGTGATGATGAGTTAATTGTTTGTATTATATAAAACCCTTAGGGAATTAGGGATCGATTGTTATCGCCGATTTGTAGAGGAATGTGATTTGGGGGTTTTTGGGTTGAATGTTTTTGGTGGATTGTTGCTTCTGTAATCTGAATTAGGGATAAGTTTAGATTTAGGGCTGGTGATTGTAGTGATAATGTGTGTTTGGTTTAAGGGAATGAAGATTATCTTTTCAGAACTTTTATATTGAAGGTTTTGCACTTTTGCTAAAGAAAGCTCTATGGTCTTATCTTTTGAGAGTTGACTTTTTACGATTTAAATGCTTAAAAATTGTACTTTAACCACCATTATACAACCATCAAAGAACCACTAATTACACGTGCTTAATTCTTGTGCTTTAGCTACCAAAGTAGCACTAAGAGCTATGTTTAGCATTTCCCGTAATTTAATAATCAAATATGTTGAGCTGTAAAGGCTTTAGGGCTTTTGATCGGAGTTAGGGTCCTGCCCATTGAAGTTTCTTGAAACCCTAATTATCTTTATAAACAGAGCATTGTTTTTATAAATAGAGCATGTCATGGTACAGTAATCTTGTTTCTTTGAGCTTAATAAAAATATCTGGTTGTAGTTGTAGAGAGTAGACAGTAAGATACCTAACAAACTGTAACATAGTTATTATAAAAATTTACCTGAACTAATTTCATAAATATAAGAACTTACATAATTGCATTACATAGATTTGGAAAAAGAAAAAAACACAATTGCATTACATAGCTAACAAAAATGATTTAACATTGATAGAATGATGTTTCTAGTGACCAGTGATTGGGGTCAACTGGGGTCGGTTTTAGTTGGGCTTTTCAGTAGGATACTAGAACCAAAAGTATTTTTGGGCTCATACGGGACCTCGTAGTCACAGGTTTTCCAGCCAACACCGGACCAGCTGGGTCGGTTAGTTGCATTCTCATACCCAGAAAATAACGAACCAAACATCAGTTTTAGGTATAATACCCAAATCCATATGGTTAAATCAAAAATATTTTAAGTAATGATACATGTTTCCACATCTACAACAAATCTTGACTACTAATCCTCTTTTGACTAGAATCTAAAATCCTTTAGCAACTTGAAAATTGGTTACTATATTTATGATAAGCCTCTCCCATTTGTCATTTAAAATCAGAGATTTTTTATTAAGTCTATACAAATAAGATTTACACCAACTGATGATATCTGAATATGCAGGTACAACTTGTTCGTATTCAAATGAGAGTGCCAGAATTCGGCTGGACAACACAAAAGGTCTTCCACTTGATGAATTTTGTGGTCAATGGATGTAAGGTTGCTACTACTTTTTCACAATTCTAAATGATTATTGTTCATCAGTCTATTTGATGATTGTAAATTCGCAGTAAGGGCTATCCAATTTGGATTTTACTGGAGGGTTTTTCACATAGAACCAACAGTAAGCTATGCTCTACCATTTTACATTAAACATGCACTTAGACATAATTCTACTAATGGATATTATGGTAAAGATTTATCTTCACGATACTGACAGGTCTTAGACATGATACTGTTGGATCTCCCGGGCCTTTTGTTCTTTTCGACATACACATTACTTGTGTTATTCTGGGCAGAGATATACCATCAGGTATTTGGGTTTATATGTAAGAAAGGTTGATGGCAGAATGTATGTATGTATGGGATAAGCAAATCTTACCTGTTGCTGGTTGTATGCAACTCTATTTTTCTAATTTCAGGCAAGAAGTCTTCCAGCTGATAAGCTCAGACCTGCATACTTCATCATAAATGCAATTGTGTACTTTATTCAGGTAGTGCTAAATTGAACAGTTCCTTATGTTTCACTTCCTCCCTCCCAAAAATAATCAGGCTTGACACACAGATGAATGAAATCTTTTGACTAATATTCAATATCTAAATTACCTCAGAACTCAGAAATGTTATGCATCATAATCAACCTTACCAATATCATGTAATGATTTTGGAACTTCTTTTTTTTGGTTTCTCCTGAAAAGAACAGATGAAGTTGAATGTTTTAAGGACACCGAGGTAGGAAGTGTTCCATCTTTTTGAATGGATGCCATATTTCTTTGTGCCTGCATTGATGCAATTTAACTGTGTTCCAATTGCTTGTGAACTTACATGATGTTCTGTAGATTTGCATCTGGATTTATATGAGATTCAACGAAACTGCTGCTGCTGTGGAACTTGCAGAACTCTTCTTTTCAGGTAAGAATACTCCAAACCAGTATATTAATATATCATTACTTTTTGTTTTTATGTGATAATCTGGTGTTTTGTACACTTTTCATGGTGCAGTTATCTCGCTTGGTGCTGCTGTGGGATTTATTGTATATGGTGGGAGGTAATAGATTATTGCCACAGAAGAACAACATATGATATTTCTTTCATTATTGTTGCATTATCTACTTATACTGGATAGGGGGTGGTTCATTATAGAACCAGTTTTAAGTAGAGAACAGCAGGAATTAGATACATACACATCTGCCTATTGTTTTAAATGTGAAACAGTGGTTATGTAACTGCATTGCTTCCTCTCTTTCTCTATCCCACATTCCCACTATAACTCATCAAACACAACGTACAAGTGCTTATGTTGTTCTTGTGATTCTCTACTTAAAGTATGTTCTGTATTAAATGTATCGCATACTGGGTGTTTATAATGTTTTTTCCCTCTCTTTCACAGGTTGTTCGTCATGCTTAGGCGCTTTCCAATTGAATCTAGAGGCCGGCAAAAGAAGCTGCACGAGGTCACATTTCTAATCACCACCCTCCTTTATGTAGCCTTGGCACTTTAGAGACAACATGAACTATTTTCTAAGTGCCTTTTCTTGAAAATTGAGTAATTTTGGATCTTGAATCTCTGTATTCTGCGTTTGGTCAGGTGGGATTTGTGACTGGGATTTGCTGCACTTGTTTTTTAATAAGATGCGTGATGGTAAGTTCAAATTAACACAATTAAAGTTATAGGGTCTAAGTTCCTTTACTTATCTCTTTACCTGAAATGGAGTCATTTTCACAATAGGTCGCGATTGCTGCTTTTAACAAGAATGCTGATATCCATGTCCTGAATCACCCGATCCTTGATTTTGTCTACTATATGGTAAGCTTATCAACACTTCCTGGACCCGTTATGATAATTCCACTTGAGCAAACCCTTTCATTTGACCATTGTCAATATTCTGCTGTTGTTCTGTGTTGCAATAGTAAGTATATTGGGGACGAGTACCTAAGAAGCATTGAACATAAGATTTTTGGTTGGTAGCAATTTCAACCACCTATAATTTCAACCACCTATATACTTACGGAGTCGTTTTTTTTAGTATCAAGTGGTCAAATGATAAGGTGAAACAAGTTTTTCTATTAAGTATTTATTCATAGGGTCTTCATTATGCATGCCTCTTAAATAGCTTTAATCGAAAATTTACATTAATATTGTAATATCGTATTAGAACTTAGAAGTTTTACATTAATACTATAAATTTGTAATAACCCTGTTTTTAATTATGTTTCATGCAAATTGTGGAACGGCAAAAAAAAAGAGCAAACAATTGTGCTTCAATTATATTTAAAATCAAGTAATGGACGAAAAGAGTGCTTTGGGTCAACCCGGCCCGGCTTAGTGAAGTTGACCAATTTCTACTCAAACCCGTTACCTCGCCTTTCCAGCCCTCTCGTTTTCCCATGTGTAGTCACAGGATTTTGAAGCTTTTAGTGGATATGTTTGTAGCACTAACATTTTGTATTTATCTTTTGATGTAGATTGTGGAGATTTTGCCGTCTGCTCTAGTGCTTTTCATCCTCCGGAAGCTGCCTCCGAGACGAGTATCAGATCAGTACCATCCAATCAGATGATCTAAACTAAGGTGGTATGACTTTGTAGGGTCAAAGCAATGTGGCATCAGGTTCTCTCTTATTGGGTCCCCCCCCCCTCTTCTCACTCTTCACACACACACAGTGTCTCTCTTGTATATGCTTCCCTTAGCATGTGGTGTAGATGTAGCTCTTTATTTATGTTTGTCGATAATAAAATACGTACATCAGTGTAACTGCGTGAGTAATTGGGAATTGAAGTCTTCGGGTACTCGGGTGTATGGGTGAGTAATGAGTTTGGGTTCCTGAAGGCCCGAAGGAGGAAAGAGAAACATGGGCTCTCTGTGCATGTTTATAGCTTTCCTTTTTTCTTTAACCTTGGACTTGGACCCAATAATAAAATACTAAAATCTTATAGGTGGAAGAGTAAAAAAAAGTTGTATGTTCTGTGTTTACAGATGGAAGAGTGAAAATAAAGTTGTATTATCTGTATGTCTTTTGTGGCTGAATAGATGCAAATTGTTTAATATTATTATTGTAATCAATTTCTTAATAACACATCTTTTTCAATTGACAAAATAGTTATTAGATGGTCTCTTTGTGACATTACAGATTCTAAATAACTGTTTTTTAATTTGGGAACATATTGTTTTCGCAAAAGCAATCGCCACAAGTTTGCTGATCATGATCTTCAGAACACCGGTTGGCAGCACCGTGCCTTAGAGGAACACGACTGAACTCGTCTTCTTTCTATTTGATATTCTGATGAATGTTTTCTTTTTCAATTGATTGCCTTATGAAGCTATATGATCCTGCAAATTAATATATAACGTGATTTTAAGTACCTCAAAACGAGGTAATATGCCAAATTATGTATGTTTAATACAATTTGAACGGAGTTGCATATAATGCACATAAAAACAGGGTAGTATGCAAAAGTATGTATGTTCGTTGGTGTATTAATTATACAGTATTTAGCAATAATCCTAGTATTAGTTAAAATTTTGTCAAAACTTTAAAGTGAAAATCGAATCGGCTAACATCTTTTCTAAGCTAAAAGGTTTTGTTTTCAGTGAATCCCTAAATATCAACCACTCAATCCCAAATATATTGCTGCAAAAAAAAGTTGACTTGTTGCGCTAATAACATATTAACATACATTCTTATAATTGTTTTCAAAACCATCAGTATTGTTTACCTTTCATCATAAGTACTTACTCTTCAAAGAGAATAAGATGTCATCTTCGATTGGAAGATTAAAGAAGTAATTGATATTAAGATGTCATCTTTGATTTTCTATAGAAGTAAATCAAAATTTGTTAAGCCAAAAAGTCAAAAAACAATAAGTCACTGGAATGTTAAATTATATATTTTTTAAGTTGATGACGTGTCAAGCTATATCTGTATATATTCATAATGCAAGATGAAGTTTATAACTAATTGTATGATTGCGGGACAATTTGAGTATATCATCGTTAACTACTTTTTAACCAAAATATATTAAGCCTAAAAATTAATATATCTAAAACTATACTTTTAATAAAAACAAAACATTACATACCTTAAAAAATAACATAACTTTGATGATTTTTTTATCTAAAAAAACATGGCTAATTATATATTTGTCATATTGCACGTATTGAGGCAAGAATTACATCTAACATCAGTCTGGTCACATGGTCTTATGGATCCATAAGCGTCTTTAAAATCCGACCAAACCGCCCCTCCTGAATAGCTATGGTTGCTCCTTCACCAATTTTATAGTTTCTTTTTCTTAAATCAAACATCTCCTCAAAACATATTCCTTCTTTGTTTGGTACGTTGCAAAGGCTTCAACAAACTACTTTTGCTTGACACACATGATTTCGTTCCTTTTTGATTTGGTCTTATAGGTGTTGCGTCTTCTTTAAGGTCAGGTATATGACTAGTATGAGCATCGTCATTTGTAGATGTGTAGTTGTTCGAATCCGACAACTTTATTTTCTTGTCGGTTTGACTCGAGAACTCTCCGCCCATCATTTACCATGTTTTCATAAAACTTTCCATGAATCAACATGATAAACCAGCTATATGTTTATTTTGGTTATTATTATAACACTTTCTTCGTCACATCAAGGACTAAGTAGATATCCTATATAGTTATAAAAATAACTATTTAATGCGGCCTGTTTGAATTTAGTAGATGAATTGTGCGGTTGCTTCCACCCACGAGTTTATTGTAATGTTTTAGCACTCGATTCCAAAAACCATTTTTTTGTCTATTGATTTTCGAACTTTCCGATATTCGAAAATATAAACCTATGCTTTACATAAAAATACTTCTTGTTCGTTGGTCCATGCTTTACGTTCGACGTGTCCTATGAATTTTTCGTCCTTTGAACAAGAGCCACCTCCTCTTGAATTACAACAGCCTCATCACAATTTAACGCCTTTTTTGTTTACCAATTTTTGATTTCTTTGATTCCATAAATTTACTGTATTCTTGTATATAAATGTAATAAAAAATTGTAAATGTTGGTGTAGGAATATGAAAAAAAGTTAATTATATTTAAACTTATTATTATTTTAATTGTAATGATAACATAGGCACATAGCCTTTAGAACAACTATTTTCCTTCTACCCGAGCTCAGTGACCAGTATCCGGTCCAGGTATCTCGTACCTGCACACCAAGCTCGCTAAAACCACATTTGTGTTTCCGAGACACGCAATACCCAAATAATTCCCACCACCCTTATCTCTGCAAAAATGGTTTAAGTGTAAATCTTAGAGCATTTACAGTAGATTTCCTATAAAATTGTGAGTGTGTTTTAATATTATAGGAAATGATTGTTAATGGTTGTAAGTGTAAAAAAGAGAAAAAATATTATTCATTTTGTATGTGGGCAATCACGGGTTAGCTTTCACATGTATTTTAATAATTTTTAAAAATGATTGTAAATGAATAAGAAAAAAACAAAGATATATCTATAATAACCTCTAATAAAATAAATTTCCTTTTGTCATTTGTCATTATCTTAAACTATTTTTTTGTCATTTGTCCTTTTTTTAGACATCCATACACTAAGTGTTATAGTAATTTAAATACCAGTGTTGTAAAAATCGCTAGGCGCTAGTCGGGCGATGAAGTGAGGACTAGGGATTAATCGGTTTGGAGATTTTATATGTATTTTTTATAAATTATATATATAGTTAGGATTATTATACTTTAAACGTAATTAACTAAACATAAAAATAACAATCAAGTGTTTTAAAGTTTAGAGATCAAATATTTCAACACATAAAAATTAAAACATAGTAGTTCTAATACTTCAAAGTTCGAATAGTTTAAAATTCATCATCGTCTGGTCTATATTGTTCAATGATTTGAACATCACCCTACTCGTATTCAACATCTTCATCTACTTCCTCGTCATCCTCCGACTTAAATTTTTCATCATATAGTTCTCTTGATGCACCTGCCTTAGCACTTGTCCTAGCACTTGTTCGATTATATAAAACTTCATCAACACCCGCGGCTTCACTAAGCACATCCCATGGTACCCCCGGCTCAAATTCTTCATTTATATCATCAACAATTCATTCTTTATCCCCTCTACCATCCTCGGTTATAAAGTGTTTCATGATTTCTCAACTTTCTTTTCTTGTTTATCTCCATCAAATTTGCTTTAAATTGTACAAAAACAAGATCACTCATTTTAGTAGCCTCTAGTCTATTTCTTTTTTTTGTATGTACCTAAATAGTAAAACATAAACAATAAATAATTAAATTCAACAAAAAATTAAGCATAACATATATTAAAAAGTCACTAACCCCTTCAAACATGCTCCAATTTCTTTCACATCCGGATTAACTCGTCAAAAAAGTATCCTCAAAGCATTTTTTTAATTTGGAGTTGAGTTACCATGTGTTTCCCACCAATTTACTACAATGTTAAAACAAATATAATATATTAATACGACAAATATGAAAAATTAAATGAAAAATACTTGCATTACCCGGATCAAATTTATCATCGTTCACTTCACATCCTTTAAGTGCGATTGGACGCTCAAATTTTCCTTACTTACTCTTGTAAATTGGCAACTCAACTGATAAAATTATGTTTTGTATTTCATAATCTTTGGGAAATAAAACACCAAACAAATCAACCACCGCATCATTTGCATCTAAAACATCTCGGATCTCCGAATTGTTATAAAAATAATATGGGTTTAAAATGTAGGCAGCCAAATGTAAGCATGTATCAAGCTTATTCGATGATTTTTTTGAGATAATATCAATAATAGGCTTATATGTACTTTTATTGTCATTCAAGGCATTGATAATATCACATTTTGCCTTTTTAAGCTCACCATATATAAAACCCATTGACGGCTTCCAATCCGCATCGACCATTCGAAGGGCTTTGACTAATGGGGCAAAAAATTTCAAACAAGTAGTAACACCGCTCTAAAATGAGGGAGATATAACCGTTGCAAAGACGAATTTCCTTTTAACCGTCTTTGAAAACTTGCATTTCTCCCATTCTTTACTAGAAAACATCTGCCTGAGTTGAGACTTTTTTTCTAACAAACTTTGTAATGTAAGAAATACTGAAGCAAATCTTGTAACTCCCGGTCTCACAACATTCCTTTTCTTTGTATATTTTCTCATCATGGCCAACGTTTTGTGATGAGAATAAATAAACACCGTTAATTTTTTTCTTGATCGATGGTTTTTTTGTACCTTGCTAATCCACCAATAGCTTCAAAAACAAATAAAGAGACATACATTAGTAGGCCACTAACAATAAAATTACAAACATAGTTTAATTAAATATTTAAATCTGTTACCTTCAAGCATGAGATTTATGGTATGTGTTGCACACGATGTCCAAAAGATAGTTGGTGTTTTCTCCTTCCACAATTTTGATGCACCCATATTGTTAGATGCATTATCGGTTACAACGTGAACAACATTTTCCGGACCAACCTCTTCAATACACTTATCTACATACTCAAAAATGTTTTCACTTGTGTGTGTTTCATCCGAACATTTTTTAGATGACAAAAAGATAATACCTAACTTTGAATTTACACAAAAATTCATAATGCTTCTTCTTGTTCTATCGAACCATGCATCGATCATAATAGAGCATCCTATATATTTTCATTCTTCTTCATATTTTTTAAAGAGGCTTTAGTCCTTTCAACCTCTTTTTCTAAATAGGTATCTTCTATCTTATATCGAGTAGGAGGCATGACATTAGGTCCAAATTGACTAACTGCTTCTAATAATGTTTTGAAACTATCCCTTTCAAAAGCATGAAATGGAATAGCACATTCGTATGCCCATTTACAAATGTATTCTTTAACACGAATCATTTACTCTTTTCTAACAACATTGTTGAGGTTATTTTGTTTGCTATTTTCTTTGACCCACTTATCTTTGAATGTTGCAAATCTATCCATATGACCAAAAGGTCGAGGTTCTTTTAATTCTCCAAAACAATCATCGAGGTCAATTGTTTATTTACCAATGTTTACCTCGACTCTCAATGCTTCATCACTATCTTGCTTAGCCTTTTTCTTGTTTTTAAACTCACTAAGTGCATTTCGAACTCTAAGTTGATCATCTTTTGTTGCTTTTTTACAACTCGAAACATTACCTCCTATGCCCACAATATGGTGTTTTAATCTATAAACCCCCTCGACATAACTTTATCACACACTTACATTGCACCTTATCTAAATTGTTTGCATTGGCCAACGTCCCATATTCCCAACCGATATCATCCGACTTTCGTTTTGTACCTTGACTAGCCGTTGATTCCATGGATGCCATTTAAATATCTAAATGCTATAATTAAATTAGTAAACTAGTAAATTTGACATATGACCATAATCACAATATACATATATAATTGACATATGACAATCATAATATATATATATACATATATATATATATATATATATACATATATATATATATATCATAATAATCACAATAATATATCACAATAATACTAATATATCACAATAATATATCACAAATCACAATAATATATCACAATTCACAATATATATATATAATATCACAAATTCACAATATATATATATATCACAAATTCACAATATATATATATATAATATCACTACTGATGTAAATCACATATCACAAATTCACAATTAACAAATTTACCAAGAAGTCAAGAGCTCAAGGGGGCACCGCGCAAGAAGTGAACTGCGGTCGTCGCGAGGGAGTTCGTCGGACCGAGGGAGGATGTGATTTAGGTGTGATGCGGCGGTGGAGCAAGGCAAGGGAGGAGGTGAGCTAGGTTAAATGGGTTTCCTCTTTGAATCAGATCTATATAAGAAAAAAAATAGGGTTGACCGACTTTGACCGTAACCACCGCCTAGGCCCGATTACACCGACTACACCCGATTTTCTCCGACTACTGCCGCCTGGCTCCGCCTAGAGCCTAATAGCACCGACTAGCCATAATTGATAAGTCTAGGGGCCGACTAGCGATTAATCCCTGCTTAGTCGGCCGCCTAGCCCGCCTTTTACAACACTGTTAAATACTCAAACAAATTTATCTCTTTTATTACAAATAAAGTTTATTAATTGTTATGTTTTTCTCTCTTATCTATTTTTCTAAAATCAAACTAGCTTTTTAAAAATAGATTTTATAAAAGAAATAAAGATAACAATTTTAACTAAAATCTAAATAACAAAAAACTAAAGTTTTATATAATATGAAATTTTATAAAACATTAAAAAAAATTAAACATAATATTTTAAAATCATTTTGTTTAAAAAAATATAAACATGTGAAATATTTAAAACAACCTTAGTAAAACAACCAGAATAATTACAAATCATTTGCATTAAAAATCTTAAAACGATATTTAAAAATGAAACCATTTGCATAAGAGAGTTAAAAATGTATAATTATTTTATTTCTTGAACTATTACAAATATATAATTTTAATTTTTTTTACATTAAAATAAATATTGTAACTATTCATGTTTATTTACATATATATTTAACATTAAAATTTAATCCATTTATTTAATAAGTGTTTTGTTTATCTATCTATCTATAAAGACTAAAATAATCATTAAACATTGTAGATCTCATTATACTTATTTTCTCATTTCTCTATATTATTAGTAATAATATTGAATACTAATAATATTACTTATACAATTTTCAAATTAAAAAATATATAAATTAATAAATTAAAAACCTTTTTTATTAAAAACATACTTTTTAAAAATAAAAATTCACAATTTTTTATAATATAAAAGTTAAAAAAAATTTATTATTATTTATTCACTTAAAGTAGATATTTATACGTACTTATAATCATATTTTATCTTCATGCATAATTTTATAATGTATAAATATTATGAATAATTATTTAATATTATATTTTTTTAACCCGTGTATTATACGGCATATAAATACATTATTAAATTAAAATGATTGAGAAAAATTGTTGTTAAAGAAAAATAAAACCCCATCAAACTGTTTCCTCACGCATCTTGTTCCAAAACTCCGTTTGGAAATATAAACCCTAATATTTTCCCCATGAAATCTTCCATTTTTTAAAGAAAAAATCCAGATAGATAGATGCACACAACGCACATATCGCTTTCTCCTAATATTCTTAAAGAACCCTAGCCAATCCAATCGCACTTGAATCCATATCATATCGATTCCCCTTTTAATTCTTGTATTCATCGCTAATTTTGATCGCCTTCGATTCATATACAGAGAGAAATAGAGGAATTCTGGTATCTTGTTGATGGTCTCATGGGGGCAACGGGGTCTAAGCTCGAGAAAGCTCTAGGAGACCAGTTTCCTGAAGGCGAACGCTATTTTGGCCTTGAAAACTTCGGCAACACTTGCTATTGTAACAGCGTCTTGCAGGTTTTCTCCGATTTCGTCTACTTTGTTCTTTGTTATTAATGATTGAAGGTGATCTTGTTTACAGTTGAATTTTGTGTGTCGAACTGTTGATCGTGATCCGATTTAGCTAGTCTGTGTTGCTTTTGGTTGGTTAATGTTAGAAATGCGTACACAGATTTCGTTTTTGGTCAATGTGTTCAAGAAATTAGATTTAAGTTATTGGTGGATTGTGTGGTTTGTGAATTTAGTTCTTTTCTGATAATTTTTTAAGAATTGTGTTCTTGAGAATTAGAGGAGATGGGATTGTACTTGCTAATTTGCAAATTTGTAGAACTGTGATTTGAAGGGATAGCAGTATGTGTTTTCAACGCTTGCTAATTTGCAGACCTCAATTATACTTTGAGGTAGCTGACTGTTGATTTCTTTATTTCTTTATGTATGCACCCTTAAAAAACGACGTGACATGTCAGTATGTAGAGATGGCATTTCGGATCATATTCGACCTTTTGTTTGTCATTATAACAAAGAACACTGTCTGCATCTCTTGTAGTTCCACAATATACTTTATTAATTTATTTGTTTTTTTTAATACTGTTTATAAGGTCATGCTTTAAATTTGCTTAGCAAATGCATAAGCTGTCATGAATCATATTTTTGGCAATAGCAATAAATTGAACCCATACTTGTGTTTACCTGGAAGGCTGGAACTAGGCATCCTACTTCGTATCATTGAAATTTTGATGCACATTGAGCTGATAACAAGTTATTAAGTTTTTCTCTGTAGCTAGACTGTTATCGAGTGCATTACTTTCTCAAAAATCGAGAAATTTTATGCTTCTTGGTTTTTACCTTTATTAGATGTTGATCTGTATTACTTGGCTCAATTGTTTTTTTACCTTTTTAAAGTAACTACTAACTTATGCAGTTTTAATTTATTTATGTAGCTGATGCTCATATATGATTTGTTCTTATGTTTCAGGCTCTATATTTTTGTGTTCCATTTCGTGAACAACTACTTGAATATTATGGAAATTTAAAAAATCCAGGAGACATAGAAGAAAATCTTCTTACATGTTTGGCAGAACTGTTTATGCAGGTAAACAATTAATAGGATATATGCTTAGTGGTTCATTTTGCTTGTCGTTTGTTAAATTACAACCCCATTTTGCGTAAATCATAAATGGGATTGTATGCATTTTTCTTGTCGTGATCGTGACAAATGTTGACGTGTAATTTTTTTCATTCTTTTGTGTCTAAGGTTGAAATGGTCGGGGATGTATTACGACTAAAGAGTTTGTAAATTGAATTGCTATTGCAAAACCTTAAGTTTGGTTCTCAATTTTGGTGCTATGGAACTATAATTATCTTGTTGTTTTGATATGTAGTAGTTATTTGAAGTTTACATTCTGATTTCCAGTTTTACATTTCTACTTAAACCTTGATTATATATTCATATATCTGGCATTTCATATAAATTTTGTTCACCAAGTCTTATGCGACTTGTACATTTTTCTTCTCTCAAGTAATAATGTATACGGAGGCCACACAAGTATTCAACGTTTTTCATTTATTACATTTACACTACTCTACAGGCCAGATAAGCATGCATCTGGTTTCACCACTTATACCGATCCCGGCAAAAGAAAACATGTTGGATAACAAAATGCCATAGTTTTTCAGAAAATACTAGTTCAATATATAACATGCATTCTGTCCATTTCAAAGAATTTAAAGGCATGCTTTAGCCGGCATTGATGTAAATGAAACTTGATATGTACTTGGGGTTGTATTACGTAGTTTCAGTGTATCGTTTGGCCTTAATAATAAATTTTTGAATACTTGGGTAACCTTCTATCTTCTCTTCTTTTAATATACAGCTTTATAATGTAAGTAGGTTCTGATTTGTGTTTTTGGCTAAAATGTACATGCAAATCGCAAGACCTTTTTGTTAATAAAAAATAATATAGGTTTTCGGAAGATAGAGAGAATATCCAAATAGAGATTTCAAGTCTATTATTTCATGAAGATTGCCTAGAGAAGAATTTAAAATGTAACATAATGATTATATAACCAATTTGTTGTGTTACATGTCAACATTTTGCTGTACCTGAAAACTGTAATGATCAAAATGACCTCCAAATGAACTTAACTATGGTGATGAATGATTAGTAGCCCATTACTAACAATGTAGCTAATGTGGTTTCTGGTATTCTGTATCAGATTAGTACACAAAAGAAGAAAACAGGTGTTATCGCTCCAAAACGCTTTGTGCAAAGAGTGAAAAAGGAAAACGAGCTTTTCCGTGGTTACATGCATCAGGTATACCAAACATAATTTTAATTGAATACTTGGAATCCACTTTGATTCTGAGCAAAGACTCATTTTTAACTTACGTGATATTATGAATATTCTGTAGGATGCACATGAGTTTTTAAATTTCTTGTTGAACGAACTAGTTGACATATTAGAGAAAGAAGCCAATTCAGCAAAAGGTACAAAGGAGCATCCATCACCTTCTGAAAAGATCCCCAATGGGATACATGTTGGTCAGGCCAACGGTGTACGGAAGGAGCCCTTGGTTACCTGGGTTCACAAAAATTTTCAGGTTGGTTTTAGAACTCACAATATTATATAATATATTTTATTTATGTAACTTGTTTACATATAAAACTATATACTGATCTTAACGATGGTTTAAGTTTGTTGCTGCTTTTGATCACTGGTTGCTATGGTTTAAATACAGGGTATACTTACAAATGAAACAAAGTGTTTAAGATGTGAAACTGTGACTGCAAGGGACGAGACGTTTTTGGATTTGAGCCTTGATATTGAGCAGAACAGTTCAATAACAAGTTGCTTAAAGAACTTCAGCTCCACTGAAACCTTAAATGCTGAGGATAAATTTTTCTGTGATAAATGCTGCAGGTTGCTACTTCCTCCCACAAATTCAATATTATGTCATTTTGAGTTTTCTATTTATCTCAAAATCAAATTCAAGAATGCAATGATTCATTCTCTTGGGAAATTCGGGCCTCATTACTTTAAGATATATCTTGGAAGTTGGAATCACTTATAAACAGAATCTTGAAAAGTTCTGTTTTTGGAGAAAATTGGTTATGTTGAGTTTATAAAATATCTTGAAACAACTTTAAAGAATGAAACCCTGATCGGAGATTGCATAGTAATTGTATCAGTGGCAAAATTGGTTGGGTAATGAGTCGAAGTGGGTGATTTTTAATTTTCACTATGGGTCAATAGAATATTCTTTTACAAAATTGGTCAGTCCTATCCAGAATCACTTTATTTTGTCTTTTCTTGAAATATATAAGGAGTTAAACAATATCTTTTTTGCAATTAGTCTAATCTTTAAGTAAATGGTTTAGGATGTTATATACCTACACTTTGAGTGACTTTTGATCTGCTTGACCCATATAATCACTCGACTTTATAGGTTCATTCATAAATGTGTCTACGTTACTACTTCTAATTGCTTCTTTCTCATCGCCCAGTTTGCAGGAAGCACAAAAGAGGATGAAGATCAAGAAACACCACATATTTTGGTCATACATTTAAAGCGGTTTAAGTACATGGAACAGCTGGGCAGGTACAAAAAGCTATCATATCGTGTCGTTTTTCCCCTAGAACTGAAGCTGACCAACACAATGGAAGATGCCGACTGCGAGTACTCATTATTTGCAGTGGTGGTTCATGTCGGCAGTGGGCCCAACCACGGTCATTACGTAAGTCTGGTCAAAAGCCACAACCACTGGCTGTTCTTTGACGATGAAAATGTAGAAATGATCGATGAATCCGCTGTTCAAACCTCATTCGGGTCAGCCCAAGAGTATGCTAGCAACACCGATCATGGGTACATCCTGTTCTATGAGAGCCTTGCTACCAACAGTGATCATTGATGGAATTTTGTGTTTCTTGGTTTTTGTGGTATCATCCATCATGTAGGGGTTGTTAGTTGAGATGGGTTTGATGTATAGTTGATGCTGCTATTTGATTTGATCTGTTTTTAGCTGTAATAATAAAGATGCATATGTGGATGACAGCGAAAGCATTGTTCTAAACACTAATACGATCAAAAACAACAATGATAAGTCCCTTGATGAGGTTGAGAACTGTTAATTCATCGACCTGTTTCTTCTTTTGTATATCATTTTAGTGTCGTATAGCGAAGCTATGGTCGTGATGTATTTTGTTCGATATATGAAGAATTGAAGCTCTAAAAACTGAGATTTTGTTGTGTTAGTGATAAAAGCTAATGGTGTTGTTCATTGTATTCTAAAAGTATTGATTGAAGTAAGTTGATTTTTCAAATCATTGTGGGTTTGGTTATGCCGTTATGGTTCTAGACTATTCTAAAGGTGAACAATAGATTCTGTGAGGAGAGCCTGTAGTAATCGTATAGGTATTTGTATTTATGTTTGATTATCATCTAAAAACTATGAATAAACGTTTATATATAGCTTGTAGTTCTCTCCTATGCATCCTTACAATGAGACCATTAAGTTGAGGGTTGATACAAAGTAGCTTTTTATTAGTATGCTGGATTGTAATCCACTCAATTTATTGGTTTCTTATGTTTTTAGTCTATTTTACCTTAAATAAATTCATATAAATTGATTATATCGGTTTTCATTTGTTTCATTTTAAAGAATATTAACAGAAAAAATTATACAAGATAAATCGAAGAAAACAAGGAATATCAGGCTCAAGTGCTTCAGGTGCATATATCATTAAGAGAAAATGATGTCTATTTATAGAAGAGTTGGTTAAAGTGTTAGAGAAATGAAAGTGCTAAGGAGTAATTGTTTGTAATAAAGTCTATTTTAGAACACCCCTTCAGACATTTCTTAGTCATTACTATACCTTAAAATATTTAAAAGACCATAACCTAAAATATTAATTGTTTCAATTGTGTGCTCTTCTTAACTTAGAAAACTTTAAGTTCTAAACTATATCTAATTGGTTCATATTTAAAGTTTAAATATTTAAAAGACCATAACCTAAAATATTCAATTTTTCAAATAAACTTAAGACTAAAGAGTGAAACTTTAAATATATTTTTAGTGTCTAGCTCTCTTAAAGTAAATTGTATACATCATCTTAAGTAATTTTTGGATAAAGTGTTCACCCTATTGTTGGTAAGGATGTCAGATTTCGATAGTGAGATTGTTTTAACAACTTCACTGTCAACTTTTATATTATTTTCGGCAGCAATATAATTTCAGCATCAAAAATACTTTTGTAAAGAGGGGCTTTGGTAGAGACAACTATTTGATCGACATTAACTTCTTTTAGCAGCAAACTTAGCTTTCTTTATTGTAGTTTCTATAAACATGAGTAATAAAATAGCCGAAAGCAAAAGACAATAGCCTAACTTTTACAAGACCATATTACAAAATATCTCTCTCGATAACACACAATACCTAGAGGCAGAGCGACGTGTATCCAGATAATCTTTGCAACTGATGTCTGCATATGCTATTAGAAGGGAAGTAGTTGATACATATAATTGAAAACCGAGTATAGACTAAAGAAAACTACATCGACGATCCCAATGATACCCACCTAGGTAAAGCGCCAACGTGTCTAACTCAACGTTCTACCAAATGAGCGGTTAACTCTAGTTGACGAGTCACATGAGGATGAACGTGATTAAACATCTAACCAGGAATAAAAAGACGAGGTACTAAGTTGTGTTTAATCCCATAAGACCCTCGTCAAGAGACGTACATAAGGAGGACTATGAAGTAGATATATTTTAAGTGGCTAAACGTACATCCTATATACCGAACGTACCCTCTTAGCGACTAGTGAGAGGGATATTATTTTTTGAATTTAGAAAGGATTAAGTGTGAGAGGATAGGGTATGTTTATCAGCACCCTACATGAGGATTCCAGCTTTTAAAAAGCATATGATGTTTATGACCATTTACATGGGTTACATGTAATCAACATTTTATACATAGCAACATTCACATATCCAAACCCAAACCAACTTTCATTCTAGTATTCAAATTTTAATGATAGGAGCACCACAGAGAGAAACGTTACCATCATAAATTACACTCATTGCTTGTTTCACTTCACTAGTGAAAAGGCCACAAATACGATAACGGGTTCCTCCTTCCCCGACTGTTTCCACCGTCCACCTCACCACCGCCACCGCCACCGCCACCGCCACCGCTACTGCTGCTGCCCCTACTTGTACCATGAGCCGGCAGCTCCACCCGACACACGGGGCAAGAGTTATGCTGAATCAACCATGGCTCAATGCAACCCGAATGGTAGATATGGTTGCACGGCATTTGTCTAGCCTCGGATCCCAACTCAAATTTGTCTTTACAAACCGGGCAGTGAGAATCAGAGTTCAGGTGTCTGTTTGTAATCTTAATAGTGGGCATAGAGTCAATTGCTGACCGAGATGCGGGTGGCGGGCCCTGTCTACCGTCATTCAGTGTAAGCTGTTCGATTAGTTCCTGTAGCCCAGGACCCATAAAGATATTACTGACATTGGATCGTCTTGGACCCTGTGGTGCACCGCTGAAGAAAAACTCGAATCCATCATTGGCAGACATCCGAGCTGGGGCTTGACCATCATATATGAACCACGGAACCATACCATGTTCAGGGACGAGTCCGGATCTCCTTCTGATGTCAATGTTTGGATTTCTTCCAGCCATTCTTTGCCTTATTAACTCGGAGAAAACGTCCATCATTCTGTTTCTCGGGACTGGGAACGGTTCCATGAACCCATAATCATAGGGCCCGTGTGCATGAGTAGGCACGATGTCTTGTTGTCCAGACTCGACCAATTCACTTAGTTCTTGCACAAATCCCCCAGTACAATATGGACAAACAGGATTACGACCCCGAAGCCGGACTGCTTGCTGGCATTGATAGCACCAATGTGTATTGCCGCCACTCGACATCGCTCCTTGGTGACAGGTATTTCACTGACAATGTGGTTCACGGAATCTTAGTACCAAAATCAATTGTATTCTGCATTCACAGAATAAGGATATCAATTATAGGTACGGATGTATCATGGGTGACACAGTAAAGGATATCAGTAATAGGTGATACAGAATAAGGTGTTCTTTTTAGTTGCGAGATGTAAGTATAAAGTAGTGAACTCAAACCACGGGTTTAAAGTTCAGAAAAAATATATACACATAATGGCATCGTTCAGTTAAAAAAGAAAAAAATATATATAACATAAATTTGGTTCAGCAGCCTATGTTGCCATTTTGGCTATTTGGTCTCTAAGATTACCTAAGGATCAACTAATTTAAGCATACTACACAAGAGAGAAGCTGTTAAATGACAAGCTCAGTGTAACCTTTAACCATATTGCAAATAAGTTACTCAATTTCATTTATAATGTTTAACAAAAAGGCATAAATCATATATATAAAAAAGGAAGGTGATCTACACTTGTCCAAAAAGATTCCTGTAACAATTTGATGTCTTGAAGCAATTTGCTAGTTATCCAATGTTCAACACCTCCTAAACTACTATAGATAACTAATCGAGTAACATGCTCTACCTAATTCAGCAATCACAAATAAAGAGAAGCAGAATAACAACAAATTATTATTCACTCGGACAAACTTGAAATCATGAAAGTCTCAACAGGAGAAGAAGAGAACCTAGCAGGGTTTTAAGCATCTACGATTCAAGAACATGAATAGAGTAATGAAGGTGAGATTTCTATGCCTAATGAAGGATTACTAAATGATTAAGGGTAACAAAGAGCATACTCTGTTCACTTGGCCAATCTTCAAATAAAGTAACCAAGACAAGAAGAAACGCTTAAAGCAACTCAGGTTGAAGAACGATGAATAATCCTTGCCTAACAGAGTGAACATGAAAACCATGGGTGGGAAACTTTATCTATAGAAGATCTATAGGAATATCCGACAGAAAGAAGAAAGTATGGAGATGATAATCAATTAATGGTACACATGAAAGTTAACAGAAGATGAAAGTGATAGAGAATGATCCATAATTCATGTATCTTCGTTTATGAATAAGACAGATGGTCCAATATGACAGAAATGAGAATAAAGTCAAATTCCCTTCTGTAAGTGTTTATAAAAATTAATATTCTGAGAAATTTCATTCCAAAATTACATCCCAAGTTGAAAGAAAGGTAGAAAACATAGAAGAAATGAACACTAGATTGTGATAATTGCAAACAATCCTGTCAAATAGAGTTTTTTTTTCTTTCATAAAGTAACAGCAGTTTATTACTTCTTTTCTTTTCTTCCCAACTTACCAAACACCAACCACTTAAAGAAAGGAATTTAACTTTTGTTGTAAACCCTTGTACAAGAAAAAGAAAACTTAAAAGCCGTTAATTGGTATAGGTTCTATAACCCACAAGTGCATTAGCCACAAGCACCTTCATTTGCTAAAAGAACTTATACAATAAGTCAGAGTTTGCTGCCACATCACACCAATAAACATTTCCTTTATACACCTATACAGATATAAAGGAAGCCCAAACATCATGTGACTGTAATAAAAAAAATATGGCACTAAGATACCCAAACCTAACTAATATAACTATCTCTCAGCAACAAGTAACTTTGTTCCAACTAACTGCTAACTCTTTCTATTCATGTTATGGATCAATTTTATTCGTAGCCTGTCGGCAGTATGAAGAAAACTTGATTTGAGATAAAGAAAAAAACACTCAACACTCAATAGATCACCTAATCACATGTCACCTACTCACCCATCATGAAAATACACATACACACATGCATAAACACAAGGATATTCATACTATCATATACCATATCTGAACAGAAAAATTACATACAAAAGTAGACCAAAATTATCCTTGTAAAGCGGATCTTACAATTCCTCCTTCAGTCCTTCCCATAACAAAGAATTCAATTCAAAAATAAGTATCATTTTCAACAGAAAACAACACAATGTCTTCAAGTACACTCTCATACCTGAAGATTAGCAAATAGCAAATCCACTCTAATTTCAAACAAACAAAATCAACTGCGACTCAAACTCACTCAGCTTACAAAACTGCTACCACAATCACGATTTCTTCTACGAAACAACGATAGGCTCTCTACAAAAGTCAAATCACAAAAACGATTTCAAAATCAATCAATCAGGCAACAAATAGGAGTAGATTTGATAGCAATTTTGATTCGGAGACTAAATTTCATCCATACAACACATAATCCATCCATACATCTATATGAACCTAAATTTCACAATAGAATCTTCAGATCCGTATATACCAGTCAACAATCATAACAGATACAATAATTGATCAGGATAAGATAATCAATCGGACGAATAACCTGAAACGGAAGCTCGATTGAACATAGTAAAGCAATATTTGTAAGGAATTAGCCTCACTTACCTATATGATGGTGATGATGATGGTGATGATGATGATAATGCCTATGGCGGTGGGGACTTGATTACAGAGAGAGTGAGTGAGTCGACTCGGACAAAAATATTGTTTGACTGGGAATAATTTTATTTTCTTTTTTTTATTGCCGATAAGGATCCATTTTGTTCCGGCTAAACGGGTCTAGTTGAGTAGTTTACACACCGAGTCAATATTTTATAAACCACAATATTATATTATATTAAATACTAGTTTTAGTAAACTCGTATAATTTGAATGACAGATGAATTTTTTGATGAAAATGATTATAGTGTTGTCACGTGTCATCTCAAAATACATTTTTATTAGAGTAGGTAGATAGGTAAATTAACGGTTATCTGAATCATTAACATATCACTGCTCCACTCATTTATCTTTATTACTTGAGTATGCAATCCGAAAATATCATCAGAAAAAAAACATATCACTTGAAATTATTATTTTTTTCATAAATTGAAACGTAAGATCTTATTTTATTTTAATTAACACTTAAGATAATCATTTCAATCACCTAGAACATTCACACTAGCTTCCCCAATCACATACCCATATTTACACTAAACTTTTTTACTATATCTTTCAATTAAATAATACTATTTAATATATTTATTATTACATTTTCTTTCTCCTCTACTCATAATTATTTTTTAAAATATTAAAAAATATATGGGGTTTATATCGTGATTTCTCGTATTTCCCCAAATACGAAGAATCCAAATACAACTCCCATAAATATTTCTCCTACTTCATTTACAACAACTAACAACCATCATCAAAATATAAAGTACTCACACAAAAAAACTAGTATGAATGATTAATCTTATAATATTATACTGTTGTTAACCAAAAGAATCAAACCTTGGACCTAAACGCTCCATTTTTTAAACGATTAACACCATTTTTTAATACTAAGATACCGTGGGGCTAAAGCCCTTTGGTCTACACACCACCAACTACGGTCTATTGGTTAGGAGATTTTTTATATAATATATTATGAAGCAAATATTGCAATAAACTATAATTTACAAAATTATTTTAACATAAGTTGTGACGAGCATTATTAGTATATAGATATCGATATTTTATATGATCGATATTAGCAAATATTGCAATAAACTCTATATTTTTTTCTTTTCACTTAAATAACACTTTTTATACCTTTATCATTACCTTTTATTTCTTTTTCATTCAAAACTACTTTAAAAAATATTAAAATTAAGGATTGAATAGTGATTTTTATAATATTTTTTCTCTTAATCACTTACAATCACTCAAAATCATTCTATATAATATACTAAACACATTCATATATTTTTAAAGATTCCATTGTGAATGCTCTAACATGGTTACCCACGTATTTAACATTAACATCAAAAATTTATTCTTTAGTGGCATTTTTTATTTTGAATTCTTTTAGAATTCTAATCTTTTATTTTTTAGATTTTTGATCTTTTTTCCATTTTCTCTATCTTTTAACTATTCTTCAAATTTTATTAATTGTTCTTTTTTTACTTTTTGATATGTTTTTTTCATTTTCACTTAAATAATACTTTTTATACCCTTATCATACCTTTTATTTCTCTTTCACTCAAAACTACTTTAAAAAATATTAAAATTAAGGATTGAAAAGTGATTTTTATAATATTTTTTCTTTCAATCACTTACAATCACTCAAAATCATTCCATATAATATACCAAACACATTCATATATTTTTAAAGATTTCATTATGAATGCTCTAACATGGCTACCTACGTTTTTAACATTAACATCAAAAATTTATTCTTTAGTGGCATTTTTTTATTTTGAATTCTTTTAAAATTCTAATCTTTTATTTTTTAGATTTTTGTTCTTTTTTCCATTTTCTCTATCTTTTAACTATTCTTCAAATGTTATTAATTGTTCTTTTTTTACTTTTTGATATGTTTGGTGTTATTTTCTATTTATTTGGTTTTTTATATTATTTACATTTGGTTTTATATATCACATGTTATTTTGTACGTTTTTTGTATTTTAGGATTTTTGATAGTTTTCTTGAATTTAAACTTAACAATTTATTACACGGAAGTGCTAACATGACAAGACACAACATAAAGTTAATTGTTTTGTGGTCGAGCTTAACATGTTTTGTATCCTTAACAGGTCAACATCTTTAAGGCGTGATAAAAATCTTGTCTTAATAGGTTAAACACTTGTTAATTTGTTAAGGCACCTGTTTAAACCTATTTATATTTGTAGCTAGTTTAATATACACACACCACACACGTGCGTATATATATATACATATATATATACATATATATATATATGTCATTATTGTTCATATTCACTTTTGAAACTTTTCGTTTGCCCAATTACTTCAATCAAATATGACTTCTACAATACCATTAACCGAGTCTCCTGCCTTCGTCTAATGCCTCTCCAGACTCCGACTATTAACTAACTTGTTTAAATTATGCTATTGGTTGATTAAATATGTTAAGAATTATCATGTTAAGTATTATGTATTATTTAAGATTTTTAGACACCTTTGGCAACTTTCTTCACAAAACAAGTAAGGTTTACTATGTCTATTAACATGTCTTATTGTATATATGTTTTTATACAAGTTTGTGTTTGAAATAAATGATGTTGTGTCATATTTGTATTAACACTTATGATGATGTTCATGTCTTATTATATCGTGTCTAACCAGTTATAGTATACCTACTTGAATCCTATGTTAAATACCCCAACTGCCCAAGTGCCCAAGTATTTGTAGAACATCATCAACTATTCAACTTTACCCCTTTTCATAATCTTAGATTCTTAAAACATTTTAAGTAAGCCCAACACAACTAGGCTATCACAACCCATTGAAGCCCAAATCAGCCCATAAGCCCCATGGAAGAAAACAGGAAATAGACACTTGGCGTTCTATCTGTGACTCCCATTCTCATTCCGTACCACTTCTTCCGGAACCTTCTTCCCAACAGCGTGATCTAATTCATCAATCATCATCTTCAAACAATTCTCACGAACCCTAATTCTATGAAAATCACAATACACTCTGCATAATCAATCAATCAATCAAATCAATTATCTCCAGCTTTAACCCAACGCCGATCGGAACGATGTCTCACTTCGGTCGATCAGGTCCGCCGGATATTACAGACACATACTCTCTCCTCATTCTCAACATCAGTTTCCGTGAGTCTCGTTTATTACATCTTCTTTGTTTCTGTAGCGATAGCTCTTTCGTTCATGATGCTCATTTAGTTTTATCGGAAAAAGGATTGATCGTTGGTTGTGTGTGTGTGTGTTTATGTATGTATAGGTACGACGGCCGACGATCTGTTTCCGCTTTTTGATAAATACGGAAAGGTTGTTGATATTTTTATCCCTAAGGATCGAAGGTATGTAATCTGTAATGTTACTATTTTGTTTTTATTATCTCGTTGATTTTGCAGTGGGATCTAATGATTTATGTATGGAATGATGTAAATAAGATCGGAATTTGGCTTCACTTGGAAGTTAAAACCTAAAATTATTTAAATTTAAAATAATTATAAACGACAGAATCAACAGTTTTTTTAGAAGATTAACTCGCCACCTTGGATGATTTGGAGTGTGATTTAGCATGTGTAGCTCGCATGGTTTTAAATTTAGAGAACTATCTTTATTTTTGTTCTTTACGTGATTATGATTTGTTTTGCATCAGGACTGGTGATTCGCGAGGATTTGCGTTTGTTCGTTACAAGTACGCGGATGAAGCTCAAAAGGCAGTGGATAGGCTGGATGGTAATGATTATCTTCTATTTTTGGTTTTATGCAGCTTATGGTATATATTGAAGTAGCTTGTTTGCTTATGTGGATGTTCATTTCAGGAAGAGAAGTTGATGGTAGAGAAATTACTGTACAATTTGCAAAATATGGACCGAATGCAGAAAGGATGTAAGTTTGTGGGTTCATATGTCATGACATCATCTTCTCTTTGGGTTAGATACTGTAGGCAAAGGAGATTATTCCTTGGTTTGTTGCTATTTTGTACTTTCTGTTGTAGTTTATAATTTATATTCTATTTGGGCCTAGCATATTGTAGTCAACATTTGGACAAAACTGTTCTTGTTTTTTTGCTCACGTGTTTGCAGTCATAAAGGAAGGATCATTGAGAAGGTCCCCAGGGGCAGAGGAAGGTCAAGAAGTCGTAGTCCTCGACGAAGGTATATATATATATAGGGGAGGGATCAAATGAAAACCATGCTTATAATTAAAAACCATAAAAACTAAGGGTTACATATGTGGAAGTCCGTGTTACAAAGTGTACAATTAAGAGTTATGTATATGTAGGGGTGATGTATATGTAAGTACTTACCAAGTGTATAACTAAGAGTTGCGTACATGTAACTTATACAACTTACGTATACGTAAGTCGTTTTGTCATCATTGTTGTTCCTTGGAGTTTAAACTAAAAAATATTTAATGACCTAAAAAATAAGGTTAAAGTTTACTCAAATATACTTTAAACAATTAAAATGTTAAATCAATTAGAAATTATTTGATTGGGTAGTGGTGGTTTTCACAGTTTTAAATTATAAGCATGGTTTTCATTTGATTTCTCCCCTATATATTATATATCAATGCTATTGTTGCTATTGTATTACATCATATCCTGTTTTATTGGTGTTCATTAGAACAGATGGAAAAAAAGTCACATTTTTCTGAAACCATCATGGATGATGATTGAAACAAGTTAATTGTTTATATATTGAATAAATGAATCATGCATTATATGTTAATCTCAATAGTCTTGAGAAGCTTTTCTATTTTCTTCAATTCAATGAAATTATTGGTCTTGTGACTTTTTGAATTTTCTACTTTTTAATTTAAAGTTTCTTGTGTTGCAAGTTCAGCTCAAGATACCGTGATGATTATTGGGAGGATGATTATAGGAGGAGAAGTCGTAGCAGGAGCAGGGATAGGTACAGCAGGGATCGAGGTTACCGCTATCGAAGCAGGAGTCGTAGCTATAGTCCAGGCTATGATAGAGCCCGTGGTAGGGCCCCTTATGATGAACGTTGGAGCAGAAGTCGATCTATAGAAAGGTTGCCAATTTGACTTATTCAAGATTAGAGGTGGCAAATAAGGCAGGTTGGGTGTTAAAACATGACATTGCATGGTATGGGCTGAATGGGGTTTACTTGAAACACTGTTTGACCAAATTAATTATTAGTAGCAATCAGATCATGATACTTATATAACTCAAAAACTAATCTGTTTTTTGAATGATTTGAGAGGTTTTATGCATTAAAAAACATATTGGTGATCTTTCCGGCTGCTTTACTTGTCTCTTTTCAAGCTATGTTTTTAAACAATGTTACGTGATTTGCAGCGATGAAATACATCTGATTGACCCATCATAAGTGAATGAGTTGAACTGCTCAGGATATTTGATTTCTCATTGTTTATAATATGCACTTTTAGAGTAATGCCTTGCTTTTATGTCGGTGCAGTCCTGGTCCTCGAAGGAGCTTATTACCACGCAGGACCCCTACCAGGGGTAGAAATCCTGATAGTCGCAGCCCATCACCATACCCTAGCCATTCCCCAAATTATCGCCATCATGGTTCCAGGAGCCATGAGGTGAGTTTCTAAGCCAAGCAATTTACATGTTTACATGCAGAGTTATGGATGGTTCAATCTGATCAGAGGGTTCAAATAAATAAAAAAATAGCCAAATGGTGTCGGTCAGATCGGTGGAAGTGTAAAACTGTTTGAAAGTTGCCCAAATGCGTATCTTCAAGGCACAACTTACTAAATGTTTATGGCTGAAAATTTACATTATTATTGTACTTGCAAAAAGATGCAAGAAAAGAGACTAGTTATTGCGGGTCAACTAGGCCCAATCCATACCGAAAATGACCCACCCTGTTTTGAAGCCGTATCTGTTACCATCTTGCCATCGCTATAAAAAGTGTTTTAAAATTGCTTGGTCTTTTTTTGATTTGTTGCACTGCAGGAGTGATTGAGCTGGAATGGATTTCTATATTGACCTCGCTTCTTTGTATGTTGGATGTTCTTCAGAGACCTCTGGGGAGGATGCATGCTGTTTGTGCTAGTTTTGGTCCATCAAATCTTTAAGTTCATGAACAAAGTAATTCGTAGGTTGCATGCTGCTTGGTATAAACTAGTACTTTCATGTGATTGGTTTTGCTTTTATGGATGGTTTTTGTTAGTCGGTTGTGTCACAAATCTGATCTACTTTTAATTAGTTTTTGTACTGGATTCTTATAGTTGTGATGGAGAAAAGATAGATTGAGGCTGATGGTTGATGATGTGATGATGGTGTGATGATGATGATGATGATGATGATGATATTGACCTGTTGATGCTGTGTATAGTCTGTAGATTGTTTGAGACCAACTGAGAATGCTGTTTGCAGGTTGTGTCGCATGCTAGCATGGCAGTAAGTTGTTTTCTTTATATAGTCTTGCACTTCTATATGTTTGTTGGGTGATAATATGTGACAGAAAGAGACAGCGGACTTCCATAGTTGCTGCTGGCCCTATGACAAAAGCTTGTAGCTCTCGACAGGGTAACAGATATTTTCTTTCTAGTTGCTAACGTATCTTAAGTTGGACCCCAAGTGTTGGTGACTAACTGTCACGTGAAGGCCGTAAAACTCACAGACCCACCTGGGAGGTGTCATTGTTGGCCCCAGACTATCCTGCCGGCTTTCCATTGTTTATGGTCATGTAATATGCATATTTGATATTTAAGTAGCATGAGTTATGAGCTTGAATTTGTCTTATTGAAGTATTGGCTGCTTAAAAAGACAACTTTAACGTGAAACACGCAGAAATGCTCATTTGTCATCTTTTATCGATGTTCATAAAAAACTTAAGCATATACCCACTCTGCCAGCTATACCAATGCATCAACCAATTAACATGCCTAGCTATGTCAACTCATGTAACCATAAAAAAGATGCGCCTTTGAAAAATGATATTATGACCAAGATTATAGCAAGTAAGAATAAAGAAAGGCGCCTAAGCTGCAGGTTTTTAAAATTAAAGGTGGACTAATTGCCTGTCTTCATGCTGTATGAAAGTGTCAAACATCTAGCTTGTATCGGCTTCCCGTGCTGCTGGCATCTCATCACTTGCACCAGTTTCTTCGTTGTATGATAACCTAATAACATGACATTAATGTTCTTAACATTAGAAAGATATATGTAAACAAACTTGTTACCTTGTTGTTGGTGTATGATGTTCAGTTTAGAAGAATTATAAGTCCATAATTCGTCTAGAAGGGTGCCTCCGGTACGTGTGAAGCTTAAGTTGGCTATACTTAATCCCTGTATCATGGTCAAACAATTAACAAAAAAAAGCCGGCTAAAAAGAGCTAGCTATCTTTTTTAGTTTATAGCAAGCTATTTTGTTAGTTTATTATTGATAAAATATAAGTTCACAGGTCTTTTGATGTCTACAAGGAAAACCATCATTCAACATTGATTAATATATAAAAAGAACTTTGAATGATGCTGAACAAATTACAAGTCCAAACACTACATCATAAAGGGTATCTTACCACTGTCCAGATGCAGCATTGCAGTATAGTCTCGAAGAGGGGTCATAATAGTACCCCAAACTACTGCTGTAGTAGTACCTACAAAAAGTACCCAAAGTTAAACAAATGTACACAAAAACACATTTGGTATATACGAAAAGAAATAATGATGCAGACCCTGATGATTTGTCGAAAGTGTAATCGTTTTGCGTAGGCCAGTGTGTACAAGTGAAAACAAGAGTAAGCTGCTTTAGTATAATACTCAAAAAACCCATACAAGAAATGTTAATGATAGGCTATAAAAAATAAGCTAGGTGCAGCTTGAACCTGCTTCCCTCTCAAATACCTGTTTTTCATCATACACATCTGTATCAAAAATTTTTTTACATAAATCAAAATTAGGATAAGAAACTTCATACAACAAGATCAAACATGAATTTCCTCCGTTTGTTGATCAAACATGAATTTTATTTCAGCTGACATCTTTTTCTTTCTACCCTTGGAATTTCCTTTCAGCCTTCTCAAAGCTTGCACGACCTGAGAAGAGTATTATTACATTTGATACAAAATCACTGCCACAATAACTGAAGCGTGAAAAAACAAATATATGGGGGTACTCGAGTTGGTATTATCAATTACAAGAATTTATGACTTGTATGCGCTTATAACTTCTATGTTATATAGACTTTATATGTATGTTTTATCAACTCACGAAGCTTGCCATCTCCTCTGGTTCAAGCACGTCAGCGATTCGTCTCTTAATAGTTCCAATATCTTGCCTTGTAAGGTCAACAGCTTCAGCTACAGAATTTGTGACCACGGGGTGTCTTTGAGCAAGATTTGGATCAGCATTATTGCTATCAAGCCATGCATCAGATCCTACAAAGATACTCAAAGGAATAGGGCTGTAAACGAGCCGAGCCGAGTCAGGATGAGTTCGAGCTCGAGCTTGACGTTTATCGAGCTGAGCCGAACCGAGCCGGCTCGAAAATTTTAACGAGCTCCAACCACCGGCTCGAGTTCGGCTCATGAAAAGCTCGAGTCAATTCGTGGCTCATTCGAGCCTGCTCGATTTATTTTTTTTTTATTTTTTCATATTAATTTATATGAAAACAAAAAAAATATATTAAGGTTTTTATCTTTTGTTGGGTACTCCGTATTTTGAGGAACAAAGATCATTATTTTGAATATAAACAATTTACTATATATTTTTTAAATAATATACTTAATGTTTCTAAAAAGAATCAATTTTTATTTTAATAAAACCTTTTTAAAAACCTAATATAAAAATAATAATCATAATAATAGTAGTAGTATAATAATATTTATTTTATTATTATACTAAATAAATAAATATATATATATACACACATATATTTTATGCATTGAGTCACAAACCGAGTCAACGAAAAAAATATATATATATACACACACACACACACACATATATATATATACACACAAGCCGAGCTAACCCTGACTCGAGTTCAGCTTGTTTAGAATTCGAATCACGAACTTTTTGCACAGCCCTATAAATGAAACAAGACAAAATGATAAGATGATTCAGTATATGGCAACCTAGGATACGAATATTGTACCTTGATATCATTAGCAACATACTCGACATAATTCCAGTCTCGTCAAAATAGCCTTCTTTCCTTTCTTGTTAAAGAATCAAGATTAAAAGGTTCAAAGCGGAACTCCATCATCTTCCACAGACTATCCATATCCATGATGCTTTCGACATATGAAACAATTATAAGACGGACCATACATCAAACATGCATTTACAAAGAAAATAGTACATGATCGATATCTCGAATATGATTAGCGTTTAGTCCCACAAAAGCCCCTATGGATAATGCTTTTACAAACACTGATCAATCGGCCAAATCTCTAAAACTACACTTTGTGTAGAGACTTTACATAAACAAGGTAAAATTTTCTTCAGATGCATTATAGAACATTAGCATGCAAATGAAACAAGTTGAACTTACCAAGGATAACATTTTCACTTTTCACATTGTTACTATTAATGACAAAATTTCATGTGAATTTGGAAACATTGTTTGTGTTCGTTCATTTATTAAACGAACGAACATAAACGAACGTCTCACCACACGCTTAAGGTTCGGTTTATCTGCAGCCCCTAAGAACATGTTTTCCTATGTAACTTACAGTTAAAACGTGCATTGGTCTAATTCATTCCACATGTTTTTATGCTCGATCAAATAATGAAAATAAGGATGTTAGAACAACTTGATTGACTTAATGGAAGGTGGAATTCGGATGAGCAAAACCCTAACAGTAACAAAACATATCCAACATTCGAAAGATAAAGGTTGAGAGATTACGGAGGTTTTCGGTTGAATCATCAGGGTTTCCACAGCTGAGCATATTGCTTAGAGTGAAATTTGAACCCATGACCTCTCTCGAATTTACATGTTATGTGTAGCTCATCTTAATCAATTGGGCTAATTGTCATATATGTTTGATGCGAATGCAAGGTTATGCAAGTGCGAGCGTACAAATACCGGAGTTTACGAGGATAAATAAATAATAAATATGCACGTATATAATGTTCAATACGGTTGTATAGAAAAACGTATATTTTTTATGAATGATCAACTTTGTATCTAGTAGTGTGTCGCTACATTCAAATCCAGTTCGGGTATCTTTTTCGGGCCAAGCTAAATCTACCATCCCCGATTCATTCCCGAGCTTAGAACCTAATTGCAACATATAAAGAACACGTTAGAAAGTGGCCCGGAGGCGGAGCTCCGGAAACACCCTCCTACACTCAAGTCAGTAATATATATAAAATAATCTAAGTGTAAAATACATTTATGCTACATAAATAAATAAAAAAGTAGAAGAGATGAAGACCAGAGTTGGTGAAGAAACCATTTGAAGTCTTTTTTGTTAGTTATTAATGGAGTTTTTTCATGGTGTGTAAAGAAGGAGAAAACTAGTTCTTTAAGGAGGGAGAGATACAACATGTTGCACTTTGTTATATTTTTGAAACCAAATAGCAGTGTCTATTCTACATGTTGCACTTTGTTATATTTCATTCTTTCAATTACAACAAAGGGACGCTTGATTGAAAGGAATAGAATGGAATTAAATGTAGTGGAATTAAGAAACGAATATAATTTTCAAATAAAATTATGTTTAAGTGGGTAATAAAAATGTAAACTCAAGGAAATGTTTCATCATAAATTCCTTTGTTTGTGATATTTTAAAATACTTCCACTTAGAGACCCACAACCAAAAGACTTTGAAATGAAACATTTTATTTGAAAAATATTCTCTTGTGTTTTACATTTTATTACTCACTCAAACATAATTTTATTTGAAAATTATAATAGTTTCTTAATTTCATTCTATTTTATTTCATTTCTTCTCAACCAAACACACTCTTAATATATAATCTAAATGATAAATATTATTATTCACACATTCATATTTTATATTTATAAATTATTATACAAAGTACTTGGAAAATCTAAGGTACACACAATCGGTAAACGCCTACACGGTTTAGTTCCGGTCATACCAATACTTGTTAGTTTAGACACCTCTAAATCAACTCAAATAAAACTCAAAATTATGTTTATCAATAATATTGAAAAGCAAAAAACGTACGATATATACACATTTCAAAATATTTACATGCTAGTGTTAGTCGATACTTGTATTCTAGTATGAATTTATATTTATATTATTATTTGTAATATAAATAGTTTTAATTTAACTCTAGGTTAGCTGAGATAATATTTAATGTATACGATTCATATTTATCAATAATATTGAATTGAATTATATCTAATTATATGGTTTCAGTGCATTCAACACTAGCTTTCCCAACTCTATTATCATATTACATTAAAAACATTACTTTTTTACTACATATTTCAATTAAATAATATTTTTTAAATATCTTTATCATTATATTTTATCTTTCATCCACTCACAACCACTTTTTAAAAAAATCAAAAAATTTATGGGGATTGTACCGTGATTCCTCATATTCCCCAATATGAGGAATCATAATACAACTAGAGGTGTACAAACCGGTTTTTTTAGCCAAACCGTTTTTTTAGCCAAACCGGTTCTGGTTCAAAACCGAAGCGTTTTTTTTGTAGTGGGGTCAAATCGGTTTTTCTTCAAACTAGTTTGGGTTACAAACAGGTTTGGCAACCGAAAACTTAAACCTATCAAACCGGTTTGAAACCAGTTTTTTACCCAAACCGGTTTTTCTTACCGGTTTTTAACTTTTAAACCGGTTTATAAGCCGGTTTTGAGTGTGTGGCTAGCAAACTGTATAGAAACCGACGGTTTGGATCGGTTCGGGACCGGTTTGGGCCAAAACCGGTTTTATTTGAAACTAGTTCCGGCTTTTTTGATGAACCGGTTCTTGAAGCAGTTTTTTTGTTCATCCCTAGGTACAACCCCCATAAATATTCTCATCTTTCACTTAAAATCACTAACAATCATCTAGGGGTGTGCATGGACTGTTTGGTTCGGTTTTGACTAAAAACCGATATTTCGGTTTCCAGGTTTTTAAAACCGTTCGGTTTCGTTTTTTTCAGTTTTTGGTTTTTGGTTTTTGGTTTTTGGTTTTAACTTCAGTTTCGGTTCATTCTTGGTTTTTCGGTTTTACCATTTGTGCTTCAAGTATTAGAAAAAAATTGTTTTAATGTAATGAATTTAAGCCAGAAACTTTGGTTTTACATTATTTTGTTGATCTATAAATATAATCTATATAAATTTATAATTTAGTTGACATTAAAATTAAATGCAATTCATAAAATATAAGAACAATATATTCAATAAAACATTTTAATCTATCAATTCAAATAAAAATTAAATATTATTCTTGAAACCTAAAAATTAAATCTCTTTTAGATAACACAAGTTAAATAAGTAACTAATAGGCTAATAATTTTTTTAAGTATATGATTACATCTCTAAATTTACAAGTTTGATTAATAGAGATGATCGCTCGCCAGTGATCCTTTAACTATTGAAAAAAATATATATATTTCTAGTCATTCAGAGGTCGTTTGGTTCGTTGAATGTTTTGCAAAGATTTTAAAATTGGAATTTGAATTTTGTTAAAATGAATAAGGTGTTTGGTTGTCAATTTTGAATGGAATTGAATTTTAAGTTTGAACATTCTATTGGATTGTCAAATATTTAATGGGTAAGTGAAATGAATATGAATTGTATTAAAAAGTTTTACAACTTCAATTTCATTCTTTTAGCAATCCAAACAAGACCTTACTTTTCACTAAAAATTTAACATATCTATCTATTATAATAAAAGAAGGTTTTAAGATGTCATTTGACATAATTTTAGACCATTTAATTTTAATTTTTTCGCTTCTCTCTCCTATTAAACAATTACCTTAAATACTTATAATACTATTAATTTCTTTTGAGTTTAAAAATTGTTTTTTAATAAATTAAGAAAGAGATGTTTTTATATATGTAACTTCTAAATAAATAAAATTTTAAAAATAAGAAAATTTTCTAAAACAACAAACATGTTTATAAATATAAATTGTTTTAAAATGGTTTTTTAAATGATTTTTTTATAAAATAAAATAACTAAAATTAGGAGTTATAATAAGAAAATTTTTAATATTGATTATTTTTAAAATGGTTTGTTTTACATAAAATGTTTATTAAAAATGCAATTAGGGTTTTAAAATAAAAGTTTAAAATAATGATATCATTGTTTTATTACTTATATTATCACATAAGCAATTTCAATCATATCATTTTATAATTATTACATTTTTATTACTAATTATTTAATATTTATTTATTTAACTGTGTAATACACAGAGTTCTAACCTAGTTAATTAATAAAATTAAGAAAGAAACAAGTAATAATGATGGTTGAAGAAATAAGAGAGTTGTTAAGCAAAAGACTAAAGAGAGGAGAAGAATATTAATGGAGGAGAAAGGCAACGAGAGATGGAGCACTGCGATCGCCAATCTCTCGGAGATATCAAACGATCTCCACTCCCTCCACAATCTTCTCAACAACAAAGCTGTTTACGTCGATCAAGAAACCTTCAACAAAGCCTCCTTAACCTCCGATCAAGCCCGTACAATCAAGGTTCCATCAAACTTACACTAACTCCTCATCTATGATCACTCTTCAGATTGTGTGTTATTCACCTCCGATTTGTGCGAACTGTTGTGTTTTTGGTTGAATTGATCAGGTTCAGAGTGATTCCTTTGAATTGGTTGGATTGGTGGTGTGGATTTGTGGTGTGTGGTTGCTGTTGAGCGTTTTGAGGCTTGTTTTTGGTGTTGTTTTGACTGAATTTTAGTTGTTTGATCGATTTGAACCTTTGAGTGACCTAATTGGGAGGCGATGTGTGTTTGGATTGAATTGGGGTTTAGCGACTGTCGTAGGATGTTTGAGTCCAGATAATATATGAGCATTCAATGTTGTTTTCCCTTGTTGTTTGTGATTGGATGTTCTTCTTTGCAATTTGATGATCTCGTCTTTTATGGTGTGGTAATCACTGTAATCACAAGAGAGGTGTTTTACTTTGGGCATTTTGAATTTGGAGTTCTAAATATCAGAATTCTACCATTGAAATAGATGTAGGTTGATTTAACTTATGAGGGCCATGGAGGTGGTGAACTGGACATATGTTATGTTGTGATTTTTAGATGTTTAGAATTGTTGCATCTTATGATAACTTTCTGTTGATTTTGAAGTCAATAGTTTTTCTCATCTGGTGGGATATAGGGATTGTTGATATGATTGTTGTCTACACTTCTATAATATTCTGTTTGTGTCATGATTAGGAAAACAAGCTATGTTAAAAAAATGTAACAAAATTTATATTACTGTTTGGGCCTGGGAAGTATTTGGAGCTGTAACTAGTGGTTCGGTGAACTAAAGCTAGTTGCAGAGAGTTGATGGAATTTAAGAGCATTTCATCTTTAGCCTCTTTTGCATATTTTAAATGCTAAAAAGTAGTAAATTACTAAATAGCAATACTAAGAAAAGAAATATAAAAGGATTCTTTTTAGATGTGGTGTGTCATTTGAAAATGATTCTTGAAAATTCAACTTTTTCATACTTGCAGAACTTTTACATGTCACACTGAATGTAAGTTGCATTGACAATCTAAAGCTTTGAAGTCCTCTGGATGATGAGAAATCTACTCCATTCCTTCTATCTGATAGTTGAAAAATTATAGGCTCGTCAATATAGGAGGTGCCCCTTTTTCATCTAAATTGCATAAATAGGAATTTTGTGGGGGGAAAAACCTTAGTTAGCCTCTAGGGCATAGAGTAAAATATCTTCTACTCACTGCAAGTAATATGATTCATTGATTTGTGTTGTCATGTTGATTTAGTGTTATGTTGACGCTCATTAAGAAGAAGGGCCGTTTTTTAAATGAGCATATTTGGGTCATTGGGTGCAGGTTCTTGAACAAAGGGTAGAGACTTTAGAAAGGGAGCTGGATGCTGCCATTTCAGCTGCAGCCCATGCTCGTAATGAAAAAAGGCAAGCTGAAGCAGGACAAAAAGCTGCTGAGTTACGAGCTCAGGAAATCACAAAGGAGCTGGAGAACACCACAAGTATATGCGTGCCCTAAAAACTTCTTATGTAGTTATATGCATTGTATAGCTAACAACTAAAAGTATTCGTAACAATTTTGGGGAGACAGTTTGCTAGTTAGTATGACTTCCTCTAGAGAGATAGCTACTTAACTTCCTCTCCTGCCTCTTCATTAAAGCAAGTTCTGAACTGCTTGAGAGCTGGAAGATTGGGATATCTCGACTTCCAGTTCTTATACCCTATACATGCATACATGCCATGCATGTGCACATAATGAAATAAATCCTAAGGCCACTGTATGCAAAGCTAATTGCTCCGTTTCAGTATAGGTGAAAGGGATTATACAACCAGCCCTTTCTCTTTTTTCACATATAGTAAATTTAGGATCTAATCCTGATATCAGAAGGATGACTGTTTTAATGGTAATGCATACCCTTGTTAAAAGCCCTAGGTCTGGACAGGTTAGTTGGTAATGGGTCAAAACATATTTGGGTTGAAACTGGTCAAATCTTTGTTTCGGTGGGCTGTGATGACCTGAAAACACTTTTTGCCCATTTTAATCTTTTTACTTATAATGAATGCTTTTATTTTGTGATAACAAAAATAAAAAGGTTAAAAAAAAGTTGTACGATGATAATCTGAATCACTGAACAAAATGATTTGGGAAGTTGTATGCATTGAATGTTTACTTCGGGTGACTTCCACATTGTTTGGCAGTTTCTCTTTTGGTTAACTTCTTTTATTTGACCCATTTGACATAAAATACAACCGTATTGACCCATTTGTTAGTGAATTCACATAAATATTTCCTCTCTGATAATGATGTGCTTAATATTTCTGTTATGGATCTTGAATGCAGAAGTGTTTGAACTGCACATGGAAGAATTGCGAGCAAAGGAAGATGAGATAGCGAAACGCGATAAGGAGATCAAACTTCTAGAAGCTATAATTCAGACACTTGGAGGAAAAGAATCTTAGCTGTAATCATAATTCTCTCTGTTGCAAATCATTTTCTTGTAAAACCAACTCACCTCCTCACTGTTTAAAATTGCATGCCCGAATATACGAAGAATGCTTTCCTATCTTGTTGAAGAAATCAAACGGCTAGCACATCGATGAACGGGTTGGGTCATAGGTCAAAATGGGTTATTTCTTGTTACGGGTAGATGGGTTGGGTCAAAGGTCAACTCGGGCCGTAGTTATACGATTGTATTAACATTTTATTTACAATTATCTAAGTATTTGAATTTTGTTACTGTTTGATGTACAACAATGATTACTAAAACTACATTATTAAAATTATAATATAATTTCTTATAAACATAAATGATTTGAAAAATTGAAAGGATATGAATACATGTTGTGAAAACTTAGTGGCATGCTCAACGCATTCAATCTATTAACTCCTTTTATTTTATAATATCTTTTTCGTGTTTTACAAGTAGGATGCATTACAAACTACAGTCTGTATTGATTTGCTTTAATATAAGTTGGTTAAAATTATAAGAAATATTTTTTTCCCGCATTTTAAATTCAATCTATTTAGCTCGTTTTATTTATTTTTAATTATTTATCATGTATGACATTAAGGGTGCAAACGAGTTAAAACGAACTCGAGCATATACTTAGGAGCAGTGGCGGAGCTTAACCAATTTTGTATAGGGGGGGCGAACTCGATATTTATATAAAAATTTACACTACCGGACCAAAAATTTATACTATAGGGCTAAAATTTAAAACTACGGACGAAAAAATAGGGGGGGGCGCCCCTCGGCCCCTATTAAGCTTTGTCCCTGCTTAGGAGAGCTTGAGCTCGAGCTCGGCTCGACAAATATTTTTTCAAGTTCGAGCTTTGCTTAGGCTTGGCTCGTTTTATTTATTTAAATATTATTTTTAATATTTTTATATTTAATTTTGATATATATTTATAATTATTTATTTTATATATAACATTATTCGTATTATTTAATTGTTTTAAAATAACTTCATATATAATAGATATTATTTATATAATATGTTTAATAAATAAAATAAAATATATAAATAAAAAACTCGTTTAGGCTCACGAGCCGACTTGAGTTCGATATGTGAAGCTCGGGCTCGGGCTCGGGTTGATAATTAAATCAACTTTTTTTTAAGCTCGAGCTCAGCTCAGGCTCGATAAAGCTCGGCTCGTTTTGAGATTTTTATCGATCAGATCTCGAGTAGTTTACGAGGTTCATACAAGTGGGTTGAAATTGCTATATGTATTTTTTTATGTTCTATGGCAAACTTACAAGTTACAAACACATACGTACATCTTTATTTCAAACTAAACTAAAACTCTTAAAACTTAAAAGTTAAAATGATAAAACAGAAATTCTAACCTAAGTAAAACAATATATTTTCTTGAATATTGGTTTTCAAAGCACATTTGGTACTATGTTAGTGATGTGAGTTCCACTAGAGGGTGGTTTCAATCATGTGACCTTTTGCCATTTAAACATTTTCTTCAATAATTGGCAAAGAATAATTGCATATTTGGAGAGTTTTACTCAATAGATGTAGTATTTATTTCTAGCCTAAATTATGCACTATATGTTACTTAACTTATCTATCAAGTATAGCAGCAACAACTATATATAGTATCATATCCGGTATACTACCCACACTATCTAACAAGATTCCGATTGTGTTGTGTGTACCCATGGTGCTTTACTCATGAGATAACCTATGTAAAATGTATGTTTATGTGTTAAATAATCAGAATTAAGATAATATATTCCTTTATAAACAACTATTACAGTACGTACTATACAAACAAATAATAACAATTTTCTCATCATTTCACTACAAGAGTTCCCCAATTGTTTATAAATTGTTATAACTTTTTAATAATTACACCATTCAACTTATTACATTTTCTCTTTAGTTCTACTATAATCACGGGAGAAAACAACTAAGAGTTCAGTTTTTATACATGTGTAAGTAGCAGTTATGTTATTTTAGTGCAACCCTGTATTGATGTAATATCTAGGATTGTTTAGTATTTGAATCTTATGCTAATGTAATCTATAAGAGCCCATAAGAGTGTTCGACATCTGATTCGGATTTGAAAAATATGAAATTTGATTCGATTCGAAGATTCAAAATTCAATTTGAAGCCTTATTATTGAATTTGAATCGAATTATGAATCTCTAAATTATATTCGAATTAGGAATACACAGTTACACTTATTTAATTTATATATTAGTTTAAAAATATGTAGATGAGAAATTAAAAATTCAAAATTCAAAAATTTATAATCTAAAAGTTTTAAATCCTAGTTAATACCCTTTGACTTATTTAGAACTTAGGATATTTTGTATGCTATTCTTGTTTTTTATTTTGTTCATTTGAAATCACGTCTTTCGAATGAATTTAAAAAACATTATTCAATTAATTATTTTTTACTAAATGCCATGTAATACATTCGAATTCGAATCGTGCTTGGAAATTTTAAATTCGATCCGATTCACATTCGAATTATATTTTTGAATTCGAATGTTGTTTGGAAATTTTAAATTACTTGGTTCAAGTAGCTTGAATTTGATTCAATTTAATGAACACCCCTTGCAATCTCCATGTTTATACAAGTGTAATCGTCCGTCGCAACGCGTGGTCTTAATACTAATTTATATTCTAACTTTAAAATAGCTTTTCGTCAATCGTATTGATATGCTCTAAATTATACATGTAAATAGAAAAAACATTAAAAGCAAATAAGTTATTCCTGAAACTCTTGCTTAAAGTGATGAATTTGAACTTAAAAATATTAAATTATGTTTTCAGGTTTTAAAAAAACCAAAATGGACAAAAGGAGCATTAATAAGAAGAAATTGAAAAAAATCGAGCTTCAGAATCCAAGCATGGGGTCATGTCTCATGAGACACGCCCCCATGCCTAGCCTAAAACACACCCTTGTGCTAAACTTAGCACACCCCCGTGTTCGTCAGTTTGACCAAACACAAGTATTATCTCCCAAAGGAAGCATGAGGTTGTGCTCGACCATCTTTGCACGGACGAATCGACCAACTTTTACATACATCGTACTAGCACGAGGTCATGTCGGGCACTCCAAAAAACCTATAAATAGAAGCCCATTTGCAACATTTGAGGAAGCTTTTAAAATGGCAGCTCTACTGATTTCTCTTGGGAATCCAAACTTGAAGGTGCTTAGGAGGGTAAGGAGATGCATTCAACACTTAGAAGAAGCTTAGGATTGTCTAAACATCACTCACTGTGAATTATCGGTTGATTGTTCCATTTCACTAATGATTTCGTACTTATCTTCGATATTTGTTATTATGTTCAAGCTTATTATGAGCTAAACTCTTATTATCATCCTAATTAAATAAAACTTATGTAATTTTTGTTTATTTAATGATGTGGTTTATGTGATATTAATGTTATGGTAAACTTTTGATAAGTAATATCTACATTTGAGCGAAAAGTTATAAACTTATGGTGTGTAATTGTCAATGTCGTACAAGATCGAAAAACGTATAAATTAACTTTTATTCGAGAAATTGTTCTTCATAATAAATTTATGGCTAGTGAACTAAAAATGATTATTAGAAATCATATCATCTTAACTTTGATTATTTGCGGGTTTCTTTTTATTCAATATGATAAATCTATAGTAATTGTTATGATTTTTTAAATTTAATGGTATGTTAAAAAACTTGATCAACTTTTTTTCTAACATTACGTTATATTTTCAAAAATCATATTAAAACATTAACTACATCATTAGGAGCTCAGTGGTTGTTTCGTAAATTACTCGTTGCAACTTTCCTTGTCACTACAGAGTTGCTTTACAATAACTCCGCGCTAGCTCACGTGTAAGGCCCCGTTCCTGTGACACTTACAACTGGTCAATCATTATACATAACACATATATTTCCATTTATCTTAAATAAATACTATAGCGGAAACATTCAAAAATGACATTTCATTTCATTATAAAGGCTTTTGCAAAACAATACATCGTTATTCAGTTACAAAAATATATGTTGCATTACATCACAAAAGCATTATAAAAATGGATGCCATCCCAAAAGAGCTGAGTAGTCACCTCGTGCCATCCTCAGCAATCATTACCTGCCAACTAGAAACACATAAAAGTCAGCGTTGCTGAGTGAGTTCTAGTTTTATAATAAAACATACTTTTCATTCGTTAAAACCATACTTTACTTTCATGCGATCATACATCATACGTACACATAGATAATATCGTTATTATCTTCATCATTCATTCGTTATCTTCCATTCGTTCATACATTCTTACTTTCATTCATTCGTTCATCATTACATCTTTTCTTTCCATCAAAACCATGAACTTTACCCTTTAGTTTCCTGGTACTGGGCCTAAGCCTATCATAGATCTTCCATTACGGTGCATAGCACCTCCTGGCCACAGTACCTAAGATAATGTTTAGGTGTACCATTGTCATGTGCTATGCCCTTCAGTCTCATGGTACTGGGCCTAAGCCTATCATAGACCTTCCATTACGGTGCACAACACCTCCTTGCCATAGTACCTAAGGCAAGCAACAATGGTTCCATACAAATGGTCAATCACAAAGAAAGACCCCGATGTGCATCCTCTCGGGTAGCGAACCCGCACACCGTTGGGCTAACACCCTACAATGGGGCGTGTCCCAACATACAAGGCTTGCAAGACTTTCATTACTTTCATCATTCATTAATGCATGCATTCATTCATCATGTTCCTCTTTTCATTATCTTCCACTTTACGTTACATAATACTTTCGTTTCATTTATTAACATTCAATGTAAAGTCACGGGAAAGATAAACATTCATCATAACAAGGAACATCAACATACACAGTCAATAACATCATCATACAGGGCATCATCATACATACATAGCATACATCATGCATAAGCATACAACATCATACATCAACATGCCCAACATAACCTCTAAGGCCTCAAGAGTCATCTTACATGAACTTACGGGAACCCTCCACGTCAAAACTTACATCTGCACTTTCCCCCGAAAGTCAGTAAATACACTACGTTTTCCTCGGGTACACCAGCCCTACTTGGGCGTATGGGTACCTCTCAGTCGCATGACCTCTCATGCGACTGAACACCATGCGAATAGATAATATGTGATTGAACACCTATGCGAATGAACCAATGCGGATGAACACTTGTGCGAATGGACCTAATACGAATGGAACTAGGCGTATGGGCCTCGGTCGCATGACTCCCCATGCGAATGACTCTCAGTCGCACGATTGGCAGGCGTATGGGCTCCAGTCGCACGACTCACATGTGATTGAAACTAAATCGCACGACTTGCATGCGTGTGGACTTCAGTCGCACGACCCACATGCCATTCGGTCGCATAGCCCTAACTGTGCAGAATACAGATTCCTCCCGAACCCAATCTGCCATTTTCGACCTCCAAGCTCTTCCAAACCTCTTCTAAGCCCAAATCAACCATCCTAAACCTTAGGAATGCATACCACAACACCATACAAGCACACACAAGCCTAAAATCATACATCTCTCGCATCATACACAAACACATACACACGGGTCAAACACACACATTTCAAAAACGGGTTTTTACAATGTATTCCAGCCCCAAATCAGTTGCAAACAGGTAAAAGAGGGGTCCTAGAACTCACACAAGCAACACCGTCGAGTAGAGCTTCGATTAGACCCGCTACACTTCGATTTTGCACGCTTGAATCCACTCGAACCAAGCTTTTTCTCCCTTTTCTTCTCCTCTCCTCTCTTTGGCTGAGTTTTTGCAAGTGTGGGGAGGGTGTGGGCTGCTCTCCCCTCTTATTCCCCTATTCTTCCGAACTTTCTCCTGTTTTGGCAATTTTGGTCCCCCGACTTTGGACTTTATTTCTTTTTCTTTTTTCGTCGCCTTAAAGAAAATATCCGGGTGTTACAAGTCCACCCCCCTTATATAGGTTTTGTCACACCCCAACCGACGGCGGAATCATCGGGGCGGACGAATGTGAAACGATTGTTCATAGCACATGGAACTAAATTAATAATATTAAATAACATTATTCATTGAACAATACAAGTCAATTAAGTCATTATAATACACAATAATATAAACAACAACATAAGGTTTAATTTATCTAAGTCCAAGTCCTATGTGAGCAAAAAGAGTTTTTCAAGAATCAAACCTAAAACATGTTAAAAATAAAAGGTCAACTTTGAAAGTTAGTGAGATCTCCATAGTTTTCAATACATAAGTATATAAAAGATGGCAATTCAAATTATAAGTTAGAGAACAAAGTAACTAGGGATGTAAGACATAATACACAATCAAACCTTGACAAATTTTTACAAGTCTCAAACATTTACAAGTAATACGATTAGCTAAGTGTACTTGGATTAACCAAGCAGGCTTGTCAGGCTCATAGATCTATGACGTCGCCGGGGTAGCAATAGTTAATGATTGTATATATAATCGACATTACATGGTAGTTACTAAGATCAACTAACCACAACATACAAGTGAATTGCCATAAGTTTACAAGAATCAAACGTTTTACAAATGCAAAGATTATAAGGTAACATGTTTCACCCCAAAGTGTAAAAATATAAAAAGAGGTATAGAAATACTCACATGGAAAACTCACAAGTATAGTGATGGTTGTAGAGTACATAAGAAAACTTGAATGTCAAAAGTTAAAGGTGATGTCCTAAATGATAAAAAGAGCAATAACTTGAGGTTGGAATTCATTACAAGAAATTAGGACGTTTAGAGAATGCTAAAAAACAAAAGGTAGATTGAAAAAAAGATTATTCCATCAATTTTAGATTCTGGACAAAATGTTTGGTATGTGTTTGAACAGGTTTTAAAATTAGAAAACGGTTTCATAAAATTATAAAAATTATACTTGATTAGTTCAAAGTCTCCCGGACAACTTTCATTCAGAAACAATTTTATGAAAAGATCTTTAAATAGGTCAAACAAGCAGCACAAGACAGAAGGTGCTAAATGCGCACTTATCTTGTGAAGGCTATTGTTAAGTCGTCCGATTGAGTTTGAAGACGTATAAACTGTCATTGAAAAGGTAATTCAAAGAACTTAACATTGGTGTCTGAGTTTACTCAAATTTATATTTTTATGATCAAGTTCTAGTCGGTTGAAGTAAGATTTATTCCACCAGAATTGTAGTAAGACACTTATGTGCACTTTTAAAATCGTTAAAACATGAAACGGGTTAGAATATTTTATCATGTCAATATATGGTATATTAGTCTTCATTTGAGTTATAAAAATATTATAAGAATTCGGCATAGCCATCACTTATGGAAATAATCTTGTGGAATAACCGAATGCGGCGGCATAGCTGTCCGTATGCAAACGGGATTCTTTGTTTATGTTAGTGTATTGTTAGCTTAATTTAGGAATGTTAGTGATTGTTATAAGATAGTGGTTATTAAAATGTTAATGATCAAATGCTAATGATTAAAATAAAAAGAGATTTGATAGAAGAAAGAATAATAGTAAGAACATAAAATCATGAGAACAATTGGATGTTAGGATGATTGAAATGTATAATATAAAAGCAATAAAAGCTTACCTTAGTATTAAGAATTCTTGAAATTTCTTGTAAAATAAAATTCTTCAAATTGATCATAACCAATAGATGAAAGAAAGATATGAGAGTGAGATTTTTAGAGAATGAGCAAACAAAAAGTGAGGCATAAGACTTGCTTTTATAGTTGAGGTTAGGAGTAGGTTATGAATGATGTTAATGGTGAGTTATAAGTCTTTTAAAAGGGGGTTATAATTTTGAAATAAATATAAGATTAAATAAAAAAATAGATAAAAGAATAATTACAATTTAAACTTTTAATTTATTAAAACCTAAATTAATTTAATCAACTTATTTTCTTATAAATCTTTATAACTTTATAAGACTTGTAACTTTATAAGTTTATTAAAATTCATTTTATAACTTTATAAGTTTTAATAAGTCTTTTCCATTTAGCTATTTATTGTAAAATAATAAATAAATATTTATATTTTTATGAAAAAGATTTATTTATAAAATAAATAATTTATTATTCTATGATTAAATGATAAAATTAATAAAACAATTTTCAATATTGCTTAAATTGCACATTTAATGCATTTGATTCAATAAAATAAATAATAAACATTTTAACTATTAAAATTTCTATCGTATGAAATTTTAAAGTGAGTTCGGCTTTGGTTTCATAATTTTGAAATTCGACAGATGTTACAGGTATCGTCCCCGAAACCTGTTATTCCTCGAACAAACGTGGGTAATGGTGCCTCATTTCTTCTTCAGTCTCCCACGTTGACTCGGATCCCTTCTTGTCCTTCCGCTGTACACGCACAAGAGGAACTGCATTATTTCTCAACCTCTTCTCTTCTCGATCGATGATTGCCATTGGTTGCTCCACATAATTGAGCCGTTCGTCTACTTCGATATCTTCCAAACATTTCCTTCCAGTGGAAACTCCAGTCTATAGGCCACCTCTCCTACTCGGGCGATGATTCGGAAAGGCCCTATATACCTTGGGCTCAACTTGCCCCGATTTTGAAACCGGATGATACCCTTCCAAGGTGAGTCATTCAACATAATCCGGTCACCCACCTAGAACTCAATCGGTCTGCGTCGTTTATCAGCATACGAATTCTGTCTATCTTTGGCTGCCTTGATGAAGGCTTTGATCCTTTCAAGCTTCTCAGTCGTAGCCTCAATTACCTCGACGCTCCCTAACTCTTTCTGACCAATATCACCCTAACAAATGGGTGTTCTGCATCTCCTACCATATAGCATCTCATAAGGTGGCATACCAATGCTGGCATGATAATTGTTGTTATATGAGAACTTAGCTAACGGTAAGTGGTCATCCCAACTTCCCCCAAAATCAATAACACATGCCTGCAACATGTCCTCCAATGTCTGAATGGTCTTTTCAGACTGACCATCAGTCTGAGGATGATAAGTCGTGCTAATATGTAACCTCGTCCCCATAGCGTCGTGGAATTTCTTCCAGAATTTAGATGTAAGCCGGATGTCACGATCAGACACAATAGACACTGGTACACTGTGACGAGTTACAATCTCCTTGATGAAAAGATCCGCTAACCTCTCAGATGAATATGTCTCACGGATTGGTAGGAAGTGAGCACTCTTCGTCAAACGGTCAACTATCACCCATATGGCATCATACCCTTTCGGGGTACACGGAAACTTCGTAATAAAATCCATGGTGATGTGCTCCCACTTCCGTTCCGGTATATTCAAAGGTTGGATCTTCCCATACGGCTTCTGATGCTCGGCCTTCACCTATAGACAAGTAAGGCATTTACTCACATACTCCACCACATCACGTTTCATACCCGGCCACCAATAATCCTTCTTCATGTCTTGATACATCTTTATGGAACCTGGATGAATGGAGTATCGAGTCTTGTGAGCTTCATCCATGATCCTCATGTGTAGATCCCCAAAACGAGGAATCCAGACTCGTCCAAATCGGTTTTAACTCTAAGTGTGTTTTCACCCAATTCCGTAACCAGACCTCTCATTCTTTCCGAGTTAAGATGATCTTCCTTCAATGCCTTATCTTGAAACTCTTTAACTTGCTTCATCACGTCAGAGGTTATGATTAGCTGATACGCTTTCACCCGAATCAGTTCGGGTCTCTCTTTCCGACTAAGATTTGCCACCACGTTGGCTTTGCCCGGATGGTAATGGATCTCACAGTCATAATCTTTTATGAGCTCTAACCATCGTCTCTGTCTCATGTTCAGGTCCTTCTGCTCAAAGAAGTACTTCAAGCTCTTGTGGTCAGTGAATATGGTGCATTTCGTCCCATACAGATAGTGCTTCCAAATCTTTAACGGAAAGACCACGGCTGCTAGCTCCAAGTCAAGAGTAGGATAATTACCTCATGAACCTTCAACTGTCGGGATGCATAGGCTATAACCTTCCCTCTTTGCATTAACACGCACCCCAACCCCGAGTAGGAAGCATCAGAATAAACCACCAGATCTTCACTTCCATCGGGTAATGAAAGAACAGGAGCTTGAGTCAACCTCACCTTCAATTCTTCGAACACCTTCTCTTGAGCTTGACCCCATACAAATTTCACATATTTCCGGGTGAACTTGGTTAGTGGAGAAGAGATCTTAGAAAAGTCTTGAATGAATCTTCTGTAATAACCCGCCAAACCCAAGAAACTACGAATCTTGGATGGCGCCTTTGGAGACTTCCACTGCATCACTGCCTCCACCTTTGCTGGGTCCACCATGATTCCCTAGGGATTCACCACGTGACACAAGAATTTAACCTCGTGCAACCAGAACGCGCACTTGGAGAGCTTGGCATACAACTTCTCATTTCTTAACGTCTCTAGAACCTCCTGAATGTGACCGTCATGCTCTATCTAGCTCCTCGAATAAATCAGAATATTATAAATAAACACAATCACTGATTTATCCAACATCGGCTGACACACCGATTCATCAGATCCATAAAAGTAGCTGGCGCATTGGTCAACCCGAAAGACATGACAAGAAACTCGTAGTGACCATAACGCGTGCGAAAAGCTGTTTTAGGAATATCCTGCTCCTTCACCTTTAGCTAATGGTAGCCAGATCGAAGGTCTATCCTTGAAAACCAACTGGCACCTTGAAGCTGATCGAACAAATCATCGATTCTCGGTAAGGGGTATCGGTTCTTCACCGTCAACTTGTTCAGCTCGCGGTAGTCAATACACATCCTCATACTACCGTCTTTCTTCTTCACAAACAGGACCGGAGCACCCCAAGGAGAGATACTTGGTCTAATGAACCCCTTATCGAGCAGCTCTTGCAACTGTTCCATCAGTTCTTTCATCTCCGTCAGAGCCAACCGATACGGTGCCTTGGCAACAGGTTGGGCACCCGGTATCAGATCAATCTGAAACTCGATCTCTCTATCGGGTGGCACTCCTGGTAAGTCTTCTGGGAACACGTCTAGAAAGTCACACACAACCGGTACTTCAGACAATTGTGGTGTTAACGTATCCACATCCTTTACATAAGCTAAGTAGGCGCTACATCCATGCCTCATACACTTTCCCGCAACCACCATTGAGATTACTTTCGAGATCATCGTGACCCGATCCCCATAAACAGCTACCGAACTCCCGTCAGGCGCTGTCAAACGAATCATTTTCTTGCGACACACAATGTTCGCCTCGAAGTCCGCTAACCAATCCATCCCAAGAACCAAATCGAAACCACCTAAGGTCATCATGAACGGTCTAATAGGAAACTTTGCATTTCATGAGGAGGACAAAACTTAATTATCATGAGTTGCTTCACTTCTTCCCATGGTAAGGTGAAGGCGACCTCATTTCCATGAGTACTCCTTTCACTTTTCCAACGTTCAAGTGCTCTCGATGTGAAGACACCGGTGGCACTACGACTCCGAAGCTCGTCGGGTCATTCACTATTGATGAAAGTGACTTCGATGCTATCGAACCATTCCAACATCTTGGAGGCATCCTCTTCACCCGTGAAAGGTTCGGGGCCACATGACTTGAAGTGCTTATAGGAAAAGGCTGAGGTTTTGGGACTAGGGTTCCGGGATTCAAATGAAGTGTTTGGGCTAGGGCTGGCATTGATTTGTTTACCAATATCGGGAATAACTCGAGCCATTTGCTTAGACATGAAAGCGACCATTTTCTTATTGGAACTTTGCTTGGAGCTTCTATGGGATTTGGAAGACATCTACAATGTAGGTTAAAGAGAATGATGAGACTTGATCAATAGTGTTTAAAATAATTTTTGCATATTTAGAGCATTATAACATAACACCTAAGCAAGTAGGTTTCAAATCGGTTCTCATAATAATCATATAACCACTCAAAAGAATTAGCTAAACAATAATGAAAACTTTTAAGTTTTTGTTGGTTCTTGATTATTAGCGTCTGAGGTCGAGAGATTAATGCGAGTCGAATGATTCGATCTTGGCAAGAGGAAAAAGGATAAAACATAAATGTATAAAATAAATACAAACATAAAAGAAATTTGATTGAGGCTTGGAATGTTCCGGTTTTGGAACTAAGACTAATCCAAAGTGTTCAAGACTTCTTTTGCGTTCGGGAATCATGATTGGCTTAATGGGTTGGAATACTCTCACCGACAAGTCGGGTAACGGTATTCGCCCTTCCGGTTACTACATGTCCCTTGTCAATCAAAATCTCAAGACTTTGGTGAGATTGAAAATCAAAGAATGGAACTAGTCACCAAGATATGGATATCACTCCTAACTTGGTGGTGTCGTTCCCTAAACGTGGTTGGTATTATCCATCAAAGTAAGGAGTTTAATCCTAACTCGTTGGCAAGGATCCAAAAGAGTGAGATAAGTGAAATTGCCATCAAGGTAAGGAAATCACTCCTATCTTAATGGTTTAATTTCATAAAAACAAGAATGGTGGATTGAAAGACATCACCAAAGTAAGGGATTCACTCCTATTTTGGTGAAGTCGTTTCATTTGTAAAATACGAGTGTCTTCGTATCGTCATTGCATGATTACACCTTAGGAAAGGTGTATTTTTTGGCCGAGAATAAGATGAGGAGCAAGATTAGGTAGATTTGAGGGTTTTTTTCTTTTTTATTTTGGCATAAACATAAGATAATCAAACAAATCATAAGCATTACTAATGGGATTCCTTAGTCATAGTCTAGGTTAAAACATGGAAGTTTTCCTAATTCCCTATAACTATGGCTCTGATACCAATCTGTCACACCCCAACCGATGGCGGAAACATCGGGGCGCGAGAAGTGATAGATTGTTCAAAGACATCATAGAACTAAAGTGACAATAAATTAAGATTAAATTTCATTCCATTAATCAACAAAACATTACAATGCTTCAAATAAACACACAAAAATTTTGAGAAATACAAGTCTAAAACAAGCATAACAAAATAGTAGATTTTGTGTGTTTTTAAGTCCACCTAATTGAGTTTCTTGATAAAGCTTCAAGCATTTCCTGCAACATGTATAAAATATAGGTCAACATAGGAATATGTTGGTGAGCATACAAGTTTGAATACATAGTATAATAATGAATAAATCTCAATTCAACATGAGTAAAGTATACTAAAGTTTGTACATTGCTAGCATGCAAAGCCGATAATCAACCAAAGTGTCTACTAGCGTAATCTTAGCATTAAAAATGACCAAGACCGTAAATATTGAATAACTTAACATAGACCCATCATAATAGGGCGGATGTGCTAGTCCTATAGCGCTATACATGTTAAGGGAGGTTTAGATTGCTTTCAAGATAATGTATTCTAGAATGTATTCACAAATAGTATAACAAGTAAGCATGTTTGTATGAATTGAGTTTTAGAATGATTTTGATTGAATGAATAATTGAGTGTATTTGATAACTGATACATGTTGCAACCCAAATAGTGTTAAAACAAAATGGGTGAAGTATGACTCACGGTTTGGCGATTAGAATCCACATGAATAGATGATTGAGTTTAAATGATTCACCAAAGTCACCCTAAAAGGTAAATGAAAGTGTGTAATTTTAGGATTCAAAGTTTGAGATTTTAGCAATTGGAAAGTATATAAAAATTACAAATACAAGAGTAAATGAAAGTATATACTACTTAGACACTTATTTGGATACCATGTATTGTGTGTGTTCTTTATGAGTTTTAGTCACTTATTGGAAGTCCAAAATAAGGAATCATAAGATTAGTATAATGTCTACCTTAACACATAACATTCAACCATGATTGATTGATATTATAGTTTGGTTTTGACTAAGTATTATGTAGATATAAATATAAGTCATGCATTAGAGGTAGGGTAATCCACAAACCTCAAGTGTTATATTCATATAGGTCATGTATTAGAGGTAGGGATATCCACAAACCTCAAGATTGTCACCATTGCACAAAATCTCTACATAAGGGTGATTCGGATGGTCATGAGTATATAAATGAAAATACTAAAGTAAATTGACTAGTTTGACTAAGTGTTCAAGTGGGGTATGGTGGATAAATTAGTTGTAGAACCAAGATTCAACATCACCATTTCATACCATAACACAAGCCTTTCAACATTGGTTGGAAGCTCGGTTTGGTTTCATCCACTTTTTGATTTGTAGATCACTTTGTGTTTTGTAAAGATGAAAGAATAGAGTGTAAAAGACTTAAAATTTCAAAAATATAACTTCAACACAAGCCTTCCAACATTGAAGTTGTTGGTAACTTGGTTTAGTATGTAAAAGGTTTAAAAATAAAACAAGAAAACATGTATGAAAGAATCAAGTATAATATTTCCAACTTGGACCTCAAAATGGGGGTTACCATACTTGTGTCACCTTGGTGACTAAGTGGTTATGTCGTAGAGGTTATTCCAAGTGGTAGAGAAAATGAAGAAGAAAGTAAGAAAGAAAGTATAAATATATAAATAAATAAATAAATTAATTAAAACTCACAAGTTGTTCTTGAATATTTCTTGCTAAAAAGATGAAGTTCTTGGATGGATTGAGAGAGTTTAGAATGATGAAAGTGATTAGAGGGGGATTTGAGTTAGTATTTATAGGTGAAAATTATGGTTGGTCATAAATGTAAGTAGTTGGGGAGATGAGTGGAGGGAAAATGTAAATTTTCAATTTTAACCCCTTAACTTATTTTATTTATTAATTTGCACCATAACTAGTAACCAAAAATGAGTATTTTAATATATGAATCATAATAATAAAACTTGCAATTAATTTTCTGAAATATATAAGTCCGATAAGTTGTTCGGTTTTGTGTTGATATGCACATTTGTAATTGTTTAAGCGTTGCACAAACATATAATCAACAAGAATTACATAAAAAATATTTTCACTATGATTAAATCTTAAGATTACAAGGATTGAACAAGGAGTAATATTACATTAAAAAAATAAATGTAAAATGCAGAACGTTATAGTCTCCCCTACTTTAGGGAATTTCGACCCGAAATTCATTTAGAAGAAGGTTCCGGGAAAAGATGTGGTTATTTGATCTTGACTTGATCTTCACGTTCCAAATTGAATTCTTCACCATTTCGACATGTTGAGGAAAAATGCAGATAATGGTTGCATGTTGTACATTGACGACATTAATGGTATTAGCGTGTCCCAGCATACCAGGCTTGCAAGACTTTCATTACTTCATCATTCATTAATGCATACATTCATTCATCATGTTCCTCTTTTCATTATCTTCCACTTTACGTTACATAATACTTTCGTTTCATTCATTAACATTCAATGTAAAGTTACGGGAAAGATAAACATTCATCATAACAAGGAACATCAACATACACAGTCAATAACATCATCATACAGGGCATCATCATACATACATATCATACATCATGCATAAGCATACAACATCATACATCAACATGCCCAACATAAACTCTAAGGCCTCAAGAGTCATCTTACATGAACTTACGGGAACCCTCCACGTCAAAACTTACATCTGCCCTTTCCCCCGAAAGTCAATAAATACACTATGTTTTCCTCGGGTACACCAACCCTACTTGGGCGTATGGGCACCTCTCAGTAGCATGACCTCTCATGCGACTGAACACCATGCGAATGGATAATATGCGATTGAACACCTATGCGAATGAACCAATACGGATGAACACTTGTGCGAATGGACCTAATGCGGAGGAACTAGGCGTATGGGCCTCAGTCGCATGACTCCCCATGCGAATGACTCTCAGTCGCACGACTGGCAGGCGTATGGGCTCCAGTCGCACGACTCACATGTGATTGAACCTAAATCGCACGACTTGCATGCGTGTGGACTTCAGTCGCACGACCCACATGCCATTCGGTCGCATAGCCCTAACTGTGCAGAATACAGATTCCTCCCGAATCCAATCTGCCATTTTCAACCTCCAAGCTCTTCCAAACTTCTTCTAAGCCCAAATCAACCATCCTAAACCTTAGTAATGCATACCACAACACCATACAAGCACACACAAGCCCAAAATCATACATATCTCTCATCATACACAAACACATACACACGGGTCAAACACACACATTTCAAAAATGGGTTTTCACTATGTGTTCCAGCCCCAAATCAGTTTCAAACAGGTAAAAGAGGGGTCCTAGAACTCACACAAGCAACACCGTCGAGTAAAGCTTCGATTAGACCCGCTACATTTCGATTTTGCATGCTTGAATCCACTCGAACCAAACTTTTTCTTCCTTTTCTCCCTTTTCTTCTTCTCTCCTCTCTTTGGCTGAGTTTTTGCAAGTGTGGGGAGGGTGTGGGCTTCCCTCCCCTATTATTCCCCTATTCTTCCAAACTTTCTCCCATTTTGATAAGTTTGATCCCCCGACTTTGGACTATATTTCTTTTTCTAATTTCGTCGCCTTAAAGAAAATATCCGGGTGTTACATCACGCTTATAAACATTAATATAACTATTTAAACCTATATCTTTAGTCACATCACTTAATTTATCACAGTTACATAAGTATACTCTAAATTAGGATAATAGCATTTATTTCTTGAATTATCCTCAAAGCGTTAAACTTTAATTTTCAATTTATTTAAATTATTGTTTTGAAAAGTCAAAAATTTGGTTACCTTAAGCAACTAATCATTTTCTCAAATTAAAAAAACCAAATCTGATAGTCAATCATTAAGGTTGTTAAGTAGCCCCGATGTGTTTACGAATTAATATTCTGTTCTTATTAATACTATATTATCGTACGCCAAATACACTCACCTTTTGTGTAGTTAAGTATAAGTAAAAACCATTTCAAATTTGTGCTAAAACCTTAATCAAAGAAATATATATATATATACATATATATATACATATATATATATACATATATATATATACATATATATATATACATATATATATATACATATATATATACATATATATATACACATATATACATATATATGCATATATATATGCATATATATATGTATATATATATATGTATATATATGGGATAGATAAAATATAAACTATGTTTATAATTAAAAACCGTAAAAATCACAACCACCCAATCACATAATTTATAATTGATTTAACAATCTAATTTTTTAAAGTACATTAAGTATAATTCAACCATATTTTCAAGGTCATTATACATTTTTTATATAAACTCCAAGGAACGTTGATGATGACGAAACAACTTACGTATACGTAACTTGTAAGAGCTACATGAACATAACTCTTAGTTGTATACTGGGTAACACGTACTTACATATATATAACCCATACATGTATGTAAATCTTAGCTGTACATTTTGTAACACGTACTTACATATATGTACCCCTTGGTTTTTATGGTTTTCATTTATAATATAGTTTTTAATGGATCCCTCCCCTATATATATACATATATATATACATATATATACATATATATACACATATATATATATACATATATATATAGAGAGAGAGAGAGGGGAGGGATAAAAAAAACCACCTTTATAATTGAAAACCAAGAAAACCACTATCACCAATCAATTTTTTCCTTTTAAACCTTTTATTTTTTATTTAAAAGATTAATAAGGTAATTTTAACACCCTTTTAATTTTGATAATTATTTATTCTTTTAAATTCCTTTACTAACTTCATATTAAAAAAAATAAATTTCCAACTTTCTCTCATCTATAAAGAAGTCAACAATCAAAGATTTTAATTAGGGTTTAATACCATCACCACCATCACTACATCACAAACCATCACTTTTTTTCATATTCGTTCACCATCATATAAAACCCTATGTTGTCTACCATTGCCAAGCACCTTTGAACACCGTCGACACCTCCTTTTTCTTCCATCAATGGTTCATGTACTACGAACACCACCTTCAAACACCATCGGTCGCCTTTAATCACCGCCACAACCATCCTCAATAGTTTGATTGAAGCTACTGATTATTCAAGAAAACAACAACCGGGAGGAAGATGATGAAATGTGTCATGTAAGTTATGTTACATATAAAAATCTTGGAGGATGATGGAGACCGAAAACAAAAAGCTTGAGCTAGAACATGAAGAACATATACGAGCCATTAGTTCTTTTTCTCGGTATATTCTTTCTTAGTTCTTAGTATATTTAACTCATATGTAAAACTATATACACTGTTATAATATATGAGCTTTCAATTTTTCTTTCTGATCTATTAATATTAGTTATTTCTTTTCAACTTTTTTATGTGTACGTAACACAATGATTTATATACATAGCATGTTAATACATATACGTATACCTATCGGTACATTTATTGTACCAATGCTTAATTCAGATGATTGATTACCTATTATTATATGTATGCTTCGTGTATTAAAAATCAAAACATATCTAGAGTAATTCCTTACATATACGTATCAATGCTATTGTATTTATACAAATTATAGTTTTACTACTGTTACATATATGTACTAAGTAATCATAATAAGAATTTTTTTGTTGTAAAAATATATGATTGGAATCCTTGTTTGTAATACATTTATACATATATAATTTATACTTGTATTTTAGCTAATGAAACATATAGTTCTTATTAGCATACATATACATAAGCATGTGGTTTACATTCAAGTAAAAATCATACGTTGTAACAAGGGGTAGTTACATATATGTAACCAGGTATTTAAGTACAAGTGGTGATTATTAGGTCATATCATATGTCAGTTTGTTTTTTAAGAAATATAGAATATTAACTATTTGTTTATTTTTCATAGTGATTTGAAAGTAAGGATGATGAATTCAAAAATAAAATGATGACGAGCTTGAAGATGATGATAATGAGGATGATGATGATGATGATTATGATGAGCTCGTAACACTACCATTACATATACGAAACACTAATGTTATACACACGGAACATTGTTTGTTTATGTAATTTCTTCTTATGTTTGGTAACATATCATTTGTTACTATATATACGAAACAGTTTTATTAAATGTCTCTTAATGTTTTGGTGATATGTTATTTTATAACTTGATTTGCGTAATTTTTAATTTATACGTAACCATGTCTATATATGTGTAATGTTTTTAGTTCAACAATGGCTTTGTCTTGTTATATGTGTTGTACTTACATATACGTAACTTGAAAAGACTGTATATATGTATTATGTAACATGATTCTTCAATATGTATTTAGATGGTAAGAGGATTTGAAATTCGATTTGCTAATAACATTTGAAGTTTGATCGTGTTACGTATACGTAACATAGTTTTCATATACATGACACACTAATACATATACGTTGTCACACCCCAACCTTGACGGCGGAATCGTCGAGGTGTGAGGGTTAGGATCGTTCACAGCCACATAACGCTATTAAGAATCCCAAATATATATCAATCATAAGTTCCAAATATAACATTACAATCATAAGTTCCAAATATAACATTACAAGCATAAGTCTCAAATAAGAAAATTCACAATGCATAATAAGAGATAATTCAAGTTCATTTATTTATTTAACTAGGTCCATTCCTAGGTGTGAATAAGCTTCAAAAGTGGCAATCAAACTTGCGCGTTTCCTGATACATGTTAAAAATAAAAGGTCAACAATAGTGTTGGTGAGATTCCATAGTTTTCAATACATAAGTATATAAAAGATGGCAATTCGTGTTATAAGTCAGAGAACAAAGTAACTAGGGATGTAAGACAGAATGCACAATCAAACCTTGACAATTTTACAAGTCTCAACGTTTACAAGTTTATACGATTAGCTAAGTGTACTTGGATTAACCAAACATGCTTGTCAGGCCCATAGATCTATGACATTGCCAGGCTAGCAATAGTTAATGATTGTATATATAATCGTTAATACATGGTAATTATTAAGATCAACTAACCACAACATATAAGTGAATTGCCATAAGTTTACAAGAATCAAACGTTTTACAAGTGCAATGATTATAAGGTAAGATGTTTCACCCCAAAGTGTGAAAATATGAAAAATAGATATAGAAATACTCATTTGTGAAATAAATATAAAGTTGATGATTAATAAGAAAATAGTAAGCGTCGTTTCGACGTAGTCCTTCGCAATGTTCCTAAAATGTATATTTACAAGGTTTTTAAGTTTAATAATAAATTTGTTAAGTCTGTTTCTTGGATCGATAAACATCCGAGCATGTTCTTGACGGAAGGATAAAAAACATCAAACCAAAAGTCAAACAATAATACGAACTATAATTGAATGGTTTCATTGATAAAACCTAACGATTACAAGCTCGTTACAACATAAGAATCAAGGCTCTTGGCAAGGGGAAGATCGAGCATGATCTCCCCTCTCATCCGACAGCCCTAGGCTCCCGGGCACACTCTCTCTAAAACCCTTTAGAGAATCCTTTTATTTTTTCTACACATTGAAACTGGTATATATAGACCTCGGCCCATATTAGATGCGACTAGGCCCATTCGTGCGATTGAACCATGCGTATGGCTTAATCGTACGACTGGACCATGCGTATGGTTCAATCGTACGACTAGACCATACTTATGGTTCAGTCTTACGAATGTCCCAATCGCATCTCTTAGTCGCATGACTGGTCCATTAGCATGGCTCAGTCATACGACTGAGTCTCATTCGCATATGCTCCTGCGAATGACCCAGTTTCATGTGTATACAATATATCAGGTGTATAACATTAAGCCTAGACTATTCGACAAGTGACAGACACACTATATATAACTATATATGCTCCAACAAAATTTAATGGTTAAACGAGAACTAGGGTTTCTGTTTGGTATTTGGGGTTTTGTCAAATAATTATATTTTAACAAATGAGAATCAATTATATTTTCTTGAAAAAAAATATATTTATATTTTATTCAAAGTTGTGAAAAGAAACAATTATAATAATTAAAAAAATAATTATATATAAAGTTAAATAAATTTTTATATCTAAAAATTTATTACTATATAAACAAAATTAATTGAAAAGGGATATTTGAACCGGTAATAATTTACTAATTATTATTTTCAATCCATTTTATTAAAAATTATTCAAACAAGCTTTGCTAAAGTGTTTTATCAATCAAAACATTTTTATTTAAACTTATAATAATTATAGAAAAAACTTCAGAAGCTTTTGAAAATATTTGGAATTTATAAAAATAATTTTTATTCATTTTCAAATTTTTCTGGAATTAGTTTTAGGCTAAAAAGCCTTTAAAAATAAAACATGAGGGTGCCCGGGTTCGAACCTAGGACCTCATGTTTAAGAGGGCAGTGTCTTAACTAGTGAACCAAGGCCTCAGCCGCGGTATATCTTGGTTTCGAAAGTTTAAAAACATAAACAAAAGAAATCCCCAAATTCCCTATGAACCCTAGTTTGATCCGCACCAAAATTGAGGATCAAATCGATAATGTTAATCAAATTAATGTTAGGGCTTTTGTTCCCCAACTGAAATCGAGTATTTGGATATGTGGAATTACCCGATTGAAGATGATTTGGAGATGAATCCTACGAAGAACAGTTTGCAGCTATGTCGTGAATGATTCAGATAGAAAACGAGATTGATACACAAATCCGTTTTACGGAAATCTTCCAGTAGTCTCGATGATGAAAAGCCCTACATCAATTTTGGCTTTTGATGTCCGGATGATGATGTTCGAATGGGGGGTCGGTTTGCGAGAAAGATGATGGTGGAATGAGAAGTATGAGCGAATTCTAGATAGAATTTTGTTTACCAAAAGTTTAGGAATGATTTAACGGTCATTTTGGTTTGATTAATTAGATCATTAAGAGATTTTAATTGCCAAACGTTTGATGTTATGTGTAACAGGTTACTCGGCCCCAATCGACCGCAATAACATTGCTTTTAACTCAATTAAGGTTCATCATTGAGTTCGAATCATTTTCCCGAAGCAATTAGAACGGTTTTTGGTCATTAATTTGATGTTTTATTGCGTTTAGAATCTTTACCGAAGTTGGCCGGAAGTTGGCCGGAATTGGTGGCCGGAAAAACGAGGTGGGGGGAAAGAGATTTTGGGTTTTTAGTTAATTACGCAATTAGTCCCTGCAGTTTTGTTTTTATTATTTCATGCCAAAAACTTCAATTTAAAGTTTCTAATTTGACACTAAAACCCCCTCAACCTAATTAAACTTTTAGTTTTACTTATTCTTATAACATATTAATTGTTTATTCTTTATAAATTGTTAACTTTTATTATATTTACATAACAAGCAAATGTTGTAATCACTTGTATAATTACAATTATTAGTCTTATTATTAGTCTTATTATTATGATTATTAGTATTATTATTATTATTATTAGTAATATGATCATTAGGTATTATTGTATTTAGTTATAATCAAATACCTTCTAACAAATAAAATGAACATAAGCAATCCATAAGTTTCATATATGACAATAATGACCCTTACAAGAATTAACAATGCTAACTTTCAATTAACACAAAAATACAAGATGTATGTAACATATATAACATTATATATTGAAACTATCAGTTCTTTTTCTTGTTATAAAAATAAAAAACCGGTTTAATGTTATTTTATAAATAAGTTTGTGTTTGATGAATAACATACATGAGAGAGAAAATAGTAATTTTAGGAAATTTTGTTTGATAGTGGGTTATTTCAAATTTAAAACAATATATTTTTTCTATTTTACCCTTAATGACTAATTATGTATTCTTAATATTTATTTAATTACAATCATGCCACTAATTAATATAAACCATTCATTAGTTAAATCAAATGCTATATATATGTATGTATGTATATATATATGTATATATATATATATATATATATATATATATATATATATATATATATATATATATATAATATATATTATATATATATATATATATATATATATGGAAGGGTTCTTAAGAAAACCTTCAATTATAAGAAAATCAAGAAAACTATTTTTATACCATTGATTAAGATGATCAATGGTTGATATCCATCATGACAAATTTGTAAATATTAATTAGATTATTGTTTTAATTTAATGATTTAAGGGTATATTGGGTATATTATAATTTTATATTTAGAATCAAACAAAATCCCTTAATTCTCTCTTTCTCTCTATCTCTCTCTTTCCTCTCTCCATATTCAAATGCAATATCAGTTTTTTCTGAATCAAATAAATCAAATATTTATTAATAAAAACAACCTAACATTTGAATATGGAAGAACATCTATAAATTTTCTTAAATTTTTCAGTAATTACATTCATGCTTATGTATACGTATATGAAAACAAGACGTACACATGTTTACGTATATGTACTTTTGAACATGTTAACATTTCTGATTATGTATATGTATGCAGACTAACATATATGCTTGTTTACATACACGTAAACATTCTTACCAGTAGATTTATATGTAAGTAAACTTGTTTACATATATGTAAGCAATACACTATAAGAAAGAAAAAGCCATAAATGAATATATCTAAAGAAATTACACTGAAGAGATCTGCAACCATATGTAAACTTGCATACGTATATGTAACTCGACGAAGACGAAGATGAACAAATAACCAAATCGTAATATAACAAAGTTACGTATATGTAACCTGTCATTACATTCTTTTAGTTCTTAAGTTGCCTTAATATGAAGTTACGTATATGCAACCTAAGTTACATAAACATGTATTCATCTTCTTCCTTCTGTTAGCATCCATGTCGATAAGATACCCAATTGATTTTGTTAGTTTTTTGAACAACGAAGATCTCCTCGTGAACGTGTCCTTCAATCAATTTCATTAAAACCCAATTAAAGACTTGATGTTATCGGTTTTGTTGGTTTCATCTTCATTCTTTTGTTAACTTCTAACCTCCATCACCTTCTTGAATATAGAAAATACTAAAATAGACTAAATATTTCCAGATTTTGCATTTGTAGAATCGATTAAATCACCACATTAGGAAGAATGAGAAAGAAAATGGATGCTTTATGATAGAAACAAATTGAACCGGTGAATGAAGAAGAAGATTTGTTTGAATTATTCTTCATTTGTTCAAACATGGAGTAAAATAAGTAATTTAGTCAACCATGTTTATTACTAAAAATACTTTACATATATAATTACTAAAACACCCTTTGAAAATATTAAATATATATAAATAATAAAAATTTTGATTGGCTAAAATTAGTTTTCTAGGTTTTTTTAAAAATTATTGGTTTCTTAGGATCCCTCCTATATATATATATATATATATATATATATATATTATATATATATATATATATATATATAATATATATATATATATATATATATATATATAAACATACACACGTACCATTTGAAACACATCATATGTAATCAAATAAATATCAAAGTGCTTGTAGGCTAGTAAGTATCAATGTGTTTAGTAAGATGTTTATCCTGTAAAAAGATAATTCATATAAATGCTAAATTAATTTCTCATTCAAATGAAGCTAATAACTATGACATTTTAAAATACATAACAATACTTACTAAATGAGACAATGTGTTTTATATTAATTGGTTTGTGAGAAGTCACCTTATGAGTTTATAAAGTGAAGATCATGGGAGTCTTATTTGTGCAATGTGTTTTAAGTGAAATAAAAGTTTTATCACAGTGCTCTTTGGGTGGTGAGTAAACATTAGAATGGTGGGTAAGCCGGTTCACAAACGTTGTCTATATTTGTGAGTCTGGATTGGTCTTTCAATAATGTGTTCACCCTAATGACCGAGCTTTAAGTATTTATTAGCCGTTAAGAAAAATTACCAATAAAGAAAATATCACCCATAACACCATAAGTAAAACAAATTACACATTATTAGTGTATATATTGAAAACTAAAATTACCTATAGTTAAATTAACCAAGTGGTTGGGTTTGGTCTAACCAAGGACCGTAATGTGGTAGCTATTTTTTTATTCTCACTTTGTTTTGTTAGTATGTTATTAATTTTTTTTTCTCTCAGTAGCAATTGTGTAACCTATGTTAGCCGTTAGAATGTGCTTTTGTATTAGTTTTAGTTTTGTTATTAGTTTCTGTTGCTTAATGATTGCTGCGGCTAAGTTTTTTAATGTTTTTTGTTTGTGATATTTTTTTTCGTATCCGTGTTATAACATTATTGCGTAGTTTTGCTTAACAACACTCATAAAGTTTAGTTATTTATAATTTGTAATTGAGTTTTAATATTAAGAAACTTTCTATTATAAATCAGAATCCTCTATACATATAGCGCCATACGTGATGTGTAGAGTCGACGTCACTGAAAACGAGGAAAATTTACGGGGGACTGACAGAGAGAACTATACGCCCCATAGAGCCCTATTTAACCCCTATACGACACATATAGACTTATACGACACGTATAATAAAATTCGACATTAAATACGGGAGAAAATTTAGAGGCTGTAAGATGGGTTATACGACTCATATACCGCTATACGACACCCTTATACGGCGAGTATAGAGTTAACGCATCTAAAATTCTAGAATGATGATTATACTCGGGGTCTAAATACTTTTAATCCTTTATAAAATTTTTATAAAACTTGTAATATTATACTTTAGGTTGTTGGGAGAGGGACACGTGTCTTCATATTATTGGATAGGATACAATTGCATGACCATGACTCACTGAAATCCGAAAGGTTGGTGTGGGCCAACAGAAACCGTACTCTCCCAGCCCTTATGGCAATGCAAAAGATCCCTCAAACCTTATTCTTTATTCTTTTCCAAATACCAAATTACCCTTTAAAGTTTGTGTTCATTTTCAATCTTTTTTTCTTTTATTTTTAATCAATCGTTTTAAGAAAGTGTATTTAACGGTTTGAATTATAATTTACGTCAACGTTAACGTTGATAGAGTTAAACCATAAACACCCTTGCTCGAAGGAGAAGCGTATCGATTTGACCTTGAGACACATTCAATCTCTTTATATAATGTTTTAATCTTATCTATGAATGTAAAATATATTTTAGTATAAAATTACATTATTTGAACAGTCAGTCATAATATGCTATTTTTTATAAATATAAAGTATTTTATTTGTCTAAAATGCTAAAATATGTAAAAGTTATCATTCCAAACATTATACTTGTATTTTGTCTCAAAATATTTATTTCAAGTGCCGTATTGATATCTTTTAAAATTATTTGTTCAAAATGAATATTCTATGAAGAGAAACATGACATATCATGCATTCTTGCCTACTACTAATGTAAAAATGCTTATACGTGAAGAATTGAAAAGGGATGTATGGTGTTTGACATTTATAGAAAAGCATTGATGATGGTTAAATGTCTTGTTGAGGGTTTCAAATTCATTTAGAGAAAACTTTAAAAGGTATACAATTGTTTGTTGTATCCAAGTTAAACTTAAATTTACCGATTCTAGTATGCTACACAATAACACATGCTATCAAATTGTAACTTTCACTTCTTACTAATCGAAAGCGACAATTTTATATAGAAATAATTTTAAATGTTCTTTCTTGAACTCTGATTATAAATTAGTTTTTTTTTTTAAAACATCTCGAGTTGCTTTATATAGAACAATATATTTTAGAACCATGCATTGTGTCTTCCATTAAATAATAATGATTTTTAAAATAACCAATTTTTTTAAACATCAAGCTTTTTTTTATATACTAAATATTTTAAAACCTGCGTTTAAAAATTTTATAAAACAAAAATAATTGAAATTTAAAGTTATAATAAAGAAATTTTAAAAGTGACACTTTTTTTAAATGGTTGGTTTTGTAATGTTTTAGAAAACAACTTTAAAAAAACAAAATGAAATATAGAAAGAGTTTAAAAAATAATATTGTTGGTTTATAACTAAAGTCCTTACTCATACACAATTTTAGTCATATCTTGTCTAAAAATATTGGTTTATAATTCATAAATTTTTATTACTAACTATAAAATATTTTAATTATTTATTCAATCCGTATAATACACGAGGTACAAAACCAGTACATAGACAATTAACATGAATACAACTAATAATATAAAAATAGAATTATATCAGATTCCTTATCTTTTGTGTGTAAATGTGTCTCTGTTATTTTAATCATAGGCAATGTTTAGCAAAAAAATAAAAGTAACTTTTTAATTTTTGAAAGGGTAAAAAAAATAGAATACCAACCAAAAAAGTTAAAAGTTTTGATTTTTTAATTTTTTTGAAAGAGTATTTTGGTTTTTTTATCCCTCCAAAAAATAAAAAAATAACTTATTTATTTTTTCCAAACACCCACGTAGTATTTTGTTTATAGTTGTTCCACTTTTAGTATGGGATTGAAGTATTTAATTTTTTATTATTAAAGATTGTAACGATGTTGTATCTTGTGAAAATAATAGCATTTTAAGTTTTTAACCAAAGGGCATTTTAGTCGCTAACAAAAAAACATCTTATTGATTAGATCTCGGCAGTTAAAAATATGAGACTTTGCAATTTCAAGATTTGTACATAGCAAACACAAATACACAATACATAAGAAAATGTGAAAAAAATTATAAATTTCATGTTAAGAAAATCAACATAAAAAACCTCTTACTTAAATAGTAAATATTTAATTATTAGACTATTAAAAAAATAAAATACATCTTTTTATGTATTATATTTTTAAATTTACAACTCACACTCGTCAATGTTACCTCTAATTCTACATTTTAATATGTCGTTAGACTTAAATCTTCAACCATATTACAAGAAACCATTTTTACACACATGAATAAAGTTGGGGTAAAGTTTTTGATATAAAACAAAATAATTATGAAAAATCTCATATAACAAGATCAAAAACATTCTCAATAACCAAGTGGTTTTAAGAGACTTTTCACACTCTCACCATTTTTGTGTGTATTCTAGAGAGACAAAGTAATGAAAAGAGAAGAGTGAGAGTCTGTTCTTCCCTCCAGCTTTTATGGTGTGAGACCTTATTACTAGTAGTGTGTACACCACCAAAACTTATATACACACATACATACATACATACATACAGTGTGTGTACTCAATCCTTCATCTTTGCATGCTTCACCAAATTCATTCCCATATATCCAAATTACCCAAAAAAACCCAAATCAAATTATGATGCCGATGATGATTATTGCATCATCTTCTAATCAAAACCCATATCTTCAATTTGATTCTTGATTGTTTACAGCAGAACCCAGATGGGAAAAGGGGTAATTGTTTTGGGTTTTCATTTCTAGTGTTTCTTGATCATTTTCTTGATGTGGGTGCTTTGAAATTTGTGGGTTTTATTTATATTTTGTTGTTTTCAAGGTTTCTTGATTTCTGTTCTTTGTTGTTGTACACTTTCTTGTTTGTTGATGATGGTTGAGAGAGTTGAGGTTATTGAGAACATGAAGGATGCTGAAGAACTTGAAATGTTGTTGGGTGAGATCCCTCATGCAACATCCATTCCCCTTCATCATCATCATCATAATCATCATCATAATCATCGTGTTGTAAATGGTAATCTTCATGATAAAGCATCGATTGTTCATCCAACAATGAACAGGATGATGTATGGTATGTATAAATATAATAATGATGTTTCATCATGTGGTTACAGTAGAAATACATGTATTTCCCCTGCTACTGTCTTTCCAAGCATGTTCTCTAATGGCCATTCATCATCTGATACATCATCATCATCATCTTTATCATCACATGATGCTATCCCTAAACCTCACATCATTTCAAGAAACCCTTGTTCAGAATGGCCCCAATCATCTTTTGGGAAGAAAGTTGATGAACATTTGATTGATGAACTTAGTAGATTGCATATGAATCAGGATCTAGATCAGGGTTTACATCGCCATCATCGAATGCATTCGACCACATTTGGGGATTCTGATTATCTTGCAGTTAACCCTCATTTTTCAAGAATCCCCATGAACTCTGTGAATATGTTATCTCAATCGAATTTCGATAGGAGTGTGTTAAATTATAGTTATCAGTCAGGGATTCCAGCTCAAATGGGGATGAATACAATGGGTGAAATGATGCAAAATGTACCTTACATTACCACTTCAAAGACTAAGGTTAACCCGAACCATGACCCTCATAGGTTTCACTTGGCAGCAGGTGGTTCAAAAAGTGCTAGAATCACCTGTGGGGGGCTCGGGCACGGGCTCAAGCTTGGACTCGAGGGTCTAGCCACTAGTGAGGATGGTTTGATCATTCAAGGTGAAGATGTAAGTAGATTTAGGAAGAAGTTCACGAGACCTTGTGAAAATGGTCAAAACAAAGTTAATTTATCTTGTTCCTCGCGTTTGAACCATGGTAAACAGTATATATATGCAATGGCTAAAGATCAACACGGGTGTCGTCTTCTACAAAAGATTTTTGATGATGGGAACCCGCAACATGTACAAATTGTGTTTGATGAGATTATAGGGCATGTGGTTGAGCTTATGATCAACCCTTTTGGGAATTACTTTATGCAGAAGCTTTTGGAAGTGTGTAATGAAGAACAGAGAATGCGTATCTTGATCTCAGTTACTCGAGAACCAAGGGAACTTGTTCAAATTTCTTTGAATGCTCATGGGTAACATAACTTTTTGCTCTGTTTAACATTCTGTTATTATGTTTTATAACATATAACAGTAAAGAATTAAAAACATGTTTGCTTTTTATTATAGAACTAGGGTGGTGCAGAAGCTTATAGAGACTCTCAAGAGTAGGCAGCAAGTTAAGCTTGTTATCTCTGCTATCGAACCGGGCTTTCTTGCTCTGATAAAGGATCTCAATGGTAATCATGTCATTCAGCGGTGCTTGCAGTGTCTCAGCAATGAAGATAATAAGGTTTGGACTTGCTACGGTTTAGCAGAATTATAGGTTTGATTTTCATGATTTTATGATTATAATGATCAAGCTCATGATATATTCGATTATAGATTGTTATCATAGCAAAATCTTTGAGCAAACATCGAACATAAGCGGTTTTCAGTGTGTTATTTACAACAAATTTGATTGCTTTTGTGTGCTGTGTTTGTGTTCACAATGTCAGCCTTTTCAAATCTGTTAATACCCTTATAAATTATTTTATGTGGTTCTTGAAACCAAGAAAGAATTGAGTACCCTTTGCTTTTGACTTTAGGAGTCAAATTTTATAGCTGACTAACTTTATAATTCTTCTGTGGATCCAACATTATGATGAAAACGGAATTGTTTATGTTGACTTGTTACAAATTCTATACGGGTTTCTTATTTGGAAAGTAAAAACTTAAACCTTGAATTTTCTAAATGTGTTTGGAAAGTAAAAGGTTTGACCTTAAAGTTGGTCAGATTATCTTGGAGTTATGATATGACCCAAATATGAACCATTTTAGAAGTAATCAAGTTAAACCACCAGTTCTATTGTAATCCAGTTAAAACCACCAGTTCTATGGAAAAATAATCTTAGTATGCACCTACATCAGCAGTTTCTTCATTGATCACAGTTCATCTTTGAAGCTGCTGCAAAATTCTGTGTTGAAATTGCCACCCATCAACACGGGTGCTGCGTGTTACAAAGATGCATCAATCACTCGACTGGCAAGTACCGTGAGAAATTAGTCTCGGAAATATCAAAAAATGGCATCCTTCTTGCCCAAGATGCATTCGGGTAATCTAAGAAAAGCCCACTCATGTTATGATTATTATTATTATTTTGCTGTTATGGTTAAAGTTAGTTTATATCTTGCAATGCAGAAATTATGCTGTACAGTACATTCTTGAGCTGCAGATTCCATCAGCTGTATCCAAGCTGACCTCCCAGTTTAAGGGTAACTACGTGCACCTTGCCACCCAAAAATTTAGCAGTCATGTGGTCGAGAAATGTTTGGCTGTGTTAGATGGTCAAATCAGGTCAACCATCATCGGTGAACTGATCTCGGCTACTCAGTTTGAACAACTGCTTCAAGATCCACATGCCAACTATGTTGTTCAGACGGCTCTTCGTGTTTCTGAGGTCTGTAATCTTTCACTGAAGCTGTGGTTTATTGTAGAATTGGCAAAATAGGCTGGTCAGGTTGCTGATGAAAACAGGTTGTTTTGTAAAATGGGTACAAATGGGTCGGGTTGGAATGGGCCGGGTCAGCCCAACCCAAAGAACGTTATGTCAGTTTTTATATAATGTGTTAAATATATTACAAAATAATAATATATTCTAGTTGAATCATAGATGTTTGTGAGGTTGTATGCATTAAAACACAAGTTTGGTGAATTTAGGCCCATTTGACCCATATTTTAACTATGTATTTTTGTTTAATCCATGTGACCTGTCGATGATTAAACGTAACCCAAATTGACCTATTCACAAGTAAATGGAGTTGTGACGGTGACATCTAATCTATTGTAATCTGAATTCCATGTGCAGGGCGCACTTCATAACTCATTGGTGAATGTGATTGAATCCCACAAGGCGATCTCACGAAACAGCCCGTATTCGAAGAGAATTTTCTCCCACAAGCTTTTGAGGAGGTGACTGTATGATGGTAATGTTGTTGTTACTTGTGTCTATAACGGTCTGGATCATCTTAGCAATCTCTCGTCGTGTGCTTGATAACAGTATATTTTACTTTTTCATATTGTGTTATCCCTATCATAGATAAGGAGCTAAAGCAAATTTTGGTTCAGGTTGCTTAAAGGTTGGTGACAATGTTGATGTTGTTTCTATTAGCTTTTAGATTTTTACTATATACTTTTGAAGCTTCTTTCTAGGGGCGAGCTCGAGTCAAAGTGTCGAACCTAGACTGGCTTGTTCATGACTGAAACTGATTAATTTATGAAACGAGGACCCAGGACCCTTCTTTTTTGTTGTTGCATATAAAACTAGAGGTCGTAAAATAGACAATGTTATTATAATATTTATAATTAACATATTATTTATAATTGTGGAGGCCTGTGGGCGCGAGTCAGGTCAACAAATTTTTTTTAATGTTTGGGTCAACAATGGAATTGGAACACTTAAAAATGTAAAAAAACTAAGTTACCCTTAAACAATTTACCTCATTCAATTCCTCCAAGATCAACCCTAATTCATGTTTCTTCTTAAATTGTTGAAATCCTAAAAATCAAAACAAAAACCAAACTCCATATGTTGTTCCATTTTGAGCAGTTAGTTGATTCCTTCATTATCATATGCTTCACAACCTTCAAGAATCAACTTGTGATTAGACATCCCTCCAAATATTAGAAGGCTAAGTGACTTTTATTAGGATGAGTAAATCTAGCAAAAATGAATCGAGAAGATGGAAATCGAACGATAACGAATTGTCCTTGGTGCCATGATGACATGAGAAAACTGTGAACATGTACCAAGAAAAACAATACATATGTACTAATAATCATTTACATTGTGGAACACATGTCATCACACATTCACTCTCAAACTCAATTTCCCGCCCACCAAAATGAAGCAGTGTACCAAACCTCGCGAGTCACCCGCAATTCAAACTCTCTTTTTCATTATCTCCACCGAAACCCTACGTCAATTCGGTATTTGAAATGATCTGCATATGAAAATCATCCCCAGCTATTCAAACTACCCCTTCAATTCGCTATGTTGTTAATCTCTAAAGCACCGCTTTTACTTGATGGATACATCCATAAAACACTATTGATTGTTCCATAAAAGGATGTGAGAGTGATACAACCAGACCCCATGTACATAAACTTCAAGATAAACCCTAAATTCTACTTTTTTTTTGTTTCGGATCCTTCTTCTAGAGCCTATACTAGAAAACCTGATCATCAATCTTTCTTCGCATTACAAGATTCTCACGATTAGGTATGGCTATTTTGAATATTTGATTTCCATTTATGTACATCTATTTGTACGGGTCACCTTTCATTTCTTTCATCATCGGTTCAGTTTCTTCTCAATCAATGGTTTGTCTTTCCCTTTCTTCTCTTTTGCTTATATTTTCTGTTTTGATTCCTCGATTTTGGTTGCTTCCTCAAATTTTTTTTAATTTTTTTGTTAGGTTGTTCTTACGTTAGAGGTTTACTGACTTTGTTTTTTGTTGCCTTTTGTTATGTTTAGTGTGGTCTTTTGAATTATGGCTACAGCTGTAGACATGTTTCTTGGTTGTTTCGATACTTTAAAGGATCATAAACGAAGAAAACAGAGGTACAAGGCGACCCATAGAGATCAATTAAGATTACTTTAATTTCCCCCTTTTAAATTACGTATTTACATATGCTATTATTAATCATATGTTTGATTCCCAAGAAATCGAAGAATTTTGCTTATATCATAAGATTGATTATGGTAGATTTGTGAGATTTGGGTTGTTTTGTTTGAATTGGATCTTAAATGTTGTAATATTTGATTGCCGAATCAGTTAGCTACCTAAAAGAGCTGAAATTTAACTTTCTTATACTTGAATTTGTTTCAGAATCCTAAAAGTCAAAACCTTGTGAGATGTTGTATAGCTGGTATAGAGCATCAAGGATAAGCCCTCTAATCCCCTTCCATGGTCTGATATTGTTTTCTACAGATCATGTACTGCAAACCACTACATAATATGATTAAAAAAATATTCTCAATCATTACTTTAAACATAGAAACTTGAACCAGAGTCAAGAACAATCTCTATTCATTTTTATGAGATTTCTTTTGTTTTAATTTCACATCTTTCATTTTCCAAATAGCTTTAGCTATTTTGAGGCTGCAGCCTTTTAGATTTGTGAATCCAGGATCACAATTAGGAATTATTAATGTCAGTTGATTTCAAGTCAACATTTGAAGAATCAACGTTGGCTTGGTTTACTTGTTTGAATGGTAAATCAATATTAACAATAATTCAAAAACACAATTAATGTAAACACAATTAATGATAAACACAATTAATGTTTGGACAAATATTGAATTTTAATGTATTTCATTAAAACAGGTTAATGATTACAAATAAACAATGAATGATAGGTATTGAATTTTGTGTTTGAAGTGATGGTTGCTAGGGTTTTGATTTTTGTGTGATGTGATGTTTGGTGATTGTAATGTTGCTTGGATGTTTGCCGTCGAAGCCATTTTTTTATTCGAAACCTAGGATTTATATATATAGACGGTGATGTTTCTATTAAGAAAACAACGGATCTCTTGGGATTTGAATTGTTTCTGTTAAGAAATCTCTGGATTTCTTGGGATTTGCATAACTGACTTGTTGACTTGTAACACTTGTATTGTTTAAATACAAGTGTTTGGACTCCGCATGAGTATTGTCTTCCGTAGATGATTGTTCTTCCGAAGCAATTGTTCTTCAGCATGAATCTTGTTCTTTCGAAACAAACTTGTTGATGGTTCATCCGCAGATGATCTTCGGATGTTTGTTACATGTAAGAAACATATCTACGGAAGAACAAAATGTTCATCCGTAGATGTTTCTTACACTTAGTCAATTTCATAAATTGACGAAGTATAATGTTTGTACCTGCAAACATACATAAATCAACACAAACATATATATGGATTAACCTATATATTTAATGTATACACAATAATAAATTACAACTATTCATTACAGAAATCAATTCAAGTACTAAGCCTATACAAAGTGGACTAGATTTACTGATCCTAGGCCTAAAAATACTCCCCCTTAGGCTTAGACACTTGTAATCATTTCTTCAAAACTGAAAGCTCTTTCAATATTGAACCATTTTCTTGTTGAAATATGATACAACATTCTTTTGATCATCGTATTTGTACTTGATCTCCATTCTGCATATCCTTTGGAGTGTCTCAAAAGTCAGCCCCGATACATCTTCTTCTGTGGTGAAGGTTTCTAAAACACATTGATTGTTAATAATTTCCAGCTCATCTTCTTTTGAGATTCTCAGTTTTGATATATCTTCAATGTTGACTCCCTTCAGCATCCCAGATATTTTGTTCAGTATAGATCTACCTAGGTGAGCTTGAACAAACACACCACCATCTACAGTAGTCCCAGGTAGATCAGCATTGATGATTAGTTGTAAAAACCTTGGAAACATATACATCTTGTTAGCCTTCTGCACTTTGATATGATCACATAGGCAGTTGAAGATGTATTTTGAATAATTGTAGGTTCTTTCTTCAAAAACACCAATAATGCCAGATGAGATATGCTTTGAAAATCTATTAAGTCCAGATTTCCTATTAGAGATGCATTTGAGATAAGTGTGGCAGAGAAATCTATAGGGCTTGTAGAGTCTTCCTTTCTTTATTTCTCCCTTCTCGAGGTTGAGAGTTTAGGAAGTAGTCAAAAAGTTCCACATGTGGTGTTGAATGATCTTCAATAGCCTGATTATCGGTAACATCATGAGAGTCTTCTACAGGAGTTGTAGGGGCTTCTCTACAGTCAGTTTCCTCTTCCGTAGGAGTTACAGGAACTTCTCCGGATGATAAGTGCAGGATCGTTGAAGGGTGCAAGTTACAACATAACAACACAAAGAAGAGATTAACTAAACTTTGATCAAACAGTAAACTGGATTAACCAAGTTGAGATACTAAGAACACAAGTAATGCAAGAGAGACAGAACATAAAGAACACAAGTGTATGGTTTTCAAGAATGCAGTATATTGTTTTCTCTATATTCTATTACAAGTGTTACAAAGCATATTTAGAAGATACAAGAACATGAGATACTTATACTACATCCTACAGCCAGCTATACTTTGAAAGCCAGCTGGATACAATTGACTAGACACAAACAAAATCAATTGTAGATTCAAAAGGCAGATTGCCTTTTGATTTGTGACTATGACATGTCATAGCTCACATCCTTATCTATTACCAAAATGATAAAGTACATAAAGTAGAAAGTTACAGATTCAAGACCTCAATGTACAATTACCAAAAGCATGGACCTTTTCACCAACTCATGTAAGTTGGTGACTTGCAGAGATGTAGCGGAAAGGTGTCCAGCTTTATGGAATAGTACATCAGATAAAGCATGTTACTAAAAGTCTTTGGAAGAAATCTGTCTTCATGAACTTGAAGCTTCGGAAGACTTTGTCTCTAAGGCTTCGGAAGACTTTGTCTCTGAGTCTTCGGAAGACTTCATGTTTGCTTTGGAAAATATTGGTTTTGGCTTCGGAAGATTTCACACTTAGAGTATTTTCTAATTCATGTGCGAAACTTCCTAAGCTCCTTCTTTAATGCACTTGTGCAGCATGCAGGATAGACTTAAGATGTTTAGGTTGCATCAGCCTCTTCATAAATCTCTACAAACTCCCCCTAGGCTGATGCTACCAAAACACTTACAAGACTTCAGATATCAATAGTCCTTATTAGAATGATCACCAATCCTTTCTTCATAAGGTGATCAGGATCCTTCAGACTGTCAAAGTGTCTTCTTATATCAAAGAGGTCATGCAGAGGCAACTGAAACATATCTTGCCATGTGTAAGTATCTTCAATGCCTTGATCTCTAATGACATGCAATCTTTCTGGATTTGCGGTGTATGTCCAAGACAAGATGAGTCTTCCTGATACTAGAGGAGCTGTTTGAATTGGAGTTGATGTAGCATCCTCTGGCTGCACAATCTTAAGATGTTCTGACTCATCCTGGGATTTAGAAGAGGGTGCAGTCTTCTTCTTCTTTGGCTTTGGTTTAGAAGCCATCCTCTTCTTTCTCTTACCAGATTTTAACTGAGAAAACTGGCCTGCAGCACCAGATTGATCTTCACTGTCTTTCTCAGTTAGGACTTCCTCTCTCTCAGGCTCAGAAGGAGAGGGAGGTTGACCCTGCTGTGGATCAGAAGATGAAGCTTGTTGAGTTTCAACAGGAGGTCCGGGTTGTGTTGTCTCTGGTTGTTCAACCTTAACCTCCACTTCAGGTGGGGCTTGACTTGGAGTGGAGTGTAAGTCAATGAGCTCTCCACTTTTGATCTTCTGCTTCATCACCCTAATATGTTCATCCATAATGGATAGAGACATGGGGCCAAGTCTCCTTTCGGAGAATCCATATAGCTTCAAGAAGCTCATCATCCTCTGCCTATTAGCAGAATTCTTCATGCTCTTTTGGATGATGGCTCTTGATTTTGCAGCTTCTTCCTTTATAGTTTCAAGAAGCTCATCAAGCTGCTTTAAATACTCAAACTCAACATAGTCATAGGACAAAGGAAGGAGTGCATCTGCCTGATAGAAGCCCGTGGCACTCAGGTAGTTGATCATCTTGATCCTTTCTTCTTCTTTGTCTACCTAAGGTTCTTGTTGAACCGCATCTTCTTGTGCAGGGCTTTCTTGAACTGGGGAGAGGGTAGGCATATCTTTGTACATCTTTTTCTTTTTCTCTCTCTTTGACTTGTACTAGGAGTTCTGCATCTTCTGCCTCCTTCTTCTCCCTTGATCTTTCCAGGTCAACCAGTTCATTCAACTCATCTAAGGGGAGAGAAATGACATTGTCTATGTCATAGTTCCTAGTCTGTAAATAGTTTATCCTGACTGCCCTTAATTCATCATTCTGAGTATCTGGTCTGGGGGCAGCCCTGATAGCAGACTCCATGAGTCTTGAAGACTCAGCAGAGGAACTTTCTCCCCTTAGCCTTCTTTTCCTCTCTCTCTCCTCCTCCTTAATCTCCTCAGTTGTCATTTTTTATTTCCCTTTGTCACTCACAAACCTTTATGACTCAGGGTGGAGAGAGCTTTGGCCTTCATTGCTTATTGCAACATCTGAGCTCAGGCCAGAGAGAGGTTGAGAAGCACCTTCACCAGCAGGTGTCTCAGAAGGAATATGGATCTCTACAGCAGTTGATGATGATGAGACATGGCTCTCAGGTTCTGCCACTGAGCCTTCAGTCAAGGATTCCCCTATGAAGCTAATTTTAGGGTCCTCCTCAACATCCAGTTGACCGATGGCATTGCCTGATTGCCTAAGTCTCCTTCTTAAGCTGAACTCTGCAGTGATCCTATCTTGGATTCTTTTAGCCAGTCTGTCAGCTTGTCTTGATTGGCTTGGGTTGACAAGTGGCATGTTAACTAGATACAGACCTTCATAGTAGTCCAAGGTCTGAAAATTAAAGACTTCTTGTTGTCCTTGAACTCTTATGATGATTAGAGCTTTTCTGATGTTTTCATACCTCCACCCAATGATATGATTGGAAGATGGTGAAGGTGACATAGCCCTTGGTATCCCATCCTCAAACAAACTCTGTATAAAGGAGTCTGTGTAGTCCACATCAATGTGAACTTGAGGAGGTTGTTGAGAATGCACAATTGCAAGTAAGGATGGTGAGTCCTCAATGTCCATTCTCTCTGAAGAACTCCCAGGTTCTGTGGCTGTAATGACTTTCTCCCTCTTTTTGGTAGCATCACCCACTTGCATAGGTGAGATGGAAGATAGACCAATTACATCCACAGGTTCTTGTGTTCTTGGTTGAGCTCTTCTTAAGGGTCTCCCAGCTAGTTTTTTCTTAAGATAAGAAATCTCAAGTTGCTGATCATTGATCCTATTGTGTAAGGTAGTCACCTGAGATTCAAGGTGACTGACCTTTGAGACTAAGTAAGTGCATGTTTTAGATAGTTTTTGCACCAGTAGTCTCAGATTCCCCTCATCTTCATCAGAAGATTCATTGGGGGATGAGATGATTGGACCAGAGTCTTCTCTCTCACCACCAGCTTGAGGTTCTTGGCTGCTGGTTTTCCTCTGCTCACTGGCAATCTCAGTTGAGATGGTAGTGGGCTGAGTTGCCATGGTTGAGGTCTTAATGATGTAATCACTTTCAGAAGTGAGAGCCTCTTCCATATGGATATCCTGAACAGGTTTAGGAGTGTCCACCTCAGTTGTAGGTGATTGATGTGGGATAGATGTAGGAGACTCAGGAGTATTCATCTCTTTTTGAGTAGGGGAAAAGAAGAGATATTCAGTATACTCACTGAAACCTAAATTTTCATCGGTATAGAAGTCAAGGATGGGAATTGGTTGGTTGAGATCTATAGGCTGGGGATGGTAACTGTCCCTTGAAGGTTGATCACTTGAGTGTTGAGACTCAAAGTGATGGCTTAAGGCAGTTGGACTAATGAGCTCATCAGGTTGAGCATGAGGAACCTCAGCACTGATTCTTGAAGAGATGGGAGTGGTCTGCTCCTCGAGAGAAGTGGGAGCTCCAGTGTCCACTTCTTCCTGTATGGGTGAGTATATAGGGGCCTCCATAGACTGAATAGCCTGAGTAGAGGTTCGTTTGGATTTTCTTTGGTAAGAGATGGTGATTTGAGGCTGTGAGAGTGGTTAGGAGATAGTAGGTGTGGGTTCAACACTAGTTTGTGCTGCTAGGTTGTCACCTTGAGCAATGAGCTCTAACATTTTTAGGACTAGGGCTGTTTCTACCCCAGAGAATCCAACAGTGCACTTTCTCAGAATTTTAAAGATGCCAGGCTTCATCTGTCCCAATTTAAGAATGTTACCTGTTTCCCTCAACTGTGAGCCCGGTTCACAGTTAAGAATGTACTGGACATATCTAGGAAACATGTAATACTCTAAGGAGTCTAAATTAGCAAGTAAATTTGTATAAACAAACTAGGAATACCTGAATTTGACCCCATGAATCATTCCATGGATTATGAAGGAGAGATCCTCAGGAATCTGGTCACATCCACCATGCTTGTTTGATAAGCTGTGGATGACCACATGGAGCAGGAATCTCCATTAGGATGAGACCTTCCCTTTCCTAAGGGTCTTTACAGAGAAATCTCCCTCATATCCCATCTGCTCAAAGGAATGATTGACAGTTCCTTCAGGAAAAACACCTCACCTTCTTCATCATCTAGCTGAAGATGCCTATTGATGATGGCTGGAGTGATGAAGATTGTTCTCCCCTGCACTGTGGCAGACATAGCCTTCTCCCCGTCCATAATGACCTCTTGGCAGGTCTTCCAGAATTCAAACAGCTGATCCTCATAGAGTGGAGGATCAATGGTTAGGGAGGTGAAGTAGTTTGACAGAGTTAGGAAACGGCAAACCTCTGAGAAATAAGGATCTTTCTCAGAGCTTAATAGAGCAACCTGATTATGATATCTGTGTAGCTGCATGGTAAAGTTGGGATCATTTCTGTGAGCAAGGTTGGCCATTTTGAGGTAGCTTAAGGATGAAGAAAGAAGAGAGAAAGAAATTTCAGAGAGAAATTTGGGATTTTAGGTTTGGAGGAAGAACATATGATAGAAAAAGGGGAAACCGTTGGGTTTATATGTGAGAAGAATTTCAGATAAAGTTTAATGAAAGAGGATAAACTTTGAAATTCGGATGTCGGTCCCACCTCTGAAAAAGTAGTTTATTTTTGCTCAAAAAGTAGTTTTTTTGGAAGTCAAAAAGCTTCCAAAAGTTAATTATCTTTGGATGTTTTAATTAAAAAGCTTCCGAAGCTAAAATGACTTCGGAAGAATTTCCTGAGAGTTTTGAGAATTTTACTTCAGAAGAGAAATTAAAACTTAAGTGCTTTCTATATAAAACAACAAAGCTTCCGAGAGTTAATTTTTCTTCGGAAGTAAATGGTCCTTAAAAATAAGTAAGTGTATGAGACAAGTATTTAAGCTTCGGAAGATAAATCTGAAAGCTCTTCCGAAGGTAAATTTCTTAGACAATTATTTATTTTGAAGGCATGATTTGCTTCCGAAGTTAAAAGCATAACTTCCGAAGTATCAGAAAGTTTCAAAAATCTAAGGAAAGTCTTCAAAAAGAAATTTTTATCCAAAGAAAACATGAGCTTATGAAAGTGATGAACTAGACAACTTAGGACACACATATTTTTTTAAGAAATAATAAGAATTAGTTTTAAGAAAAGCTTACTCAAAGTTTATCATCCCAATAGCTGATATTAGATATTTAAATCTCTGTTCATCAAAAGCCTTTGTAATAGATCAGCATATTGTTCATCTGTGTGAACTTTGACTAATTTAATTAATCCCTTTTCATAGTTATCTCTTATTAAATGATACCTGATATTGATGTGCTTTGTCCTTGAGTGCTGCACAGGGTTCTCTATAATTGAGATAGCACTGTTGTTGTCTATGTGAATGGGAGTCTCCTTGAAGTTTAACCCATAGTCCAACATCTGATTTTGAATCCAAAGTACTTGAGCATAGCAGCTTGCAACAGCAATGTATTCAGCTTCAGCAGTTGATGCAGAGACACATGATTGTTTCTTGCATTGCCATAAGACAACCCTTCCACCAAGAAATTGACATCCCCCAGATGTAGACTTTGTAGTCATATTGCAACCACCATAATCACTATCTGTATAGGCATACAAATTGAAGTCAGAATTCTTGGGATACCATAAACCAAGTATCGATGCACCTTTGAGGTATCTTAGAATCCTCTTGACAGTGATAAGGTGAGACATCTTAGGGTTGGCTTGATATCTTGCACATATGCAAGTAGCAAACATGATATCAGGCTTGCTAGCAGTAAGATACATAAGAGACCCAATCATAGCCCTGTATAAGTGCTTATCTACACACTCCCCCTCAAGATCAGGTCCAAGGGAGTGGTTCCTAGCTATGGGTGTCTTAGCAATCTTACAGTCAGTCATGTAGAACCTCTTAAGTATGTCTTGAACATACTTTGACTGACTTATGAAGATGTCATCTTCAACTTGCTTCACTTGAATTCCTAGAAAGAAATTGAGTTCCCCCATGACACTCATTTCAAATATGTCTTTCATTAGCTTCTCAAAGTCTTTGTAGAGCTTTGGATTAGTTGAACCAAAGATGATGTCATCTACATATACTTGAACTAGCAATATGTCTTTTCCTTGTCCTTTGATGAAGAGAGTTCATCTATAGTACCTCTCCTGTATCCATGTTTACAAAGATACTCAGATAGTGTCTCATACCATTTCCTAGATGCCTGATGCAGTCCATAGAGAGCTTTGTCAAACTTGCAGACATAATCAGGATGATCAGGGTCTACAAAACCATGTGGCTGTTTGACATAAACCTCTTTATCTATCACTCCATATAAAAAGGCACATTTCACATCAAGTTGAAAGACCTTGAAGTTCTTGGATGTAGTAAATGCCAGGAATATCCTAACAGCTTCTAATCTTGCCACTAGAGCAAAGACATCAGTATAGTCAATCCCTTCTTCTTGTGTGTATCCTTGAACAACCAGTCTAGCTTTGTTCTTGATGATGATGCCTCTATCATCTTTCTTGTTCCTAAACACCCATTTGGTTCCAATGGTAGTCTTCCCAGAAGGAAGAGGACAAAGGTTCCAAACTTTCTACATTTTGAATTGAAGCAGCTCTTGTTATATAGCTTCAACCCAACTTCCATCCTTTAGAGCTTCATCAACTTTCTTTGGCTCTATCTGGAATAGAAAACAAGAGTGAAGACAAACATTTGCTTTATGGGTTTGTCCTCTTGTCTTTACCCCTGAGACACCATCTCTAATGATGTTTGTGGTAGGGTGAGACTTGTGGATCCTAAGCTGAGGGATCACAGCAAGTTGTTGAGAAAGATCTAAATTTGAGAAATTTAGATCTGGCATAGATGTTTCTCCCACCACATCAGCACACTTTTCAAGTGAAACTTGATCCAAGCAGTGTGTGACATCATTGATGTTCTCATCTATGGTGTGGTTAGTGGCATCAAGAAATTCTTGGTCACTGTCACCACCACCATTATTGTCTTCCACAATTGAGGTGTTCTTATCTGGTTGTGGAGCCTCTGAGCTGGAATTTAAGTTATACCAGATGTATCAGCTGAGTTTGTCATTGTTGTGCTGATAGAAACCTCATTTGCAGAAGTAGTTCCAACTGGAGCTGAAGATGTATGACTTGAAGGTCTTCCTAGCTCAAATCTTGGATCAGGATCACTTATATTAAAATTTTCTACAGATCTTGAAACATTCTCATAAGATTTGTTAAAACAGTTGGTAACCAAATCAAGATCAAATAACCAATCTGGACCAGAACCAGCAACACAGGGTGTGTGTTCATTGAAAGTCACATTGGCTGACTCCTCAACAATTCTAGTTCTAAGATTGTATACTCTATAAGCCTTAGCTTGGGAAGAGTATCCAATAAAGTGTCCATCATCTGATTTCTCAACAAACTTGGCAATTTGATCTTTGGTATTCAAGATGGTGTAAGGACATCCAAATGACCTGAGAAAACCAATGAAAGGTTTCCTCTTGTGCCAAAGTTCATAAGGAGTCTTGCCATGAGTCTTAACTACTAAAACTCTATTCTGCACATAGCAGGCAGTGTTGACTGCCTCTGCCCAAAAGGTGATAGGCAGCTTAGAGTCAGACAGCATGGTTCTTGCAGCTTCAATCAGTGTCCTGTTTCTCCTCTCAGCAACACCATTTTGCTGAGGAGTCCTGGGTGCACTGAATTGTCTTGTAATGCCCTTTTCATCACAAAATGTATCAAGGATTTGATTCTTAAATTCAGTTCCTTGATGGCATCTTATGATTTTGACCTTGTGATCAGACTGATTCTCAATCTTTAAGATGAAATTCTTCAGAATCTCAGGAGTCTCATCCTTAGTTCTAAGGAAGAAAATCCAAGTGAATCTTGTAAAGTCATCTGTGATCACTAGACAGTATAAGGTCCTTCCTAAACTCATTACACCGGTGGGGCCAAGGAGATCTATATGTAACAAGGGTAGGGGTGTAGTGATGGAGTTCCTTTCCTTAGGCTTGTGAGATACCTTATGTTGCTTCCCTTTCAGGCATGCAACACAATGGTCATCACTTATAAACTCTTTCTTTGGTATTCTAGTTACCAAATCATGCTTAATTAATTTATTCATGTTCTTAAAGTTTACATGGCACATTCTTTTATGCCATAGGAAAGACTCATCACTATTGGCTTTAGACAGAAAGCATGAAACTTCTCCAGAGGGAGAAGTTTCTTGCAAATCCATCTTGTACATATTTCCTTTTCTGAGGGCTCTAAGCAGGATATGCTCATGAGGAATGACCACACCAGGCTTAAGAGCAATGCACTCATGCTGAGTAAAGAGCATGTTATGACTCTGATCACAAAATTGAGATACACTCAGAAGATTGTATCCAAGCTCCTTAACAAAATTTACCTTTTCTATACTGAGCTTACCATTTGTGACCTTGCCTCTTCCAGAAATGTAACCACGTTCATCTCCTCCAAAAGCAACTGATCCTCCATCAATCCTTTCAAAGTTCTGGAGTAGTGACCTATTGCATGTCATGTGCCTGGAACAGCCACTGTCTATGATCCAGACATTTTTGTCTATCTTCAGCTGTCCCTGCACAAAAAGAAAGATTAGTTACATTTGGAAACCCAAGCCTTGCTTGTCTTGGGCTCATTTGCAGAAGGTAATTCAACAGTAATAGATCCTATGGTTGTTCTAAGAGGATCTTGAGCTGTTGTTGATGGAGAATTCTCGGTCACTTGGTCTTTCTTAGGCATCCACACCACCTTTGGAGTTTTGGACTTGACCTTCAAAACTTCGAAAGCTTTTGGAACTTCGGAAGTTTTGATGACTGAACCTTCAGAAGATTCTGCAGACACTGCAGCAGACTTTAGTGCTTCGGAAGAACTCCTTTCTTTCAAGACTAACTTTTCTTCCGAAGGCAATTTTCCACTTCCCTTCTTTTTAGATTTAGAGCTTTCGAAGGAAACATGTTTTCCTTCCGAAGCTTGAATCTTCTTAAGACCCTTTGAAGTCTTTGTTTTGGTCATATGGATAGTACCTTTAGGATTGAAGGGACAATTCTTAGCAATGTGAGTGGTACTTTCACACATGACACAATTCATCTTCTTCTTTACAAGAGTCTTTTCCTTAGAATAGGACTGTATTTGGTCACATCCCTTCTCCACCTTCATCTTTGCAGATGCTGAGACAATCCTCTTGGGCTGAGGATTGTGCTTGGAGTTTGATGGTCCAAACTGTGCAGTAGTGATACACAGCAGATCAGTCTTCTTCTTGCTACTAAGATGAGTTGAACAAGAACCAGAACTCTTAGCAGAAGAGTTTTGGTTGATGTCTTCAGTCCCTACCACTTTAAACCCTGCATAGATAAAAACTTGTTTCTGCTTAGAGTCAAAAGTAGCCTTGATCTCTTGAGCCTTCCTTGCCTTTTTTTTGCTCTTTCTGATCAAGTTCTTTCTCATGAACTTGGTCATCACAGTCTTCCTTTTCTCCTCAGAAGGATAGTGGCCCTTCTTGGAATCCTCCTCTTCACTCTTCTCAGAGGGATTCTTCACTATCTCTTCTTCATCCTCTTCACTCATAGGATCTATGAGAGGAAGCTCATCTTCACAAGTTCCACACCTAGGAGATCTTACTGACAAGATTGTGTGTGGAGGAGCTATCTCATTGGATCCTAGTCCCTGCCTGTTTTGATAGCACACTTTGTTGTGCAGGGATGAGGATATCATGTTTTTGAAGGCTCTTCTTCAAGAACACTCTTTTCTGCCCTGGCGTTGCTGATCATAAGCTCAGCCTGACACTCAGTTAACTTGGTTATGAGATCTTTGATTTGAGTCCTAAAATTGTGTGTTTATGTTTTAGAACTGAAATGGTTTTCTCTAAGTCCTCTATCTTCAGTTTATAATCATTTTTAGACTTTCTAAAATCAGATTTTAAAATGTTTAAGGACTCAAGGTCAGATCTCAGTTCCAAGTTGTAGGACCTGTATCTGTTAACTTTAATAATGCATTCAGGAGTACAGAAATGTTCCAATACCTTGGCTTCATCATGATCTGCCATTAGTGCTTGGTTTGGAGAAGCATCTTCCACCTGAAAGCTCCAGTCAAAGCCTCCTTCTTCAACAGCAACAGCAGCTTGCTGCTTTGACTTCTCATTCTGGAGAGCTTTGTCAGTGTAGTTTGGTCTGGATTGTGTTTGGCCACCATTTGTTCTAGTTGCCTTGCACTCTCTGGCAAAGTGGCCCATCAAGTTACAGTTGTAACACTTGACTTTGCCTTTGTCCAGTCCAAACTTCCCATTGGTTGCATTGCTTGGAAACTTCCTTCTAGTCCTCTTGTAGAACTTCTTGGCTCTATGAATGAGAAGAGCCATCTACTGGACTATTTCCATGTATTCCAGATCATCTGGATGGATATAGTCCAGGTCTTCAAGAGTGAAAAGAGAGTTGCCACAGCTTTCATCAGAAGACACAAAATATTGAGAAGAGCTTGTCTCTTGGAATGGGCTTCCTTGAGTGTAGTTCTCCCTTGGTGTCTCTGGGAAGGTGATGAAAGGACCCTTTGGTGAATTGTCAGGGTAGCATAAGAGATGATGTTTGGGTTCTATGCTATCCCTTTCAACCACATGTAGGGCTGAACCCATTTGATTGTTGGAGTTGCCAGATGAACCTTGCATGTTCATCTCCATCTGGTAGCCACTAAGAATCCCATATAACTCTGTCAGAGTAAGAGTTTTGAGATTTTCAGTTCTCTTGATCACCACACAGTAGTGTGTCCATTGCCTAGGAAGTGAGGACATGAACTTCCTTACAATGTCTCTGTTTTCAAAAGAAACTCCTCCATCCACTAGGGTATCCACAATCTCAACATACCTAAAATACTGATGAGTCATGGTTTCACCTGTTTTGAAGGTGAAGTTTTCAAACTGCTGCTTCAGGAGATCCTTCTTGTCCTCCTTGGATTCAAAAGAACCATCATACATCAGTTTTAGTGCATCCCACAGCTGCTTGGCTGTTTTGCACTTCTTGAAACCTCTATACATAGAGTTTGGAAGGGCAGTTTGAAGGGCTGTCATGGTTTTTCTGTCTATCTCTACTCTCTTCCTATCTTTATTAGAGTAGTTAGCCACATCTTTGGGGATCATACCAGCACCAGTAGCAGAAGGGGTGCTGGGTATGAAAGGTCCATTCTCAATAGACTCCTACATTCTTGAATCAAGAGACTTGATGAAACCTTCCATTCTCAAACACCAGGTATCAAACTCATCAAGGGTGATCAGTGGGGACTTGTTCATGGTTCCAGTTTCCATATCAGTTTTGGAAATGGCTGCCATTTGAAAAGTTTAGTATTTGTGTGTGTGAGAGATCTTAAGATGGTGAGATCTTATATCAAGAGCCTGAAATGCTCTGATACCAAATGCAGGATCGTTGAAGGGTGCAAGTTACAACACAACAACACAAAGAGGAGATTAACTAAACTTTGATCAAACAGTAAACTGGATTAACCAAGTTGAGATACTAAGAACACAAGTAATGCAAGAGAGACAGAACACAAAGAACACAAGTGTATGGTTTTCAAGAATGCATTATATTGCTTTCTCTATGTTCTATTACAAGTGTTACAATGCATATTTAGAAGATACAAGAACATGAGATACTTATACTACATCTTACAGCCAGCTATACATTGAAATCCAGCTGGATACAATTGACTAGACACAAAAACAAAATCAATTGTAGAGTCAAAAGACAGATTGCCTTTTGATTTGCGACTATGACATGCCATAGCTCACATCCTTATCTATTACAAAAAGGATAAAGTACATAAAGTAGAAGTTACAGACTCAAGACCTCAATGTACAGTTACCAAAAGCATGGACCTTTTCACCAACTCATATAAGTTGGTGACTTGCAGAGATGCAGCGGAAAGGTGTCCAGCTTTATGGAACAGTACATCAGATAAAGCATCTTACTAAAAGTCTTCGGAAGAAATCTGTCTTCATGAACTTGAAGTTTCGGAAGACTTTGTCTCTGAGGCTTTGGAAGACTTTGTCTCTGAGGCTTCGGAAGACTTCATATTTGGCTTCGGAAGATATTGGTCTTGGCTTTGGAAGATTTCACACTTAGAGTATTTTCTGATTCATGTGTGAAACTTCCTAAGCTTCTTCTTTAATGCACTTGTGCAGCATGCAGGATCGACTTAAGATGTTTAGGTTGCATCAGCCTCTTCATAAATCTCTACAATAAGTGAGAACTTTAAACATTTCCAATGTTTGTTGTATTCACTTGAGAGCTTGGATCTGATGCAGGGACACTATTTACCTCTCTAGATGCCCATTGTTCCTCTCCAGATGCAGTATTAGCTTCTGCTGATGAAGTGTTTCTTCCTAAGGATGTTTGTATCCTTGGAGGATCAGCAAATAATGTTACTTCATTCATATGAGGTGGAACAAAAGGGTAGCATACTTCATAGATCCCGTAGTGTTTAAATAATCACATTTAAAAGATTCAGTAAGAGCATCTATGTCAAACACCATGATGCACTTTAACTGATTTAGAAAATACAGATTCATCAAAGGAGACATTAGAAGTTTCTTCCACAATGTTATGTTATGGAATACAGATCCTATAAGATTTAAATGTTGAAGAATATCCAACAAAGAAACCATCATATGCTTTTTCTGAAAATTTTCCCAATGACTCTTTTATGTTTAAAACAGATACATAACATCCAAAAAATCTAAGATATCCTATGTATAGTTTTCTTTTAAATAAAAGTTCATAAGGAGTTTTGTTGTATTCTTTGACAATTAATGTTCTGTTTTGAACATTGCATGCAGTATTCTCTGCCTCAGCCCAAAAGGTGAAATTGTGAATCGGCTAGCATTGTTCTTGCTGCTTCAATGAGAATTTTGTTTCTTCTTTTAGCCACTCCATTTTGTTGTGGAGTTTTTGGAGCACTGATTTTCCTTGCAATACCTTTGTTCCTGCAAAATGAGTCCAGTTCAAAATTGACAAATTTAGTACCATTGTCACTCCTAAAATTTTTGACCTTAGTATCAAGTTGATTCTCAATCTTGATGACAAAATCCATTAATATTTCTGATGTTTCACTCTTTTGTTTAAGAACTAGACCTATATGAATCTTGTGAAATCATCAACTATCACCAAACAATATTGCCTTTTTCCAATGCTCAATACATTGGTAGGACCAAACAGATCCATATGAAGCAATTTGAGTGGTATAGTATTAGTGTTGATTGTTTTTTATTTATGAGACACTTTATGTTGTTTTCCTTTGTAGCAAGAAGAACAGTGAGTTGAGTAGTGAAACTCTTTCTTTGGTAGTCCAATTACTAAGTCATTTTTCACCAATTTGTTCATGTTCTTCATGTTAGAGTGAACAAGCCTTCTGTGCCACAATTGAGATACATCTTCTGATAACTTAGATAGAAGGCATGTTTCATGTTTTGTGAGTGAGGTGTTGTTCATGTCCAAAACATAAGTGTTTCCTTTTCTTGATGCTTTAAGAAGGACCCACTCTTCTGGAACAGAAAAACCTGGCTTAAGAATATAACAGTTAGCGTTATCAAATAATGTGGTATAATTTTGATCACAGATTTGAGACACACTAAGTAAGTTGTACTGTAAATTTTCAAAATAATTTACTTTCTCAAACTTGAGTACACCATTTGTTACCATTTCTTCACCAACAATTTTACCTCCCTTTTTATCCCCACCAAATGCCACATAAGAAGCATTTTTATGTTTGAAATTATGGAGAAGTGAACAGTTTCCTGTCATATGCCTGAACAACCACTGTCAACATACCACTTGTTGTCAGCTCTCCAATATTGTTCCTGCATTCAGAAATAAATTAGTTAGAATTGACAACCCAAGCCTTAGTGATCTTAGGTTTGCCAACAGTGTCTACAATAGTTACTTCTTCATGAATAAGTCATGAAGTTTCAGTTTTAGGTTTGCTTGATTCATTCTGAGTTGTTTTAGATGAGGATGATTCTGTTGAAAGGGATGTTGATGAATTGGGTACTTGATTCCCGACTTCTTCTTGTTTCACCTTATGTTTGTTTGTTTGATGCTTTGATTTTGACAATGAAACTTTATCATTAAATGTCTCATTGTCTTTTGTTTTTGAATGATGTATATGAATTTCTTTTTCAAAGTTATCAAAGAATACATCATCATCCTTGGTTTCCTTTTTAGACAAATCTACCCATTTATAAGGTGATTTTGATTGCAGGAAAGTTGATCTTTACATTGAATGATTAACACTTGAGGATGTTTTATCCTTTGATTTTGACTTTGATTTTTGTTCAGAATTCTTCAGTTTTGAACCCTTTTCACAATCAGTAGATTGAGATTCTGACTCAGACTTATCTGAATCTTTCTTCTTTGTGCCTTTTGTCTTGTTCTTTTTGTTGAAATAACATTCCTGAGTGGAATGGTTATTTTTGTTGCAGATAGCACAATGTTTGTTGAAGTAGCAGATAGCAGTCATGTGATTATTTATATTGCAAATAGAACAGTAGCTACTAAAGTAACAATCTTCGGTATTATGATTTTTCATGTCACACCATTTGCAATACTTTTCAACTGATTCTTTCTCAAAATCATTCTTATGGTTTGCTAACTTTTGAGGTTTTTCAATCTTTTTTATCTTTGCAGATTCTTTCTTTTCTGTTTTGAGAGGCTTGTGTTTGTTTGTTGCTGGTTTATTCTTCCGTAGATCATCTACTGAAACAATATTAACTTCTATTGGTTTTCTTTTTCCGTAGATCCGGTACTGGAGAGAGGTTCTTCTTCCGCTGATGATCTGCTGATGCCTTTTTCTTTCCTTTATCCACGGATGACTGGTGTCTTTCCTCAATAGAGGCACACTTTTCTTTTACTTCATTCGTAGCTGTTTGTTGCTGATTTAGCTCTTGAAGACCTTCATTTAATTGAGCTATTCTCTTGCAGATGGTCTTCAGCATGTTTCTTTGTTTAGAAGGGTATGGTAGCTTTGTTTGTTCAAGCACTTTTGGAATATTTGTTTTAAAAAACAGGTTTCTTACCTTTGTTGAGAAGATCATCATTATGTTCAACAAAATCATCCAAGTCATCCCACTCATCAAAGTCAAATTCTGAATTGAATTGATTACTCTTTTCTGATTCAGAAGACTCAGTTTCATTCACCTCAATTTTATTATCATTGTTAGATATATTAGAGCTAGTTCCTATATTGGTTCTTGGCACAAAATGTTTTGACAGATTGTTTGTCATTGAATCAGGCAAAGGAACATAGTTATTGTTTACAGGAGGTGCCACAACATTATAACTCAACCCACACCTGTTCTTTGATTCAAAATGAGATTTTAGTAATTTCTCATATTGTTGAGATGAAAGCTGAAACTTCTGAAGTTTTACTTCAGTTGATGCAGATCAGCCATGGATTTGGTTAAGGAAGTGGTCAGATGCTCAACTTGTGCTTTCAAACTGTAATTTTCAAAAACAATTTTGTCTAAATCCTTTTGTAAAGAGTTAATTGTAATTTGATGTAATTTATGTTCTCTTACATGAGATTCATTCAAAATCATTGTTTCTTTAACTTTATCAGCTAATTGTTAAGCATGGACTCTATATCTTTCTATTTCCTCAACACATATTGATGAACATAACTTGTCTCTTATCTCACTTGCCATGGGTGGAACTTTGTTTTCCATGTGTGCCATTAGAGTTTGATTTTCTTCTAACACTTCTTTTTCATACAGAATCCAGTCACATGTTCCATCTTGAAGAATTATCAGCCTAAATTCTTTTGAACTGTTGGTTCCTGCTGGCGTATTGGTGACTGGTGGGGATGAGTTAGCCAGTTGTGGCTGTCTGAAGAATCTTTGACTTGATAGAGGTTGGTTAGCCCGATGATTTTGATGTTGTCCTGAATCTGAATTTTGTTGATTGCATTCTCTTGAAAAATGTCCATAGAGATTGCACTTGAAGCATCTAACCTTTGACTTATCAACTCCAATTCGTGATGATTTACTTGCAGCAGCCAAATTTTTGTTTCTTCTAAGATATTGTTTGGCTCTATAAGCAATCATTGCCATTTGTCATTGAAGATCCATCTCCTCCACTACATCCGGAGGCAGTTCTTCTAAATCTTGTTGGCACATGTTAGCAGTGGGCAATGAACTTCCTAGGTAAGCTTAAAAGCTTGAACTGAAAGCTGCAAAAGCTGCTTTTTGTTCTTCAGAATCTAGAATGACAGTGATAGACTCTGATTGATTGTTGGATGATGGTTTTTCAGATGATTTATCTCTTTGATCATCTGTGCTTTCTTTCTCTTTTCTTGACTTACTTTGAGAAGATTTCTTAGGAGGTTTTGAGGCATAGAAACATACTTCCTCTTCATCTTCATCAAAGTACAAGTGTTATCACCATCATTATTGGCCATGAAGGCACTTCCTGCACTTCTTGTTTCTTTAAAATGATATGGTGATACATGAGTTCTCACACTCTTGTTTTTTGTTTTTTCATCCATTTCGAGAGCCTCAACTTTAGCCACTAGAGTATCTAGACCGACTGCTTTGCGATCTATGGTATTCTTGAACATGGATACTGTTTGCTTCTAACTTTCTGGCAAAGTATGGAGCATTTTCTTGTTTAATTCCTCATTTGTGTATTTCAACTCCAGAATGTTCATTTCAGTAACAAGTTGCATAAACCTGTGGAGTTGTTGAGGAATTGATTCATCCTCAATATGATGTAAGGTTTCATATTATGAACACAGGGTGTCCTTCCTGATGCTTTGGATTTCATCACTCCCTTCACAAAGTGTATGAAGTATCTTTCACAAGGAATTTGATGTTTTATAGTTTTCACATCTGACTAATATTTTCTCTGGTAAAGCCATACTAAGCAAGTTGTATGCTTTGATGTCAACTTTAACCTTCTTAACATCATCAGGTGATAGATCATTCGTGCTTATGGGTTGATTGTTATCATTATAATTCGGCCTGAGGGTGGGTGGAATATAAGGACCTTCTGTTATAGATACCCATAAGTCCGAATCTGTATAATTCACATGATTCCCGAACTTGATTTTCTAGGATTTGAACTTTGCTTTTGTTTCCAACTTTGGTGGTTGGTAAGAAGATCCACCAAAGTTGCTCATGATTAGTTAAGATCTAAGAAGTTAACTAATGAATTTGTTGAATAGTATGGAATTATTAGTTGAATAGGTTGGACAACTACTAAACGTTGAATTTTTACAGGTAAAACATTTAATTTTTATAAAAAAGGTATTTATAATCTCATTTATTATAATTGTATACGTAACATAATGTAATTTTTAACTTCTTTTATAAAAAAATATGTATACTTTTGTTGTTATTATTATTTTACTATAATTTAACCCCGTGTAATACATGAGATTATTAGCTAGTATACAATAAGTACTCAACAAACTAAAATAAATTTACAATAACAGTCCTTCTAACATCTTGGAATTACAAAACAAACCTAAACTTTTCTAACAAACTCCCCTCTAATTCCAAGATACAAAGTCAAATCTCAACACCAAGAAGAAGCCTCATCTCTTCAAATTTTACTCTTGGTAAGGCTTTGTTAGCACATCTGTTCTTTGCAAATCACCTCTAACAAAATCAACATCAAGTTTCTTCATGCAATTGCAGATTTATTATCAACTAGTAACACCACATTTATTTTATTTTTTAATCAACTCTTCAAGCAATCCACTCAACCACACTGCTTGACAAGCTGCAGAGGTTGTAGCCATGAATTCTGTCTCACTATTGGATAATGCCATTGTTTGTTGCTTTTGTGAAAACCATGAAACAACACATTATAATAGAAAATATTCCCTGCTGTGCTCCTACCATCATCACCATCAGTTGAATAATTTCTATCACTATAGCCTACTAATGCATTTCCTTCAACCTTTATGTACTTGATTCCATATTGCATTGTGCCTTTTATATACCTGACTAAATGTTTCACTGCTTTTAAATAAATCTCCTTTGGAGTCTTTATAAATCTGCTAATATAACCCACAACAAATGCAATATTTGGCCTAGCTGCATACCCAGCTTCTTTAATCTGAACACCCTCTTTATTTTGCTGAACTTTTATTCCTAGATAATAACACAACATTCCTAGATTAGTCATCTCAAATTTTAACTTCATTTCCCTTTTAAACTTCTCCGTGTCTTGTTTGTTACTCCCAATTACCAACAAATCATCAACATACACACCTAGAATCAACACTGAATTATTTGTGTGCTTCACATAAACAACTTGCTCATGTTTACACCTTCCAAATCCCAGCTCCATTAGAACCTCATTAAGCTTCAAGTTCCAAGCTCTAGGTGCCTGTCTTAAATCATAGAGAGCCTTCACCATTTTGTAAACTTGTGCCTCACAGCCCCTTTTCTCATACCCTTCAGGCTGCTTCACATACATATTGTCTTATAACTCCCTATGTAGAAAGGCTGCTTTCACATCTAAATGATACACATTCCACGTCATTCTTGCTGACAAGGCTAATATTAACCTGATTATCTCTATTCTTGCTACAGGTGCAAAAGCTTCTTCAAAATCTATTCCTAGCTGTTGCACGTATCATTTTGCAACAAGTCTAGCTTTGTGCTTTGTGACTTTGCTTGATGCATCTCTTTTCAGTTTATATACCTATTTCAATCCAATTGGGTTACACCTTGAAAGAGACTCCATTATCAAGAGACCAATAGGTACCTTCATTTGCATCTTCTAAATCCACCTCATACCTTGCAAGAAGCACCCTGTGTTCATTCAACAACACTAGCTCCTTCTTGGCTTCCTCATGTACGGCTCCCCCAATGCGAATGCTCTCAATGATATCGCACTCATCCTTCCGGCGAAATCATCGATGGTTTCGTTGTCCTTCATTTTCAGAATTTGAAATTCATTCTTCATGGTCTGTAGCCTAGCCTTCTTCACGCGATCAACATCGACAAATCTGGCTCTCAGCGACCTCCAAATGTCCTTTGCGGTCGTCAGGTTGGCTACCTGCAACACCATTTACTCTAGCATCGCCTGAAACAAGTACGCAATGGTCGCACTGTTCTTTTTGGGATCAACTGTAGTTCCCTCGGGGTGTTCAATCACTTCCCATAGACCGTGAACATTGAAGATCGCCTTCAATTTCACCTCCCATATGGTATAATTTGAGATTGTAAGTGATTGAACAATCATAGAGAAGTTATACCTTTCACCAATTTCACCATTTACTCTATGATTCCATTACAATCTCAATGAAGGCGATCACAGCTGTAGTTCTTTTTGGGCATTGTAATGGAATCATAGAGAAGTTATCTCTTACCGTCTCGACATTCACGACGGTTGCACCAACCATGTTCATCCTTCGCTTGTAGGTCTAATTGAACCATAAATCCAGGCTTAGTAACTTACAATAACAGTCATTCTAACATCTTGGAATTACAAAACAAACTCTAACTTTTTTAACAAAAACAAGGTTGAGGTTTGGTTCAACAATTTTCACAATTTCATTTCTTGGTTCGATTCGGCTTTCATGTTTTTTCTTGCAAGGTTGGATTTTTTATTAAGAATTTGGATATCATGATTTTACTCGGTTTTCATGATACAATTTTTTAACTAGGTTTTCATGGTTATGATTCTGGATTGCAAGAACATAACTTCAGTTGATGGTTCTCCAAGTGAAATGGGTAATCCTGTAATATTAAACATTCTATTGGAATGAACACAATTCCATCACATATAGGAAGGAAGGTTAGATTTTGACAAGTGCAATTTTTTTAGTGGCTACCAAGTATAATTTTGAGTGAAATGTTTTCTAATTTCATATGAAATTTCATCAACCAAATGGAACTTTATTATTTTTTTATTTCGTTTATAATGTAATCAATTAAGAAAATCATAAATATACCAATATCAATTGATTAGGCATATTAATATAACAGTACACCTGCTAAACAAAGCTTTATTTTTATGTATGTACTTTCAATTTTGTTATTAGTCTAAATGGACATTCGAAGTACAAAATCCTTGCCCCACAACCATAAAAAACACACGAAAAAACTATCATTTTCAATTTTGTGAATCGTCATAACTTATAATTCATTTAAACACACGTAATCTAGCCCCACAAAATTAATTTATGTCTTCTTTTTCTATGGTTAGGACATAATTGCCTTCAGATGTACAATCTAGCCATTATAATAATACCCCACATGTTTCTTATCTTCTTTACCGAATTTATTGTGCATATATATTCCTTATCTTCGAAATTCCATATTCTTGAATTTTTTTTCATACGAAATGAAATTTCAAAATGAGCATGTTAACATAGTACTTTGTAGTGGAGGATTGTGAAAGTTACTTGATGGAGTTATCTTATAGATGTTACATAATTTTGTTTTTCCTTGAAATCTAGAGAGAAATGAGTAGGAATTTTTATAATATGTAAAAACAAATAAATAAAAGGTAATGTGTTTTGGCTTTATGTTTTATTTTATTTTATTTTATATAAAGTCTTTTTAAGTTTGAATTCAATCTAGGTGTTACAACTTTGAGTGTTTACCTTTAGAATTAAAACTTTTCGATGTTTTAACATTAAATTTAATATTTGAGTAATTACTTGAAGAGTGTTTTAATTGAGTTTATTATAAATACAATGTCATCCTTGGCGTGGAAGTAATGCCTCAAAGCTATCCTGTGCCACTGCCTCCGTCTTTTTTCACATCGCATGACATGTGTTTGTGTGTAGTACAGTGTGGTGTAATGTAATAATAAATAAGTGGAATTAATAATATGTTTTAGTAAAAATAAAATAAGAAGATATCATTTTTATGAATTGATAGATTATAACTTACACGTTAGAATGTGTGTTAGATGTTTTAATTTTTTTTATGAAATTATGATAAATGATAAAAAAGATGTTTTATATAATAATATAGATAGATTAAATGTTTTAACTAGGATACATAAAGACAATTATGTAACAAAACAATCCGCCCTCTTTTGTCTTTATTGTTCAAATTTATTTAAAATGTATCATTCAAAATCCAAATATAAATAAATTTAAATATTACTAATTGTCAACCTAAAGTTGCATTAATTGTTGTACCATAAGCAATAAAGGTTGTATCATGTTTTTTCTTTTAATTTTTTTTGTTTTAAATCCAATACTATTATATTTTTTACAACTTAGCTTGTATCATTTTTTATTTTTAATTTTTATTCTCTATACTTATCATCTTTTACAAAAAAATTGTTTTATATTTCGGTTTAAACTTTGATAGTTTACACAATGTAATGTGCGTGTGTGGTTCAATGGTGCCATGCTTATTTTATCCGTTTAACGGCTCTGTCGCAACATGCGGGTTTAGTTATTGTTTTACGTTTCACGTATATTGTTCAATGTATTTACATTACTTTCTATTTAGTTTTGTGTAAGACCCATTCCCATGGCACCTCACAGTTGGTCAATCACAGCAGTTAAAACACTACACATTATAATTATACAAACTTAAACAACGGAAACGATTTATCAAAAACCATTTATTTCATTTAAATCATTGTTGTTAAGCAATACATCATCATAAACTGTTTACAAAAGAATTGTATTACTGCATTACAAAACAACAGCAACATAGAATACGAATGGATGTCAGTCTTTCCCTGCCGAGTAGCTTCACCCTCGTGTCATCCTCAGCAATAATTACCTGCCAACTAAAAATGTATAAAAGCCAGCGTTGCTGAGTGAGTTCTAGTTTTAAAGTAATGAAATACTTTCTGTATGTTGTATATGAAAATACTCTTTTCTGTAAAATACAACTCTGTACTGTATATGCGAGCACGCATTAACTATATGAACAACTACTATTCGTTCTCTTTACTGTAAGCCTTGTCTATTTCTGTAATCTTTTATCTTTATCTTTCATTTTCTGTATGGACCAATGAGCAATACTCCAACTATATGCGCGATGGAAAACGGGTGGTGGGCCATCTATATCCCTCGAAAGGGTCAATTATATCCCTCGAAAGGGTCAACTATATCACTCGAAAGGGTCAACTATATCCCTCGAAAGGGTTCTGTGTACTGTATACAAGGCCAACCCAATCACCCAGGGCATGCTGCAAAGTTCCTGCCAATCTCAATTGATTGGCCATGAGTGCATAATAGGGTAGCTAACCCGCAACACAGTTGAGCTAACGACAACATGGTCATGTACCTCCTGTAAGCTTGCAAGACTTGTTAACATTTTTATTAATGTTCCTCTTCTTTTCTTTATTACTCTTTCTCTTTATTATTACAAAATACTTTACGTTACGATAATAAACATAACACGTAAAGTCACATACTATAAGTAATAATAATAATAATAGCAATAATAATATTAAGGAACAATCATAACCATGCATGAAACATCATCATAAATAAGCCCCAGTCAACCCATGGTCAAAACCTTAAAAGCATAGACTCCAAGAAAATTTTGTAAAAATTTATAAGTGCTTAGGCGCTTTGACACTATTCAGGCGCATGAGCCCTGTTTGGGCGTTCCATTACTATATAGGCGCATCAGCCAACACTTAATCATTTTATCACTTAGGCGCATGAACTATTCAGGCGCATGGGCACTATTTAGGCGTATGAACACTTAGGCGCATGAGTTATTCGGACGCATGGACAGTTAGGCGCATGAGCCACTTGGGCGCATGGGCACTATTGGGGCGCATGGCCCTACACTTAGTCGTCCAGCTAACATTTCCAGATGCATGGACCACTGTTTAGGCGCATGGGATATACTTAAACATTTCTAAGGAAATCTTAGGCGCATGGGCTACTGTTCAAGCGCATGGATTACACTTAAATCCTTCTAAGGCATTTTCAGGCACATGAGCCTTATCTAGGGGCATGGGGACCTCCTGTGTAACATGTTTCTAGTATGTTTTCAAACCCAATCATCAAACCCATCTGTCCTAAGCTTAATATGGCTATTCTAAATATGAACAACCTATAAGCATTCAAGAATCAACATCCAACAAGCATAATACATACGGGTAACACACATAAACTTTGAAAATCGTTTTAATACATTTTCGGCTCCAAAAGAATTTAAAACAAGTAAAAACCGGGGTCTGGAACTCACCTGGTGCAACTTGGGTGTTTTCTTCCTTTCTAACCCGCTTGCAAATGAGTTCAAACACCTAAAAACAACACCAAACACACACACCCGAGCACATACACAACCACATAAGCACATAAGCATATAACCGGGATAAAACCCGTCATAAACATTTAAAACCCACGAATTCTTACCTTGAATTCGACTTCTCTTCTTCTTCTTTTTCTTCAGCCGAGAGTTCCTCTGCTCTCCCTCCCTCTAAATCCGAAAGAAAATGGTGATTTGAAGTGAGGGTGGGCGGCCTTGCCCACCTTTACACCAAATTTTGAAAGATTTGTTCTTTTTGAACACTTTTAGTCCCTCCACTTGGACTTTATGGCTTTTCTTTATTTTATTCTTCATGTCTTGTCTTTTCAAAATAACCGGTGTTACAAGTTCACCCCCTTATATAGGTTTCGTCCCTGAAACCTGTTATTCCTCGTACAGATGAGGATAATGCTGCCTCATCTCCTCCTAAGTCTCCCATGTAGACTCGGATCCCTTCCTATGCTTCCACTGTACACGCACAAGAGGAACCACTTTATTTCTCAGCCTCTTCTCTTTATGATCGATGATTGCCACTGGTTGCTCCATGTAATTGAGCCTTTCATCTACTTCGATATCCTCTAGTGGAACAATCATGTCTTCATCAGCTAAACACTTTCTCAGATGAGATACATGGAATGTCAGGTGAATCCCACTTAACTCATCCGGTAATTCCAACCTATAGGCCACCTCTCCTACTCGAGCAATGATTCGGAAAGGGCCTATATAGGGCTCAACTTGCCCCGCTTCCTGAATCGGATAATATCCTTCCAAGGTGAGACCTTCAACATAACCCGGTCACCCACCTGGAACTCGATCGGTCTGCGTCGTCTATCGACATACGACTTCTGCCTATCTTTAGCTGCCTTCATGAAGGCTTTAATCTTCTCAAGCTTCTCAGTCATAGCGTTGATTACCTCGATGCTCCCCAATCCTTCTAACCAATATCACCCCAACAAACGGGTGTTCTCCATCTCCTACCGTATAGCATCTCGTATGGTGGCATGCCAATGCTGGCATGATAGCTATTGTTGTACGAGAATTCAGCTAACAGTAAGTGGTCATCCCAACCTCCCCAAAATCAATCACACATGCCCGAAGCATGTCTTTCAATATCTGAATGGTCCTTTCTGACTGACCATCAGTTTGGGGATGATAAGCCGTGCTAATATGTAATCTCATCCCCATGGCATCGTGGAATTTGTTGATACATGTGTCCCTAGTTTCTGATCTTAATGTAATATCTTTGTATTGTCTTATGCTTATGTAATTGTAATTGTATAGGTACTTAATGAAATACAAATGTTTGGTTGTGTTTATAATTTTAATATTCCATTAATGAGTTGTTTAACGCATATTGACTTGATTGTATAGGTTTGTGATTGTTTGAAGTGTTATGCATAATGTTATACTATTGAATACACTCAAACTTGGTGAAGTGAAGTTCTCATGCGTCCGACTGGACCATGCGCCCCAACAGTGGTCATGCGTCCGAATGGCCATGCGACTGAGTGTCCATGCGCCTAAATAGTTCATACGCCTGAACAACTTCATGCGTCTGACTCAGTCGCACGACTGAACACTCAACCGTGCGAATGGATCAACCACGTGTCCAATCGCACAATGAACCACGCCAATGGTTCAGTCGCCCGAATGAGCAACCCTAACCTATAAATACCACCTAATTCATGGAAAAATGTAAGCATTGAATCCACTTCGACTCCAGACGTACCCTAGCCGTCCAGAAGCCTCTAAGTTCGTACTCCAAGTTCATAGAACGCTGTAGATCGATTCCTAATCGATTCTTGACGTTAGATTCAATTCGTTATTGGTCTACGTGCGTTCTCACTTATTGGATCGCCAATCAAATAGGATTCCGCACTATTTGGTTTGGTTTAACACGTTAATCAGTTGGTGTTTGGTCAAATACCAGATCCTAACAAGTGGTATCAGAGCTATAGGCTCTTAATTACGTGTTGATTCAATCGTTTTGATACAAAATTGTGTTTTTGCATCAAAAATGCAATCGTTTTGTGTCTAACGGAGTCTTGGAAGTTTCCTGATCGAAAAGTGTAGTTTTTCCGGCATACGGCTATTAGGGTTGATAAAATTCAAGTTTTTACAGCCAGAACAAGTTTAACCTACGAATTATCAAACTTTTGCAGGTTCAGTCGCACGATTGGCTCAATCGCACGACTGAGTTCATACGCATCCTTCAACCGCACGATTGAACTCATTCGTACCCTCATTCGTACGACTGAGATCTTCATTCGGACCGCTCAACCGCAGTAGTTTATTCGGACGACTGCCTCATCCGCATTTGCTTAGTCGCACGATTAACCATCCACACTTGTTCAATCGCCCGAATAAGCCCAATCGCATACCTTCATTCGCACCCATCGGCAACTTGTCAAATAGTAAAGTCAAGTGTAATGGAAGATCAGTTTTCAGCATACACAGCAAGTAGAGATACACGTATTCAGAATCTACTGCTGTTGGAGAATGAAGTGGGGATTCACAATAAACCCCCAAAACTTATTACGTTAGACGACTACCCATAATGGAAGCAACATTTCGAAATCTACTTAAACGGAGTGGATACAAATTTGTGGGAGGCAATAGAGTCGGGGTACAACATGCCAGTTGGAGCTGATGGAGTAAAACTTACTCTAAGTGGCATGTCGGATGCACAGAAGGTAAAACACAATACTGAGAAGAAAGTATACGCCTTGCTTACTCAGTCTATTCCGAAGGATATTTTCCATCAGTATTCGGAGTATACTCAAGCCAAGAAACTTTGGGATGCGTTGGAGAAGAGTTATGACGGGAATGCCTCTCTGAAGGCTATCAAGGCAAAAGCATTGAAGAAGGAGTTTGACAACTTCTCTTCAATGGGAAAATAAGGCCTTGATGATGTGATCGATAGATTCTACTACTTGATGAGTGAGATGCACACTCATGGAGTGGTTACTTCGATGGAAGATAAGGTATCCAACTTTGCTGATGGATTACCATAAAAATAGGGTTCGTTTGTTTCTAATCTCAGACAGAATGAAATGCTCTCGAAGTTAGATATAAATGACTTCATTCTGAAACTGAGAGAAGAGGAGCTGAGAATGAAGTATCGAGCCCAAAAGGCCAACTACGATCAGAATCCTGCACTCTACAATGCTACTCCTGCAGTCAAGACATCTGGAGCACCATTGCAAACCGCCTTCATCTCAAGCGCAGGAGTTCCAGCACAACCCTCAACTTCAGGATCAGAAATGTCAGGGTCGTCTAGCACCCAATATATAATACCTGAAGCTAATGCAGTAAAGCTGAAAACCGGCAACCTCGGGAATGTAACTGTGGAGGTGGCCAGAGAACATATGGACCTTTTAGCTGCGATGGTTCAATCCTACGATGGATTAATTGCTGGAAAGATAGGTAACTGCCACTTGGCATATGAAGATTATGAGCAGGTGGATGAAATAGAGTTGGAACGTATGGACATAATGTGGGCTCTGGCAAGTGCTGTCGGAAGAGCTAAAAAGTTTGTCAAAAAGACCGGACAGAACCTAGTTGCAACAAAAGACACAACCTTTGGGTTTGATAAGTCAAAGGTTACATGTTTCAACTGCGGTGAGAAGGGACACTTCAAGAGGAGTGCATAAAACCAAAAAAGACAGGTAATGGAAATCCCTTCTCGTCATTTAACCGTCAAGATAAGTCCACAACTAGTAATGCTGAGTCATCAAGTAAGGATTCAAAAGCCTTAACTGCTAATGAAGATGAAGGACAGGACTGGAGCTTTCGGTTCGTCTCACCAGGAGAGTCAAATATAGCTAGTGTGGAGGATATTGATGACGATTCTGCAAGTGAAGGAGATATAGCAGTAGAGCTCGCAATGTCAAATTCTGAAGATACTGCAAATGTAGTCAACTACCTGCCTGAAGAAGAAAAATCTGCATCATCATCTGAATCACCAGAACCAGAGACAACCGAGCCAGCACTCATGGTTGATTCTTCTTCAACATCCCAGGTAAGTACTACTGACCAACTGTTTAATAATCATGCTTGCTTAGAATGTAATAAATTTAGAGAAGTTATAGATTCAAAATTTGTGAGCCTATTAGATCATAATGATAGCTTAGTGAAGGATCTGAAACTGTGCACAGAAGAAAATAGAGTATTGAAACAAAACGAGCACAGTTACAAGGAAAAGATAGACCTATTAAATAAACAACTTAGGGAAACTGAGGTAGTTGCTTTTAACCAAGCAAATGACATTAGTTACTATCTGAACTCTCTTGAGGACACTAAGAAGCAAAAAGCAGTTTTAGAAGTAGAAGTCAATTCATTAAAACAAAAATTGCATAGTTAGACAAGCTCATCACACATTATCCAATACTTAGTTAGAGAGATAAATAATAGGGAAGGACTGGGATACAAAGTGGTTCCACCACCACCTGAGACCTTGATGAACACCAAAAGTAAACCAATTCACAATAACCCCATCAAGGATCACATGGTGTCTACTCCTCTTGTTAGCGATCCAGATTCCGTAAGTAAATCAAGTGAATCTGACCCTAAACAAAAGGAGGCCACTTCAAAGGCAATAGGAAAGATGCCTTGTATTAACCTGGAAAAAGAATTCAAAAAGGTTAGTTTAAAGTCAAGGTCAAACAAAGTCAAACAAGAACCTAAAAAGACTATAAAATCTACTCAATCATGTGCATCATGTCACAGTCCAGGGAAACAAGAGATTAAAGATGTAAAACCAGGTAAAACAATTAATTTTGTAAAACCAACTCATACATCTAACAAAGTAGTGCCTCAGTCCAAACACACTAAGGTTGACCGTGTGACAAGTATATCTCCACCAAAACAAATAAACCGTAAAGTTGAAAGGAGATCCTGCTATAATTGTGGAGAGTATGGTCACATAGCGTCTCACTGTCCTTATTATCAGACACCGAGGAAGAAAGTTGAACTTTCTGCATCTACATCTAGATCTTTTAAGAGGAACTCAGTGATGCCTCCTAAAAGGGATTGTGAACCCAAAGTTCAATCCATGAGCCAGTCGTCTGTTTATCACAAACAGGCCTTACACAAATCTGGATTATGGAAAGAAAAAACCTCCTTAGTGCCTGAAAATAAGACACACAGAATTCTGATCAATCCTTAACCTCAAGGGTCAGTGGTTGAGTTTGTGATATGTGATGCCTCAGGGAAACCCAAGCCGGTTAAGGCTTGGGTTCCTAACATGACCTAATGTTTTCATTGAATGTGTAGGTGTTTGCTATAGTTCTGAGACTAACACGTGGATTGTCGATAGCAGAGCATCCAGGCACATGACAGGTAACAGAGCTCTCTTATCAAATGTCAGACAAATTAAAGGAGGGCATGTTTCATTTTCTGGAAACAAAGGCGGGTACATCACAGCCCAAGGAGAAGTGGGAAATGAGAAAGTTAAGTTTGATAAGGTAAACTATGTCCAACAATTACAAAATACTTACTTTCTGTTTCTCAAACTGTGATAAAGGATTCAAGGTAGTTTTTGACAACAAGAAGTGTTATGTTCTAAAGAAGGACTACGTGATTCCGGAGGATCAGATCCTAACGTCAGCTTCAAGATACAATGATCTTTATGTCTTGGATCTCTCAAAGGCATCCACAACGGATAGTGAAGTCCAATGTTTCTAGTCCAAAGCTACTGAGAAGGAATCCATCTCCTGGCATAGGAGAATGGGACACATAAATCGGAGAAAAATGAATCACTTGATCCAGAATGATCTTGTGAGAGGAGTAAATGTCAAAAACTTCCAACTCCTGGATTTTTGTGTTGCGTGCAAAAAGGGAAAACAGACAAAGAAATCTCATAAGGAAAAGAAATTTCATTCTATAGAACTTCCACTTGAGCTTCTTCACATGGATCTGTTTGGTCCAGTCAGTACAAGAAGCATCGCAGGTGACTTGTATTGCTATGTAGTTACTTATGACTACTCAAGGTTCTCTTGGGTAATGTTTTTGAAATCCAAATCAGAAACATTTGAATCCTTCAAGGAATTGGTAACTACACTGGAATCCCTATACAAGCTGAAGGTAAGACAGGTGCACTTAGACAACGGAACCGAGTTCAAGAATCAGAGGATGAGGAATATTGCAAAGAAAAGGGAATTATGCATCAATTTACCTCGGCTTATACCCCTCAGATGAACGGCGTTGCTGAACGGAAGACCGCAGCTTGATAAAGACGGCACAGACAATGTTTGCAGTCTCGAAACTGCCTATACAGTTTTGGAATGAAGCAGTGGCAAATGCATGTTATACTCTCAATCGAGTTCTGGTAGTAAAATGCCATGGAAAAACGTGCTACGACTTACTACAGCAACGTAAACCTAACTTGGAATATCTCGAGCCGTTTGGCGCTCTGTGCACCCTATTGAAAAAGACTCAGGAGGGAAAATTCAGTGAGAAGGTTGATGAAGGGATCTTCTTAGGATACAACATACCGAATAAGAGAGTTTACAACAACTCAACGGGTCAAGTAGAGGTGTGGTGTAATGTTGATGTTCAGAGATATATCACACCGCCTACTGGAAAAGGGCATGCTTACTTCTTCGACTATGATGGATTCTTCAAGTCCTTCAACATATCTCTTTCTTCTTCAGAAGACGAGTTGGCAAACAAGATGATGTACGATGTCTTGAACACACCGTCTCAAGATTCAACAAGTCATGATCCTACCAACTCAGGAGGAGCAGTTGATATGAGTGACTCCTCCTCTGATGAAGAAAATGAAGAAAATGATCAGATCAACCAGGATGTACAGGTTCCGACTACCACAAATCCACAAGCATCGGCTAGTGATGCTTCTGAACTTTCTGAACCTCAGACTCCTATCGCCTCAGATCTAGAACCAAATGGTCATAATCTTGACTCTGAGGTGGTTGTTCCGACAACCCCTGGCTCACGTCTAAACGTCTATCATCCTTTGGATAATTTTATAGGAGATGTGATCAGGGGTTCAGACTAGAAATCAGCTGTACTCTGCTGATTATGCCTCTGTGATGGAAAAAGGATACTTTCACGACGGTGCATACCGCTACTTTGTGTCTCAGTTTGAGCCAAAGTATGTTAGTGAAGCACTAAATGATGAGGCTTGGGTTAGTGCCATGCAGGAAGAACTTCTTCAGTTTAAGAAGTTAGGTGTATGGACATTAGTGGATAGACCTAAAGGTTTAAAGTCATTGGTACCAAATGGGTCTTGAAATGTAAGAAAGATGATCAGGGAGTGATCATCAGAAACAAGGCTCGGCTTGTTGTTTAGGGCTTTCGACAAGTTGAAGTTATCGACTACAATGAAGTATTTGCACCAGTGGCAAGGATGGAATCCATCCGCATCTTCCTTGCCTATGCATCTTATATGAAAATCAAAGTCTATCAGCTAGATGTTAAGAGTGCATTCCTTCACGGTGAAATCAGATAAATAGTGTATGTCAGTCAACCCGAGGGATTTGAAGATCCATATCATCGGGATAGAGTTTACAAAGTCGACAAGGCTCTATACGGGCTTCATCAAGCTCCACGGGCTTGGTATGAGAAACTCTCGACTTGTCTTGTGAAACACGGATTTCGCAGGGGAGTCATTGACTGCACACTGTTTATCAAAGAAAAAGATGGAGACTTACTGCTAGTACAGATCTATGTAGATGACATAATCTTCGGTTCAAAGAACGAAGAATTATGCAAAGAATTCGAAGCAGTAATGAAGGCTGAGTTTGAGATGAGTGCCATGGGGGAGATGAAGTTCTTTCTCGGGTTACAAGTAGATCAGACACCAAATGGAATCTTCTTACATCAGACCAAGTATGTAGGAGATATTCTCAGTCGGTTTGACATGGAGAATGCTTCCATTGCTGGCACTCCACTGGCTACAAACCATGATGTAGCACCTGATGAGAACGGTGATTTGGTAGATGCCACTATGTACCGCAAGATGATTGGATCTCTCATGTATCTCACCGCCTCCAGACCAGATATCATGTATGCGACATGCTTATGCTCACGATATCAGGCAAAGCCTAAGGTGAATCATCTAATTGGGGTCAAAAGGATATTAGTTATCTGAAGGGCACACCCACACTTGGGTTGTGGTATCCTCATGATGATGACTTTGAACTTACAGCGTATAGTGACTTGGATTACGGCGGCTGCAAGATAAACTACAAATCTACATCAGCAGGGTGTCAGTTCTTTAGGAGAAGATTAGTAACCTGGCAGTGTAAGAAGCAGACCTTAGTTGCTTTGTCAACCTGTGAAGCCGAATACGTTGCTGCTGCAAGCTGCTGTTCCCAAATCATATGGATTCAACAGCAAATGCGGGATTACGGTTTGCATTTCACTTCCACCCCTATATTTGTTGATAACTCTGCTGCGATTGCAGTCACTAAAAACCCGGTCCAACATCCTAAGACCAAACACATCGGAATCAATTATCACTTCATACGTGACTGTTTTGAAAAGAACTTAATCGATGTGATAAAAATAAACACTGATTTTCAACGCGCTGACCACTATACAAAGGCTATTGATAAATCACGTTTTCTATATCTGTTAGAGGTCAATGGTGTTAAAAAGAAAAGTGAGGTCATTCTTGAAGATGACCATGTATAGTCCGATGCGTCGCGTCTAGTTTCTCTTAAAATTTCTTCAATTATAGTGTTCTTTAAGTTTAATTCTCTTGTTTCCTTAATTACACTTAGTGTCGGTTCTTGCTCATTAAAATTCTAAAACGCAAATCCTTAGAGGTTTTAGTATTTTAGGGGGAGAATAGGTATGAAAAAAACGAGGGAAAAGGAGAGGCAAGCCGATAATAAATAAGATCGTACGTGTGATACCGATTTAACGTGTGGAATATGATAGTACACAGGTACAAACCATTTGGGACTTTAAAAATCAAAATTGAAAAAGATGCAAAGTTCAAAGTCAGTAGTTTGAGCAACATAAAAGGAAATATGATAGTTAAGCTAGCTACTACTAAGGTAACACAAAGAAAGTAGACCTAGAGATTGCTAGACCACAGCTGATATGTTGGTAGATTCAACACAATAGATGACTAGACCGTTTGGTGATCTCAAGATTAAACTAAAATGTTTGACTAGCTATGGGAAACACCTTATCCCCGGTTAACATAATCAACAGGATTCCAATAAGGGGTGACGAGCAAAATAAACGCCACAAAAGTGTGCGTAAGACCAAAGCATGAGCTAAAGCACATGAATGCTAAAAGAAGAAGAATTGCTCAAACAAGAAGATGGATTATGTGTCTCTCTGCTGTGCGGTGGCACTGACCTGAGGATAAGCATAACCTATATTTCTAGAACTCATTGTTGTTTGCCGCCTTCTGCTGTGCGATGGCACTGACCTGAGGATTGGCTTCTCTTTGAAAATTCTATGAATAGTCGCTTCTTGAACACTACCCTAAGACCGCTCAAAAATCTCCTGAGGAATGTTGATTACCATATGAGTGTGGGATCCACAAATGCTTGTTGAAATAAACAACCTTAAAACGATCACCAAACTGTGTTGAAAGTCTGTGTATGGATTTAAGAGGACAAGTATACTGACAATCACTGTGGCTACAATTCTTGAAAGTTCAAATCAGTGTGGAGACCTAAGTGTACTAGTATGATTTCCTAAATTTGCTAAATGACTCCAGATGAAAAACAAGGAAAGAGCATCAAAGTATTTTTAATAACTTGTCCTGAATGATTTGAATATCTTGTATGATTCCAACTTAAATTGATCCATATATGGTTTAAATGATTGAGGCTGCTCTCTTAGAATATTTATTTCTTAGAACTACATCTTAGGAATTAACTCTCACAAAACACAAAAACATGTCTTAATATGTAAGTTTTCAGTATTATTTCTTTTATTTCTGTACAAAGTTTGTCAAATTCTGTAGGTTAGTATCGGACTATATCATGGAAGTTGATAAGGGACCTTATCATCTAAAAGGTCACGTCTGAGGTGACCACAAGTGCTTTCAAACAACAATTAGGTCACATCTGAGGTGACTAATCGGTTAAAAGGATCACGTCTGAGGTGATCAAAAGTTTTTCAAGTTAAAATGATCGTGTCTGAGATGATCAAATTATTATAATGTTAATTCAATAGTTTAAAAGGGTTTAAATGTCAAATGGTCAGAAAGTCAGAGGAATTTCAAGAGTATGACCCATTCGCACGACTGGACCATGAGTATGGACCAACCGTACGAATGAATCATACTCATGCCTTTAATAGCCGAATGGACAAGCGTATGGACCATGCAACCGAATGGCTGATACGAATGACCATTCGGCCATGTGAGAGGTGGCGAATGACAAGTCACATGACTCAACTCTAGTCGCACGACTGAAGGTGACCGACTGTGCCAGTCGCACGACTGATACTCAGTCGCACGAACAACTTGTGCGACTGGACTCAATCGCACAACTGTAGGAAACCCTAGTATATATATTGGGATAGTCGGTCGCAATCACTCACCACCCTCAAAATCGCCCCGAGACGCACGAACTATTGTTACGCTGCCAAAATTTTCATTAGATCTTTATATACCACTAATTCTTGTGCACTGAAGATTTCCACTGACTATACAGGTACAATGCGGTTCAATCCAATCATATCTCATTCAATTTGACTGCAAAATCAACAAGTTCGATCCAAACCAAGAACCGAGACTCGTTTGACAAAATAACCCAATTAATTCAAGCAATCAACTGAAATTAATGTTATTATGTGCTAAGTATAATGATTGCGAGTCCAATGAACCAAAACATGACATCTAATCATAAGAATTGGTCAAAACTTGAATTTGAATTGAACAGCAGTCTGTCATGCGAATGGACAGACTGATGAACTTCAGTCGCACGACTGAGTAGTGCAAACAGCTAAGTCGCACGACTGAATCATGCGTGTGAGTCCAGGCGCACGACTGGTATACACGACTGAGTATACATACGGGTGAGCTCAGTCGCATGACCAGTCGTACATATGGAATAATTCGCACGACTAGAACTAAGTCGCACTACTTATTCGCACGACTAGATCTCAGTCTCACAGTCTCATTCACACGACAGATCAAAAGGGAAATATTTACAAGTCCAAGTGATTCAAGATATTCTTAATCAACGGATACTAACGTTTTCTTTTGTAACAGATGACGATTCGGTGGACAATGAGCACCAAGCACAATATCTGTGCGGGACATTTGCTGGAATCATCTCGTTTCTTAGGCGCTCAAGGATCTCTCACGCAATCTCAACTCCATGCACATCGTACTGGTCTATTTAGCAGGCTTTCTGGGAAGGTGTTGTAGTTGATAGAACATCAGAGCCTCATCGAATCCGTAGTTCGATATTTGGAGAGGCCATTGAGATCTCTGAGGAAGATCTCAGGACAGTGCTGCAGCTTGGGGACGATGCTGAATGTCCCCCACGACTACACCCCCTGACTGTCAAAGGTTGTTTCCTGCGGGCCAAGTATGTTGGGGACATCAATGCAGGGGTGCTCAACAAGAGCAACCTGTGTCCCCAGTTCAAGTACCTTGCGCACGTACTGCTTAAGTGCTTAGTGTCTCGGAAGGGAGGTTTTGATGAACTGTCCGATCAGATCCAGAACGCATATGCTGCACTGGTGCTGAACCATCCGTTTAGCTTCTCCAGGATGATTTTCGCCTACTTGGTGGAGAACATTGAGGGGAAAAGGAAGGAGGGCTTCTGCATGTACCCTCGCTTTATGCAGATGATTATAGACCAGAAGCTCCCTTCCTTGCCGAAGGAGAAGGAGGACGCTTTGGTACTCGAGGTGATGGACGATACCACTTTGGGCAGGATGAAGGTTTACAAGGGGAAGTAGGTAAAGCCCCCTATGAGGAGATTATTTGGGCATCTGGCCAGGGAAGACTACGTGGCGCCGGCTAGGCGTAAATGGCGTCACATTGATATTGACTCTGAAGAAGAGCAGATGCAACTCCCTGATGATGACTCCGATGATGATAGCGGAGATGCTGGAGATGAAGGACCCACTCAACAAAGGGGTCCCACTACTGATATTCCATCTCCAGCATCTGCCCCCACTGGAGACGGAGTGGAGACTGCTGGGTTCCACTAAGATTTCATGCTTGGTGAGGAAGAGGAGGAGTTAGATGAGGAGCCACTGACTCGGACTGTGGGAAGTAAAGTTATTCCCACAGAACGAGGGCTCTGGGCGGTTGGTGAACGCCCAGGCGGATTGGGAGAGACCACTGATGATCCTACTTATACTCCTGATCTGCCAGGCCGTGCTCTAGGGGGAGCATCCTCCTCGACTGGATCGAGGAAGAAGAGGATGGCTCAGCCCCATGGCTTGAAAAGGAAGAAACGCAGAATCACCTTTATCACCACCACAGCCACCACCACACAGCTACCATCGTTCCACTGCCACCACTACAACTACATCCACTACCACCTCTACCACCATTCCCCCTCATACCACTACCCCCTTCCATCCACCACCACATCATTCACACCTACACCACCACCACCATCATCTATACCACCTCTAATCTTCACCACAGTCACCACCACCACTAGCCATCCTACAGCACCATCTTCTTTCTCTCCATATCCATCAGGATTGCCTCTGCTTCCTAGTGGGGTAGAGGAACAACTCTCAGCACTTAATCGAATGGTGTTGAGACTGTTAGCAGCAGATGAAGAGAAGACCAGTCAGATAAGACAGTTGGTAGACCTGACCACTGTCCAATCTCAGCAGCTCTCTCATCAGGCTCGATTGATCGATGAGCAGGCACATCGGATGTCTCAGCTCCAGGAGCAACACGCTAAAAGGATTGAGGAGCTGGAGGCTGCAAACAAATCTCTGCAGTTAAGCTCAAAGGGTCCAAAGAAGAGCCCTTAAAGATAGGAGAAGGTGATGGAGATGATGATGCTGATGATGATAGTGATGATGATGATGATGGTGATGATCATTATGGTCATACTGATGTTAGTGATGATGATGACGACGACTCTTCAGCTGTAGGTGCCACATCAGCGAGCGAAAGGAGGACCAAACGTACTCAAGATCCGAGTGCCTCCTCATCCAACCCGGCAGCAGAAGAGCCGATGATCCAGGACAAGAGTAATGCTTAGTTGGTTTATTGTTATTAAAATCTTTTGTATGCGGATTATGTATGAATTAACGAAATACATGTTTATATGTAATGTAAATAGTTATGTTTTCGATTATGGTTGTCTTGATTGTTAACTAATGATTGATATATTGAATGTTTAAATCAAGCAGATCCAAATTATCAAAGGGATGAACACGATATTGCTCCCCTTCAACAGATCAAGACTCAACTAACCATGATTCTTGATCTGCAAGGATTGTCAGAAGATCAGTGAGTTACACCCCTGAAGAAGGGGAAATAATTCATGATCTTACTGATGAGCAACTGGCAGAAATGTTCAAGCTCAATCCTGATGAGATAGTAAAAGACGCTCCAAATGTTGAAGAGACAGTGATGACGACCTGAAGGACATCGATGAGATAGAGATCGAGGATGTCACGGCAGCTCACTATCTAGAGTATGCTGACAAAGAGGGAAATGTGGTCCCCAATTGGTGATTCCCTAGTTAGTGATACATTTGATATACTGGATCAGATGGAGCAGAGAATGAGAAGGTTGAAGAACAAGCCCAAGCCTCAACGCCGATGTTGATATCAGAAAGGCTGAATAGGCTACATGTTTTGAGGAGATCCGAGCACAACGCTCTGCTCCTAAACCAAATGTCTACACCAAACTCTACAAGTAAAGAAACATCAAAAGGTGTCAGGCAAGATTATCGCGTGGGCTCATTTTAATGATCTAATGTATACGCGATAAAGCGAGAGATGGGTATTGAGTACTTTAGATTCCCGCATGATCTAAAGTCTCTACCTGGTTTTGAGCTCAACCAGCTAGCTAAACAGAAGTTACTATATGCTGACCCGAGGAAGATGTCAGGCTGGTTTGAGGCTGCCCTGAAAAAGAGTACACACCAGGTGGGTCAACTTCAAACCTCAACAACCTACGAGGTATATCAGACGTTCTGAAGTTGATCCTATAACTAGAAAGCCAAGATATTGTAATACACATTATACAAGTGCCACTGTTCTATGACCGCAAGATATTGTACAAGCCCTCCAATTCCAAAATGTGATACGACTCTTCTTTGCCTTTGAGATACACACAGGAGTCACAAGAGAGGAGAAGTACAAGAAGTACGAAGAGGTTATGAAGAAGGTAAGACAATAGATGAATCTAGGTCCAAGGGGGAGTTTGTTGATACATGTGTCCCTAGTTTCTGATCTTAATGTAATATCTTTGTATTGTCTTACGCTATGTAATTGTAATTGTACGGGTACTTATGAAATACAATGTTTGGTTGTGTTTATAATGTTTAATGTTTCATTAATGAGTTGTTTAACGCATATTGACTTTTATATAGGTTTGTGATTGTTTGAAGTGTTATGCATAATGTTATACTATTGAATACACTCAAACTTGGTGAAGTGAAGTTCTCATGCGTGCAACTGGACCATGTACCCCAACAGTGTCATGCGTCCGAATGGCCATGCGACTGAGTGTCCATGCGACTGAGTGCCATGCCCTAATAGTTCATACGCCTGAACAACTTCATGCATCGACTCAGTCGCACGACTGAACACTCAGCCGTGCGAATAGATCAAACGCGTGTCTCAATCGCACGAATGAACCATGCCAATGGTTCATCGCACGAATGAGCAACCCTAACCTATAAATACCACCTAATTCGTGGAAAAACGTAAGCATTGAATCCACTTCAACTCCAGACGTACCCTAGCCGTCCAGAAGCCTCTAAGTTCGTACTCCAAGTTCATAGAACGCTGTAGATCGATTCCTAATCGATTCTTGATGTTAGATTCAATCCGTTATTGTGTCTACATGCGTTCTCACTGATTGGATCGCCAATCAAATAGGATTCTGCACTATTTGGTTTGGTTAACACGTTAATCAGTTGGTCTTTGGTCAAATACCAGATCCTAATAGAATTTCTTCCAGAATTTAAAGGTAACCGGTGTCACGATCAGACACAATGGACACCGGCACATCATGACGAGTTACAATCTCCTTGATGAATAGTTCAGCCAACCTCTCGAGATGAATATGTCTCACGGATCGGTAGGAAGTGGACATTTTTCGTCAAACGGTCAACGATCACCCATATGGCATCGTACCCTTTTGGAGTACGTGGCAGCTTCGTAATGAATCCATGGTGATGTGCTCCCACTTCCATTCCGGTATATCCAAAGGTTGGATCTTCCTATACGGCTTCTGATGTTCCGCCTTCACTTGCAAACAAGTAAGGCACTTACTCACATACTCTATCACGTCATGCTTCAACCCGGCCACCAATAACTTTCTTCATATCTTGATATATCTTTGTGGCACCAGGATGAATGGAGTATCGAGTCTTGTGAGCTTCATCCAAAATCCTCACACGTAGATCCCCGAAACGAGGAATCCACACCCGTCCAAATGGAGTTTTAACACCAAGTGTGTTTTCACCCAATTCCCCAATAGACCTCTCATTCTTTCAGAGTTTAGATGATCTTCTTTTAATGCCTCATCTTGAAACTCCTTGACTTGCTTCATTACATCAGAGGTCATGATCAGTTGGTATGCTTTCACCCGAATCGGCTCGGGCCTCTCCTTCCGGCTAAGAGCATCAGCCACCACGTTGGCTTTGCCCGGATGGTAATGGATCTCGCAATCATAATACTTTATAAGCTCCAACCATCACCTCTGCCTCATGTTCAGATCCTTGTGCTAGAAGAAGTACTTCAAGCTCTTATGGTCAGTGAAAATGGTGCACTTCGTCCCGTACATATAGTGCCTCCAAATCTTTAGTGCAAAGACCACGGCTGCTAGCTCCAAGTCATGAGTAGGGTAGTTGACCTCATGAACTTTCAACTGTCGGGATGCATAGGCTATAACCTTCCCTCTCTGCATTAATACACATCCCAACCTCGAGTAAGAAGCATCTTAATATACCACCAAATCCTCGCTTCCTTCGGTAATGACAAGACAAGAGCTTGAGTCAACCTCACTTTTAACTCCTCGAACGCCTGTTCTTGGGCTTGACCCCATATAAACTTCACATCCTTTCGGGTCAACTTGGTCAGTGGAGAAGCGATCTTGGAAAAGTCCTGAATGAACCTTCGATAATACCCCGCCAACCCCAAGAAACTACAATCTCGGATGGCGTCTTTAGAGACTTCCATTGCATCACAGCCTCCACCTTAGCAGGGTCCCATAATCCCCTCGGATTTACACGTGACCTAAGAATTGAACTTCGTGTAACCAGAACGCGCACTTGGAGAATTTGGCATACAACTTCTCCCTTCTTAAGGTCTCTAACACCTCCCGAATGTGATCGGCATGCTCCTCCTCGCTCTTCGAATAAATCAGGATATCATCAATAAACACAATCACTGATTTATCTAACATTGGCTGACACACTCGATTCATCAAGTCCATAAAAGCAGCGGCGCATTGGTCAGACCAAATGACATAACAAGGATTCGTAGTGACCGTAGCGCGTGCGAAAAGCTGTCTTAGGGATATCCTGCTCCTTCACCTTCAGCTGATGGTAACCAGTTCGAAGATCTATCCTTGAAAACCAACTGGCACCTTGGAGCTGATCAAACAAATCATCAATCCTCGGTAAGGGGTATCGGTTCTTCACTATCAGCTTGTTCAGCTCCCGGTAGTCGATGCACATCCTCATGCTACCATCTTTCTTCTTCACAAACAGGACCGGAGCACCCCGGGGAGAGATACTCGGTCTAATGAACCCCTTATCAAGCAGCTCTTGCAACTGCTCCATTAGTTTTTAATTTCTGTCGGAGCTAACCGATACGATGCCTTGGCAACGGGTTGAGCACCGGGTATCAAATCAATTTGAAACTCAATCTCACGGTCTGGTGGCACACTTGGTAAATCTTCTGGAAACACATCCGGAAAGTCACACACAACTGGTACATCAGATAGTTGTGGTGTTGGCGCATCCACATCCCTTACGTAGGCCAAGTAGGCACTACATCCACGCCTCATGCACTTTCCCGCCATCGCCATCGAAATCACTTTCAGGATCGTCGTGACGCGATCACCATAAAGCGTCACCTTATTCCCGTCAGGTGCTGTCAATCAGATCATCTTCTTGCGACACACGATGTTTGCTTCATAGGTTGCTAACCAGTCCATCCCTAGTACTAGATCAAATCCACCTAGGGGTATCAGTGTAACTAGCAGCAAACCTATGACCTTCTAGTTCTATGGCACAGTCCTCTATCACATCAGTAATTCTAGTGGACTTACCAATAGCAGTTTCTACATCGAATGATGCACTGACCTTTCTACTACTAACAGTCAACTTAGCACAGAAAGTAGTGGAAATAAAACTCCTGCTAGCACCGGAATCAAACAATACAGAGGCACAAGTTTGATTTACTAGAAACATACCTGACACAACATCAGGATCAGCTCTGGCTTCCTCCGGTCATGGTGTAAGCTCTAGTACCTGCCCTCTGCCCTCCTTCCTCCGGTTTCTTCTTCTCTGCTCCAGAGCTCTCCGCCCTAGGCTTCTTACAGTCTCTAGCGATGTGGCCAGGCTGGCCACACCTGAAGCATACTTCATTCCCATCATGTACTCACCAGTATGACCCTTCCACATTTTCCACACTTCTTAACCCTGCACCAGATGTGACCATACGTCGGTCACCCACCTTCGCCACCTTATTGTTTGGAGAGGCTCCACCACGTCCAAACCGTTTCCCATTCCAGTTCCGGTCACCACCACCCTTCTTATTCACCTCAACCGCCACCACCTCGCGCTCATCATATAATTTGCCAACCAAATCAACCACCGACCTAAAAGTGCTGGCCGGGCGGCGATCATATGCCTACGGATATCTGCCGGCAGCCCCTGGATGTATCTTTTAATCTTTTGTGATAGTGGTGTCACTTAATTGGGCACCAGCCGCGCCATTTCATTAAATTTAGTGGTGTATTGCTGGTGTGTCATTGTTTCCGCCTCCAGCTGCAGGAAATCTCTTTCTACCTTGTCCATCTCTCTGTGAGGATAGAATTCCTCAATCACTAACTTCTTCAGTTCAGGCCATCTCATTCTCCCAATGGTCCTGCTACCCTCAGCTTGGACAATGTTGTCCCACCAGCACAAAGCCGAGTCCACAAAAGAGTGGGTAGCGAATTTCACCTTCTGATATTCACGGCACTCACTGATATCGAGGATAGCCTCCATTTCTCTCACCCACCGGTGAGCAGCTGCAGCAGTGCCGTTTCCATCGAAAGTAGGGGGCTTGCACCTCATAAACGCCCCATAGTTACAACCTCGGGTCGCCTCCGGCGCAGGCTCCTCTTCTTCCTCCTTCTCATCATCAAAGAGAACCGTTTCCGGCTCTGGCTGTTCCCGTCCTCCCGAGGACCTGTTTTTTTCCTTTCTTTCCCCTTCCTTAAGCCTTGATCATTTCGGTCACCACAGACGGTAGAATCGTCTGCATGACCTGGTGAACCCTTCACCACAGCCTCCTTTACTGAGGCTCTCAGATTGGCGCTCTCGTCACACCCTCCGGATGAGGGGTCTCTGGTTCTTCATGAACCACGTTCTAGACTCTGGGTCTCCCTCTCTTGGGTCGCAGAGCAGCACCATGACCTCCACCACGAGAGGCTTTTGAAGATCTACCGCCAGTTATCCTCAAAAGCACACTATAAGATTCAAACACTAACGTGGTCATTCAAGGTAACACTCAGTTTATGTCAAGAATAGTAAGTCCCTAATTACAGTGGCCAGTTGTGATTAGCCACTTACTTTACTTTTCATACCCCAAGTATCTTCGATCCTGACTTAATCAGTATCTAAATCTACTAAGAGCACATAATCAAATAGCATGCGCACATAATACCATTAACATTGAGAAAAGACATACCTGATAGCACGTAGCTACTCGGGCTGACATCCCTCCATTTGTCCCATTTTTAGTTTAAGTTTAGGTTTTTAAAAAATTTTATTTAACCCAATTCTCTTAAACTTTGCTCTGATACCAACTTGTAAGGCCCCACTTCCGGAAACGTCACAGTTGGTCAATCACAGCAGTTAAAACATTAAACATTATAATTATACAAACTTAAGCAACGGAAATAATTTATGAAAAACCATTTATTTCATTTAAACCACTATTGTTGAGCAATACATCATCGTTTAACTGATTACAAAAGAATTTTTTTACTGCATTACAAAACAACAGCAATATAAAATACGAATGGATGTCAGTCTTTCCCTGCCGAGTGGCTTCACCCTCGTGCCATCCTCAGCAATAATTACCTGCCAATTGAAAATGTATAAAAGTCAGCGTTGCTGAGTGAGCTCTAGTTTAAAGTAATAAAATACTTTCTATATGTTGTATATGAAAATCTTTTCTGTAAAATACAACTCTGTACTGTATATGCGAGCACACATAACTATATGACAACTACTGTTCGTTCTTTACTGTATGTCTTGTTTGTTTCTGTAATCTTTTATCTTTATCTTTCACTGTATGGACCAGTGAGCAATACCCCAACTATATGCGTGATGGAAAACGGGTGAGGGCCATCTATATCCCTCGAAAGGGTCAACTATATCCCTCGAAAGGGTCAACTGTATCCCTCGAAAGGGTCAACTGTATCCTCGAAAGGTCAACTATATCCCTCGAAAGGGTTCTGTGTACTGTATAAAGGCCAACCCATCACCCAGGACACGCTGCAAAGGTCCTGCCAATCTCAATTGATTGGCCATGTGTGCATAATAGGGTAGCTAACCCACAACACAGTTGAGCTAACGACAACATGGTCGTGTACCTCATGTAAGCTTGCAAGACTTGTTAACATTTTTATTAATGTTCCTCTTCTTTTATTTATTGCTCTTTCTCTTTATTATTACAAAATATTTTACGTTACGATAATAAACATACCACGTAAAGTCACATACTATAAGTAATAATAATAATAATAGCAATAATATTATTAAGGAACAATCATAACCATGCATGAAAATCATCATAAATAAGCCCTAGTCAACCCATGGTCAAAACCCTAAAAGCATAAACTCCCAGAAAATTCTGTAAAAATTTCTAAGTGCTTAGGCGCTTTGACACTATTCAAGCGCATGAGCCCTGTTTGGGCGTTCCATCACTATATAGGCGCATCAGCCAACACTTAATCATTTTATCACTAGGCGCATGAACTATTCAGGCGCACGGGCACTATTTGGGCGTATGAACACTTAGGCGCATGGGTTATTCGGACGCATGGACACTTAGGCGCATGAGCCACTTGGGCATGGGCACTATTGAGGCGCATGGACCTACACTTAGTCGTCCGGCTAACATTTCCAGATGCATGGACCACTGTTCAGGCGCATGGGTTATACTTAAACATTTCTAAGGCAATCTTAGGCGCATGGGCTACTGTTCAGGCGTATGGATTACACTTAAATCCTTCTAAGTATTTTCAGGCACATGAGCCTTATCTAGGGGCATGGACCTCTTGTGTAACATGTTTCTAGTATGTTTTCAAACCCAATCATCAAACCATCTGTCCTAAGCTTAATATGGCTATTCTAAATATGAACAACTATAAGCATTCAAGAATCAACATCCAACAAGCATAATACATACGGGTAACATACATAAACTTTGAAAATTGTTTTAATACATTTTCGACCCCAAAATAATTTAAAACAAGTAAAAACCGGGGTCTAGAACTCACCTGGTACAACTTGGGTGTTTTCTTCCTTTCTAACCCGCTTGCAAATGAGTTCAAACACCTAAAAACAACACCAACACACACACCCGAGCACATACACAACCACATAAGCACATAAGCGTATAACCGGGATAAAACCCGTCATAAACATTTAAAACCCACGAATTCTTACCTTGAATTCGACTTCTTTTCTTCTTCTTTTTCTTCAGCCGAAAGTTCCTCTGCTCTCCCTCTCTCTAAATCTGAAAGAAAATGGTGATGTGAATAGAGGGTGGGCGGCCATGCCCACCTTTACACCAACTTTTGAAAGATTTGTCATTTTTGAACACTTTTAGTCCCTCCACTTGGACTTTATGGCTTTTCTTTTTTATTCTTCATGTCTTGTCTTTTTAAAATAACCGGGTGTTACATTTTTTTTATTATTTTAATACGAGTTTTTCCGGTGTTGATGACCATTATTGGTGGTGTGACGCTAATGTCACTTGACATGGTTTCACCCCCTCACTACAACGCGTGAGACTTAATACTAGTTATAAGTAAATATAAGGATTGAATATCGGTTACTATGATAACTTAACACTATTGGTCCACATTGCATGTCCGAATTAGGCCACGCCACAAGCATTTGTTTATTTATCATTTAACTAGTGATGTCCATCAACGTGCATTTCGCGTGTGATGGACAATCAAACCGACTTCTCTATCACGTGTGTGATCGGCGTTCAAACCCACGTGTCAACTACTTCTCCATCACGATAACTGGAATATTCGGATCAAGAACTGGCATTTTCCTGCAGACATTATTGGAGGCTCAGAAGTGTTGGTTTTTCGTGGCTGCAAACAATCATTTTCCACGCCAAAACAACAAACACAACACGTTTTTAGGTTTTCATCGTCACCAACATGGAATGCAAGTAACCCAGCATTGCCTATTCTATCACAGACTAAAGCCCAAAATAAACCGGAAAAAACCTTACCAACAGAAAACCAAAATGGCAACAAAATCAGACTCAAAACACAATCAAAGAAATAATCTTTACTCGTCTATAGTTGTCTCAGATGTGTGTTTCATTATCATCATCATAGACTCGAGGATCTCATATGAAACATTGTCATTGCTTCGTGGCTTTAAGGTAGTGTTTCGAAATGGAACAGAATAGCCAGATGCGACATTGGCTTTCACCAACCACCTGCCACCGCATCTCCCGCCAAAGGCCGGGCCTAAATAGCAGAGGGAGGCACCGAAGCAAGATCTTCCACCATACACAAACATGCTGGAGGAACGAATTGCCACCATCCACAGCCTTGTCAGAGCACTGCGGGCACGACCCATGCAACCATTTTGTAAACCCCAAAACATATCCCCCTTGATTCTCGTGTGGGGCAAGCAGATCGTCGGGTCGATAGAAGCACCTAACTACCGACAAGAATGCAGGAGGAAGACGACAACAGCCAAAAGCTGCCAGATCGTACATCGGACGACAACAGGCAAGAACGCTGGTGGGGCCACGACCAGTGATGGCAAGGGCGGCGACTCCCAGAGGAAGACTAACAACGACGACACCGGCACTTACACCGCAGAGCGAACAAAAACCAAGAGGTGGAGACCCACCATCGTCGGCGACATCACCGGAGAGTTTCTCTCCAAAGGAATATCTAGGCAAACCCATCTAATAAAGGAAGAAGAAGTGCAATAGACACTTGTACCATAGGCATAAACAATAGTAATCATAAAATAATTATTCATAACTTCATGAGTTAATAAAGGGTAATATTAATATTAACATAATTTATATCTATTTATGACATTAGCTAGTGTTGTATGCATTAATGTAAGGTACAGTGAAATGGTTCATTCTAGTCGAATATAAAAAATATGGTTTTAAAAAAATAGAAATGACATATCATCTTATACTAATGTGATTTTTTCCTTTTAAAAATTAACATTTCTGAGGAGAGGAGTGTTTTTTTCATTTCTTTAAAAAATGTAATGAATTTTTTTATTCATGACCTGACATATGGTTCAACTCACCACCATTATCACCACTAACCACAACTAACACCACTACCTACCAACCCCCAACACCACCACAATTACCACTACCTACCAACCCCCAACACCATCATAATCACCACTAACAACGCCGCCTACTAACCACCAACACCAATGCCACCACGACCACCAACAATCACCATCACCACCACCAACCAACCACCACCACCAACACATCCACCACAAACCAACCACCACCACCACTTATGTATTATGTTTCTTTGTATTTTATTGTCTATCAAACAACAAGCTAGACCTGGCAATTTGGACCCAAGTGAGGTTATTTGGGTTGATTTGGGTAGTAATAATAAAATAATGAGTTAGATTGGGTTAAGCTATATTATAAAGAGTGTCAAGTTGGACAACTCTAAAACTAGGAAAAATGATCAACGGGTCAAGATGGGTTATAGAAAAACAAAGAACGGGCCAGGATGGGTTGATTAGATTTTCTCATAACCCATGTTTCTTCACCTCATCTTTTTTTTAAAATCAACACATAGTCTCACATCTAAGTGTTAGCGAGAAACATATTGGATTTATGAACGGGTCAAGATCGGTTTACAAGTCATATGAGATGAACTGGTCGGCAACCGACCGTAGTAAACTGAAGCTCCATGATGGAATAAAAGAACACAATATAACTGCACAACTCACGTCCGCCCTCACCATGCAATTTATCTTTTTTATTTTTATTTAATAACCATTTTATTAAAGTTTAATTTTAATTGTGTTTATCTAGTTGTACCTTAAGGTAGGGTTGTTCACGAGCCGAGCCGAGCCGAGCAGATCTTTGCTCGTGCTTGGCTCGTTTTCAAACCGATCCAGGCCGATTGGCTCGTTTACAAACCGAGCAGAAAATCGAATGAGTATTTTTTTAGCGTTAAATTTTCGAGGTGAGCGTTGAGCAAGCGTAAACTAGCAGCGAACAATTTATACAACCAAACTATTTTGTGCGTCATACGATTTATACTGCAACGAATAAGGTTTAATGACTTAAAAAGCAGTCACATTTCATTATATAATATTTCATGGATGATAAGACGTTGTGGCTAACGATGAAGTTAAGGCTGTATTCGATAAGGCAAATAACATATCGTAGATAACGACAACGGTTGTGAGCGGGAGATGATCGAAAAAATATCTCTTAACGGCTTAGAATTTTACTTGAATGTTTAATCTAGAATTCTTTATTAGGTTGATTGATCAATTATGCATAAATATAATTATATTTTATATCAAATGAGTTAAATATACTAGAGTGCTACATATAAACTATATATACATATTAATTCGATCCAAACCAAACCGAGCAGACCTTTGCTCGTGCTTGGCTCGGTTACAAACCGATCCAAGCCGATCGGCTCATTTACAACCGAGCAAAATTTTGAATGAGCATTTTTCGAGCAAAAATTTGAACGAGGATTTTTCGAGCAAAAATTCGAACGAGCATTTTTCGAGCAAAAATTCGAACGAGCATTTTTTCGAGTTAAAGTTCGAACGAGTACTTTACGAGCAAATTAGAAGGTGGATGCCCACTACCTTGTGATTGATTTATACATGGAATTGTTAATTAATATGGTTTTTGAGTCTAAACACATTCTGACCCGACCTATTCTGACCCAAACCCATCCTGACCCGACCAATTCTGACCCAAACCCATCCTGACCTGAATCCATTCTAACCCATTTTTAAATTAATACATTCTGATCCAAACTTATCCTAACCCGAACCCATTCTGACCTGGCACCCGACCCAACCCGACCCACCATCTTACCAAGTATTATACAAGCTAGTGATCAATTTATTATCACAAGATAACCAAATAGAACAATGCAATGGTAATTATTTATTTCATTTACTAGTATATTTTATTTGCTTGTTTAATTTATTTTATCGTCTATTTCATTACTTAATATCAAACAGACTCTAAATTTTAGATACTAACAAAGAGGAATTTTAGATACTAACAAAGAGGAATTTTAGATACTAACAAAGAGAAATTGGGTAGGGAAGGTTAGAGCATCTGGGTCTGAAGGTGAGGGTTCGATTCTTGAACCTATTTATACTGTTTTTTTACTCCCCTCTTTTTATTACTTTTTTTATTGTGTTTTAATCTTTATTTACTTATATATTGATTTACCATTTTAAGAACTTACTTTTTATTGTGCAAGTACATTTTTATTAATGTTTCCGTCACAATGCGCTCCCGCACAAAAGAAAAAACACTATTTTATCGATTATTCTTAAAATGAAACTAAACTAGTGGTCCAACATTTTATCCGAAAACCATGTATGCCACAGGTCTAGTTGCAGGCCAATGGTTGAGACATCAATGAACCAATTAGTTATTAAAAAAGGCTCAAAAGAAACCCCCAAAAAATAAAACCGATCATGTGAGAAAAACCTATAATCCAAAAGTTTATAAAACTACTTTTGCTTTACACGAAAGAGTCCAAGCACAACATCCACACAACACATCATGCTAAATTGGCTATTTCTCCTTTTAACGTGTGAACCTCTTTTACTATTTTATAAGAAATAAGTTAATGACTCGTGTGTTATGTGAGGTGGACTAATATTTAAAATGACACATGAGTAAATAAATTCATAGTAATATATTATATATGATATATGTATATTATGTTGAAAATAAATTAAATAAGAATCTTATTTTTATATAATGATATCAATTAATTATGTCGTTTCACAATAAAAACAAATGAAGATAGAATAGTTGAACATAAAAATAAAAAAAAGTATCAACTAATGAACAAATTTGATAAAACCTTTTAAAGATGTAAATACTTTTTATGTAATGATATATAAATGATGGGTAAAAATCATAGCAATGAAATGTTGTTAAAAATAAACATGATCGAAAATATGAATAATGTCCATGAATTTTAAAATTAATTAAGAGAAAAATATTATTTCAAAACAAAATATGAAAGAAAAATTTATTTTAATAAAACAAAATTTATTAACTGTAATATTAAGATTAATAAGTTAATCATTATTTGTTAACATAAATAACAATTTCTTATAAAAAATATCAAACAAAATAAAAGTAATAACTGATCATAAATATAATATTTATTGTAACTGATTGAATTATAGTTTTCAAATTAATAGTACTCAAGATTGAAAGATGTCACACATGTGACAATGCACATGTGTCGCTTAGGTGAACGTGCTAGAAATGCGTCATGTGTATAATAATTATTCTTTAATTATATGTTATATATTTATAATCAACTCCTTGTGACAGGGATGAAAATATATGTATATTTTTTTAAAGATTCACTGATCATCTACACACATATATTAATATTATACATAATATATATATATATAAGGAGAGGGTTAAATGAAAACTATGTTTACAATTGAAAATCATAAAAACTAGAGGTTATATATATGGAAGTACGTGTTACAAAGTATACAACTAAGAATTACGTATATATAGGGGTTATGTGTATGTAACTACGTGTTACCAAATGTATAACTACGAGTTGCATACATGTAACTTATACAAGTTACATATACGTAAGTTTTGTCGTCATCATTGTCGTTCCTTGGGGTTTAAACTAAATATATATAATGATCTCAAAAAATAAGGTTGAAATTTACTAAAATATACTTTAAACAATTAAAATATTAAATCAATTATAAGTTATATGATTGGGTAGTGATGGTTTTTATAGTTATTATAAACATTGTTTTCATTTGATCAGTTCCTATATATGTATAATATTTATATTTCTATTTCATAATTTTTGAATTTTTCTTGATTAAATCATTATAGGTTAGAAAACTCAAATTTTTATTATCTAAAAAGTATTACATACAAAAAGCATCATCTCTGGGGCCCTTGTTTTTGCATGTCATAATCAATCCCGCCTTAACTCCTCAAATTACAGGATAGATTGGTTGAAAGTTAACAATTTTTGTGAAAAAAATTGCTTTTCACTATATCAAAAAAACAGTATAATTATTCGTCAATTGCAAGTTAAAATTGATACCCATAACGTGTGAGCTATAAAAGATACATCCTAATACATCGGTCACATAGACAAGATAATCTTGTTCTTAAACTGGGTCCATCGATCAACGAACCAATAATAAAACGACTAATTTGGTTAAAATATAATACTATCACGATTCAATATTTATATGAACTAACAACCACGTATTTTCAATCACAATCACAAGATAAACAAATTGGGCAAGAATGGTCGGCAAGCACCAACGACTTAATCATAAACTATAGGTATAATTAAGCATCACGGGATTAATTTAAACCCACACAATTAATTACTTAAAAAATTAATTAATACTTACTTAAGATGCACGTGTCGGCTGATGTCTGCGCGTGCATTAGCACCATGCTGACGTGGACCAATCACATATCAATAAGAGATCACATGTCTCCTCCACGAATTACTAGATACCCAATAACACTCTCTCTCCTCTCAAGCCCCCTTTTGATCTCCATGCCACGTGTCACCCGTTCGTTATCCCTAACTTTGCGCCCAATTTTGTTTATTTTTATTTTATTTTTTATTGAGGTCACAAAGTCTCTTCTTCTCTCTCTCTCACACACACGCACACACGAAAACACACACACGCTTTCTCTCTCTGGAGCTTATCGATCGAACAAGATACGAGTTTTTGTTGCTGTTATCGAAGTTAGGTTTATTGGTGGAATTTGGTGGAGGTATTGAAGGTTTTGGTGGCTGATTTGGTGATTCCGGTGAGTTTTTCCGGTGTTATTTGATGTTTATTTGTTTGAAATAAGGTTTTGATGGTGTATGCTGTTGATTTGTTGTTGAAGTTTGATTGCTGACTGTGTTATGGATTGTAATTGTTGATTTGTCGTAGGGTTTTTAGGATTTGATTTCGTTGTTGTGTGAATTTGTTTACGGATGGAGGGGGAGGAGAAGAAGAGGGAAATTAATATTTTGTGAAGTTGTTTAGTTGTGGATGTATTGTTTGATTGAAGTCTAACACTGTTTTATTTGACAGGGTGCTGTTTTAGAGTTTTAGTTTGCGTTTGAGGTGAATCTCTGCTGTGTGAAGAGGTTGAATGTGATTTGAATGTTTGTTTTGCTTAAAGGTATGATTGGTTTGATGGAAAGTAATGTGGATCTTGTAGTTTAGGTCTAACAATATTTGTTTTTGTTGCTTTTTGATGTGTCCAACTGAGGTGAAGGAGGCCTCCTTTTTGTGTACTTTCTTGGGGAAATTATGAAGTTCTATCTTGGCGTTGGCTGCATAATTAGTGCTGGATAGAGATTTTGAAGGAATGTCAGACTTGTCTATGTATGAGGTAGATCTTCAATGCTTTGTTTGCATGATTGTACGGGTATCAATGCTTGTTTTAGCGCACTTGTGCGAGCATCGACGATTGGTATCCTAAAGTCTTTTGACATTAGTCATCATATTTAAATGATCCCTTGTTTTTAGTGGTTAAGAGACAAAGGTCTAGTTGGTGGTAAAAAGACGTGAGAAGCTAGTGGAAAATGCTATAATTATATTTTATATATATAAACAACTGTTCTTTTTTATCTTTCTGTAAAGAAGGAATTTTTTCAAAGAATCACAAATTTTCTTTTTGCCAGTAGCTAACTTTACCATGAAATATGAGGGGCGTCTAAAGGATTAGAATTTAATACTTGCACATGTGAACGGCACTCACCTGCCTTGTACTAGTTGTCAGGAACTTCTTTCCTATCCCATATTTGAGTCACCTTGTATTCTTTGTTTCAACTTTGGAAGCAATACAAGTGATAGTTTCATGCAATATTTCTTTGAGTGCAGTCTAATCACTTGTAAACAATAGATTATCGATGTCCTGGATTATTAAAATAACAATTGTTTTATGATATCTATAACCTCTTCGATGAACAAGAGGAGAAAAATTATCAGGATATCTGAGCTAACAAGATAATAGGTTATGTGAAATCCAAATCATCACAATTTCTAATCATGATCATACTTGTACCAGTCAAAACCATGATTGTACTTGTACCAAGTAAAACCATGTAAACACTGTAGTAGTTAGGAGCATGTTTTGCTGTACATATCTTGTTATCCTCCTGAATATGCCATGCATATTGCATACAACTAAAAAGGCTTTAATGTGTTGATATGCTTAGCCTTTGACAAGTCATTTTACTATGGAGGGCAACCAAAAAAAGACTTAAACATGAAAGTGACAGATGCATCATATTTTACATCACCAAGAAAAGGCATGAGGATCATTTACAGATTCATAATATATAGAGTTGTACCTCTTTAAAGGCTCATTTGTATTTAATGTCTAGAAGCTATTAGTCCTTTCATGCCCTTGAACTGTGAAAGAATTTAGGTAAACTTATGAAGATATAAGAACTTAAGATTTGAATCAATTGGTGACTTTCCTTGCAGTTCGTATAAAACTAATAGAAGTTATCTAAAGCTTCATTTATTACAGCAACTTTTCTGACTGTTTTTGCAGCTTGAAGATTTTATTTGGGATGACTTTGACCGAGGTGATGACCATATAGTACCACACCCTAGTAATGCTCGCACTAGTAGAAATTCATCTGAAAGAGACGTTCGCAAAGAACTACAGCATGAGACAACTGTTTTGAGTAACACTGGTAACCTTGACGTTTCCCAAGCTATTGCCAAGAAAAGGCAGAAAAGGATTCTAAGCCATTAGATACAAAGAATAAAATAATGGAAAAGGAATTATCAGCTCGTGCACCACAGAGTATTTTTAATGGTTCATGTGATGGTGAGATTGTAAAAGACATGCCTAATATAGCATCTGATGACATTAGAATGCCAGATGATTGCTTCAAAAGTAGCTATGCCACATCAGCTACAGGGAATAATGACTCGTACAGTTACCCACCAACACAGATTTCCCAAGCAGATCTTTGTTTTGTTGGCAATAATTGTGAGAATAAGGAATCAGGTGATCTTTTATATTATGGCTGGCCTGATATAGGAAACTTTGAGGATGTTGACAAGATGTTAAGGTAGAAATTACATTGAAAAGTTAACAATCATGTTTTTCTTTGTTCTCTTGTTTCTAATAACACAATGGTTTGCATATGCTTTATTTTTCATATAGGAGTTGTGATTCATCATTTGGATTAGGCGTTACTGACAATGATGGTGAATTTGGCTGGTTTACATTAGATCGTATTGAGGGTACTGAAGAAGCATTAAAGATGGATTTAAAATTCCCATGTCCTGAGCCAAGTGATTTGAAGAATATATTACACCCAGATCATGAGTCTCCAGAATCAAATATCACAGGTTTAGCTGTCTCTTTGAAAGCAAAGGCGATCTTAATTTCAAAGACCAGGTAAATACATTTTTTTTGTGACAGCTACATATATATACATTTGATCTTACCATTTGAATGATCTTAAAGTTTTCTTACTCAGCTGTTAAATATATATTTCATAATGCATCATCATGTTTGTGTATGCTAAGGTTATGTCTAACTGTGTACCTTTGGTAGACCAATTTGCAGAAAAGGCAGTCAAAACATCATAATCAAACCGGAGGAAAAAAAGCAGGACAAGGAGTAGGAAATGATCATCGCTCATTTTATCAAGTCAGTGATCTAAAAAGCAATGACAGTCGGCTGTCTTCAAACAATAAATCCGACCAAGTTCTTACCTCTGTAGGCAACACGCAGCAGTATAGAACCCTAGAACTTGATTATTTTGGTCACATGCAGAGCAACAATTGTTATCTTCCTCCAGATTATCCCCATCAAACTACAACTGTTCCAATGTTGTCTGGCTTTAAATCTGAACATAAGGGTCTTAAGTCTCCTTCCCCAATGGGGTCTTCCTATGCATCTAACCAGAGTTCTGGTGATCCTTCATTTTCAGGGACTGCTGCTGAAACTGATGTGCGAATACTGTCACAAGAATTTCAGCCCATATTTACTGAAAGCGCAAGACAGATGGGTATGATGTTTCAGTCTTCAAATGTCTTGGTTTCTGATGAAAAGCAAGATAATCTATCGGTAAAGAAACATGAAAGTCAAAGGGATGGTGAAGGAGGTAAGGAAGGAGTTGAGATAGGTTTTTAAATGCACAGGAAAGCTCCTGTGTTAGTTCTGAGTTGGATGAAATCTCACTTGAAGCTAACAGTCTTCGCCAGCTAAGACAGGTTACAGAACAGGTATGATGATATTGCTATTTTCATGGCAACCTCTACAATTCATTTGTTTCTGGGGGTCCATTACATCTACTATGACAATAGGCTATGGTAGATGGGCTTCAATGTCATTATGGAGCTAGGCTGTAGTCTTTCCATATTGACAGGTCATCCAACTTCTAATTGTTGAACTGCAAATTGTGCAAGATCACTCATAGGTAACAGTTAGGTCAAAAATATTATAATAATTAGTTCTAACTTCTAACCAACCAAGTAAAGATCCCTGTTAATCACAAGAAAGAACCTGACATAGAAGTATAAGAACTTGTTTAATTTGGTTATCTTTTAGTGATATGTGGCCCAAAATAATAGATCTAGCTAGAAGTTAATTTAACCCTTAGCATAAAGAGTATCTAATAATCCAATTAACGTTCATGAGCTATGATAAACATAAAATTACCAACCAGGTATTATAGAACTCAAGAGATGATTATATGTTTGTGAGGTAGATATCGAGTTACATGATCGGCACAATGGTTGTGTACTTGTGTGCAACAAAAGGAAGCCCCATTAAATAACGCAAAACGCAGTTATGGCTACAGAATTCAGGCAATAGGCTTTAGTTCCTTACATGATAGGCAGTTTAGCATGTAAGTTAGCATTAACTAAAGTGATACATTTTCCGGATGACCATTTTGTCTGACCCACCCATTTTACCCAACCCACTCGCCAGTTTTGGCAGGCTTAACTGGCGGCAGGTTGCATGCACCTGATTATTCTTTTTAATTGTCCTGATCAAATTTCTAAAGTTGCTTGATTTTGATTGGTGTTCATTTCAGTTGGATATGAGAACCAAGTTGTGCATAAGGGACAGTCTGTACCGTTTGGCTAGAAGCGCAGAGCAACGGCATAATAATCCCGGCTTTAGCAGCGGTGCCGCAGATGTTAATGAACTTGGTGGGCCTTTAATGTCTGAAAGGACTAACAAGTACTGTCACTATCTCTCTATATTTTATATTACTTATTCTCTTTCAATATAGCAAATGACTAGCTCGTCTTAAATATTCTCCTTTTTGCTAGTAGTGACTCGTGGTTTCAATTGCTAGCCAAGCATTTCTTTTGTTGTTTTGAGCCATTTACCTTGTTGAGTTGACCTGTGATATTTTGGTTGGTTTATTATTAATTATATATGGTGTTGTTTAGAGGTGGCAAGTACAACCTGTTTACTTTTAGAGCGGGTCTGGAATTTTTTAAGGAATTGGAATTAGTCAAAGAAATTGGATTTGGAAATTAAAGGAATTAGAATCTATTAAAAGATCTTGAATTTGTAATGCCTCTAAGTGACAACAAGCATAAAGGGATTGGCGGATGTGTCGACACAGATTCCAAATCTTTTTGTTGAATGTCTTCACAAGTTTCAAGAATAAGAGAGAGTTAAAGCCGAATAATTCCAATTCAGTTCAATTTTCAATTGAAGACATTAAGAATGGAATTTGAATTTCAATTCCAATAAACTCTGTGAGCCCAACATGTTGAGACTACATATTTGGTTCGTAAAATTCAGGGAATTGGAATATTTATACATTCGGTGATTGATTTAGGTTATGCTAAATCTCTAACGGGTCGAATAAGTTTATTAAGTTTTATTGCAAATTCCTGGTTAAACATGGTTTAATTTCATAGAAATCACATTTTTATGCCTATAATCTCTTAACAGTGATATTAGTATTTCTAGTTTAGTTTTTGTGATCAAATCTAAGGCATTAATATTCTTACTATTGCAACCCAATACAAACCTGACATGACCCGTACCAAAAGTTACCAGAAAACACTATATAAGCTTTTTATCTGTTTAATTTCTTTGTTATCCTGCTTGTTTTGGTTTTTCTTATCCTTACCTTTCAAACATTCTGATTTCAGGTGTCCTGGATTCATGGATATGGAAACTGATACGAATCCTATAGACCGCTCGGTAGCACATCTACTGTTTCATAGGCCTTCAGAATCACTTAAGTTGCCTACTTCATTTCCTCCCAAGCAGAATTTGGTAAAATATGCATAGTTGTTTGGTTTCTGGCTCTTTTCTTTCTTTTTTTGGTGATTATAGCGTACACAGACGTGAAATTCTTACGAGATTGTTATATCTCTGATGAACAGAACCACGGGTCTATTCCCAGACTGTCTACATTGGCCGAGAAACGAGTTTGTGAGGAAGAAGTTGCAGGTGAATCAAATAACCCAATGGGTGGCAACAGAAAGTAGAACAGAGTTATTGTTTTTATGTCGTGTTGTCTTACATAATGTATAAAATCATCCAAGAGGCCGGGCCTGTCATGGATTTACAACATATACGACGAGTCAGGCTTTTACAATTTCTTGGTGTATATCCTTTAGTCATTATAGAAATTTATCCCTTGAATTCGGTGGATCCGATTAACTGAAATGGTTGCCCTGTGTTCTGCTTGTTGTAACTGTGGACACAGGTGCTCTGTTGGTTGGACCTGTAAGTAGTGTAACCTGGAAAAACTCATGTTTCTTTGCTGACATGGTTTTGTTTCGAGTACATGATGAAATAATGTTATGTTTGAGTTGATCATTAATCTTTGGATTCTGAGTTTGACGGCTCTTGTTTGTTTTAAGTTTTATGGTAGTTATTATGTGACAATAATCAATAGCTTGTCTTGATAAAACTGTTGAATCTGTTTGAAGAGAATGAGTAAATGGTTAACTTTATTGTTAAAGTTATGGCCACAAAGCATAGTCACATATGCGCTGCGTAGTGGGTGTAGACATATTTACATAGTTACGCTCACTAAACATGTGTACCGTTGTTTGTACATTAGAATCAATAATAAACCTAGCTCACCAAACCGTTGTTAAACTAGCCAACCCATCCAACAATGGTTTTGTTTGCTAGTTTTCAAAAAAGGTAGCTCATAGTCTAGGACAAAATTTTCATAAAAACCAACCAATTTGTAAATATTCTTGATGAATAGCACAAACATTCACGTTTTCTTGTTTCAAAGAAAAGGTGTCGGAAACTCACAGTGAAGTAAAATCATGTAATTGCTTACAAGGCCCAAGGACTATCATGCTACAAAATAGTACATGCAACAAACTCTTGATAAAAGGTTAAACAAGTTTTAAACTTAATAAAACCTCACTTGATTATAAGGCAGGATCATTACATCACAAACTAATTGGCCAAGAAATAATTTCTGCTAATCAAACTGTTGTCGAAGCTGCATTTCCGTTTCACTTTTCCATGTCGCGTGTGAAGACTGACCTTTCATTCGTTTATTCTTTTCCTTGTCTTTAATCATAGACCCTTTCTTCTTTGTTGAAGCTGATTCATCAGTCTCTTTGATAGGGCGGTCCCCACACACGGGGCATACCATCCCTCGTGCATTGGAAAATGTTTTTGGTATTCCGCATTGCACACACATCCTGTGGGAAAACAATGTTGTTATTTATATGAGTAGAAATTAGAGAACAACATACTCTTTATCCATTCCTGGACACGAGAAGGGTAAATATAATTTTAGTAACCATGATGACTCGTTAGAGAAAACTCACATGACCAGACCCCATGAATACCATGCTAACCAGTGGGACCTAGTAAAGTGCAGTTTACGCTGTGGCCTTCAAGGGGTTAAGGCAGAAAATAGGTGGAAGGCTGGAAGCTGGATTCCAACCTAAACCACTTGCCATTGTGTCCCCGCTTGAAGATCGAGAAACTTAACTTACGCACATAAAGTGTCTTAACGTTATATTTTGAAACAAAAAGCATTTTCAGGAGTACCTCAAAAGATCTGCAGCATCTTCTGCATTGGGTTAGTTGCAGATATGACACGTTTTGCAGATCCTCCAGACTCGGTTGAAGATACATTGGAGACATCACTGCTCACTCTGTCACGGATTCCAACTAACTGAGCTTTAGCCTGCATTACAGCCCCTATAATATAAAAAGCAATAATGAAATCTCATATTGTAAACTCAGGCAATATAATTGTTCGTGAAATCTATAGGGCATAAAGAACAAAAAAATGTGACCATGTTATTTAAAACATAACCAATTTGCACAAATAAAAGATTGTTAGGTTGTCAAAAAGAGAAACTACCTGCAGGCATGTCATTTTTATCTCTACGATTTCTCCGATGACCATGCCTCCACAGCAGAGCATCATTATCTTTGACTGCCGATGCTGATTCTCCAACAGAATTGTTTAGAAACTGTGGTGGGCTTGAAATCTCCAATAATTATGTAAACAAGTATAATAAGTATTATGTGAAAACATGGTAATACTTAACACACTCTTATTAATTATGTAAATAAGGATTACGAAAGCCTCATGCATGCCAAAAAGGTGTAAACAATCATTACTTCTTTTTTATCATACAGAACGCCAATGTTTCTCTATTGTACTGTACTTTAAAAAGTTAAATTGAGCACCCAGAAGCGCTAAGCTTTGCAGCGACTATATCCACAAGCTAACCTTGTTGTTTGTTTCAGGAGTTGCCTCTGTATGTTATGTTACAGATTTGTTTAGTTGTAAAGAACTATCTGAAATTTACAGAAGTGACATCAGCTTTAATGTTAAAAAAACCTTTTCAGACTCGAGTCAAAGTGCACCATTAATATAAAAGACCTCTACTTAGCCAAAGGTGCAAGACATACTCAAGGTGCAAAGGGCTCACTTGTCACTTAGGCATAAGACGCAAAAGAAGTAAATGCCTGCAACACAGGAATACACGCACACACATATTATAATTTTATATATATAGAAAACTAATACAAACCCCTAAATATAACTAAAACCTTAATATAACTAGCAATTAAAATTATCCAACTAATGTCACAACTTTTATATACCATACCTTTGAATCATCTAATTAAAAAATATGTAATATCTAGTTGTATAATTCACTTATTTACCCAATTAAATAAGCTCAAACAAAGAAAAAAAAGTCCGAACATGAAGAATACACAGTCCAAAACAGTAAAAAAGATGAAAGCCAACAAAAATATAAAAGGCTACACTAGAAAAAAAAATAAAGTCCAAACTCCTTTATAGGACATCAGTCAATTCTAAGGAATTGAAAGAGAAGCAGCAGCCGCTGCAAAGAAAGAAGGAAGCAGGAAGAAAGCAGAAGGTAAACAATCTGGAGTTTGAACTAGACGACTACTTCACTCACCCTGCGCTTAGACAGAGGCACGCGCCACCCATGACCTTTTGATAGAGCATTGCCTTGCGTGGCGCAACAGCCTCACCCGAGTGCCTAGGCAGACCAAATGCTCCCTTTGACTACAAAAAAAAAACTTACCACCTTTATTCTATATAAATATCTTCATTCTGGTTCTTTTGTGTAAAAGTTTAGCTCTTTCAGATGCAAAATTGATGTGAATCTTTGTAACACTTCTACTAGTCCAATTACTAGTAATTATGTTTATGACGTGAGTAATTATTCACAAAACATTTGAATTATTTTTACTCTGTAGCAAACTTAAATTCTAAAAGTATTGTATTATGTTGCTGTGGAGGACGGAATGTTGAGAACCACAAATAGCAATGTTGGCGATAGTTATGATGCAACAATAGTTTACAAAAACCTACTTTAATCAAGTATAATACTTGAGCAGTAATCAAATTGCTGCACAAGCATAAAGCACAGAGGTTGCTGGCTTAAAGTTGTTGCCCACATGGTCACGTGTCCCAACTGTCATGATCTGTTAGGGACACACGAACTATTTGCGAGTAAGTTACTATTAAGGCCTTCTTTTGTAATACCAAGAAAAATATATCCTTTTGCTTCCAAAAACAAGCTACCTTTTAACCTGTTAACATCAAAGCTCTTATCAAGCACCCCGGTTGTCAATTGCGACCGTAGCGGGCGCAATCGCACGCTACGTCGTGTCTAGCCCTACGGTCGCTATATTGTATTTCGCGGTGGTGTATAGCGGTATTTGTTTTTTTAAATACAATAAAAATATAAATAAGGTTCCTGAGTGTTCGACTTCGACTGATTTCGCCGCTATTAGGTTTCTCCGACACCTTCGACCGACCTCGCCGGCCGCCGCCAATCCTCCTCCTTCGATTGATACTTTGATTCCTCGCCAACCACCGTCAGCCTCCTCCTGCTTCGATTGACTTGATTCCTGCTGATAGACTTAATAAAAACAGTTGATTGACTTGATTCCTGCGGCTAAGGTAACGATTTGTAGAAATTTGACTCTAATTATTCATTATTTTATACTTTGCTGCTGTTGTAAACTTGTAATTGTGAATTGGGCAGTAATTTTTGATACTTTGATGCTGTTTTTAAAAAGAAATGACCACTAGAACTAGAAGAGAACCTGATATTAGTGAATGTACAATATTTTTTATAATTTCGACTACTTTATCACTAAACACAAAATAGCGGCCGCTATTTACCGCTATTCGAGATGTAGCATATAGGTAGTGTGTCGCTATTTACCACTATTCGCTATTGACAACTATGTCAAGCACATAAGAAACTGAGGGCACAAGCCCCGTGCTCTGTGCTCCTACCCTCTTTCACCATAAGGTTGCACCAGAGATCCAAAAGTCAGGACTATTGGTGCGCTGCTACCAAGTGTGTATCCATCAGCCTATAGGTCGTATTAGTAGACTCAATAGCCCTGTTGTCAATAGCGAACGTAGCAGGCGCTATAGCGCGCTACGTCGCGAACAGGTCAAGGCTCGCTATCTAGTAGTTAGCAGTATATAGTGACCTGCAGTGGTACTTTTATTTTTATTTTTTATTTTTTTAATTCTTTATTACTATAAAATTGACACAAATAGAGTATTTTAGCTAATTTGTTGGTGTTTGCTTATATATTCTACTACTTTAAAGCTAAACATGCTTATTTATTGAATGTGAAACATTTCTTAAAGCTTCTACTACTTTATCACTAAACACAAAATAGCGAGCGCTATTTATCGCTATTCGCTACATAGCATACAGGTGGCTTGTCGCTATTTACCGCTATTCACTGTTGACAACTATGCTCAATAGTCAGTTACAAATTCTAACCACTAATAAGATAGCATTTCACTATCAACTTGTAGAGCGGTGTCTTGATCATACTCATTCCCATGGTCATCTATTGCAGTATTGCACTGCTACTAAGCATCATATGAACCATCATCTTAAAGGTGTTATTGGTTTAGTCCCATGGTCTATCAAAGTGTAAGAGTAGGGCTATATGAACTCTTTCACTTTCTTCTCCTAACACTTCCTCCATCTAGATAGATACCAGATGATCAATTACACTAAAACACAATAATCCCATTCCGCACATGAAACAACCTAAAACTTGAACACCAAACTGCCACAAACTAAACATACAGCTGATTCACACCTTCTCTAGACAACTCACTCCATCAAACTCAACTTAAAATCCACCCAAATTTACCTTCCAAAATCCAAACCTAGCTCAAAACAGTCTCTCTTCCACACTAATCTCAAAGAACCACAATGATTCAACATATAAACAAACAATTGCGAGAGGCAGAGAGCAAAATTACTTCAGAAAACGCAGCGAGCGCCGACGGAAGAGTAGAAGACGCCGAAGGATTCGGTGGATCGAACAAGGGCTTGTGAAAATCGTCGCCGGTTGTACGGTCTCCGGAGGCACGGCCGTTCCGGCCGTCGTCGTCATCGTTATCTTCGTCGGAAGTGAGGTATGTTTGGTCATCTTCTTCCTCTTCGGGAGATGAATAGCCCTGTATCAAAGACAAACTCATAGCTGTGAGTGTGAGATTCAGAGGGTTTGATTGTTTGAAACCCGATGATTCGACGTTTGGGTGAGAATGAATGAATGATGGTGCAAATGGGCTTTTGTGTGGGCTTGTTAACGGACGATTGTGCAACTCGGCCCAGTTTAGTTGGACTTGGAGGTAGAGATGTTTAAATAAACCGGTTCGGGAACCGGTTCGGTCAAAAAAACAGAACCGGTTTGAGGCCCAAACCAGTTTGGCCCAAACTGGTTTCAAACCGGCCCGAAACCGCCGGTTCTTAAGCGGTTTTCCCTATCCAAACTACAAACCGGTTCCAAACCGGTTCCCAAACCAGTTTCCAACCCGGTTTTCAAACCGGTTCTTCAACCCGGTTTTCAAACCGGTTCTTCAACCCGGTTTTCAAACCGGTTTAAAACCCGGTTTTAAAACTGGTTTTTAAAACTGGTGACCGTTGCCTAACGGCTATATAGCCGTTTAAACCCTTTTTTGACTGTTTTTTTGAATTTTTTTTACCATTATACCCCCACTAGGTTAGTATATATATATGTATGTGATGTTTTGGTTGAATCACAACAACTTATAATACTCTCTACTCTCAAAAATCTCAAAAACGCTCTCCACAAATACTTTCGTTTTAAACGCTCTAAAAACGCTCTCACAAAAATCTCTGAAATGGCTTCAACAAGTGCTCAATCATCCGTTGGTTGTGAAGCGTCTTCAAGCAACGTGGTGATAGCAATCCTTCTACGAGTAGGAACCCCGAAGTATGGTGCAATTACGATTTATGTCAAATGGCTAGCGGTCCAAACAAGGCTCGTTACAAGTTTTGTCATAAGTTTTTCAAAAAAGATGCAAACACAACGTTGAAAAACCATATTGCAAATAAATATTGTAAAGCGTTAAAAGGTGAACCTTCTCAAGGTCAAGCTTCAATGACAAACGAAGGAAATTTTTGGGCTTATAACGTTGATGCGATTCTGGAGCAAATGGCGCAATTTGTAATTCAAGAAAGCTTGCCATTCAAATATTTCGACAACGAACGTTTGACTCGACTCATTCAACGAACTCTCCAACCACGTTACACCAATGTAAGTCGTGCTACTCTTCGAATAGATTGTTTAAAAATATGGAAAAAAAGCTAAAAATGAATTAATATCTTATTTTGAAAATTTACAAACCGGTGTTAACTTAACTAGTGATGTTTGGTTGACACATCACGGTTCACCGGACTCGTACATTTGTGTCACCGCCCATTGGGTTGAACCCGATTCGTGGCAAATGATGAAACGTACGATTGCGTTTGAATTGTTTGATTATCCTCACACCGGCCAAAACATTTATTATTTTATTGATAAAGTTATTCAAACGTATAAATTAAAAAACAAAATATTTTCTATATCTTTTGTAATGCGTCAAACAACACTCTTGCGATAGATCATTTGAAATTAAAATATAAACCAATATGTGAGGGTGTGTTTTTTCATAGTCGATGTGTTGCACACATCATAAACTTAGCTGTTCAAGACGGTTTAAAAACGATTGAAACAGTTAAAGATTGTTTTAAAAGAATGTTACGTGATATTTTTAGTAACAACAAAGATATACTAAATATCGCAAGTTTTGTAAAGACGCAAATACTAAATGTTTAGGTCCGAATTGGGACGTACCAACACGATGGAATTCCACATGTAACATGTTTGAAAAGGCTATTGAATAAAAGAAAGTTTAATAGCCTTTCATAATAGTTTGGTAAGTCGAGAAAAGGTAAATTCTTACCATCCATCGGGTTGGGTCATCATCGAAGAAGTAACAAAAATGCTTCAAGTTTTTAAAAATGCAACTTACATGTCTTTCTGTAGTTTATTACCCAACGAGTCCGTTGGTACTTCACCAAATTTATTTAATGACTTCAAAATTAAATGAATTATCGTGTAGGGGTAGACCTTATTCCGATATGATACCCCCAATAAAAGAAAAACTTAAAAAGTATTTTGAATAAATGCCTCCCGTTATTACATGTGCCGCTGCTTTAAACCCTTGTTTAAATTTGTCGGGGGTTGAAACTTTACTTGATAAAATTACCTTTTAATTTGGATTTAGAAGTTGGTAAACCAATGTATAGTAAAACTTTAAAAGCTACTTTCAACAAACAATTATAACAAATGTATGATGTTTATTTATTAAAATACGGGGAAACATCACAAATCCATGATGCTTTAAGGCATGCGGCAAATGCTGAATGTTCGAATGATCCAATGTTTGATTTATATAATACTTTAAGGGATGAATGTAATAAACGTCAACGTGGTAACACTCCGAGTAGTGAACTCGGGAGGTATGATCTTACAAACTTTTTATCGACCATATCTCCACATGAATTTAAAAATTTTGACTTGTTGGCTTGGTGAAAAGGTAAGGAAGATCAATTTCCCATCCTATCCACCATGGCCCGAGATTTACTAACCGTCCAAGTTTCTACGGTAGCTTTGGAATCTGCTTTTTCTGTTAGTTGCAGGGTAATATCAATAAGACGAACTCGACTCACTTCACAAGCAGTTGAAATGTCAATTTGCTTGAAAGATTATTTGAATGCCGCGGAAAGAGTACAAGACAACGATCGCTTGAAGGAGAACTGGAATACGAAACATAATTATACGAGGACGAGGTAGAGAGCGGATTGACACCATGAATGACTGATGATGAAGCGGCATATGATGACTACCTTCATAACAGTTCCGGTTCTGGTGGCGAGGAATAAACGTACAAGTATAATATGAACGAAGAAACGACTATTTTAAATGTTTAGTTTTAAATGTTTAAATTTTAAATGTTTTAAATGTTATAAATTGTTAAAATGTTTAAATTGTTTATAAATGTTATAAATTGTTTAAATTGTTTATAAATGTTATAAATTGTTAAAATGCTTAAATGTTATAAATGTTAAAATTGTTTAAATTGTTTATAAATGTTATAAATTGTTAAAATGCTTAAATTGTTTAAATGTTAATAAATAGTGTATATATATATATATATATATATATATATGTTTATAAATGTTTTAAATGTTTTAAATGTTTTAATTGTTTAAATGTTTAAATTGTTTAAATGTTTTAAATGTTTTAAATGTTTTAAATGTTATAAATGTTATAAATTGTTTAAATAATATAAATTGTTTTATATATGTTATAAAATGTTATAAATTGTTTAAATTATATAAATTGTTTAAATTATATAAATTATATAATGTTATAAATTGTTTAAATTATATAAATGTTATAAATGTTTATGTTTTAATTAAAAGTTTAAAATTTTGTTTGAATATAACAAAAATCCAAATTTTCAAAAAAAAAAAAACCGGTTTGGCCCGAACCCGTTTGGGCCCGAACCGGTTCCAAACCGACCCAAACCGGTTTGATAGGTTTGGGTTTTTATGGATTGAAACCGGTTTGAACCCGAACCGGTTGGGGCCAAACCGGTTTTGACCGAGTTTGACCAAACCGGTTTCGGTTTGGGACCCGAACCGGTTGGGCCCCCAAACCGGTTTCTCTACTTGGAGGTGTATTGTAATAGGACCGGTTTGAAAATTGGAACCGGTTTGATAAACGGTTAGAAACCGAACCGAGTTTTAGGATTGCAACTAGTTTACAGCGTATAATCTTGTAGCGGGTTGAGACGATCAAACCTGAAGAAAACGGATTATAAATCGGTTTTGATTTCACGACTTAAGTTGAAAAGGTTTCAACTCGAACCAAACGGTTAAAAGACGATTGTACCCTTTGGATAACATACATTAAATTGCTATATTATTAAAGGGAAAATATCATAAAAAGCTTATTATCTGTTTTTTCCTCATAAAAAGTCCCCCACTAATATTTTGCTTGTAAAAAACAACATATTTTGTGTTTTGTATTATAAAAGCATCGTAATAGTTTTTGCAAATAAAAACAAATATATTTCTTGTTTTTTCATATAAAAACCTCTCAACAATTATTTATACATTAGAGGCATTACACTTGTTAATTGAAGCAAAGTTTTTCGTAACTTAAACAATCTGAACTCAAACTCTCATAAGTTAAACGATCCGAACTTAAGCTTCCATAACTTTATAAGCATGAAATAGTTTTCAAAAGAAGCTGTAGAATTCTCAGAGATTGTACGTTGTGAATTCCATTGTAAGATCATTTATAGTGTTCGGTATTTTGTGACTAATGCAAAGATAAGCCTTCTTGAAGGTGAGTCATGTTTTGCGTATTCACTCATCAGCATGCTTGTATGAGAGAATATGTCAATCACATATAAGTTTAAGAAATATTTGCATCTTGTATTATGTTTATAAGCTGATACAACAAAAACACTGAGAAGTTGTTTTGCTTGCTATACCGTAGATCTTGTTCCCATAATTTTCTTTTCTTTGTTACGCACAGACATACAGTTAGGTTTCCAAATGAAGTTAACTATTTCTTTAAGACTTTGTCAAGGTTTCATATGATTTACGGAAAGTATATGTAAGCAAAACAACCATATGTACTGATTTAAAGTTTCATAAAAGTTCACTATTTAGCTTACATTTAACAAGTGAAAAGATTTTAATGTTAAAAAAATTGTTTAAGGTTTTCAAGATACGGGGAAAAAATAAAACAATTATTAAGGGATTATTATGAGAAATATAGAAATTATATTGGTATTTTATTGTGTCCGCTTATTATTAAATGTAATCGTCGATGCACTTAAACAAATCTAATAATTGATTATTGTGTTAAAGCAAAAACAAAAAGAATCGTAAACTAAAAAAACACTTGTAGAACAAAAATACGAGAACAAAATTGCATATAGATAAACCGACTAATCCAACGACAAAACATGTCACAAAACTAGTGGTGCATGTGAATTTGCCTATAAAAATCTAAATCAGCATAACGGCATAACTATGTTCCAATACAAATTTTAACTAGCTTTGCACTTAACATACAAATGTTCAAATGTGGATACCCTCATCAAACCATAATTATCCTATATTTAAAACCAAGTTATTAAATAATAACTTACAAGTCTTTTATGCAATAAGATACAAGCTTGGACGTATGACCGAATGGATGACTTGGGAAGAACAAATACTATATTAATGTAATTTGACTACTTATTTATTTAATATTTCAAAAAAAAATACATGTCATTATACAAAATATTATCTAAAGATTTTTTTATGTGTGATCAAACTCCATGTCAATTCCTTGCATTTTACCTTTATATTTTGATGTTCCTATGTTACAAGTAAATATAAAATTAACATGTTTATCATCATTGGTTGATTTGGTTCCCACTTGATGGATATGCATTGACTAAACTAGGTTTTCAACCTATTGACATGTATACCGATTATTTTCACAACTTTCCCCTTTTATATGAACTAGTAAGGAGACTCGCGTGTTGTGCTGACTCTTATAAAGAATAATTGACTAAAAAAATTTCTATTTAATTATTCATAGTTAAGGATGATCATTAAAAAATGTTTGTGATAGAAATACATTTAATAAATGACCACAAACAATTGGTGTACATCAAATAAAATGGATTGTTTCAGATAAACACCTAAAAGATTTCTTGGTGTTCTTCAACTTACAGAATGTTGTATCTCCATTTGACATCTACAAACTCAAAAATTCATAATCAACTTCGTCATGACTATTACCCGAAATATCTCCATTTGAAACTACATTTGTTTAAAAGCTTATAAAGCTTATCTCTAGCTACGTAGGGCATCATCGAGCTCATTCATTTAAATGAGTGAATAGCTTATTGGTAATGACTTAAACGAATAAGAAGCTTATGTCTGGACCGACTCTAAGGTCTTTGATTTGGAAAGCTTGTATCGTCGTCTTTTAACGATTTGAATTTGATTGTGGGTCTTCAATTTGAAGAAGATAACAAACGAAAGCGCTCTGATTTGTTCTCTGATTGATTAAACGAATCTTGATAGTTGGTAGATGCTCATTGAAGCAATAGAGGGTGCATGGTGGTGATGGTCTGAAGTCGTTGAAGCAATAGAGAGGGAGCAAACAAAAAAGAAGCGGTGGAAGGAAGGATGCGAAAGACATAAGGCGGTGAGCTGGAGATCCATACAAGATATAGGAGTCACAGTTCAAAAAAATTACGTTTTTATCATGATACATTGGATAATTGTACATGATGTTTTAACGCTTAACTATATGGCTTTTAAAATATTACTAATTCACCATTTAAAAATAGAAAAATCATTAAAATAACATCTAACTTAAAAAAGTCAAAATAAACATTTACATGGCTAAATTATAAACGGTTCATATGGGACAACCAAAAGCCTATCTCTTTCTACAATTTAACCGATTTAGCCGAGACACATAAATATCAGCTCTTTGTTAATTTCAAGTGAGATCAAATGGTCTCAATGATTGGATTGACTAGGGAACAACTAACTTAACCTCCAAGGGATATTTGGGACCTTACTATTATTTGAAGATAGATAAAAGTATGTTAAAACTTTGACGTATGTTTTGGTAAAATGATTGGTCGAACGGTCATTTTGTTAAAATTTTTTATTTAAGATTCTAATATATTCTAACAAGTTTTAATTTGCATAGTTTCTAAAGGATGCTACTATAAGTACCCACATATGTTATACTTTTACTTATTATATCCTTTTTCAGAAAACTACAATTTCAATATTCTTTTGTTAGATTTACATCGACTAATATGTTAACAATTTGTATGATGTATTTTGCTTAAAAATATGATTTCCTTTTAAAACATACTTCCTTTGTTCTTTGTTTTTAAGTTGGAGTAAAACTCGAATTTTGCATAGGGTGTTACTTAGTAATGCTTTTGTAATTAATTTGAACCACATAGGAGGTTCGATTTTTGTTTATTTTTATAATTAGAAAAACTAAAGTTTACATTGTGATTATCCAAAATTTAAGCGGGGCATGGCAAATAGAAGGGGTATCTATAGCCTCTCTTTTCTAAAAGATCCATATAAAACAGTCTACTATACCATAATTTTTGCCATTAAGGAATCAAGAGCATTTACGTAGAATTTTGATACCTTTAAGGACTTTGATTAACATCTAGATGATTTTTGAAAAAAAATTGCAAATCTATTTTTTTATTTATTATTTTCTCTCTTTAAGCTCTCCTCTCACTCACTCTTTGTAGTGTAGTATAGAGAGTTAATAAGTATTTTTCCTCTTTAACCTTCTGTGAGATCACATACTATAAACCGTCTCTTGAATTAATTTGAAAATAAATACATAAAAGTAGGTATTCATATTCACATGTTAATGCTTAAAAGTACTTATTATTCTATCATAAAAAGATTTAATAGTATTGTGTTACCACTTTTCAACTCAACCGTGATAAAGATATCCACTTTGTTACATAGATATAACATAAAACACAAGTATAATATGCACCATAGGTACCTTGATATTCTATCATAAAAACATTCAACAAAATTGTGTTATCACTTGTTAATTCGATGGTGATAAAGTCAAAGAACATCCACTTGTTACATATATATATATAACATATAAACTCAAGTATAAATTTGATATAATCAAGTGTAAGATGCAACCATAAATAAAGTCAAAAAACACAATTACGCATACCCTGATCCGGCCCGATTATGATCACTTGGTGTAATTAGGCCATATCATAATCATCAGAAATCGATCTTGATGGCTTGTTGGCAGGCCTGATTTCATTGTCGTAATTAGTTGATGAGGACATCTTTGATGATCTTATTGCTTGACAAGATACAATAGAAGTAAACCAATGCAAACTGAATTACACATAGAACTAAACTTGAATCAAATAATTATTAGATATAGATCTTCTGACACTACTTGCTAGTATTGAAAATAAAGAAGTTGGTTTTGATTAGCTTTAGCTTGATGGAATCGATGTAAACCAATTATCTAAACTTACAATAAAATTTGACTATGAAGATAGTAAGAACAAGTTGAAGAAAATTATAATGAAGCACTAAATCATATATATATATGGCTCTTAGATTGATAAATACAAAGTTACCGAATATGAAATGAAAATGTAGTACACATTTGGAGCTCAATACAAACTCTCTCTAGACGGTTACACCTCGTGTCACACACTCCATGATTCTCGCAAAAGCTAACAAAATTTATGTGTAACTAAATCAAGTATACAAATATAACCAAATTGACTAATTTAGGATCTTGATTTGATAGTGACATCAACATAAATAGTGTTGGTCTTTAGTAGCAAGATATGCCTCGGTAACAAAACATGTATTCGACAGTAAATTCTTGATCAGTAGCAAAGCTTGTATTTAAGTAGGAAATTATCATCGGTAGCAAAACTTGTTGATCGGCAACAACTATACTTATTTATATAGTAAAATCAACCACATAATCCTAATAATATGTATTGGAATAGGCCATGATAGATATCATTAGGTAAGTCCATCACAATTAATCATTTTTGGTTTGTCTATGGTCTTCTTCGGAGTATTGTAAGATCTTTCTAGGAATCCCCAACTCTCATTGATTTGGATGAATCAAGGCAGCAATTGGATTAACTCAACGTCATAGATGTTGAAAAAGTTCATCATTTTTCTCTTCCACATAGAGACACTATGCTCACTAATCTTAGATGGATTGTTGGTAGACAGTAGACCCACTTTCAAAACCATCCATATCTAACTGTTTTTGTTGAGAATTTTCTATTATCTCTCTCATGATATTAAAAAAATGTAAAAGAGTATCTTCGGAATCAAAGATCAATGAATCGTCGATTCAAGAACAAAGCTTCTATAACTCTTGGACCAGTTTAAAACCTTCTTTTATGTTCGTTATGTTTGTTTGTTTTTTTGTAAAAGTATAATCATGATTAATAAAAAGAAATTGCAAGAACTCAAGAACAAGTCAATATCAAGAATTCAAAGACCATAGACTACATTGATTAACCGAAAATTACATCAATAATTGTTATGTTGACAATTTCAGATGCTCATACTTTAGCTAACAAATCCCTATAATCTCTTAAAAGTATTTAGAGATGAATAAAAACTTATAAAGATAATTACCAAATAAAGATAAACAATTAATCTTCATCTTTATCTTATGTGGTCTTCTTCATTTTGATAATAACTAGTGACTAGCAACACAATTCTGTAACGTCATTAATTTATCTTTTTCACAACAAAGTTATACCAATTTCAATTCTGAATCGGCTAAAATGTTATGTGGTTATTGAAGCCAAAGGAGAAGTCAACTTGGTATAAAATTATGTTACAAACAGTATTCATTGATAAGATAATTTGGTTTTGGTATAGAATTTTAAGACTTGTGAAAAGTCAAAACTATTAAAAAAAGGGGGAGGTTAAAGTCAATAATGGAATATAATCGAGCAATCAAAGGAAGGATATTGTTACTCGAACACATAAGAAATTACATTCCTTGTAATTTTGTCAAATTCATGACTTAATATAAAAATTCGTGAATTTTATAAATCAATTGTGGTAACGTATTTAAAGAATTATGATAATAGGTGAGTTTTATGATTACATAACACTAATCAACATTAAAAATAAATCTAAATTATTTAATTTGTTTTTCAAGGGTTTATTTTTTTATATTTTATACCTTTTGGACATAAATGTGCATGTTAATGTAAGTAAAAACTCATCAAATTAGTTTTATTGTATATTTACCTATACATGTGTAGATTATATGTATAGCGGAGTAATCAAATGAAAATTATGTTTATAATCATAAATAGTAAAAATCACATCTAATCAATCACATAATTTATTATTTATTTAGTTTTTTAATTGTGTATATATAAGTAAACTTCAACCTCATTCATTAAGATTATTATATTATTTTTAAATTTATACCTTGATGAACGAAGATGATGATGAAACGAGTTACGTATACGTAACTTGCATGAGTTACATATATGTAAATCATAGTTGTACATTTGACAACAGGTACTTACATAACTTAACCTTTGGTTTTCATTTATAATATGGTTTTCAAAAAATCCATCTTCTATATATGTATGTCATATATATAAACCGAAATTGTTCATATAATTTTTTATTGCATTTAATGAGACACAAATAACACTGCATTTCTACAATTTTTCCATTTTAAAAATATTTAAGATTTAAAAATTACATAATTCATTTTGTTTCAAGTATTCTCAATATTTAACATTTTTTGTAGAATCCTATATAACATAGGTTTTAATGCTTCACTGCCCAACTAACGTCTTCCCAAAGGAGATGTGTTCACCATACGATTGTTTAAAAGTAAGATTATTTAATCAACATTACATATCTTTTAAAAAGGGCGTTCCAACTTTGGTCGAACTAAACACTATTTAATTATTATGCCTATAGACATAATAGCATTGTTATTTCACAGTTATCCCACATCGCAGAACTTTTCTACGTTTTAAAAAAATGTAGAACTTAAAAATTAATATCGTAGAAGCCCTACACTAATACACATGTCGACCATATCAAGTTATTAATAGCTACCGACGATGGACCTTCAACCAATATAAATAAAAAACTATTTCTATAAGTTGAATTTATGAACATCAATAATATATATGCGTCACGTTAGGTTGGTGTGATACAATACTCGTTTTGACACTTTCAATTTAGCTTGTAGATTTAATTGGTTTATATTTAAAATCATTTTATTCTCTATCAACTTTAGCGTATTACAAGCAAAATTTTGACCAATATGCATGGATCTATACATGCATGGATGAATAACTATAGAGATGTTTTTTAAAGAAAAACACTTTATTTATATAATTATGATTATTACTACAAGTTGGTTGATAACTAATTAACTATATCAATGAGTTGATTAAATAAATGATTTGTTCTTACAAAATTTGCATTTTCCAAACCTAATTAGGGCCGGTATAGGTTCAACTTTAACAGTTTCAACATTCAAATCATATCAAATAAATATAATGTTATTGACCGAGCTACTATTATGATGCAATCTATATTGTATATTGAGAAAAAGGTTTCAAAATATCAAAATATGAAGAAGTCAAAAGGAACAAAATTAAAGATTCGTGCTCTTTGATCAGAGACTCTTTGCGAGTGTTTCATTGCATGTTTAAAGGGTGTTCTCCGTTGGGTTCGATTCATAATGAAAATTTTGGTTATTTGTTTTTAGTTATCGTTTAATTAAAAACTCAAGAATCATATAATAATAATTTACAAGCACTATCCCAACTACTTCCAACATGAAAGATAAGCTATTAATTAAACCTATAATTGATGAATGTTGATTTCTTTCATTAAGTTAAACCAAACCCAATATACATGCATTTATAATTAATGTTTTTCATTTTGTTAGGAATTTAGATTCTTTCTAATGAGGTGGTTTCAATGTGGTCATACTTTGATGCTTATAGCATTCACATGATTAGAATACTTATTTAACCTCTATCTTTAGTTTTATTGTTTAGATATTTTTTAATTTTATATCTTCATCAAATTTCCGTCTTCATCTTTATCTATATACATTTCTATCTCTAAACTAGTTTTGTAAATAGTAATTCTTTAAACATAAATATCTACTATTCATCGGTCTTTATAATTTATGTGAGTTTATAAAAGAGAGAAAAATAATAAAATAAGTGTTTACGAGTAAGATGAAGATAAAAATAGAGAATGACATGTGGAATGATCGATAAATAAAATTAAGAAATAAATATTAAAATGTAATATTTAGTTAAAATATACATCAATGTGAATGCTCTTAGAGACTCTCTCTAACTATACAAAAATTAAGCCTAAACCTAGAAGGCTTCAATTTTTTTAGAGTTAGAAAATTCACTCAATTTTCAGGTTTTGACCACTGGAGCATATAATATTTGATAGAATTTTCTTTTTGCTATAATTTACTTCAACCGTAATATGTGTATGTTTTAAAAATAGTTTACAAAATTTATGTAATCATATTCTCACATGTTAGAATCGTAAATAAACAAAAGAATATAATTACTAACGCACACACGTAAAAGGTTGAGCTGGATACACGATGTTATCAAGAAATGACAGAGAATGAACCTCTTAATTTTATTTTAATCCATTAAAATTAACCTTTTATTTCAATTGGTTAATTCCACTTGTAACACTTGTTTATTAAAGTATGAAGTTTTCACTTTCACTGCTTCCTTATACCTCTATATTAAGGTAATTGACTTTTAATTAAACCCACAAATGGTTGACTTTGTCACTCCCTCAACGGCTATATATACCTTCACTCCAGCCAATGCATATCATCAACTCACACACTAAAACAACACTCAAACTTCACACACAAATACTTAATATATACTCATTAGTTAATCTTTGGTAGCAATGGGGGCTTCATCCCTTAGCAAAACATTTATTATATTGGTTCTCTTGCTAGCCACATTCACAACCTTAACACTAGCCCAAAACAGTCGTCGTGGCGGTGGAGGCACCAGTATCGGCTTCTATAGGTCCACATGCCCTAGAGTCGAGTCCATAGTCCAGTCAGCGGTTCAGTCTGCTGTGGACGCCAACCCCACAATTGCACCAGGTCTACTAAGGATGTTCTTCCATGACTGTTTTGTCAATGGTTGTGATGCATCTATACTTATCGACGGCACGTCAACCGAGAAGACAGCGGGCCCAAACTTGCTCCTGAGAGGCTTTGAAGTCATTGATGCTGCAAAGTCCCAGCTCGAGGCCGCCTGCCCGGTGTGGTCTCATGTGCTGATATTCTTGCCCTTGCTGCCCGTGATTCTGTAGTCATGGTAACTTTTCATGTTGTTTGTTCATTATTCATTAACAACTTGTAAGTTGTAGTTATATCATTGTTATATGCTTAGTTAACTATTGTTATTAACTTATTATTCATATTGTGACATTTTGTAGGCTGGTGGACGTAGTTGGCAAGTGCCATTAGGACGTAGAGATGGATTGGTTTCGCGAGCATCGGATACTGCAAACTTGCCTGCGTTTAACGACCCGATTGCTGTCCAAATTCAAAAGTTTGATGATAAAGGTCTTAACACTCAAGATCTTGTTACTCTTGTTGGTAAGTAGAAAAAAACATTACAACAGTTACAACATGTACTGACATACTACATATTGTTTCAAAATAATATATATATATATATATATATATATATATACATATATATACATTAATCTTTTAAATGATTTTCTTATACTAGGAGGACACACAATAGGAACAGCAGGTTGTGGAACATTCAGCTACAGGTTATACAACTTCAACAACACAAACCAACCCGACCCGGATATCAACCCATCATTTCTTCCCCAGCTTCGCGCACTTTGTCCCAATGGTGGTGATAGGTCGGTTCGTGTGGACTTAGATACGGGCAGCGTTGATCGTTTTGACAATTCTTTTTTCGCAAACTTAAGGAATGGACGCGGTGTTATTGAGTCTGATGCGAAGCTATGGAGTGATCCAACAACACAAAGGTTTGTACAACGGTTCTTGGGACTTAGGGGGCTGCTTGGACTGAGATTCGATGTCGAGTTTGGAAGATCGATGGTGAGGATGGGCAATGTTGAGGTGAAGACAGGAACAGAAGGTGAAATTCGTACATCTTGTAGGGCAACCAATTGATAACGATATATACGGGTTGAACATGATTCATAAGTTGGTGTTTGAATAAACTTAAGTTTGTTGAGTGATTTTTTTTAGTTTTCTTCAGTGTGGAATAATATCAAAGATTGAATTGTTGAATCGAAGGTTTCTTTGTAATTTGATGTTTCTTTGTTACTTTTGTGAAGTGTGAATTGAAATTTTATGGATTATAAGCCGAACTAAAGGTGAATTTTAATGGATATTATTAGCAAATATATATGTAGTATGAAGATTGGTATATCTCAAGTCCATTGAGGGATTTTTACCAACTATATATAATGCTTAACCCTAAAATATATACCATTTTTATAGCACCCTATACTTTAAACGAGAGGACGACAAACATTTAACTGAAAAAGAAATCAATAAATAGTGATAATGTCAAACCTTTGATGGAGATGTCAACATATAGTAAGAGCTATATGAGACATGAAGAACATAAAGCTAAGGCAATAACATCTTTTCCGGAACAAAGCGAATGATCTATTTCGAAATATATGGTATGTACATTAATGTTGTACAGTGTTAGTGCACAAATAGACTCCACCAATATTTACAATAGACAAAAGCGGCATGAAGAAGCTTTTTGGACTCACCAAAAGGTTCTTTCTCTCATGTTATTTCACCCACCCATTTCACTTCTAATCCGCAAGAAATGGGATTTGAACCCACGATTCAATCTTTTTGTATGTTGATTTAGCAAACCAATGCCTTAAGCCACTCAATCATACCTCTAAGTTGTTGATAGGAATGAAGAATATCTCACACCCAGACTTGTTAAGTAGTGCAACACAATTTTTGTAAGTCGAATAGCTTGGCTATACTTTATACGACTTGTTTCGGACATTAAATAGGAAGAGGGGAAAGAGTAATGCAGGGCACAAAGAGCGAGCCCAACCGTGCAAGGACACGGGGATATAACAAGCAGAGTGGTTTTCTCTTTAGGACCGACTACAACAAGCTCACCACTCTAATAGAAAAAAATGGTTAAGCTTTTTGCTCTGTTTGTTTGCAGTGATTTTCGTATCACAGTATTGGATTCTGTATGGATAAAAGATGTTCGTATGTTGCACTGTTTAATTCTCAATGACGAATTAATTTAATAGCTTAAATATTAGAACCTCCATGATATTCAACTTCATCATTAGAGCCAAGATAATCACATAACATTTGGAAGACCAAGATAACAAGTTATCACCCAATGATACACAATACACAAAGTGAGTCAACCTCCCCAATCAAAGTTAAAATAAAATATGAGACAAAAGCAGATGACACATATACTTGAAACTCAATATATATCTAAGTTGCTACTAATGTAATGAAGAATACGCTTGAGAGCATTAAATTATGGTTCCTGGGGATCACATTTATGAATATCGTTAGCAAAATTATAATATGTAAGGCCCCGTTCCCGGGACGCTTACAGTTGGATCCTCATCGCACATAAAACATATAATTACATTTGTATTTCATAAAGTATCGCAGCGGAAACATTTAAAAATGACTTTTTATTTCAATATAGTAGCTTTTGCAAAATAATGCATCGTTAATCAGTTACAAAATACATTGTTGCATTACATCACAAAAGCATTCTATAAATGGATGCCATCCCAAAAGAGCTAAGTAGCCACCTCGTGCCATCCTCAGCAATCATTACCTGCCAACTGGAAACACATCAAAGTCAATGTTGCTAAGTGAGTTCTAGTTTTATAAAATAAAACATACTTTTCTTTCGTTAAAACCGTTCTTTACTTTAATGCGATCATACAACATACGTACACATAGATAATATCATTATTATCTTCATCATTCGTTAACTTCCGTTCATTCATTCATTCTTACTTTCATTCGTTCGTTCATCATTACATCTTTTCCTTTCGTCATCACCGTGAACTTTACCCTTCATGCTCATGATACTGGGCCTAAGCCTATTATAGACCTTCATTCACGGTGCACAACACCTTTGGCTATAGTACCTAAGGTAAAGTTCAGGTATACCATTGTCAAGTGCTATTCCCTTCATGCTCATGGTATTGGACTTAAGACTATAATAGACCTTCATTCATGGCGCCCAGTACCTCTGGTCATAGTACCTAAGGCAAGCAACAATGGTTCCATATAAATGGTCAATCACAAAGAAAGACCCCAATGTGCATCCTCCCGGGGTAGCGAACCCACACACCGTTGGGCTAACACCTTTTAATGGCGTGTCCCGACATACAATGCTTGCAAGACTTTCATTACTTTCATTACTTTCATCATTCATTAATGCATGCATTCATCATGTTCCTCTTCTCATTATCTTTCACTTTATGTTACATAATACTTTCACTTCATTCATTAACGTTCATCGTAAAGCCACAGAAAGATAAACATACATCATAAGGAACATCAACATACACATACGATATCATCATAAAGGGAAACGTCATACATACATAACATGCATAATCATGCAACATCATCATCATGCCCAACATGCTCTCTAAGGCCTCAACCGTCATCTTACATGAACTTACGGGAACCTTTACGTCAAAACTTACATCTGCACTTTCCCTCGAAAGTCAGAAGTTAAACTACACTTTTCCTCGAGTGCAACAGCCCTATTCGAGCGTATGGACACCCTTCAGTCGCATGGCCACCATGCAACTGAACATCATGCAAATGGACCAATGGGGATGAACACCTATGCGAATGAACACCCAATCGTGCGAATGAACACCCAATCGTGTGAATGGATCTCATGCGGGTGAAGCTAATGCGGATGAGCACTTATGGGACTGGACCCCTAGTCGCATGACTCCCCATGCGACTGGCCCCAATCGTGCGAATGAGCTCTCAATCGTGCGAATGAACCCCATTCGCACCTCATTCGGCCGTATGGCCTTCATTCGGTCTCCTAGCCCTAGCTGGTGTAGAATGTAGTTCATCCCGAACCCAATCTGCCATTTTCGACCTCCAAGCTCATCTAAACCCATTCTAATCCCAAATCAACCATCCTAAACCTTAGGAATACATACCACAACACCATTCAAGCACACACAAGCTCAAAAGCAAGGCTCAAACGAATCATACACATACCCACACATACACAAATGGGTCAAACACACACACACACACTCAAAAACCCAATTTTCAGATGTGTTCCAGCCCCAAATCATTCAAAAACGTGTAAAAGAGGGGTCCTAGAACTCACACAAATGACCATAACGAGAAGAGCTTCGATTTGAACTGCTCCTCAATGATTTTGCTCACTCGAATCAACCCAAACCAACCCGAACCAACTTCCCCCTTTCTCTTCTTTCTCTCTTCTTCTCTTTCTTTTGGCTGAAAATGTGAGTGTGGGGAGAGGGTAATGGCTGCCCTCTCCCTACATATATCATCACATACCCAACATTTTCACTCGTTGGCGAGTTTGCTCCCTCGACTTTGGACTTTATTTATTTTCTTCTTTCGTCGGCTTCAAAATAAATAAATAACCGGGTGTTACATAATACAACATTTCTAAGTGAAAGGAAAACAAGTAAATTATAATGCAATTAGAAATGAAAGAAAGTAAATTGAAAGGGATGTAGATGAAGTAGAAAATGATGGTTGAGGAATCGTGTCTAACATGTGTCTCTGAAAATAAATTTCTAGTCTCCTAATAAAACTCGTATGTTTTCCATGGTAGAACATCTGAAGTAGTTTATACTGTCAGTGAAGAACTAGTATCGTAGAAGAAAGATAACGATTGCTGGAGTTTGAGAGAGAATTAGAATGCTCTTGTGATTTGGTTTATCTTGGAGTATCAAGGTGTAATTTTGTGTCTTACAACAAAGTTTCACCCTTGTGTTTAAAAACATGAGTTGGTGTGCAACATGTTTGAACCAGCTAGAACTAAACTAGAATCGATTGGAACCGGAGACCAGATAGCCTAAATCTGAAAACTAGAATTGAGCCTTATATTACCTTATTTGTTCGGTTCTTAATCGGGTAATCTAAGTCTGTTCTCGTTGAAGAACCAATAAGGAGCCTGTCTTGTTGAAAAACTTAAAATAACGATTTGATGAATTAGAAAAAGCAAATCAATATTCAAATTAAATAACAATTTGGATACACAAATCATAAAAAATTTCTCTGCCAGCACTGTGCTCTCATGGTTGTTCCCAATGAACATTGTTATTCAATGGTGATTTTGGTGGGGATTGTTTTTTCTGATTTGTAAAGGTTTGAAATTCACTGTTGTATTGGAGTTTAAGTAGAAGATAAGATTAGACTCTTTTCAGGTTAATAATTTGTAAATCTTGGTTCATTAACAATTTTTAATATTCTATTAAAATTCAAACTTCTTATGTAATATTGGTTTTTATGTACATACTTGAGTTTGGAACTGAAACCTGAACCGAATGAGGAATCATATACACATATTATAAGAACTGAAAACCAAACCTATATTAGTACAATCGATTCTAAACAATTCGGTCCAGCTGGTTCTATCGATTCTGATTGAAATACACATATTCCAGGAACCGAGAACCGAACATATATATTAGTACAACTGGTTTTAAATGGTTCGGTCCATTCGGTACTATTGGTTCCGGTTAAAGAGAACCGGTCCTTGCTCCTATTCTAGGTGATAACTTTTGATCTAACTTATTGTTTTATCCTTTTGTAAGGGGATCCATAATGTTTTTTTAAACTTTACATAGTTAATTATGATAACTCCTATTGAAAGTAGTTGTAAGACATTGTTGTATCTATATCTAATGTGCTTTAATTTACCATTGTACATTGAGAATTAAGCCCTATCAATCCAATAATTGGCCGTCACAATGTACAAAAATAGCTGCCAACAGCTTCGACCATCTTGAAATATCCTTCACAAATTGATGTATCCACTTCAGAAGGAGAAATCTAGTGATGGTGGTGTCGCCCGTCGTTGTCATTACTAAAGAAACTAACTGGATGAGAGAAAGACGCATCAAGACCGATTAGAGCTTTGATTTGAATGCTTGAGGTTGTAATTTTTTGGTGATCAAATTATGTTTTACCTTTAACTTGGTTTATTATATGTAGAATGAAGAAAATGGGTGGTGGGTTTTAGGGTTTTCAAGTGGGTGATGTTCTTGATTGGAAATGGTGTGATCGTTAATTAGTGTTGTGTGGTGGTTGTTGTGGGTGATTTAACAGGTTTTGATAGTGGAAGAGTAATCATAATGGTGAGATTTGCGTAGATGTAGTGATAGAGAGAGTGATGGGAGGTGGTGTTCTTTAGTTGAGAGAGTGAGTATAGGCATATAATAAAGTAGAGAGTGAGGCGGTGGTCGGGGGGAGGGAGTGGGAGGTTTATTTAATTTTAAGGGAAGTATGATTAATTATTTAAATGGCTTTCACTTTAGATTGATTTTTTTTTTAATTTTTTTCTCAAACAACCAATGAATACTCTAGGTCTGGCCACTCGAGTAAACCTATTATGAATGGCCACTCACACCCTGCAAACATAGACAACATTAGTGATCTATCTCACTACCATTTTAAGGAAAATCCACCATCAAAAGTCCATTGTGGTAAAACTCTTGCCGACTTAGAGCATGTTGCACCAAGTGAGACTCGAAAACATAGCCTTCACATTGAAAAGCCATGTGGTGCATTCTTCCAAACCAATTGTCCTAGCACTCATTGGCAATTTTTTTTAACATTTTAAAAGGAAAATTTTGATCATCTCATAAAAATTTAAAGAGAAAAAAAATCTGGAAACATCCCTGACCGTAACCTTGCCTGAATATGTCCCTTTGACTTTGCACTACCACAAAATGTCCCCCAACAGAGGATGAGACAACTATATTATTACGATTGACCGCCTCTATTTAAGCCGCTCATAATGAAACATGTGTTCCATAAGGGCGGAGCTGCCCCTATTGTAGTAAAAACCGACTTCATTATTCACAGGCAGCACCTCTTGTCACATATTGTATTGCACAGTCGCTTGGGCTCTATAACTTTTTATTTGAAAAATGTCCAAAAAAATAAAGAGTCGTTAGCAAACGAATAGAGTCGGATGATTTTATTATTAAATTGAAAACCTTCATAATAGAGTCATCTGACTTTTGTACAAACATAACATCTAGAGGCGGGGTAGAACGTAACAATGTTGTAAGAAAAGTCACCACCACCCTTATTGGATGAACATTTTGGAGTAGCATTTAGCCGATGAGTATTTAATAAAAGAAAAACTTTTGTTTAAGGAAAAGTTTTAAAATTTTCCTAAAGAAAAAATCTAAAACGGTAACTGTCACGAGCAAAAATTTTACAACAAAATTTTCATTTTAAAACTAGTTGATATAGTCAAATCTCATTTATATGGAATTTAACTCTAAAAATTTATAATATGAAATTTAATTTAATTCTTTTGGTCAAATGAAGACATTGAACATCATTAATATATTCACGTTGGACAGATTTGTTGAGATGCCTTATCCCGTATATTGATCACTTCTGTTGGACAATATAAAATTTAGTTCATATATATACACAGCTTTACGATTTCAATAAAACATATAATCGTATTTTATATGCAACAATCTTTAGACTTCACTGTAGTTCAGTGAAACCTTCGCTAATATATAATAAATATAAATTTACAAAAAAATAATTAAATTGATTTTATCAAGCATGAATTCTTGAGGTTGTTTTAGTAACCTTTCTTGACTTTGCTCCATAACCCTTCATTGATACTAACGCAACGACATTTTTTTCCAGAACAAAGTAAATTGTTTAATTTAAAATGTTTGGTACGTTAATGTTGTACCATGTTAGTGCACAAATAGACTGCACCGATGGTACAATAAGCAAAAGTGGCATGAAACAAGAGATAATGATGCCAAAGAAGAAGCTTTCTAGACTCTACCATGAAGTTATTTCTCTCACGTTATTTCACCCGCCCGTTTTACTTTTGTTCCGGAGGAATGGGATTTGAACCCATGATACAATATTCTTGTATGTCGATTTAGCAAATCAATGCCTTAAGCCACCCAACCATACCTTCAAGTTGTTGATTGGAATGCAAGATATCTCATGCATGCACAGACTTGTTGAAGTAGTGCAATATGTTGTTATATTGAATAGCTATAGCTATACTCTATACGGCTTGTGTTGGACATTAAACGACAGAGAAGAGACATGGTAATGTAGGGCACAAAGAACGAGCCCGACGACACAAAGTATAGCAAGTAAGCAGAACTGTTCTCCCTTTAGGACCGACTACAACAAGGTACATCACTACTCTAATAGAAAGAAAGGGTAAGTTCACTACTCTATAATTTGCTTGTAATGATATTCCTATCAAAGTCTCGGATTCAGTATGGATATAAGTGTTTGTATTCTATAGTATTTAGTTCTAGATGATGAGTTAATTTAATAGCCCAAATGTTAGAACCTCAATGATATTCAGGTTCACCACTAGAACCCAAGATAATAACCTAACGTTTGAAAGACCATGATAACACGTTATCACCTAATAATACACAATACACAGAGTGGAGAACCGAGCTTTAAGACAACTTCCCCGTCAACGTCAAAATAGAATACGTGACAAAAGCAGATGATAAATATAGTTGAAGCACATTAGAGCATTTACATTCAGTTTCCTAATTTGTGATTATATTCTCTATATTATATAAAATTATATAAAATGATTGTTAGTGGTTGTGGGTAACGAAAAGATAAATCATAAAATATTATTGTTTCATTTGTATATTTGGTAATACAATATTCAACATTTATAATTTTTTTAATATTTTTGAAAATGGTTGTTAGTGAAATAAAGATAAAAGATAATGTTAAATGTATAAAATATTATTTAATTGAAAAGTAGAAAATCTACACGTAGGAATATTGTTAGCAAAATAATAATAATAATAATAATATAATAATAATAATAATAATAATAATAAATCATTTTATTATTTAATTACATTATAATAATAAGGGATTAGCAAGTAAATTATAACACAATTACAAATAAAAGATAGTAAATTGTGAGAGAAGTAGATGAAGTTAAAGATGATGGTTGAGGAATTGTGTTCCGCATGCAACACAAAAAAAACAACTTTCCAGTCTCCCAATAGAAATTTGTGTCTCAGAGTACAACAATCGAAATGGTTTAAACTGCCAATGAAGAGCTAGAATCTGAATTGTTACCACAAGAATGTGTAGAAGAAAGATAAAGATTACGGGAGTTTGAGGGAGGATTAGAATGTTCTTGTGAGTTGGTGTTTCTAAGAGTATCAGGGCATAGTTTAGTGTGGCTTAACACAAAGTTTCATTCTTGTGTTTATATTAAATCATGAGTTGAAAACCCATGTCTTAATTAAAATAAAGGAAATAAAATCGCTTTGAACATCTTCAATGCAAATTAATTGGTTTAAATGATTGGTTGAAGTCATCTAAGTTTGTAGTTTCAATTTGCAAGACAAACTATCATGACATTTAATTTGTATAGATCATGTGATGGCATCATAGCAGAAGAACCCATCATCCTTTGATGGACATCGCAACAGAGAATAGGTGAACCTTTGATTAGAGAAAAGATCCTCTCAAGTGGCTTGTGGTGATGTGAGTGTGCGAATCATTAAAACGCCACAGTGCATCCATTGCTAATGCCTCACTCGCGTGTGCGCGCGCGCTAGTTAGGGTGCTTTGCACCCTTGGGATCCCCACTTCCGTGTCTTACTACTAAAAGTTTTGTTCATCCTCGTATGTGAATAGAATATGTGATACAATTAGTTGCGGAAGCTTCCACATATATACCACTAAAAGTTTTGTTAATCCTCCAATGTGAGACAAGGTGCACCAAGCTATTAAATTCATATCTAATGAATTTTGACAACTTTATCTATTTAAACACTCAATTCATCCTAACTCTGTAATCCCGAAAATTACATATAACTAGTGTATTAATTGTTTTAAATTATATTTATTTATATCCGAACTTAGGAAAAACGTATTTCTCTATTTTGTTATAAAATTACTTTTAAATAATTTTCCATCAATCCCCCATATGGATGGAGACCGTTTCATATGTACAACGTTCTTAAATACAATTCAATGGTTAAGCAGTGAATGATAGATAGGTTTAACATTTGAACCCTACTTTATGATGTATTCTTAGTCTCGTAGTGATTAGTAGACGTGATGTCCTTGAATGAACCACCAATTATATAGACATTATTACACTCCACACAATACTCTTATTCAACCCCTCCTTGTTATGTTTTAGTTTGATTTGACAAGAGGTCTAGGATATGTGCATAATCGAAGAAACATCAGTTCTCTATCACATAGGTGATTTTCACAAATCATTAAAAAACATGTTAAACCTTCTTAATATCACAAATTTATTCTTATAATGGACTAAGAAGTATGGCAAATCATTTAAGGAACTCCATTATAGTGACCTTAGTTTATACAAATAGTTTGTCCTATTGAACCCTTATATGTATCTTGCGATCTCCAATATCTTAGGGTAGGTTTTTATTTATATTAACTTTTGTCATAGGCTTTGGTCCCATTCAACGTCACAAAATTTTGTTTAATCCTTTTGCAAGGGAATCCATAATGTTATCCTTAGACTTTACATAATCAATTGTGATTACTCCCATAAAAAGTAATTGTTGTACCATGTTGTATCTATGTATGATGTGCTTTAATTTACCATTGTACATTGAACTTTGAGCCCTACCAAACATTGATTAGTTGTCACAATGTACAAAAATAGCTGCCAACAACTTTGAACATGTTGGAATATTCTTCACAAATTGACGTAGCCATTTCGATAATGAGGAATTTAGCAATGGTGGCAGTTGCCTGATGCCATCATTACTAGAAACAATTTTGGATGAGACACACATACACACATCAAGACCAATTAAATATTTGATTTGAATGCTTGAGGTCGTGATTTTTGGTGATCAAAGTCTCTTTAGCTCTAACTTGGTTTCTTGCATGATGTTTTCCTTTGTTGAAGCTTTGATCTTTTTTAAAAAGAAAGAAGAAAATGGATGGGTGGGTTTTAGGGATTTCAAGAGAGAGAAGTGGGTGGTGTTCTAGATAGAAATGATGTGATCATTAATTTGCGTTGTGCATGTTGTGGCGTTTGTGGATTGTTTAATTGGTTTTACTGGTAGAAAGAGTAACCGTAATGGTGATCGTTGTGTAAATATAATGATAGAGTGATTGGAGTGGTGACTTTGTGTAGATAGAGTGATGGGAGGTGGTGTTCTTTAGCAGAGAGAGGAGTATACACAAAGAGCATAGAGTGGGGGCGGTGGTGGTGTGGGTTGGAGGGGGGGGGGGGGAGGGATCCATGACTGTAATCTTACATGAATATGTTTCTCTCACTTTACACTACCATTAAATGGCCCCCTAATAGAGGAAGTGTTGTGTGTAATATTAAGGTCGACCACTTCTATTTCATGGTTGCTCCGTCTCTATAATTTTTAATTAATGCGAAGAGTAGTTTTTTATACGTTTTTATCAAACAAAACATCTAGAGGTAGGGCTGGACGTGACAATGCTACAAGAAAGTCACCACCACCCTCCCGTATTGGTTGGACATTTGGATCGAGTAGTCTTTAGCCAAATATGTAACATAGTGAGCAAGTGTCATGAGCAAAAATTGTACATCAAAAATATCATTTCTAGCTGAACTTGTGAAGTATTAAAAGCCAAAACAAGTGATAACTTCCGAAGTTAAGTTTCTTTCGAAGCTTAACATAGTTCTTTCGAAGGTTGGCTGAAATCTTCCAAAGGTTATGTTTCCTTCGGAAGGGTTTATGGTTTACTTTGGATATCCTCTGAAGGAAATCTTCCGAATGGTTATTTCTGTTAAGAAAAAATAGTGTAGGGTCCTTAGTATAAATTGTTAAATTTGTTGAGTGTGTATGTTATAGTTAGTTAGACGATTACTACTATAAATAGAAGATCTTATGTAATCAGTGAGTTTAACTCTTGTTCACAAAATTCTCAAAGTCTTAATTATTGAAGAATCATTCTTGATAATATTTTTTCATGTATTCTCTTCGTATCATTGAATTTCATGTTCTTATTCTCAATTGGTTTAACAATTGAACTAATTAAAATAGTCAAATCTCATAAGGTGTAAAAGGAATTTAACTCTAAAACTTTATAATATGAAAATTAGTTATAATTCTTTTGGTCAAATGGAAACATTGAACATCATTAATATATGTATGCTGTATATATATATAGATTTGCTGAGATGCCTTGTGCCGTGTATTGATCACTTCTTCCCTCGTACAATATTAAATTTAGCTCATATATACAAGGTTTTACGCGTTTAATAAAACATATAATTGCATTTTACATGCTATAACTGCACACATGCATACATACGCATGTATGTATTTAAGTACTATCTATGTATATGATTCAAAACAAAAATATGAAGGTATAAATTTACAATGTTAACAAGACATGAAGAGTAGAATAGAAAAATATAGAGCCTGAATTAATAAATAAACAATACACGAGATTTTTAAGACTCTTCTGCAGAATAAACTTGTCAAATTAAATCTCATTCGGCCGGTTTAAATATAATTGAGGTGGTATAATATAGTCAATCAAACAGATTTTGGGAGCGTATCCCAGTCCAGTTGATTTTGAGAATATTATTTAATACAACTATATTTCTTTATTGTTTAGTGTCACCTAATCACAATTTAAACCATCTTAATTTTTAATGGTTTGGTATGTTCTTCTTTGACTTGGCCTGCTTTAGATAATGATAGTCGACTTTTCAAATCATCATCAAGATGCTTTACATATGATTTACTTTACAGCTATGCGAGAAATTATTATAACCGAATCGTAATCGAAATAACTGAATGAAACCGAACCGAAAAAACTGAAACCAAAAAGAAACTGACGCTTTGGTTTGATGGTTTTTTAAAAACTGATTTTTTTGTTTCGGCTTTACTTGTAATAAACACCAAATATAAAACCGAACTAAAAACCATACAAAGTGACCTTGTAAATTTAGAAGTGTATTTATACATTTATAAATATGATTAGGCTATTAGTTACTTATTTAATTTATATTTTTTAATTTTTAATATTTAGGTTTCATGAATAATCTTTTAACTTTTTTGTTTGAATTGAAAGATTAAAGTATTTTATTGAACTTTTTATTGTAATCTCAAATAATTTACAAGAATATGTAGATCATATTTAAATATCAACAATGATATAAGCACAAAGTTTATAGTTTAGACTCATTACATTAAACCAAATTTTTCTATACAAATTTGAAGCCCAAATGATAAAACCAAAATACCCAAAAGGCCAAAATCGAAGGGAAAACTAAAAATAAAAAACCAAAACCAAATGGTTTTAAAAATCCAGAAAACAAAATATCGGTTTTGAGTTTCAGTTTTAGCTCAAAGCGAACCAAACAACCCATGAACATCCCTTTTGCTATTGGTCCATGCATGCAATCTTAAGAGAAGGTTATATAAATTGCAACAATTCAGTATTTTTTAATATTTAGCACATTCAAATATATAGACAAATTGAATTTTAATAATCCTGACGTGTACTTATTAGATTAGCTGATAATATTATAAATAGCAATCCCAATAGCAAAATTATCATAGATTTACATTCGCTTTGCATTTATTTTCTGCTTGATATCCCTTGTATATTACTTCATTCTGCTCATAATTGTTATTGTATGTGAAATTAAATGCAAATTAAGCGTAAATCTTTAATAATTATGTAATTGGGATTGTTATCGTTAACAAAATTGATAATTGAAAGCGTTACTGGCCAAATCCATAGTATGAATTACTATCGGTCAATATATAATAGTTTAGATTATTAAAATCCAATTAGTATAATAAATAACATTTAGCAAAGGTTGTTTATAAACCGTAGATTAATTAGTTCACTTCTCAACACTTTTTTGTTGTATTTTTCTTTATGTTTTTTACCGATATATTTATTGTTTTATACAATTCATTCCAAACATAAACAAAAGTCATGTTTTGGTATGCTTTCTAATAAATAGTTTTGTTTTGTGTTTTTAACTGTAAATTCAGGATGATCAAACTTGAATCAAATCATGAAGATTATAGATCAAAATATAATAAACACACTAAACCCATTTGATCTTCAATAAGATTGCAAAAATGTTTACAAGTAATCCCTCAATCTCTTGATCATTCAACCTATTCTAACACTAATGACAATTAATCTATTTATAGTCTAGACTAATATTCACTAATTGCACTTAACTCCCTAGACTTAGGCTAATTAATGCAAAATTACATATTAAGCATAAAAATAACTAAAAACAAGATAAAATATATTTTGTTCACACAAAATATATTTATTACAATATAACTCCTAGTCATCTAAATCTTCAACGTCTCGTCTCAGTTTCTCGTCTCGAACGTGTCGGGTTTGACTTTTGTTGACTTTTATTGTGTTGATAATATAGACTATCTTTTACAGCTCCAACAATACTCCCCCTTAGTCTATCATTATCAACATCTTTAAACGAAATCAGCACCGAGAAGTCAACAATAGAAAGATCTTCAAATTGAAGCTTTCCGAATCTGATTAGAAAGATTATTCATCTCATAAGCTCCCCCTATTTATATGCTCCCCCTTTTCGAGTGCAAGCTTTACAAGGATATTGGAACAACTATCCCAAATCTCTAATCTTGAGTGCTTCAGAAGATGTATGAGGAGGATTCCTAGCTCGGTATCTTCCACAAACTTGAGGAACAGGTTCTCTGATCAGGTACACTGCTCAACTGATGATCGACCATCACTTAAAGCAAAAATCTGAAACACATTCTCAAACACAATCTCGACATTTCTAATTAGATCATTTCATTTTAACAAAATAAACCCGTGTTAATCTGTGTGTGAAAAACAAGCGAACCCGTATTTGTTTGTGCGCAATTTCTGTGAAATGCATGAAAAATGATAAAATTGTAACAACATAATATGAAAGACCTAAAAAAATTAAAATGAAATTTTTTTATAATAATTTTTTTATTTTTTATTATATATATATAACATAACATCCTTTTTATTTAAACCGAGAACTGAATCGATCATGAGATCATATCCTCAAGATATACTTTAGCACAAAGATAGAATTTAAACATCGACAAGCAATGAGATCACACTGATAACTGAATCTAATCATGTAAGGCCCCATTCCCGGGACGCTTACAGCTGGTCATTCATCGCACCTAAAACATTTTAAAACGTATATTTATTTTGCAGCAGAATTTAAAACTTTCATTAATAACTAAAAACATGGAATTTCATTCATTTACAACATTCGTTTTTATCTCAAAATACAATGACATGTCAAAATATAATGCCGACCTCAAAACGCATTCAGTAGCTTATGCATCCATGCCTGCAACTCCTCAACATCAACAAAATACCTGCCAACTATCATGCATACAAAAGTCAGCGATGCTGAGTGATTTCTAGTTTTTATAATAAAACACTTTATTTCCTTTAAAAACTATCTTTACATTCATTCGTGGTCATACAACATACGTACACTCAATCTATGTTCTTTATTCATTTCGTTCTTTCATACTTTTATTGTTTCATTCTTTTATTTACCTCGTATTCATATTATCGTTCATACTCCTCAATATCTTTTACTTTCTTTTCTCTTACTTCCTTTTCATACTTTACTTCCATCAGTTGTCATACATCATACATTCATACTAATAATAATAATTATTATTATCTTTATCATCATTCATTCATTCATTCATTCATTTCTTCACTCATTACTCTTTATTACTCGAATCTAGTCTCATGCAATATCCCCGACTCATGCTCGAAAGCTGATGCTGTGCCGGGGCCTGTACACAAACCCCCGACTCATGTCCGAAGACTGACACAACACCGGGATACCTCTTTTCATGCAATACCCCCGACTCATGTCCGAAGATTGATACTGTGTCGGGGCCTGATAAACAAACCCCCGACTCATGTCCGAAGACTGACACAGTACCGATGTACGCGACTAGGATCTCATCATCCTATTTTGTCTCATGCAATACCCCCAACTCATGTCCGAAGACTGATACTGTGTCGGGGCCTGATAAACAAACCACCGACTCATGTTCGAAGACTGACACAGTACCGGGGTACGCGACTAGGATCTCATCATCCTATTTTGTCTCACGCAATACCCCCGACTCATGTTCGAAGACTGATACTATGCCGGGGCTGATAAACAAACCCATGACTCATGTCCGAAGACTGACACAGTACCGCGGTATGCGACACGGATCTCATCATCCGTCACTTTCATGTTCACCATTTGTTATCTCATGTGTTCATTTCGTACTCTATCGTATTCGTTCGTTTCGTACTTTATCGTTATCTTTCACTTCGTTACATAATACTTTATGTTCGTTAATTTATTCGTTCATACATCACACCACGTAAAGTCATACATAATGTATTATAAAACATAATACGTACGTTTTGAAAACTCTTTGACGACGAAAGATAACACATCACTCACACATATACACATCATAATTTCATCACATCACCATGCATGTATCAAGCATAAGTAATCACTTCATAACAAGGCCTATCTCCTGATTTTACCCCTTAAAACCACTTAGAAAATCCTATGTCCAAAATGGGTTCATGGGATATTTTAGGCGCATGAGCATAAAAATGCTAAGTGTAAAACAGTCTGGGCGCATGGGCAGTTTTGGGCGTTTCTGCCCTCTTCAGGCGCTTTGCCACTATGCAGGCGCATGGACACTTAGCCATTTTGGCAACTTGGGTGCATGGACACTGTTGGACGTTTCTACCCTGTTTAGGAGCCTTGCCATTATTTGGGCGTCTGAGCTTACACTTAGATTATTAACACTTAGGCGCATGGGGTTTGGATGGTTGGGCATACTTAGGCAGTTGGCCGTTGGGCGCATGGGAACACTGTTTAGGCGCATGGCCCACTCTTAGGCGCATGGCCAACACTTAGACACATGGCCAACATGCTGGGTGCATAGGCCACTGTTCATGCGCATCAGAACATTCTGAAATATTTTCTATGCTACTAACATCACCCGATTATCATTCTAATAATATCTAAGCACAGATCTAACACACCAAGGGCACCTAAGAATGCTAAACATCAACACTAACCCATTAACCAACTCTAAAACATACATACACAGAACATCATCGAACAATAGGCCGAAACTCACAGTTTTACTTGAAAACATTTTCTTGGTATGTATATAGCCCCAAACAAGTTGAAAATCAGTAAAAGATGTGACATCCGTCACCTTAAGGTCCGTCGAACGACATAAATAAGCATAGAAATATTTTAATTATTCTTCCTTTTCTTCATGAACTCCTGCTTTAAGGAATCATGTCTGCTTTATTTTCCCTTGTGCCTGTACTTCCTCTGAGAACGTGTGTTAAGCATAAACCTTTTATAAACTTTATCACCATTACCATCAAATATATCATTTTCAATTTCAACCATTGTCATTAATAAAACCATTTTAGACTATCAAATGCCATTAAACACGCTTTTAACCTTACTATAACGAACATTTTAAGGTCGTAATCAACCGAAACAAATTTTGGGGAACTCGAGGGTTAAGTGCAGGGACTAAACTTGTAATTTTGCAAATTTGGACTGGGTATATAAACCCCCTTCCCAGCCACATTCCTCATCCACTTCATCTTCTTCATCTCTTCACTCCCTACACACACATTTTCTTCATTCTAGCACCAAATCCAACCCGCTTGGTCTTGTTCTTGTTGTCTAGACTCCATCTACGGCCTAGTCTACTCCATTCTAGCAGGTAGACGACCTTGGTTGTCCCTTTTCCTTGCTTATTCACGGCTGTCCAAACTAGGGTTTCGGGTGTTCGGGTTCAACTCGAACACATGAGGTCGTGTGGGTGCGTGTGAGGTCTTTCTGCTTGTGTTTCATGTTTATGTATGTTTGTAGAGTGTTTCTGGAAGTTCTTGTGGTGTAAAACTCGCGTTTAGAGCAGCTCGGGGGCTGCTCAGCCCGACCACAGTCGCGATTCTGCAGTTTAGGCGACTGGGTCTGTTAGGCGATTGAGCCGTGCGACTGAGTGAGTCGTGCGACTAAATCTTGCGTCTAAGTCAATCGTGCGACTGAGTTGTGCGACTAGGCATGTCGTGCGACTGAGTCGTGCGACTGTGAGTTGGTATGTGATTGAGTCATGCGTTTAAATGATTGTGTACGATTGAGTCAGGTGACCGACTGAATGTATGCGATTGTGCGTGTTTCGCACGAATGGAGTCCAATCGCACGAATGAAGGTTCAATCGCACGAAAGTAGCTAATTCGCACGATTGAGGGTTGATTCGTGCGCATGGAGTTTGGGTCGTGCGAATGTGTGTTGTGTGGTACGACTGAATGCCAGCCATACGAATGAAGACTCAATCGTACGAATGAAGCTGATTCGTACGATTGAAGGTTGATTCGTAAGGATGGAGCGTTGAGTCGAGCGTCTGGTTCTGTTGTGTGACTGATGATGTTGAGTGTGAATTTCTTCTTGAACGTCTGATGATGATAAGGCAACATCAGTAAAAGTGTCATTGCTTGACCATAAAGATTAAAGTCAACGCTATCAACATGCACATACTATTTCAATTGAAAAAAACCTAACATTTTACAATTATTGACAATCCAATTGGAACTCCAAATACTTAACAAGTGCTATCTTTCATAACCACGAGATCATTTCACGGATATCATAAGCAATGACAACTACTCGTAGTACTTGGATCTACATAAGATCTGATACGTGTGTTCGCTTGTGTGTGTGTGTGCTACCCACAACCGAAACGATACAACCCGAACCGACCAAACATTACTATACGCTTTGTATAGGTCATTAATGCTTAACAATAACTGTCAATAGGTGTTGACTGTTCTCTGCATACAACTGTTGGGAATCTCGATCTTTCATACTTACCACTTAACATGTGAGTTTCGTGGCCCCTTTTTGTGCTTATACTACTTTACAAACATTTACAAACATGGGGGAAAAGTATGCTCGCCCGTTTTCTATGCTGTACAACATACATACAATTTACATACTTGGAATCAACGTGCTACTGTTTTGTGGGTACTTATCTGATACATGCTTGAGTCTGCTTTGTGGTTCATTCTTATAACCATTTAATTCCAGTGTGGAACTGACGGTTAGGTATTGGTAGTACTACTGGGTTGACACCCCCACCCTCGTGTTGGTATACTAGTTAGTACCAACAATAGCCAGGTACGGGCCTTGGGTGAATATATTCCGACAAGATTCTTTGTGTACGTCATTAGGTTTGGTTGTAAAGCTCTTGTCATGTGATTTTGCTTACTTATAACTGTATGCACGGTATTCTGCAACAATTTTATACAACATCAATTACCAATTTACTTTAAACCTGCGAACTCACCAACAATTTTGTTAACCATTTTGAGCATATCTTTTCAGGTGATCATGCTAGCTGAGGTTCTAGGTGTACTGCCTTAGTGGAGACCCTAGGATGCATTTTCGGTCCAAACTTGTTATTTTGAAAACAATTGATGTATCTATTTCAAACAAAGTTATACTTTGTAACTTGTTCCCGGGTTGTGGGAATTGCATACAATGTTATCATCTATGTAGTATGATTTATGTGTCATGTTTATGCTTATGGCTATGTTGTCGTGAATACTGACTAAACACGACACAAGTCCCCTTGTTGTCGGGTGTTGTCATGACACGCTTGTCATCATTATTATTATTGCATCTCTATCACTTACCATGTGTTATGACGATTCCCGTCTCGTTACGCCCCCGTGTTTCCGCTCTTAGCGGGGGTGTGACAAAAGAGGGGTTCTAGAAACTCACCTTGAGCAGCCTTTGAGCAACACATTTCAAGTTCGAGACCCACCTTCAATTCAGCTCTTAAATCCCGAAAACAAACACTAACACCAAGAACTTCGGTCAAGAACTCAAAACCCAGCTGAAACCGAGCTCGTATAAGAGAAAAGTCACCTTTGCAGCTGCTTTTTTCTCTTTCTCTCTTTAGAACCGAGGGCTTTCTTTTTCTTCTTCTTCCTCCGAAAGTAAAAGCAGTTTTTCTGCTTTTAATATGGGCGGCCATACCTATTTATAATATAAAATATTAGACTTTTATACTTTGTACACTTTATCCCCCTCCACATGTGCTCATTATCTATTGTTTCTTTTTACTTTTCCTTTTCCTTTCGTTTTAAATAAAAATTCGGGGTGTTACAAGTCTACCCCCTTAAAGAGGTTTCGTCCCCAAAACCTGTCGCTTCTCAAATAGTTACGGTAACACTGTCTCACCTCTTCCTTGAACTTGCACTTAGACTTAGATCCCTTTAGGCTTCACTGCACCCGCACAAGTGAGACCATCATCCTCCTTAGCCCATTCTCTTCTTCTTATTAGTAATGACCACCAGTTGCTTCTTGTAGTTGAATACTTTGTCCATCTCAGTGTTCCCTAGTGGCATGATCATATTCTCATCGATCGAAAACTTCCTTAGACGACATGCATGGAACATCAGATGAATTCCACTTAACTCATCGGGTAGCTCCAGTCGATGTGTCACTTCTCCTACCTGAGCAACAACTAGGAATGACCTTCTATACTTTAGTATTAGCTTTACTCGATTTCCAAATCAAACCATCCGCTTTCCAGGTCGAAGCCTTCATCGTAATCCATTGTCGTAGGTCGACACCGAACTCTGGTCGTGTAGGGTTGATCAATCCATCTTCTTGCAACACCTGGGGTTTGAGTCGTAGATTACTGATCAATTCACCCGGAGATGCATGTCTATCCACCTACGTCTGTCTTGAACAGTCTAACAGGAACAAGCGCTCTCTCTCAATTCTATCACACAATCCTCTAGGGCATTAGGTAACCTGGTGGACTTACTAATAGCAATTCTTACATCGAAGGGCTCATCGATCTTCGTACTCCTAACGTGCAACATCACTGAAGATAGCAGCAACAAAACTACTACTAGCACCACAATTAAAGTATGGTTCATAAATCTAAATTACCAAAAATGTACCTGACGTTACCTCAAAGTCTGATCTAGCCTCCTCCCGGTCATAGCAAAGGCTCTAGCCTTCACCCTCTGTTCTCCTTCCTCGTACCGGAGCTTCCTGCCCTCGATTTTTTGCAATCACTACTCATATGTCTAGTCTCACCACAGTCGTAGCATTTAGCCATTTGACAATCTCTTGCCCTGTTTCCCTCCTTTCCATATTGGAAGCAAACTTTTAGTCCCCATTTGCACTCCCCTTCATGACCTCTACCACACTTCTTGCATACCTTGTCCTTCCTTGTTATCCTCTCTTGATCATCAACCCTCATCATCTTACCTTCAACCACAATTCCGTCATCACTATCTCACCTTCCATTCCCCTTTTTGGCATGGTTCCGTTCTTCCTCTTCGTCTGTTGTCGCCATCACCTCTCACTCGTCGTACAATCTCCCAGCTAAGTCAACCACCGATCTGAATGTACCTGGTCCGGTAGCGATCAAATGTCTGCGGATGTCTGTCGACAGTCCTTGATTGTACCTCTTGATCTTTCGTGACATAGGCGTCACCTGATCTGGCACTAGTCTTTCCATCTCGTTGAACCTAGTGGTGTACTGTTGGTGTGTCATCGTTCCCACCTCTAGCTTTAAGAACTCTCTCTCAATCTTGTCCAATTATCGGTGAGGACAAAACTCTTCGATCACCAGCTTCTTCAGTTCACTCCACCTCATCCTTCTGATTGCCCTGGTACCCTCAGCCTGGATAATATTGTCCCACCAACACAACGCTGAATCAACGAAAGAGTGAGTTGCGAACTTCACCTTCTGGTCCTCGCGGCACTCACTGATCTCCAAGACTGCCTCAATCTCCCTCACCCAGCGGTGAGCGGCAGCAGCATTGTTATTGCCATCGAAAGTCGGGGGCTTACACCTTTGGAACGCCCCATAACTGCACCCTCCGGTCGCTACCCCCACTACATCATCCTCCTCCTCATCGGACAACCAGTCTCAGGCTCCGGTTGTTCCTCCTCCCCTCTGCTTCCCTTGCCCGTTGATCCCTTTCTAGTCTCTTCTCCTTCCTCTCCTCGCTTCTTACAGCCCTGATGACTTCAGTCACCACAGACGGTAAGACTGTCTACATGACCTGGTGTACTTCATCAGCAATCGCCTCCCTAGCTGAGGCATTCAAGCTAGCATTCTCATTCTCTTCGCTCCGACCATGAACCTCAGGGTTCTCATGGGTCGTCATAGGAGCCTTAGCACTACTCCTAGTCATACGTGGACGGCCTTTGCCTCTAGGAGTCTTAGAAGATTTATGTCCAGCTATCCTCTAACACACTATAAGATTCAAACAAAAACACGGTCATTCAAGGTAATAACTCAGTTTATGTCAAGTATAGTAAGTCTCTAATTACAGTGGCCAGTTGTGATTAGCCACTTACTTTACTTTTCATACCCCGAGCATTTCCTATCCTGACTTAATCAGTATCTAAATCTACTAAGAGCACTTAAATCAAATAGCACGCGCACATAATACTGGTTAACCGTTAGCTTACATAAAATGTTTACATAAAACCTTTACCTGCAGGCACATAGCTACTAGGATTGTCATCCTTTTCTTTTTGTCCCATTCTCAGTTTAAGATTAGATTTTCAAAATAATTACCTAATTCACTTAAACTTTGGCTCTGATACCAACTTGTAAGGCCCCGTTCCTGGGACACTTACAGCTGGTCATTCATCGCACATAAAACATTTTAAAACGTACATTTATTTTGCAGTGGAATTTAAAACTTTCATTAATAACTAAAAACATGGCATTTCATTCATTTACAATATTCGTTTTCAGCTCAAAATACAATGACATGTCAAAATATGATGCCAGCCTCAAAACGCTCCCACATCCATGCCTGCAACTCCTCAGCATCAACAAAATACCTGCTAACTATCATGCATACAAAAGTTAGCGATGCTGAGTGAGTTCTAGTTTTTATAATAAATATCCAAGCACAAATCTAACACACCAAGGGCACCTAAGCATGCTAAACATCAACACTAAAACATACATACACAGAACATCATAAAACAATAGGCTGAAACTTACGGTTTTACTTGAAAACATTTTCTTGGTATGCATAATATCCCCAAACAAGTTGAAAATCAGTAAAAGAGGGATTCTAGAAACTCACCTTGAGCAGCCTTTGAGCAACACACTTCAAGTTCGAGACTCGCCTTCAATTCAGCTCTTAAATCCCGAAAACAAACACTAAACACCAAGAACTTTGGTCAAGAACTCGAAACCTAGCTGAAACGAAGCTCATATATGAGAAAACTCACCTTTGCAGCTACTTCTTTCTCTTTCTCTCTCTAGAACCGAGGGCTTTCTTCTTCTTTTTCTTCTTCTTCCTTTGAAAGTAAAAGTAGTTTTTCTGCTTTTGATATGGGCGGCCATACCCATTTATAATATAAAATATTAGACTTTTGTACTTTGTACACTTTATCCCCCCTCCACATGTGTTCATCATCTATTCTTTCTTTTTATTTTTCCTTTTCCTTTCGTTTTAAATAAAAATTCAAGGTGTTACAAATCACAGTCTTTGAATGATTTTGAAATTCTCAAACAGATCAATAACGAGTGCTGATATATTTGTCCACTTAAACCCATGCCCTATATTTTTCAACAAGTAGAAGATGATTCGTTAAGGTTCGATTGAATGCTTTAGAATGCTAGGACCCCACAATCATTTGACAAAAACCCTCACCCAACCTCAGGATTTCTTGAATTTTGTTATGATCTTTATAGAGCAAGGCTTGTGTATTAGTGTTCAAGTGATTATCAATAGAATATTGCATTCTGTGATGAATTCATCGTTTAGATGATTTGACACTACTTAGACCAAAATGGTGAGAGCTCCAGGTCTATACTCACGTATAACAAAGGAGGTGACCATTTAGTCAGCTTCAAGTCAGTACTATCGTACAACAAAGGAGATCATCACTCCAGGTCAGTACTTCCGTACAACAGAGGAGATTAGCACAAACACAAGACACATAAATACACCAAACATGACACAAAGATATGGCTTAGATGATTTGTATCGTGGTGGGGGAAAGATCAATTCTCAATCCAATTTTTATCGGGACTCAGTTTTTGTGCAGGCCAAAAAAGATTGCGTACATCCAGATGTCCTTAAGCATATATTTTAATTTAAATCATGATGCTGCTGTCTACTTTATTCTTCAAGCTGAGTCTACCAAGCATATCATTAAAGAATCTATTTGTTTTTCTATTATTTACACTTAAAAATAAGATGTGAATCAGATAACAACATCAGTTACTATTATTTCTCATTTTATAAATGCAAGTCATGCAAAAACAAGTATTTCAAGAAAATATACAATCATTTCTCAATCATCTCAAATCAAGTTCCCAGTTCTTTTCTCATTTTTATTTATTTATACTCTCCCCCTAAATTATTTACTTTTGCAAACTTTTTTTATATATTTTTTATTTTTTATTTTTTTAAAACTGTACAAAAATAAAAATTTATCAAAGAAGGTCTTCCAAACTACACTGATATGAAGATAAGAAATGAATTATTAAAAAAAATATGCAGTGACTGTGAAGTGAGAACTGTGATACTGAAGCTAAAAATCCAGATTGTGGATATAATACCATGACCTTAACCTGTTTGTTCCACCTCAAATTCGAATTAAGAACAATCCCTGTCAGTAAACCGGATTACTAACAGTCCTCCTGAATTGTTCCTGCACTCATAAACATATTAGTTAGAAAGGGGAACCCAAGCCATCATAGTCCTGGAAGTTCCTTTTTCATCAATATAAGAAACCTGCTTCTGCATACAACCATTTAAACAATCAGAGATATCTGTATCCTTCTTTTTAATTTGCCAAATTTGTTTTGGTTAAATTAATATGGATTTGAATGAATTAAATCTGGAAATCATTTTCTGTTTAGACCGAAAGGAAAAGAATTTGGTTTTGAACCTTTGGTAATTTCAACTTTGAATCATGTGAAACTGGCTTCACATGAAAAGGTTTGGATAGAGAGTTTTTCATCCAACCATTCAAAGATGTGTGATTTTTACCTCTTGATCCAGAGAAGAAACCCTTGTTTCTTTTACCGTCTGGAACATTCTTTATAGACTTACGTTTGGAGAAGCAATTCGTTTTGCCTTTACCATTCGAAGCAAGTCTTTGAGGGCACTTCTTTACCACATGATCTTCTTTTCCACACTCAAAACAAGCCTTGAATGGCTTTTGATTCTTTGTAGTCTCGTGTTATGTAGGTGGTGATGAGGATTGCTTTGAGCTTGTAGTAGATTCTTGCTTGTTTTGAATTTTCTCGTGCTGAACAGAGAATGAGATCTTCATTGACTTACTGGGTTGTTTTGCAACTGGAGAAGAGATCCGTATGGTCTTAATTTAGCTTTTGGAAGCTTTTGATACTTGACAATGTTAGGAGATATCTTGACCTGTGAGGAACCAACACGCTCCTCTGTGTATGATTCATCATCTGAGCTTATCCGGTCTCGTATACATAGATCTGCTTCCAAAGGATCTTGATTGACACCTCTTATTGTGTTAGCTTCGATTATAGGGTTCTGATTGCCTGACGATTCAACAACTGTTCCTTCTTTGACAAACTTGACAGGAACAAACGAAGGAATATTACCTGTTTTGAATTTGTTGAAGAAGGTTGGAGAAGCAACTGATATTAGTTTTTGAACACTAGAGGTGGAATTGTCATTAATCTTATCAGATCCCTCCCCAAGGAATCCCAAACCTACAGGAGAATCCTGCACATCTCTAACCTCTTTAAGATTAACGCTGCTTAAACCTACATTTAAACGATTAGTTTCTGCTGCTTTAATCAAATCATTTGTTGAATGAGGTCTGAGGATTGGTGCATAACATAAAGTAGAAGGAGGTGGAACTGTATTAAATACAGTTTCATCATTAGATTTATATCCAATCCCATGTTTTACCCGCGCCCCTTGTTTAGCAATAAGCTCATCCTTTTTCATGTGTGAAAGGGTCCATTCATCAAGCTTCGTTTGAAGCTTTGTCATTTCAAATTGAGCTAAAACAACCCTTTCTTTCAAAATATTAATTTCAACGTTACGCTCCAAAATGGTTCTTCTTAAAAGATCATTTTCAGCCAATGCTTCATTAAGTTTTCTTGAAAAAGCAATTTCATTTTTCTTTAATTCCTGATTGATTGTTTTTAATTCTTTTTCATTTTCCAATAACAATCTGTTTTCCTTATAAATCCCCAATAATCGGATTTTGCAAGATGAAGAACACATATCCTGAACAGTCTCATAAGGAAGATCCATGATAGTTCGTTCTGCAGCTAAGCTCTTCTCACATTTGCAAACCCTTGTGATTTTTTGTTGTTCCTCTTCTGTTACCTTCAGCATCTCGTCAGTCTCAGATTCTTTCTTTATGTTATCAGCTTTTCCAACCTTATCATCATCGGTTCTCACAGACTCCAGTTTACTATCATTGTCGACTCATAAAGCTTCACAATTCTCTTCAACAGTTTCTCTGAATTTAGAGTTTAAATTTGAATCAGTTCTCAATTACTTTAACTTTTCAATCATCTCTGTTTTGTAATCAAGTATGTTTGTTACAGAAGAAACAAGATCAGTATTAAGCACGTGGGTTTGATGTGGGAACACGGCTTGCTAAATTCGTTTCTTTGGATATTCAGCTCGAGAGATTTTAGTCTGTTGATCATATCCCTAAGTTTTGTGTCAACATAACCTCTTTGTTGCTTCAGTATTTTAACTTGATGATTCTATGCAAACAGAAGAGAGTCAAGAAGCTTTTGAATGTGTTCATGATTACTGAGATCAGGAACATGCTTCTTTAGATTATTTGCCACCTTTAAGAATTGATTAATTAATCTGATAATTTTTCTTTCTTCGTTTTTGCAAAAGAGTCAAATCGGCTTTCTGCCATTGTGAGATTATTTGATTTAAAGTCTTCTGAAGATGACATGATAGTGAAAATTTTAAACAATTAAACGCCCCAAGAATATTTTTCCCAAAAAGTTTAGAATAATTCTCCCCCGGGAAAAATATATTCTTAAATGTCACGCTAGACAATCTTGTTTTTTTATTTATTATAAATCTTGCAAAATCGATGAAAATTTCTTTATCGGGATGAACTCAATTAATCCCAACTAGGGGAAAAAAAGTCATCTTTAACATTCGAATTTCGCTGAAGAAATGATAGTTTCGCCGAAATTATAGTTTCACAGAGCTAGTTTCGCTGAGCCGACAGTAGTTTCGCTGGAAATTTCGGCAGTAGTTTCGCTAGCTAAATGCCTAAAACAGCTTAGTTTCGCCAACAAGTTCGCACGAAACAATCTTGAACTTTCATTCAATGATACTTTCGGTAGCAATTTCCCTTATAAATCACTCACAAGCACTGTTGAACTTTCGTTAAAGGAAACTAGTTTCACAAAGATGCTGAAATTAACTACAAAGTGTAGAACACTTGTAGTTTCGTTGAAAGAATAGGCAGTTTCGCTGGATGAATCTGCAATTTCGCTGGATGAAGCTGAAAAGCTTTTTCAACACGAAATCAATCTGAAATCATCGGGAACTTGATGGATTTTAGATCTGATGATTAACAGAGCTTCCCAACCAAAAACAAACAAAATTCAAGCAAATTCCATATCAAATACACTCGAACTTGATCTAAAATTGATGAAAACTTGATATTGAACAAAACACCCAATACCTCAACTTCTCTCTCTAAAAATCTTCAATCATCAGTGAATTTGATCCAAAATGGTTCTGATACCAAATTATAAATTCAGGATGATCAAACTTGAATCAAATCATGAAGATTATAGATCAAAATGTAATAAATATACTAAAACCTCTTTGATCTTCAATAAGATTGCAAAAAATATTTACAAGTAATCCCTCAATCTCTTGGTCATTCAACCTCTTCTAACACTAATGACAATTAACCTATTTATAGTCTAGACTAATATTCACTAATTGCTCTTAACTCCTTATACTTAGGCTAATTAATGCAGAATTACATATTAAACATAAAAATGACTAAAACAAGATAAAATATATTTTGTTCACACAAAATATATTTATTACAATATAACTCCTAGTCATCTAAATCATCAACGTCTCGTCTTGGTTCCTCGTCTCGAACGTGTCGGATATGACTTTTGTTGACTTTCATTGTGTTGATAATATGGACTATCTTTTACAGTTCCAACATTAACGGTCAATAATATCAAAAAACACTTGCAAGAAGCTAGCAGAACAAAACAAAAACAAAATTACATAAAATTGAGTGGATTTTGTATCCACTCGACCCAAGAAATAGAAACTTTTTATTCTTGTCGACCAACCACAAAAATTAGTAATTAATTCCGGAGTCGAAAATATTGCTGTTCCTTTTTTTAATCCATGCATAAAGACCATTTTGTTTCTAAAATGCTACAGCACTCACCAATTAGTTAGACTAATCCCGTGAATAATCTTCTTTTTGATGTTGGATACCGATAGAGAATCGAGCCTAACCCAAAATACCAATAGGATACGTGTCTAAATGGGGTGAAGCTCCAACCATTTACTTTTGTGGTTTATTTCTTTATTTGGCAGTTATTTTTTATTTTGTTTCTTTACTTTCTATTATGTAAGTGAAAATTAAATTTTTTATATTTTTTGTTTCTTTTCTATTTACTAAAAGTTTTATAATCGGTTAAATAATTTATTGTCTTCTCCCATACCAACGTTATATTTTTAAAATTTATAGTATAACATTTTGATTTTCTTATCAACAATGTAACATTTACTTGTTACGCATTACGCTTTGAACCTGTCAATCAAATGTGTGTTTGATTGTCAGCCGACACTCATATTCACCAGATGCACATATATCCTAGAACAAGATATATAAATTACTTGATTACACATTCTTTTGTTATTATTGTTACTACTATTTCTTAACTAATGTTTATAAAACCACTATGAGAAATTACAAAAATAGTACTTGTATATTGTAAAGTTTGGCACTAAAATTTTAAAAATTAAAAATAAAAATCTAACATTGGGAGTTGGTTGTAATTTTAATACCTACTATTAGTGTAATTTAGTTTTTAATGACCATGGGCTAAATATACAACATACTTAAACCAAAAGGGACCAATTGTGCGATTTCCTCTAAAAATTAAAAAACAAAAAAATCAAATAAAATATAATACAATTAAAAAGAAATTTAAAAAATTAAATTCACTTCAATAATAAAATTTACTAATCGTTAAATTAAAATTAAATACAGTTTAAAAAATAAAAAAATCAAAAGTAAAAAAAATGAAAAAAAGAATAAAATTCTTCAAAAATAAAAAAAAGTAAAAGATAATGATGCAATTAAAGTAAAAGATTAAAAAAACCAAATAAAATTTAAAACCAAAATCTAATGACAAGTAAATATTAAAAACTAGGTTATTATCCCGTGTATTACACGGGTTGAATAAATAAAGTAATAAATAATTTGTAATTAAAATTTATGAATTATAAAACCATGTTTGAAGATAATATATGATTATAATTACATATAAATAACTATTTCAAGTAAATAAATAATAGATAGGTTATAAATAGATATATATATATATATATATATATATATTATATATATATTATATATATATATATATATATATATATATATATATATATATATATATATATATATATATATATATATATAGATAAATAAATAGTTTAGAAACTCATTTATTAAATGGATTATAGTTAGTAATAAACACGAAATGTTATAGTATGATATTTTAATATAAGATATGTATAAAATTATATATATGTAGTTGTTCAATTATACTATTTTCAACTCTTTTATCCAAATAGTTTTATTTTTAAATATTTGTTTTAAGATTTTCTTATAAAAGTTTATTATTTATTAGAAACTCAAGTATCTAATTATTCCGATTGTTTCATTAAGCTGCTTTTAGAAAATTCCATATTTTTATAATTATTTAAAAAAAAGATTTATATCAAAAGATTCAATATTTTAAAAAAGATATGAATTTTAATTTTCTTAATAAAATTTATTTTTAAAAACATAATTTGATTTTAAAAAAATATAGATGAGTGGAAAAAATGTATCAATTGACCAAATGAATGTGAATTGATTGCTCATAGCACATGGTAATAAATACGTTGAAATAATATTAAATGTCATTTTCATTGAATAATACTAATCAATCAATACAATACAATCAATTAATAACATAATGAAATTTGTCTTTAACTTTGACTAAGTCCAAATCCTAAATGTGCATTTAGAAGTCCACTAATCTTCATTCCTGAAATCATGTGAAAAAGTAACGAGTCAGCTAATGAATTAGCCGTTGAGTAAGCACAGGTTTGTATGCATATATAGATAGATTAAATTGATTGTAAACAATTCAACTCTCATGGCAATGTCAAGACTTATAATACAATAGTGCAACATAAAAGACAAACCAACACAATCAAACCTAATGACTGACTTGACTCGGTCCGCAGACGAAACCTTATAGAATGAATGATTTTGGTTCCAATCACTACGCGACTAAACAAATGGGGTGGGTTTGTCAAAGAAATAGATCTATCATTGTTATCGTGGTTGCATGAATTAATGATTGTATCATCTTGTTTATCTAACTATGAACACATAATTGCAAGTAATAACATAGCATGTATTGAATTGAATTTTTTGAATACAACAGAATAACAATGATTGAGTATCGAATCACATGATTTCCCCAAAATATAAATATGAAAATGGACAATGAATACTCACTTGGTATACTAATATGGTTTGAATAATATGCAATATTAGACACCAATGGTTTCCTCACGTATTTAACCTAAGAAATGGTGTCTTAGATTAAAACAATATAATGATTAAGCAATAGATATAAATTAAGGTTTCAATTGGGGTTTGTGGAATTATATATAAAAATATTGTAACTTATTTTATATATTGGTTAAATAAAACTAGAATAGAATGTTTGAATAATAATAATAATAATAATAATAATAATAAGTAATTAGTTACATAGAATTATAAAATGATTTAAGTAAAATTTGAGATAAAGTATGATAAATATGATAAAGTATGATTAATTATTTATAACTTGACCAAAATAATTAGTTAAATATTAGAGATTTGAAGGTTTTGTAAAAAGATTAGTTTTAAATAATTTGAATTAATCTATATTTGATTTACAATAGCTTATAGGAATTAGAATGTTCACAGAGATTAAATTTTTTTATAACATTTATTTTTGTTAAAAGATAACAAAATGTAACTTTATAACCTTTAGAATCCTCAAAAGAATTAATTAATAATTTATGGAATAGATTTAGCTAACAAAATAATTTTTATACTAGTTTAATAATATGTTAAAAATTTCTAGAATAAAAAAATGATTAGAAATAGCTTAAAAGAAGTTGGGGTTGACAAAGGTCGAACCCGGGTCTTCTTTTAAGGACCCAGTTGAGTTACCGCTGGGCGAAAGGCCAATATCTGTTTAGAATCAAAACGAAATTTAAAAAAAGCCTTAATCGATTAAATCCCCAATTCATCATGAACTGTAATTTCGATTTGAATCCAATTGAAGTACAATTCGATCTTGATAATCATCATAACCATTGGGCTTTGATTACCCATGTAAAATCGAGTGTGTGAAGGTGTTTCACTTACTTGATTACGATTGAATTGATGTAGATGAGATGATGAATGGTTCGCGATGAGGATGAGATAAAGATGATAATAGATTGTTTGTGTGTGCATGTTTAAGAAACAATTGGGTGTCCAGAGAGTTTGTAAAGGCCGATTAGAACGTTACCCTCAGATATATAGGACCAATTTGACCAGTTTCATGTTGAACACGTTTTGAGTTGTGTCAGTTGTAACTGATCAAATTTGATTTAGTTTTTTTACGTTTTCAGCTCAAATTGCTTTAATGACTATAACCGTAATGATACCTAGTACGTTTCAAGTTGATTACATGATTCAATTTACTTGCTTTCGAGTTGAAATGGATTTGGGTTCGACTGAGTTTCGGTTTTAAGATGGAACTTTATATAGCTTCTCTAATTTTGAATTGAAATAGATGCCAAGTTCGAAACGGATGTGCAAGAGTTAAGGCGCGGTTTAATTGTACAAACTTCGAGTGGTTTGGGTGTGAGGTGGTCGCCGGAGATCGACCCGAAAAGGTGGCCAGAGGCAGGGGACGATGGGGTTGGGTGGTTGGGTTGTTTAAAAACGAAGTTACACTTTTGGTCCTTGTATTTTGAATAGTTTATCATTTTATGACAAAACCTTTGAAACAAGGTTTTAGTAATTACAGTTTGAACCCCATGCTTCATAAACTCCAAGGTTAAATGATTATTCAAATTATATAAAACATTATAAAGATTATAAGTAAAGTATTTGTTAGTTAGTTGTTTAGATGGTTAAAATCTTGTGATAGATAATATCTTTATAAATTTATATAATAAAATATAATTATGTATTTCTGTATAAAAACTCATGAATGATAAATAAAACTTCATAAATATATAAATTGATTAAATGATATGATAAATAAAAATTTTAATAATCAAATTCACAAAAATCATTAAATAATACATTATTGTTTTTGAATCACCAAAACAAATGAAGTAGTTAGATAATATGTTTAATTATATAATTGCCCCAACGAGTTCGGGTTTAATGAGTCGGATGTTACAAGTAAGTTTAAAACAATAACACGTGTCAAAAATATGATTTAAGAAGATGAAAAATAGTAAAAGAAACCTTGTTTTATTAGTATCTATAGATGAAATTAAAGTTAAAAAATGAAACTTCCGATTTCATATCTTTGCTTTTTTGGATTTTGGACTAGATTTTTGGATATTTTAGAGCAGGCTTAACATATGAACTTAATCAAAAGTAAAAAAAAATAAGCATAATTCTCTATTCCTGTTTTTTATATACTTTTTCACTTTTACTTTTATTTACTTTTTAAATATGATTTGTTTTTAACCTCTATTTTATTATTTTAAGGATTATTAAATTCTATTACTAACGTTGATTTAATTTCTTAAATATGATTTTTAATTTTTTTAAATTTGATTTGATTTTTAGTTTTTAAAAAAGAATGCATAATTGTTCCCTATAGTTTGATCATGTTGCAAATTAGTCCCTAGACCATTAAAATTAATAGACACTAACGATAGGAAGTAAACTTACAACAAACTTTTAAATGTTTAGACTAAATTTGTACTTTTTAAAATTTAAGAACCAAACTTACAATAAGATCAAAGCACAAGAACTATTATTATAACCTTCTCAACTATCATGGATATATTTCAATGATACAAGCATCATCATGTTAGTCCTTTTGGTTTCCAAGCTCGTGCCATATTACTGATTATATGTAATTGTTTCTTAAGCATGCTAAAGTGTCGTTCGATGTCCTTGTTTGCGCCCTATTAAGCTTATGCAAACTTTTTAAGCTTTTCACCTACCAGACAAGCAAAGGATTTAACAATCATAACCATTTAAGGCATATACCATCTACTAGATAATACTTGTATTTGTAATTCGCTTGAACATGAAATGAAGAGTTTTGTGCAACTTTAGTAATAATGTGGTAGAATATCGATGAATGATTAAAAACATTGATGTCGTTTTTCAGGCCTGAGAACCAAAATAACATGTACCATATACATATATTTATAAGTGAATAGTTATAAGGCTATTTTTGGATGATAATGATCACCTCTCATGTATGTATTCACCTCTTCATTCATAAACAATTATGCCACTCCCATTGCATATATTTCAAGCTACCAAGCATGCCTAAAAAATCATGTCATTATGCATGCACCTCATAAATTTATCGAATGTTGAATTCGATTTTCTTATGGTTTCCCACAAAACTTGTTGACACACTTCTTAAATTTGTACATGCTTTCTAGTGTGGGTTTCTTGATCAGCCTTAAATATTCATCCCATGAGTTTGTTGTGGTTTCGTATCTCATCTAACGAAGTGCAACAATGATCGTTTGATAAGTAGTAAAACTACAACACTATCTTGTATCCCCTAACAACCCAAAAAATGGATCATTGGTTGCCAAATTATTAGCTATCCGTTTGAATAGATGAAACTCCTGAATGTCTTTTCATCACAAATGACATCGTTTACAAAGTAATCAGTAGCGAAACCCTCATGACATGTGTCACAATTTGTGTACTAAGCACGCCATCTTAGCATTGGTGTCGAACCTTTTTTAATTACTGTAGATAATAAGTTATGTGGGCATGGGTATTTAAGTAGTCTTTTTTGTTAATCTGTCATTTGTCATTAAGGGTGTCAAAATGAAATTGTGGTTTAATAATGTTAGAAGAGGTTTAATAATGTTAGAAGGGGAGGAGATTGGTTTTAGTAAATTACATAAATTATTCTTTAAAGCTTTAACTGTATTCTTTTTATACTACTTTGAGAAAATTACATAATTATTTACTTAGGTATAAAAAGACCCTTTTGTTAGATAGAAAGATGAATCTTTAACCTTTAATAAAATAATGTTTTTTTTGTCACTTGTCATTCTCTTAACTCATGTTTTTGCTACTTGTTATTTTTCTAGACATCTGCATATTAATTTTTCCTTCAAAAGGGTGTTATAGTAATTTAAATACTCATACAAAATTTTCTTTTTTATTAAAAATAAATTTTAATAATTACTATGTTTCTCTCTCTTATCTATTTTTTGTAAGGTCCCGTTCCCGAGACGCCTACAGTTGGTCATTCATCGCACATAAAACATATAATTACATTTAATCATTCATAACACGTTGCAGCGGAATTATAAAAATAACTTTTCATATCATTACAAATGCTTTTGCAAGCTAGTACAAGCGTTCATTTCAAAACATCATTCGTTCGCATTACAATGCAAAAACATTAACAAAAGAATGTCATCCAAAAGAGCTGAGTAGCCGCCTCGTGCCATCCTCAGCAATCATTACCTGCCAACTGGAAACACATAAAAAGTCAGCGTTGCTGAGTGAGTTCTAGTTTTATAATAAAACATACTTTTCTATCGTTAAAAATCGTTCTTTACTTTCTTTCAAATCATACTGCGCTTTACATTCATTCGTGACCATGCAATATACATACACATTGATAATATAATTGTTATCTTCCATTACATTCGTTAACTTTCGTTCATTCCATACATTCGTTCTCCCGAGTCTGTTGCGACAATAGGGTCGCTCACCTTATTAGCAATCCCAATGATTGCACGCTATCTGAGTATGTTGCAACCATAGGGTTGCTCACCTCATTGCCAATCTCAACGATAGCACGCTATCCAAGTCTCTTGCAACAACAGGGTTGCTCACCTCATGTCAACTTCACGATAGCACGCTATCCGAGTCTGTTGCAGCCATAGGGTTGCTCACCTCATAGGCAATCTCAATGATTGCACACTATCCGAGTCTGTTGCGACAACAGGGTTGCTCACCTCATGGAAACTTCACGATAGCACTCTATCCGAGTCTGTTGCAGCCATAGGGTTGCTCACCTCATAGGCAATCTCAATGATTACACACTATCTGAGTCTGTTGCAACAACAGGGTTGCTCACCTCATTTATGTGCTTGCAAGCCTCTCCTTCGTTCATCATCATTCAATAATGCATGCATTCTTACTTCATGTTCCTCTTTCATTATCTTTCCCTTTACGTTACACAATAATTTATTCATTCATTAACATGACACGTAAAGCCACAAGAAAGATATACATACATCATAATAAGGAACAAATCATACACAACCATTATCATCGTACAGGGAAACATCATACATACATAACATGCATAAACATGCAACATCATCATCATACCCAACATGCACTCTAAGGCCTCAATCTTCATCTTACGTGCTCTTACGGGAACCTTTACGTCAAAAAGGCAGAAGTCAAACTACACTTTCCTCGGGTGCAACAGCCCTATTCAGGCGTATGAACTGTAACACCCGTCTATTTTTAGACAAGAAAGAAGAATAAATGAAGAAAAAGAAAGAAAAGAAATAAAACCCAAGTCTAGGGGTAAAAAGTGTTCAAAAAGAAAAATGTTAGAAAAGTGGGTGTAAAAAGTAGCATGGCCGCCCATGCCATGCCACTTTTCACTTTTGAGTTCGGATTTTAGAGAGAGAAAGAGCAGAGCTCGGGTTTGAAGGAGAACAAGAAGAAAAAGTTCAAATTCAAGGTAAGAATTCGTGTGTTTATGATGTTCTTGACTGGTCATATCCTCGGGTTTATGCTTATGTGTGTTTGTATGTGTTCGGGTATGTTTTTAGTGGGTTTCTAGGAGGTTGAAATCAATTTGCAAACGAGTTTGGAAGAAGCCATACTCAAGAGCTGCAAAGGTGAGTTCTAGGACCCCTCTTTTACTGGTTTTTAACTAATTTTAGGGCTGGAAATGCATGAATGTATGTTTTTATTAAACTGGGTTTCGGACCCGTATGCTTGAATGTGTGTATGATGATATTATGATGTGATGTGTGACTATGTTCATGCTTGATGATGTATGATTGTGTTTCTAAGTCTTATATGGTAAGATTTAAGCTTAGAACATGATGAATGGTGCATGGAAATCGAATATGATGTTTTAGGCTCACATGTTAAGTTTTCAAATCTGCCTAGTTTTTGGAAGTCAATGCGGATGGAAAGGGTTAATACGGATGAACATTAACCATTGAATAAGCAAATGAGGATGAAGTCAATACGGATGAACATTGACTAAGTGCATGAAATGCGGATGAGTATTTGACTAAGTATATGAAATGCGGATGAGTAAGTCAAATGCGGATGAAGTCAATGCGGATGAACATTGACTAAGTGCATGCAATGTGGATGAGCATTTGACTAAGTATATGAAATGCGGATGAGTAAGTCAAATGCGGATGAAGTATGTCAATGCAGATGAGCATTTGACTAAGTATATGAAACACAGACGAGTAAGTCAAATGCGGATGAAGCAAATCAAATGCGGATGAACAATAGGGTCAAAGCGGATGAACACTTAGAATAATTCTGACTTTTTGGGAGAAAAAGGAGTAATGTAGGCTTTGACCTAGGAGATTCCCGGGGGTTATATAAGTTGACTTTTGGGGTCATAGATGGTATGATGGGCATGTAATGATATGTGTTTGATGCTTATGCATGATGATGATGATGATGTTGCATGGTTATACATGATGTATGTTATGTATGTATGATACCCTGCATGATGATGAATGAATGATATGTTTATGTTCCTTATGATGATGTATGTTTATCTTTCCTATGGCTTTACGTGTTATGATAATGAATGAATGAAGTATTATGTACGTAAAGTGAAAGATAATGAAAGAGGAACATGATGATGAATGCATGCATTAATGAATGAATGAATGAAAGAAAGGCTTACAAGCAAATGTATGGAAGTGCACATCCATTGTAGGTGTTAGCTTAACGGTGTGCGGTTAGCTACCCCAAAGGATGCACATTGGCGTCTTTCTTTGTGATTGACCATATGGATGAACCATTGTTGTGTGTCTTAGGTACTGTGACCACTTGGTGTTGGGCACCACCGATGAAGATCTTTTATAGGCTTAGGTCCAGTATCATGAGCATGAAGGGCATAGCATATGACAATGGTATACCTGAACTTTACCTTAGGTACTGTGACCACTTGGTGTCGGGCACCACCGATGAAGGTCTTTTATAGGCTTAGGCATAGTATCATGAGCATGAAGGGTAAAGTTCATGGTGATGATGAGAGTAAGGAATGAAATGATGAATGAATGGAAGTATGAATGAAAGAACGGCGAAGATAATAATGATATTATCTGCATGTACGTACGATGTATGATCACGAACGAATGTAAAGTATAATATGATTTTGAGAGAAAGAATGGTTTTACGAAAGAAAAGTATGTTTTATTATAAAAGTTGGACTCACTCAGCAACACTGACTTTTATGTGTTTCCAGTTGGCAGGTAATGTTGCCGAGGATGGCACGAGGCAGCTGCTCAGCTCTTTTGGATGGCATCCATTTGTATAAAGCTTTCGTGATGTAATACAACAATGAAATTTTGTAACCGATAAACGATGCATTATTTTGCAAAGGTTTTTATGATGAAATGAAATGCCATTTTGAATGTTTCGGCTGCGGATGTTTATTTAAAATGACTGTAAATGTATGTTTTATATGCAATGGTTGACCAGTTGTAAGCGTCCCGGGAACGAGGCCTTACAAATTGGTATCAGAGCCAAAGTTTAAGTGAAGTGGGTCAATTTTCAAAATATAACTTAAACTAAGAATGGGACGGAAGGGAAAGGGATGCCAATCTGAGTAGCTGCGTGCCATCAGGTATTTTCGTAAAGTTAACCGGTAATACGTGCGCATGGTGTGTGGTTATATGTTGTATGTAGATTTAAATACTGATATAGTCAGGACAGGTAATGCCTGGGGTATGAAGAGTAAAGTAAGTGGCTAATCACAACTGGCTACTATAATTAGGTACTTACTATACTCGCCATAAACTGAGCCGTTTCCTTGAATGACCATATTAGTGTTTAAATCTTTCAGTGTGAGTGAGAGGATGGCGGTGTTAGATCATCTAAAGCTTCGCATGGTGCCGGATGTGGTGCTGAACCACGGGTTACGAGAGGAAGGCCTAGGGCCGAAAATGTGGTTCACGAAGAACCCGAAACCCCTCATCCGGAGGGCGGAGATGAGAGTGCTAACCTGAGAGCCTCGGTGAAGGAGGCAGTTGTGGAGGAAGTGCATCAAGTCATGCAGACGATCCTACCGTCTACGGTGACCGAAGTGATAAAGGTAGTTAGAGAAGGGGCGAGAAGGGAAAGGAGTAGACCTACGGGCGAAAGAAGACAGCCCGAGATTGAGACGGTTTCGTCTGATGACGAAGAAGATGAAGAAGCGGAGCCTGTGCAGGAGGCGGTACGAGGCTGTATCTACGGGGTGTTTATGAGATGTAAGACCCCTACCTTTGATGGTAACGACACTACTGATGCTGCTCACCGGTGGGTGAGGGAAATGGAGGCTGTACTTGATATCAGCGAGTGCCGAGAGGACCAGAAGGTTAAGTTCGCTACCCACTCTTTTGTGGACTCGGCTCTGTGCTGGTGGGACAATATAGTCCAAGCCGAGGGTAGCAGGGCCATTGGAAGAATGAGATGGTTCGAACTAAAAAGGTTGGTGATTGAGGAGTTTTTTCCTCACCGGGAAATAGACAAGGTCGAGAGGGAGTTCCTGCAACTGGAGGCGGGAACGATGACACACCAACAGTACACCACGAAGTTCAACGAAATGGCACATCTAGTGCCGGATCAGGTGACACCTCTGTCTCGAAAGATCAAAAGGTACATTCAGGGATTTCCAGCGGATATTCGCAGGCACATGATTACCTCCCGACCAAGTACGTTTAGGTCGGCGGTGGATTTGGCAGGGAGGTTATATGACGAAAGGGGTGTAGTGGTGGTGGTTGAAGGTAGTCGGGGTGATGCCTCAAAAGGTAAAAAGAAGGCACGGGTGGATGACCACCGTGTGGTCGCGTCAGGTGCGAGTACGAAGAAGTGTGGTAAGTGTGGGAGAGAGGATAGTGGGGAATGCAGGTTTGGGTCGAACTTGTGCTTTAAATGTGGGAAGGCGGGACACATGGTCAGGGATTGTCGTACGGCTCGGTGCTTTAACTGTGGTGAAGAGGGTCATATGAATAGGGATTGTAAGAAGCCAAGGGCCGAGGGTTCCGGGGAGAAGAAAACGGGAGGTGAAGGACTAAGGGCGAGCGCCAGGGCATTCACGATGATAGAGAAGGAGGCTAGGACAGATCCTGATGTTGTGTCCGGTACGTTTCTAGTGAACCAAACTTTAGCTTCTGTGTTATTTGATTCGGGTGCCAATAAAAGTTTTATTTCTGCTGTTTTCTGTGCTAAGCTGTCTGTTAGTAGTAGACGTGTTGATGCGCCCTTTGATGTAGAAACTGCCATAGGTAAGTCTACCAGGATTTCCGAGATGATAGAGAACTATGACGTGGAACTTGAGGGTCATAAGTTCCTGTTAGACCGTTTGTGATGACCTTAGGTGGTTTCGATTTGGTTCTTGGGATGGATTGGTTAGCAGACTTCAAGGCGAACATCGTGTGTCGCAAGAAGATGATTCGGCTATCAGCGCCTGACGGGAGTTCGATGACGGTTTATGGTGATCGGGTCATGACAATTCCGAAATTGATTTCGATGGTGGTGGCGGGAAAGTGTATGAGGCGTGGATGCAGCGCCTACTTGGCTTATATAAAGGATGTAGACATGCCAACACCACAACTGTCTGATGTACCGGTTGTGTGTGACTTTCCAGACGTGTTCCCAGACGACTTACCAAGAGTGCCACCTGACAGAGAGATTGAATTTCAGATTGATTTGATACTGGGTGCCCAACCTGTTGCCAAGGCACCGTATCGGTTAGCTCCGACAGAGATGAAGGAGTTGATGGAGCAGTTGCAAGAGCTGCTTGATAAGGGGTTCACCAGACCGAGTATCTCTCCTTGGGGTGCTCCGGTCTTGTTTGTGAAGAAGAAATACGGTAGTATGAGGATGGGTGTATTGACTACCGTGAGCTGAATAAGTTGACAGTAAAGAACTGCTACCCCTTATCGAGAATCGATGATTTGTTTGATCAGCTCCAGGGTGCCAGTTGGTTTTCAAGGATAGACCTCCGATCTGGTTATCATCAGTTGAAGGTGAGTCAGATATCCCTAATACAGCTTTTCGCACGCGCTACAGTCACTACGAGTTTCTTGTCATGTCTTTCAGTTTGACCAACGCGCCAGCTGCTTTTATGTATCTGATGAATCGGGTGTGTCGTCCGATGCCAGATAAATCAGTGATTATGTTTATTGATGATATCCTGATTTATTCGAAGAGCGAGATTGAGCATGCCGGTGACATTCGGGAGGTTCTAGAGACGTTGAGAAGGGAGAAGGTGTATGCAAAATTCTCCAAGTGCGCGTTCTAGTTGTGCAAAGTTCAATTCTTGGGTCATATGGTGAACCCTGATAAGATCATGGTGACCCAGAAAAGGTGGAGGCGGTTATGCAATGGAAGTCACCAAAGACGCCATCCGAGATTCGTAGTTTCTTGGGTCTGGTGGGCTACTATAGAAGATTCATTCAAGACTTTTCCAAGATCGTTTCTCCACTAACCAAGTTGACCCGAAAAGAGGTGAAGTTCGTATGGGGTCAAGCTCAAGAGAAGGCGTTTGAAGAATTGAAGGCGAGATTGACTTAAGCTACTGTTCTGTCATTACCCGACGGAAGCGAAGATCCGGTGGTCTATTCTGATGCTTCCTACTCAGGGTTGGGGTGCGTGTTAATACAGAGAGGGAATGTTATAGCCTATGCATCCCGACAGTTGAAGGTTCATGAGGTCAACTACCCTACTCATGACTTGGAGCTAGCGGTCGTGGTCTTTGCACTAAAGATTTGGAGGCACTACCTTTACGGGACAAAGTGCACCATTTTCACTGACCACAAGAGCTTGAAGTACTTCTTCGAGCAAAAAGATTTGAACATGAGGTAGAGACAGTGGTTGGAACTTATAAAGGATTATGATTGTGAGATCCATTACCATCCGGGCAAAGCCAACGTGGTGGTGGATGCCCTTAGCCGAAAGGAGAGACCCGAGCCGATTCGGGTGAAAGCATATCAGCTGATCATGACCTCTGATGTGATGAAGCAAGTCAAAGAGTTTCAGGATGAGGCACTAAAAGATGATCATCTTAACTCTGAAAGAATGAGAGGCCTGGTTGGGGAATTGGGTGAAAACACACTTAGTGTTAAAAGCCGATTTGAACGAGTGTGAATTCCTCGTTTTGGGGATCTACGGGTGAAGATAATGGATGAGGCTCACAGGACCCGATACTCCATTCATCCTGGTACCACAAAGATGTATCAAGACATGAAGAAGAATTATTGGTGACCGGGTATGAAGCGCGATGTGGTGGAGTATGTGAGTAAGTGGCTTACTTGTTTGCAAGTGAAGGCCAAGCATCAAAAGCCATATGGGAAGATCCAACCTTTGGATATACCGGAATGAAAGTGGGAGCACATCACCATGGATTTCATTACGAAGCTGCCACGTACTCCGAAAGGGTACGATGCCATATGGGTGATTGTGGACCGTCTGACGAAGAGTGCTCACTTCCTACCGATTCGTGAGACATATTCATCCGAGAGGTTGGCTGACCTGTTCATCAAGGAGATTGTAACTCGTCACGGTGTGCTGGTGTCTATTGTGTCCGATCGTGACACCCGGTTTACATCTAAATTCTGGAAGAAATTCCACGACGCAATGGGGACGAGGTTACACATTAGCACAACTTATCATCCCCAAACTAATGGTCAGTCAGAGAGGACCATTCAGATGTTGGAGGACATGCTTCGGGCATGTGTGATTGATTTTGTTGGAAGTTGGGATGACCACCTACTGTTAGCCGAATTCTCATACAGCAACAGCTATCATGCCAGCATTGGTATGCCACCATACGAGATGCTATACGGTAGGAGATGTAGAACACCCGTCTGTTGGGGTGATATTGGTCAAAAAGAGCTGGGGAGCGTCGAGGTAATCGAGGCTACAACTGAGAAGCTTGAGAAGATCAAGGCCTTCATGAAGGCAACCAAAGATAGACAGAAGTCGTATACCGATAAACGACGTAGACCGATTGAGTTCCAGGTGTGTGACCGGGTTATGTTGAAGGTCTCACCATGGAAGGGTATTATTCGTTTCCGAAAGCGGGGCAAGTTGAGCCCGAGATACATAGGCCTTTTCCGAATCATTGCCCGAGTAGGAGAGGTAGCCTATAGATTAGAGTTACCCGATGAGTTAAGCGGAATTCACCCGGCATTCCATGTATCTCATCTGAGAAAGTGCTTAGCTGATGAAGGCATGATTGTTCCACTGGACGATATCGAAGTAGACGAACGGATCAATTACGTGGAGCAACCGGTGGCAATCATAGATCGAAAGGAAAAGAGGCTGGGGAATAAAGTGGTTCCTCTTGTGTGTGTACAGTGGAAGCACAGGAAGGGATCCGAGTCCACGTGGGAGACTGAAGGAGAGATGAGACAGCATTACCCACAATTCTTTAAGGAAAAACAGGTTTCAAGGACGAAACCTATTTAAGGGGGTGGACTTGTAACACCCAGCTATTTTTAGACAAGAAAGAAGAATAAGTGAAGAAAAAGAAAGAAAAGAAATAAAACCCAAGTCTAGGGGTAAAAAGTGTTCAAAAAGAAAAAAATGTTAGAAAAGTGGGTGTAAAAAGTAGCATGGCCGCCCATGCCATGCCACTTTTCACTTTTGAGTTCGGATTTTAGAGAGAGAAAGAGCAGAGCTCGGGTTTGAAGGAGAACAAGAAGAAGAAGTTCAAATTCAAGGTAAGAATTCGTGTGTTTATGATGTTTTTGACTGGTCATATCCTCGGGTTTATGCTTATTTGTGTTTGTATATGTTCGGGTATGTTTTTAGTGGGTTTCTAGGAGGTTGAAATCAATTTGCAAACGAGTTTGGAAGAAGCCATACTCAAGAGTTGCAAAGGTGAGTTCTAGGACCCCTCTTTTACTGGTTTTTAACTAATTTTGGGGCTGGAAATGCATGAATGTATGTTTTTATTAAACTGGGTTTCGGACCCGTATGCTTGAATGTGTGTATGATGATATTATGATGTGATGTGTGACTATGTTCATGCTTGATGATGTATGATTGTGTTTCTAAGTCTTAGAGGGTAAGATTTAAGCTTAGAACATGATGAATGGTGCATGGAAATCGAATATGATGTTTTAGGCTCACATGTTAAGTTTTCAAATCTGCCTAAGTTTTTGGAAGTCAATGCGGATGGAAAGGGTTAATACGGATGAACATTAACCATTGAATAAGCAAATGAGGATGAAGTCAGTACGGATGAACATTGACTAAGTGCATGAAATGCGGATGAGTATTTGACTAAGTATATGAAATGCGGATGAGTAAGTCAAATGCGGATGAAGTCAATGCGGATGAACATTGACTAAGTGCATGCAATGTGGATGAGCATTTGACTAAGTATATGAAATGCGGATGAGTAAGTCAATGCGGATGACAAATGCGGATGAAGTATGTCAATGTGGATGAGCATTTGACTAAGTATATGAAATGCGGATGAGTAAGTCGAATGCGGATGAAGAAAATCAAATGCGGATGAACAATAGGGTCAATGCGGATGAACACTTAGAATAATTCTGAATTTTTGGGAGAAAAAGGAGTAATGTAGGCTTTGACCTAGGAGATTCCTGGGGGTTATGTAAGTTGACTTTTGGGGTCATAGATGGTATGATGGGCATGTAATGATGTGTTTGATGCTTATGCATGATGATCATGATGATGTTGCATGGTTATACATGTTGTATGTTATGTATGTATGATGCCCTGCATGATGATGAATGGATGATATGTTTATGTTCCTTATAATGATGTATGTTTATCTTTCCTATGACTTTACGTGTTATGATAATGAATGAATGAAGTATTATGTAACGTAAAGTGAAAGATAATGAAAGAGGAACATGATGATGAATGCATGCATTAATGAATGAATGAATGAAAGAAAGGCTTGCAAGCAAATGTATGGAGGTGCACACTCATTGTAGGTGTTAGCTCAACGGTGTGCGGGTTAGCTACCCCAAAGGATGCACATTGGGGTCTTTCTTTGTGATTGACCATATGGATGAACCATTGTTGTGTGCCTTAGGTACTGTGACCACTTGGTGCTGGGCACCACCGATGAAGGTCTTTTATAGGCTTAGGTCCAGTATCATGAGCATGAAGGGCATACCATATTACAATGGTATACCTGAACTTTACCTTAGGTACTGTGACCACTTGGTGCCGGGCACCACAGATGAGGTCTTTTATAGGCTTAGGCACAGTATCATGAGCATGAAGGGTAAAGTTCATGGTGATGATAAGAGTAAGGAATGAAATGATGAATGAATGGAAGTATGAATGAAAGAATGACGAAGATAATAATGATATTATCTGCATGTACGTATGATGTATGATCACGAACTAATGTAAAGTATAATATGATTTTGAGAGAAAGAATGATTTTACGAAAGAAAAGTATGTTTTATTATAAAACTAAACTCACTCAGCAATGCTGACTTTTATGTGTTTCCAGTTGGCAAGTAATGTTGCTGAGGATAGCACGAGGCAGCTGCTCAGCTCTTTTGGATGGCATCCATTTGTATAAAGCTTTTGTGATGTAATACAATAATGAAATTTTGTAACCGATAAACGATGCATTATTTTGCAAAGGTTTTTATGATGAAATGAAATGCCATTTTGAATGTTTCCGCTGCGGATATTTATTTAAAATGTCTGTAAATGTATGTTTTATGTGCAATGGTTGACCAGCTGTAAGCGTCCCGGGAACGGGGCCTTACATGGACACCCTTCAGTCGCATGGCCTTCATGCGACTGAACATCATGCGAATGAACCAATGCGGATGAACACTCATCACCCACTCGTGCGAATGGACTAATGCAGATGGACCTCATGGGAATGGGACTAATGCGGATGAGCTCTTATGCGACTGAACCTTCAATCGCATGACCTCCATGCGACTGGCCCTTCCATCGTACGAATGGACCCTCAATCGTGCGAATGGACCTCAATCGTGCTTATGGACCCTATTCGGCCATATGGCCTCCATTCGGTCTCCAGTCGGTCGCCTAGCCCTAGCTGATGCAGAATGCAGTTCCAGCCGAACGCAAACTACCTTTTTCAACCTTCAAACTCATCTAAACCTATTCTAAGCCCAAAACGATCATCCTAAACCTTAGGGATGCATACCATAACACCATTCAAGCACACACAAGCCCTGAAAACAAACTCTAAATGCGTCACACGCATCACACCCAAATGGGTCAAACACATATACATACAAAAACGGGTTTTTATGCATTCCAACCCCAGAATCATTTGAAAACAAGTAAAAGTAGGGTCCTAGAACTCACACAAACGACACCAAGAAGTAGAGCTTCGGTTTGACTTGCTACACGACGATTTTGCCCGCTTGAATCTACCTGAACCAACATTTTCTCCATTTTTCTCTTCTTTCTCTCTTCCCCTCTTTGATGGCTGAAAATGTGGGTGTGGGGAGAGGGTAAGGGTTGTACTCTCCCTTTATATACCCCCACTCGCCCGTCTTTCTTTCGTTGGCGAGTTTGGTCCCTCGACTTAGGACTTTATTTCTTTTCTTCTTTCGTCGGCTTCAAAATAGATAAATAACCGGGTGTTATATTTTTTAAAGTCAAACTTTCTTTTTTCAAAATAGATTTTATGAAGAACATTAAAAATAACTTCTTTTATTTACAATCTAAATGACAAAAAACTAAAGATTTATATAATATGAAATTTTCTAAAACATTAATCATTTCGTAACAAAATATCTCAAAATTGTTTTGTTTTTAAAAAAGTATAAACATGTAAAATATTTTATAACAATCTTATTAAAACAACCAGAATATTTTAAATCATATTTTTTTAAAAGCAAGAATTTTATAAAAAGTATTTTTAATAAAAAATCTTAAAAGGAATGTTTAAAAATAAAATATTTACATAAGAGAGCTAGACATGGTATAATTGTTTTATTTCTTGAACTATTACCTATATATAATTTAATTATATATTACATTTAAATATTATACTATTACTATTCATGTTTATTTTATATGTATATTTTACATTAAAATTTAATCCGTTTATTTAATGATTGTTTAACCTATCTATCTATTTATTAAAAAACTAAACTAACCATGAAACAATGATAGATCTCATTATATAATAATGATATTGAATACTAATAATATTACTCATATTATTTTCAAATTAAAGTATATATAATTTAATAAATTAAAAACCTATTTTTTTTAATCAAAAAACCAATTTTTAAAAACAAAATTATTATAAAATACAGAATACAATGAAATATTAAAAAAATCATTTTTCTTAAAACAATATATTTAATAATCACAATTTTTTTTATAAAATAAAAGTTGAAGAAAAATAAATTATTATTTATTTATTTAAAGTAGCTCTTTATGCGTACTTATAATCATATTTTATTATTTTAGCATTATTTTATAATGAATAAATGTTTATTAATAATTATTTAATATTTTATTTGCTCAGTCTGTGTATTACACGTGGACTAACTTAGTGATGTTATAATATAGGCTTTAATTGTGAAGAAAGTGAAACGAGAATGACAAAAAAGCCCAAATTTAGACTAAGGGATTAAAAATACTTATCTCGGATAAAACAAATGTACTAAAAGGAAGTTTACGCGAGTTTCTTAACTATATTTATAACTAGGTTAGAGCCTATGTATTATATGGGTGGAATAAATAAAACATATTAAAATTATTAGTTTTATAAATATTTTATATTTTAGATTTTATTATCCATTGTTGAAATAAAAATATAATGAATATTTAAAAGTTATAACACATAATGAATTAGAAATTATTACTCTACATATAATATGTATTAATAAATTATTAAAATAACTACATTTATATTTTAGATGTTTAATAGTTTTGTTTTTTTATTTACAATAATTATCATTTGATATGAGAAAGACAATAAACACAAATATAAATATTTTTTATTTTAACATATTTTAGTTAAAAAGGAAAGTCAAACTAATTGTTTTTATAATTTTGATATTTATTATGAGAGAAAGGAGGGAAAATAAATTTTTTGTTATGCTAGAATGATGATACGTATCATTTGATATGCTAGAATGATGACACGTGTTTTAAGAATATCTTCTTTTATTATAGGTTATAGATTATATTTTAGATGTTTAATAGTTTTATTTTTTTATTTACAACAATTATCATTTAATATGAGAAAGACAATAAACACAAATATAAATATTTTTTTTTATTTTAATATATTTTAGTTAAAAAGAAAGTCAAACTAGTTGTTTTTATAATTTTGGTATTTATTATGAGAGAGAGGCGAGAAAATAAATTTTTTGTTATGCTAGAATGATGATACGTGTCATTTGATATGCTAGAATGATGACACGTGTTTTAAAAATTTTTTTATTATAGGTGATAGAATGTCTGACGTTTGATTCTTTCTTTAATTATTTCTAAAATTTACGGCTGATTTCATGACTAGGTTTTCTTTTTGGTTTATTGAACAAAAAACCAACCCCGTAGTCCTAAACTACATCATCATAATAATTAACCTCTCATACCAACGGATGTTGTTTGTTTTGCACTTTTGTCACAACAAGCCCACGGATTTATTTCTGCTTGTCTAGGTTAAGAAAACTTCTCACGAGAACACTTATATATGACGTTCACTCGTCTCTTGATTATTCCCACTGAAGCACACTTATATATGACGTTCTCTTCGTATCTACAAGCAAAACTCCCAAAATATGATGATATTTGAGGCAAAATATTTCTTATAATCTAGTATCTTTTTTATGAAAAGAATAAACAATACTAGACACAAACACCTTTTCAAAACACATTGTCATCAATGAGTGGTGCCCCACCATCTTATACATAACATAAAGACATTTTCTTTTTAATTATTTTTTCACTTATATGCGACTAGATCAGTTGGAGTCACTGTGGTTGTTGTGGCTGTAAATTTGCTACCATATGCTTGCAGTTTAAAATTTTGATCGTAAACACCTTAGATTTCTATTAATTGGGTAGCTGAATGTCTGATATTCATCTTAATCGCTTTTCTTACATAAAATGAACAAAAGTTTTGTAATAAATACAAGTTGCTGCTGCATATACGGCTAAGATTAACGCGTATGCTTGTCAATAAAAAATGAATATTGAAGGATATGTATCAAACCAGTGAATTTTGTGAGCTTGGTGTAGAAAAACAATGTCTATATATTAATTAAATATCAATTCGTTCTGTCAATTTAACATGTCAAACATCATCAGTTTATTAACGTCACGTTATATATATAATAACTGTTATCTTATATACACGTTTTGACGTTTTCGATCAAACATAATTTTTTTCTTAGTTTTCTAATAGTAGCCGTAGATATATAGATTAATTAACAAGATTATTGATTTCTTCTACATCGTTGCATGAATGTGGGATTCTACTTGAAAACAAATTTGTTTTTAATTATTATTGGAGTGTGACCTAAACGTGTTTGCACATTCATATAATATTAGCCACACTTGAATATTATTTAAAAACTAATCGCCTTTTTGTTTCTTGACTTGGCTTGTTTCAAATAATGAAAATTATGAAAGTCAACTTTCATTTCAATTATCATATTTTTATGCTTTTTCAAATGATATACGATTGAAAGTTTCCATATAAACTGTAATAGTTCGTTCTTTTTGAATATTGAAACTTCTAAATACAGCTGTGTATGTGATCCAACTTGTTTATAAAACTTTGAAGTTTCTATGTCTTCTTCCTTCCTTGCACCAGCTGCTGCATGTTGAGTTTGAATTTGACAATAATATTTAATTCATAATATGGTTGAATTTCATTCCAACACAAACACTATAAATACCCTCTTGCTATGTTTCAACATCATCATCTCATTTACAAAATACATTACTTAACTAAAAAGACAAATCTTTGACATTCAATCACATATTCACATCATATTAGCACTCTTTGTTACTAATGGAGGTCACTTTCCCAAGAAATATGGTTGCTTTGTTGGTTCTTGTGTTGGCAACACTCACAACCTTGACACTAGCCCAAAGCAATCGCGGTGGTGGTGGAGGCACTCGTGTTGGCTTCTACAGCTCCACGTGCCCTAGGGTCGAGTCCATAGTCCAGTCAGCGGTTCAGTCTGCTGTCGACGCCAACCTTGCGATTGCACCTGGTTTACTAAGGATGTTCTTCCATGACTGTTTTGTCAATGGTTGTGATGCATCTATACTCATTGAGGGCTCGTCGACGGAGAGACAGCAGGGCCAAACTCCCTCTTGAGAGGCTTCGAAGTTATAGATGCTGCAAAGTCTCAGCTTGAAACAACCTGCCCCGGAGTGGTCTCGTGTGCTGATATTGTTGCACTTGCTGCCCGCGATTCTGTGGTTCTCGTAAGTAGATGTTGTATTAATATGTTTCCTCATGTGCTTGTACATTAATAACTTGTAGATCAATGCTTAACTATGGTCATTAATTATTATTAATAATATTATGACATCTTGCAGGCCGGTGGACGTAGCTGGCAAGTACCATTAGGACGTAGAGATGGCTTGGTTTCACAAGCATCTGATACTGCAAACTTGCCTGCATTTAACGACCCGATTAGTGTCCAAATCAGTAAGTTTGATGATAAAGGTCTCAACACCCAAGATCTTGTTACTCTTGTCGGTAAGTAGAACAAACAAATGTACTATAACTACAACATAGAATGTTATGACTTTAGTTATTAATTAAGTTGTTATTTATTATTGTTTACTAGGTGGACATACAATTGGAACAGCAGCTTGTGCATTATTCAGCTATAGATTATACAACTTCAACAATACTAATGGACCCGACCCCGATATAAACCCTGCATTCCTACCACAACTTCGAGCACTTTGCCCTGATGGTGGTGATGGGTTGAGGCGTGTGGCGCTTGATACGGGTAGCGAAAACAGTTTTGGCAATTCATTCTATGAAAACTTGAGGAATGGGAGGGGAGTTATTGAATCTGATGCAAAACTATGGAGTGACCAAGGACACAAAGGTTTGTGCAAAGTTTTTTGGGTGGATCAAGATTTAATGCTGACTTTGGAAGAGCGATGGTGAAGATGGGGAATATTGAGGTGAAGACTGGGACACAAGGTGAAATTCGTAGAGTGTGTACTGCTACCAATTGAAAAGAATTTGGATATAACATGATTCATAAGTTGTTAATAGATTAACATGCAAAATTTGCTTGAAGATTGTATTGATTGTTTTTATATGGAATACTACTGAAAGTTGTATTGATTTAATTAATCGAAGAATTTTAATTGTTAAATAATTCATTGATGACTAAATTCTTTCTTAGTAAAACATAAAATGTATGGAATTATATCCTTCTTAATTACATAAGTAAACTTTTTTAGTGATTAAATTCTTAGTTTACCTATATTTCTAAATTTAGGCAAACATTTACGGTGACATATTTTACCTCATCGTTAGCAACACATGATTCACAAGAAACATTAATAGTGATAACTTTTACCTCATGATCAGCTACAAGATTCACATACATCGCATGTGAGTCTTTGTTTTCATGAGATCTCATGGTTGGATTCGAATTTCGATCATAAATATAAGTTCTTAAACTAAATAGTCATTAAGTCATTAACTTTAATCAACAAATTTAAACATTATCTATAAGCAAATTGATTACATCAAAATCTGAAAACTTTAACTAACTATAACATGTTTATTCATCAATACATATATGCTACTTTAACAAAATAACTTTATCTAACTTTAATTGTCTTTCTTTATCGTACTTTGTTATATATTATCGTTGACATTCTCAACATACATTATCCGGTATCTATACTTTATGCATTTATTTACATTCTATGTGTGCTTACTCATGTGTAAAACTCAAGTTGCTTGCATAAGACGCTCCTTTAGATGCTTGAAATATGTCTAAGATATCTCTATTTGAAAGACTCTTTTAACATAGTTTAACGTTCACAACTGTGCATTAACGGGATAACTATTTTTAGATTATTATTCAAGTTCCTATCAATTCACATATGAAACTTGAACGTTAGCTCTCTTTATCTATGATTATCATCAATTTAGTCATTTACTTTAGCATTCTATTACTTTACTTTTTTATGATAATTACGGTCTGTACTATCATAAACTATACATCATGAAATACAAATGCAAGTTACATAAAAAATATGGAAGCTTTATTCATATCTGTTAGTCTATCCTAGTTTATATTTATTTATGCCATTCATGGTTGCTCTCTCATTGGAACATGCCAAGCATCCCATAACTCATCCCATAATTCACATGGTATCAAGACATATTCAATCCACCTACCCACCTTCCTATTCCCTGGACCTTTTTGTTTCATCTCCTTCTTTCCTTTCTTTCTTATTCTTCTGCTCCTAATCCCGTTCTTTTGTCTCAATGGCCTTGTCCTCGTCTACTACTGATGACTTTTTGTCGATGAATACCGTTATGCATATGATTACTATTAAGTTGTATCCATCTGATTACCTTCTTTGGAAAAATTAGATGCTTCCTCTTTTATCATTTCAAAACTTATTATCCCATGTAGATGGTGCTACTATGACCCTGTCCTATGAGATCACAATCTACAAACAGACCACACCAAATTCACTTTATTCCCAATGGCTCGCCGTCAATCAAAAGGTCGTATACATTCTTAATGCTTCACTTTCGTAGGAGGTTATGGCTGATATTCTGGGTCTTGAAACTACCCGAAAAATCTGGTTCGCTCTCGAAACCACTTACAATAATACATATTTGAAGGTATCCAAAATCTTCGCGATCAACTTGGACACATTATTAAAGAAATGACTTCTATTGTAGATTTTGCCCGTAAATGTAAAAGCATATATGACCAGTTATCGACCATTGGTCAACCTGTGGAAGAAAGTGACAAATTACATAGGGGTTTGTGGTCTCGGTGCCTCATTTGAAACTTTCTCCACAGCAAGCCACCGGTTTTTCTTGACCTCTTGATTCAAGTAGAAAGTCACAAATTGTTCCTACGTTCTATTCATGGCCCACAAAACTCTCCAGTTGTCTTCACTGCCCAAACCTCCCATGCCTTTCGTGGTGCCAGTGGTCGCTTTATCCGTGGTACATACTCTGGTGGTCGCGGTCGGGCGCGTCGATCATTACATTGTTAGTTATGTCACAAAGAAGGGCATTATGCTAATATGTGTCAGAACCGGTCTTCTTTTGCTTCACAACCGGCCCATTCTTAAGCTGCCTTGGCTAAAGCATTCCATGCTTAATGTCACGTTACATCCCCGGGTCCCGATTGGGTCGTTGACTCGGTGGCAACCATCATATGACCCCTTCATCCGATAATATTGCTCAAGCTTCATCCTACTCAGGCATCACTAGTCACTTTTGGAAACGGTAATGTTCTTACCATTTCTCAAGTTGGTCGAGCCACTGTTGCAAACCACATTCACTTAAAGGATGTTTTAGTTGTCCACACTTGACCAAAAATCTTCTGTCTATAAGCAAACTAACTTCCCAAAATCATTTGGATGTTTTATTCCCATAGCCCTACTTTTTCATATAGGACCGAAGCACGAAGAAAGTCCTTGTGCAAGGTTAGTGTGAAAATGGTTTATATGTGTTGCATACCAGTCCTCAAGTCTTGGCAGCCACCTCATCTACCTCTGCAAAAGCTTCATTTGAACTTTGGCACTCACGTTTGGGACATATATCGTTTGACACAATTTTGTAATTAATTAAAACTACACTACTTGTATATTACATCTCTTCTTCCGACACCAATAATATGTCCATCATGTGAATTGTCTAAGTGTCATCGTTTACCTTTTGATCTTAATGAAAAACATTCAGTAAAACCTTTGGATTTGATACACTTTGATTTGTGGGGACCTTCACCCATCACATCCACAAATAATTACCGTATTGTGTTATGTTGTGGACGATTATTCCTATTTTACAGGTTCTTATACATGTGACTACGTCGATCACAATTTTAAAATTTTTGGCTGCTGGGTCTATCCTTATACACGTGACTACGCCGATCACAAGTTATCCCCACGAAGCATTCCATGTGTCTTCTTGGGGGTATTTTTCTCAACACAAAGGCTCCAAATGCCTTGTTCTCACTACAAACCGCACTTACATAACTCGTCTACATGGTTTGATGAAAATTTGTTTCCGTTTAAAGGTGATGACTCACAATTGAATCTCTCGCTCTTCCTTACAAAGTTTCTAAGACCATACCCTAACAACCCCGCCCCCATCACCAACTTGTCCTTCTAAACCCATCGTATCCCCTCATAACCAACAACCCAATCTCAAACCATGTTACCACATTCCTCATCACTATGTTGCATCACCACTTCCATCCATTGGGCCATAGTCTACTAGTGTCCCCTCCACCCCACCAACTGATCCTACCCATGATTTGACCCAATCCCTATTACCAACTGCCCATGAACATGCCCCAACTGGGCCTGTCCCTTCGGCCTATCCCTCCGCATTGCCTGACTTATTTCCTACGCCCACTTTGGAGTCAACTAGGCCTACCACTCTATGAGAACACACTCTTCCAACTACTTCCCCCGTAAACCCATCCAATTACACAGATTTACATGAACTGAGAAGTCAACCAAATGCCCCTACACCACTTTTGTCCACCATCCTAATTCCCATTCCACTCATCCGATGATTACTAGGGCCAAAGTCGGGAGTTTCAAACCCAAACATCAATTGAACTTAGCACGTACTACTATGTCAGGCCTCCACTTCAGTCTGTTTACCTAACGTGATCCTAAGGATTTCAAATCTGCCACTAGGCATCCTTATTGGATGGATGCTATGACCAAAGAACTCATTTCTCTTCACAACAACAATACATGGGTCCTAGTGCCCAGACCAACAAATGAAAATGTTGTTGGGTCTAAATGGTTGTTTCGAACTATTAACCGATATAAAGTTCGTCTAGTCGCTCAAGGGTTTACTCAAATTCCTGTTATCGACTATTTTCACACTTTTAGTCCCGTTGTCAAGGCCTCTACCATAAGAACGGTCTTATCTCTAGCGGTTATATATGGTTGGAAACTACATTAACTCAACGTGAATAATGCCTTTTGGCATGGTCAATTAAATGAAACGGTTTATATAGAAAAACTCCATGGATTGACTCATTCTCATTTTTCGGATCATGTGTGTAAATTAAGCAAGGCTCTCTACGGTCTCAAGCAAGCCCCACATGCTTGGTTTCATCACTTAAGCACTTTACAAAATGGATTTACATGCAGCCAGTATGACACATCTTTATTTATCCTTAAACGAGGATCTTGCATCATGTATCTCCTAGTGTATATGGATGATTTGTTTTTTTACAGTCAAAGTACTTTTATTTGATCATGTATTTCCTGATTTGATTTGATCATGGAGCTATGATGTAACGCCTGATATAAAGTCAAAACGAGCCAATTAATAATAATAGATTTAGCGGGGATTATTTAAAGAAAATAAACGGGTAATGGAGTATGGACCGAGTAGACCTCGCGGGATATGTGTTTGGCGAGTTAAAGGTCCCGAGAACGCCCGTATATATAAACGGATCAGCTTGAGCAACTCTCATTTGCAACTCAACACCTCAAATTTTAGAGAGAGTGTGTAGAGAGAGAAGTGGAGAGAATTGAATATTCAAGGCTCGGTTGATCACGGGATTGAGGATCAGTGTTCGGGGGTTTTTGAAAGTGGCAAAAATTCGCCCAAAACTCATGTTTTTGTGTAAGAAAACATGTAATAAGCTTAGATAAAGCTTGTTGGGTGATAAACCAAAGTTTTGGATGTAAATGATTGAAGTTTTGGGTCAAAAATGGGTTGGTTCATAATTTTCAGCCCGTTCTGCGAAATTAAAGGTTCATCCAGCGTAAATAAGGGTTCATCCTGCGAAATTATGTAGTCATCCAGCGAAACTATGAAGGCTTCCTGTGAAACTATATTTTGCAGGTAGTTTCATAGACATGGTTTTCCAACGAAAGTTGGGCAAAACTGGCAGTGAAGATGCCAGCGAAACTGCCAGCGAAGATGCCGGCGAAACTAGCAGCGAAACAACTGATGATGCAGCGAAAATAGCAGGGAAATTAGGCAGAAATTAACTCTTTTGAGTGTTAACTTATCTGAAGGCTGCGTAGTATGACCCTTGCTTAGAAAGCTTGATTGAGAAGCTGCTCATCGAGTCCAGGTGAGTTCTAGATCTCCTACATTAAAGGTTTTAAACTTGTTTAGAGTTGGAAATGCATACTAAATATACACTTTAAATGACCAAGATTTTAAGGGGTTTCAACCGGAAGATCGATTTTTCTATAACAATATATACTATGTAAATGTTCTAAAATAAAAACTTTCACGCTGACCTGGCAGCGCGACCCCAGCCAGGGACGTTGCCACTTGGACCCTATTAGGGGCTGCTGCTCATCAAGTCAGATGAGTTCTAGATCCTACGGAGGGTCGATTATGTTCTATGATGACTTGTTCTTGTTGTGCATGTGTATGTGTATGTGAATGGATTATGTATGATGTTTATGATGATGTGTGATGAGGTATATAATGTTTATGTGATGTTATGTATGAATGTTTTATGTTGATCTTACCTTCCTATTATGTTATTATTCCATGACTTATGTGTTATGGGTATGAAGTGAACGAAAAGTATTATGTAATGCAAAGCGGAAATTAATGATAATGATAAGTGGAAAGTAAAGTAAGAATGAATGCAAGCAAAGTATGGAGGTTCACACCCAATGAAGGGTGTTAGGTCAACGGTGTGTGGGTTAGCTACCCCGAAAGGATGCACACTGGGGTATGTTTTTGTGATTGGTCATTTGTATGGAACCTTTATCGCTTACCCCGGTACTGTGGTCAGGCCACCGGGCGCAGTGTATGGGAGTTTATTTATAGACTTCGGCCCAGTACCTGCTTTATACATGACGGTGGGGTAAAGTTCATGGTATTGGTATATAATTTAAAGAAGAAACACTGAACGTACGTAATGAACGGTAAGGAAGGTAATGAATGATAACAATGACGTATGATGATGCATTAACGAAAGTTAACAAACGACGATGAAAGATAATAATGTTATTATCTATCTGTACGTATGATGTTTGATCGCGTAAGAATGTAAAGGAAGGTTTTAAACAGAAGTAAAAGTATTTTATTTAATAAAACTAGATCTCACTCAGAAACGCTGACTTTCATGTATTTTCTAGTTGGCAGGTAATGATTGCTAAGGATGGCACGGGCGGCTACTTGCTCATATTTGGGAAGACATTCATTTTGTTAAACAACAATGTTTTTGTATTGTAATGCGAACAAACAATGTTTTGTTATTACTATGAATGTTGTATTATTGTGCAAAAACGATTACTTATATGATATGAAATGGTTTAAATTAATTCCGCTACGATCTTTAGAAATTGAAATGTATACTTTATGCTTTACGTGCGATGAGTGTCCAACTGTGAGCGTCCTGGGAACGGGGCGTTACATATGAGTACTTTTATTGCTCATTTGCACCAAGAATTTGCTATAAAGGACCTCGGGCGTCTTCGGTACTTTCTTGGGCTTGAAGTCACCCATAATGAACAGAGACTTTTCCTCTGTCAGTCAAAGTACACTCAAGATGTACTTGCACAAGTTGATCTTGTTGAATCTAAACCTGTTCATACTCCTCTTGCTGCAAATGAGTCGTTTTCTTCATCCGGGATACCATTCAAAGATCCAACTAACTACCAATCTCTTGTGGGGCTTTATAATACTTGACTATCACCAGACCAAATATAATTAATTGTAAGAGTTAATCTGTAAATAATATTAGAAATACTATTTTACCATTATAAATAGTTGTATATTATGCATTGAGTGATGTAAATATTCTTAATTTAATGATATGTTAAATACCATTCTCATATACTTTTTATATAATATAGATAATATATATATATAAGACTAAAGACCCGTGTAATACACGGGTTCAATCATTAAAAATTGTTTTAAATTAAAAATGTTCGTAAGTCGTAATATTGTTATTAATACTTTGTCTATTGATTTTTATGTTTAATTTTTTACAAAATTTATATATAATATTTGTTGAACCAAAAGAACCAATGAGCCTGATCAGAGAAACCTCTAAGTCCCACAGGACATCACAACAGCTGAAGAAGACCTGATCAGCTGTTCTACAAGTCTGAAGAATACAACTGCTGAAGTACGTCTGAAGTACTGAAGACAAAGACTGAGACAACAGCTGAAGATCTAAAGTCTGAAGACTTCAACAAGTACTGAAGACAAAGACTGAAGATCAACAGCTGAAAGACAAAGTCTGATGTACAAGTACTGAAGACATCAGCTGATGTTAACAGCTGATGACAACAGCTGAAGAGGGCTTCTTCAGTTGTTGTGATGGTTTTTCTTCATCAGTAGTTTTCTTTTTCTTTCAGTAGTTTGTTTACTTTTGAGTAGTTTTGTTTTTTCCTTTTCAGTACTTGTAAACAACTGAAGAGGTTGTTCTTCAGTTGTTGTAGTATCAGTTGTTTTATGTTTTCAGTAGTTGTAAATAAGATGTTTAACACTTAGGAACATTTGTAAGAAGATGTCAGTTGTTGACATCTTCAGTAGTTGTTAAACATCAGTAGTTATAAAACGGTTACATGTCACTTTCAGGTGACATCAGCCTACGTCATCTTTCCTTATAAGGAAAGATGACTCACCTGTTATCGTGCCTTAGAGGCCGACAATCTTAATGCAATATTCCTTTTGTCTGATATTTCTCTCTCTATAACAAAATTCTTTTATCGCTTTATATCGAATGTTCTTGCTTGAATTTGTCTAATTCTGAGCTATTCCGCTGCTATATCTGTTCAATCGATTAAACCTAGAGGCTGAGATATTAACAAATGGTATCAGAGCAGGTTAATCATTGATCGATCTAACAATGATCATTGAAACTGTTCAATCGCTCTAAGTTTGATCGATTAGCAAATTCGCAAGGATCTGTTATAGAGATTGAGAGTGTATCGCTTCTGGCCGTTTTATTTGAGGTTTTGTGTGGTTCTGAGCTAAATTTATTGTGATTTTACTTGAATCTGTCTGATTTTCCACAATGACTACTTCTTCGAATGATCCTTTCAATACTGGATCCTCTACCAAGCCTCCGATCTTGGTGAGGAATGAGTATAACATTTGGCAAAGAAGATTGCTCCATCACCTGTCTGTCCATAGCTCAGGTTGTTGGACATCTGTGGTACATGGACCACATAAGCCAATGGTGATGATCCGGAAACAAACCAGTGGTTCCAAAGAAGAAGGAGCAATACTCCGATGAGGACAAGAAGTTGTTTGAAATCGATGCAAAAGCCCATGGAATTTTGGCTATGGCTATTCCTAATGAGATTTACTCTGGGCTTCTGCATTGTGAGTCTGCTCATGACCTCTGGAAAGCCATCAAAGAACAATTTGGTGGTACTGATGAGGTTTTAGCAAACAACAGGGAAATCCTCGCCCAACAATATGAGACTTTCTCTCATAGAAAGGGTGAGACTCTGACTCAACAATTGAGCGTTTTCATGTTTAATCTCTGAATTGAAAATGGTTAAACATGAATATACCAGGAGTCAGATGAACCATAGATTCTTAAGATCACTGCCTGAGAGATGGAACACATATACCATTGTTCTACGCTCAAATGCTGATGTTGATCGCCTATATCTCTCACCCAACTTCATGGGAAACTGCTTACATTCGAGAGAGAGATAGAGCAGAAAAGGAAATTGGCTTCATCTGGCAAGCTCACTGAGGATTTTGTCCAAGGGAACACTGCCCTGATTGGACATCAAGAGTCAGAATATGCGTCATCTGAAAGCCAGTATGATGAGCATATTGATTTCTCTACAAACACTCTGAGCCTGCCTTTGTGAGTGTGATAGTTATCTGCTGGTAGTAATAGTGACAATCTATGTTTCATCATGGATGATCTCAAGGGGATTGCTGATGATACTTAGAAGAGATGGATATTTGAGCCAAATGGCCTTGATAAATATCAGATCTCAGAAGTTCTACAAAAGAACTGGAAGGAAATTCCCAGGACTCTCTGGCAAAACCAAAGTTGGTTTTGACAAGAGTAAGTTGAAGTGCCATAAATGCCACAGGCTTGGACACTTTGCAAGAGAATGTAGATCATCTGGATCTAACTCTCCTGCACCTTTTGTGACTTACCCTGGCAATAGTCAACAAAACAAAGGGCAACAACCTGTCAATTCTGGTTATCATCATCAACCACAATCTCCTGCATATTTGTTCCACAGGGGCCAATGCCATATCCATACCCCTGCTATTACATGCCACAACCAGGCCAGGTTCAAGCACCACTGCTCAGCAACACATGCACTCCCTGAGCCTCAACCATCCCAATCTCATCAACCTAATCAACTTCAACAACACAGCTTCTTCACACCAGGAGTTGTTGACTGGAGCAGTTTACAGATGATGTGTCTGGTAATGAACAACTGTTCTCAGGTGCTGGTCAACATGGTGGTGAGCATCCTTTTGGAAATCTAGCTCTCATGACTTTGGAATCCTCTGATGGATCATCCTCAATTACCTCTTCAACACAGGTATCACAGGTATCTTCTGAGGCTAAGGCCAAATTATGTTCTGAAACTTGCATAGCAGCATTTGCCTCTATTAGAGAAGCAAATGTGGCTTTAATCAATAAAAATGTAGAGCTAGAACAAGTAATTTCCAAAAATAAAGCTGAGTTTGAGTCTGTGCTAAAAGAGAAAACTGATGAGATTTATAAATTAAAATGCCAAATCTCTGAGGATAAGGCTAGGGAGGATGTACTCTTAGAGAAGTACAAAGACCTCAAAGATACTCTTGCTGTCACCCAAGTAGAGTGTGATCGATGGGTACAATCTTGCAAGGGCTTTGAAATGCTTCTTAGTAAGCAAACAGCTTCCAATGTAAAGTTTGGAATTGGTTATAATCACACTGCTCCTCCTACAGATTTTGCTTCAAGAGCAGGAGTAGAATCTGATGGAGAAAGTAATGACCAATCCACCTCATCATGTGATTCACGACTTGATAAAGCACCATTAGTAGTTGAAGTCAGTAGTAATCCCTCTGTGAACCTATCAGCTGATATTGATGGTTCAACTGCTGACACTCACATGATCAATGAGTTGATCAACCCAAGTGTTATCCCTAGAAGTACTGAAGGTACTGGAGAGCAGGGGATAACATCTGGAGTTCAAATCCCAATGACTGACAGCACTGAAGAGAGAAAACTGTCAGTAGGAGGATTTGAAGCCTACTAAGGGAGTTGACAAGAAGGCAAAAAAGTGCTTCTAAACTGCTGAGAGCAAGTCTTCAGTAGTTTCATCTCCTTCAGTTGATGATCAACAGACGATGAAGAAGAAACCATGTGAAATATGTGGGTATTCAATCATCTCACAGATGATTGTTGGTACAAAAAGGGATCCAAGGACAAGATTCCACAAAGCCCTGTGGAGCTCTTTGATTTGGACATACTGCAATATGTTCCTTATCAATCTCCTGTTTTGCTCCTGTCAACAGTTCACCACCTGGTGTTCTACTGAAGATGATGATGATAGTAGTAATCACCTCTTCAGGTTTAGTGACCAACTGCCTGTGTCCTCTAAACCTGATGCTCCATAGCTCCAGCAGCACCATCCACAACAAATGCTGATGAGATTTCTGCATCCTCAACTTCATTTGAGTTGCCACCATCTTCATGGTTTCAAGAATCTGCATCAACATTGCTGCTGCTGAAGGTCCTACAAACACTTGCACAGATTTGATTGTTTACCAAGAGCTGAAAAATCACCCAATGACTCAAATCCTTGGTGATATCAATGCTGGTGTTTCAACCAGAAGCCAGTTGTCCAATTTCTGCTTCTATGCTCTCTTCATCAGTCAGCTAGAGCCAAAGAACTATCATGTAGCATTGAGAGACAATGGTTGGGTTGAAGCCATGCAGCTTGAACTTCTTCAGTTCAAAAAAAGCAAGTGTGGGAGCTTGTTCCTCTACCCCAGGTAAGTGTGCAATAGGCATTAAATGGGTGTTTAGGAATAAAACTGATGAAAATGGGCTAATTGTTAAGAACAAGGCCAGACTGGTTGTGCAGGGGTTTGCACAAGAAGAAGGTATTGATTATGATGAAACCTTTGCCCTTGTAGCCAGACTGGAGGCAATTAGATTGTTTTTAGCCTATGCTGCACTCCACAATCTTAAAGTTTTTCAAATGGATGTCAAAAGTGCTTTTCTATATGGTAACATAAAAGAAGAAGTTTATGTGTGTCAACCACCAGGTTTTGAGGATTAATAAGCACCCAGAATGGGTATATAAGCTTGATAAAGCTCTTTATGGGTTGAAACAAGCACCTAGAGCCTGGTATGAGACCTTATCAAACTTTCTTCTACAGAATAATTTCACTAGAGGCTCCATAGATAAAACTTTATTTATTAAGAAGGTGGATCAGCATAAGCTACTTGTTCAAATTATGTTGATGATATTATTTTTGCATCCTCTGATCCCCAATTGTGTGAGGATTTCCAAACCTTAATGCAACAGAAGTTTGAAATGAGTGCAATGGGAGAATTACAGTTCTTTCTAGGTTTGCAAATCAAACAAAAAGCTGATGGAATTTTCATTCATCAGTCTAAATACACAAAAGATCTTTTGAATAAGTTTGATTTACAAAACTGTAAACCCTGTTCTACTCCCATGTGCAACACCACACAATTGGATGTTGATCAGAAAGGTAAAGATGTTGATGAAACTCTTTACAAGATGTATGTTTGGTTCCTTGATGTATTTAACAGCTTCTAGACCAGATATTATGTTTGCTACATGTGTTTGTGCTAGATTTCAGGCTGCACCTAAGGAGTCTCATCTGATTGCAGTCAAGAGAATCTTTAGATATCTGCAAGGTACACAATCTCTAGGCTTATGGTATTCCACTGGACATTCTTGCAAATTAGTTGCTTTCTCTGATAGTGACTATGCAGGGTGTAAGTTGACCAGGAAATCAACTTCTGGTGGATGTCAATTCCTAGGCAACTGTTTGATTTCTTGGCAGAGTAAGAAACAAACATCTGTTGCTACATCCACTGCTGAAGCCGAGTACATTGCTGCTGCATGTTGTACATCCCAAATACTCTGGCTTCAGAATCAACTTTGGATTATGGCATTACAGAGACTAAGACTCCATTATTAATGGATAGTGCTTCAGCTCTTTGCATTGTCAAAAATCCAACCAGCACTCTAGGACTAAACATATAGAAATTAGACATCATTTTATAAGAGATTGTTTTGAAAAGGGTCTAATTAATCCTATGTTTGTGCCTAGTGCTGATGAGCTTGCAGACATTTTTACTAAGCCTTTGGATAGTTCAACTTTCCACAACCTGGTGTTAAGGCTTGGTATGCTTCAGCTAGAATAAGTGACAACTACTGATGATCTCAGTACTTACTGATGATCATTGGTAACCATGTCACATATAAGTACTGATGAGTTATTTTACCCTCAGTAGTTTTTATAACTACTGAAGGCTAAATGCTTTAAGTACTGTACTTTATCTGTTCTAAACTACTGATGTAGTTACAACTACTGAAATCAGTAGAAACAGATAAGTACTGATGTCCTGAAACAACTGAAAACAGCAAAAAGGCTGATGAGTAAGTGTTGAGGACAGTATGAAACAGCTGAAAGGCTTTGAATTGACGACAACTACTGATGAGTACTCTCTTCAGTAGTTCACAAACTGTTGTTTCTTCATAAACAACTGAAGCAATACCATGTCTTCAGTAGTTTCACAACTACTGATGACTAACACCAAGTCTTCAGTTGTTTACAACAAATGATAGCAAAACCACGGTCTTCAGTAGTTTCACAACTACTGATGACTAATACCAAGTCCTCAGTTGTTTCAACATCTGAAGTCCTCCAACTTGTCTTCAGTAGTTTTTAAAACTACTGATGCCTAAATCAGAGACTTCAGTGTTTCAACGTCTGATTGTAAACACCATGTCTTCAGTTGTTTTATAACTGCTGACCATACCAATACCATCAGTCGTTTCAAACCTCTGAAAGTTCATACCACGTCATCAGTGTTTCAAATACTGATGACTAACACCAAAACCTTCAGTCGTTTCATAACCCGTACCCATATATATCTGATTCCTCTTTCAGAGTTTTTCATTCTCTCACGACCTAAAATTTCAAAAGCTCTGAAAACCTTTCACCTTCATTAATGGCGACCATGCAACTCAAGCCTCGACACAACTGTGTCGCGTACCTCACTAAATCGCCCTTCTGGACCAAATTCGATAATGCTATAGATCATATGGTCCAATCACCACTGAAAACGGCTTTCCTCCTAAATCCAATCAATTTATGCCGATTCGCTACATCAGTTTTGGATGAATGCAACTGTTAATGGAGAATCTATCCATTCGTCCATCAACTCTCATAAGGTGGTCATCTCTACTGCTACCATCCGCCAGATATTACTATTAGATGATGCTGCCTACCCTGTTGGATATCCTAAGAGCCAACTTGATCTTTCATTTGGACAACATGGATATCAAGGTGATCTTAGTGCTTCGACCATCCTGAAGAAACATTTTCCAGATGCTGAACGCTTGATTTTTCATATGGTAAATGTCTGCCTGGCCTCGAAGACGTCTTCTTGGGATCAACTGTCTTCCAGATGGCAACAGGTACTGTTCTCTATCCTTGAACAAGAACCACTAAACTTTTCTGAAATAATTTTTCTTGAAATCAAGGATATGGCCACAAAACACTTTCTAACCGTTGGATACTATATCCTCGGTTTATAATGGCCATAATAGAGAATCAGCTTCATGCTGAGGACTAGTTGGTCTGGGAGTCCCTGCTTTGGCTGTATTGCCGGAGGTATACTCCCGACACAACACTGACCAAACTCTCAAACAGGCTGCCAAACTGCGCAAACCCACGCAGCTGGAACCCACAGCCTCCACTTCCACATCCAGAGTCCCCTCCAAACCCACAAAGAAGAAGCCTAAGAAGGCTACTCAGGGAGTTGAGTCCCCTGAGGATGCTCCTGCAGCACCAAAGCAGGTTATCTCTACTGGCAATAACCTCCCAGTAGAGACTATGACTCCACCAACCGAAGCCGCTCAGGTTTCCTCTCAAAAGGAACCTGATGCAACCATTCAAAGGGAAGCCACACTGCTGGGATCCTCCTCACTTGAGGGGATTACCATTGAAGAGCACCACTCGTCCCGGGTGCACACTGCTTCCACACCCTCTCCTGATGCAACCGCCCCTCAAAGCCCTACAATAATTGTTGCAAAAGTGCTGACGCAGTTGCATTCCTCACCCCCCACCCAGACACCAATTACTACTGGGATAACCTCAACATCTGAGGGGGAGGATCACAATGCTTCTGTCAACCCACAGCACAGGGGTTATCATGTTCCATCTTCTAGTGTAGACAAGGGGGTGCGAACTACTGGTGAGGCTGCCACTGCCCTGACTCAGCAAATGATCAGGGTGCAGTTGGTAACATCTCTAAGACCTCACCAGCGGCAACAGCTGATGAAGGACATAGTCCTGAGGCTGGAAGTCCCCAGAACCAAGAACAAGGGGCACATGCTATACTTGATCTACACTCAAGGCATGTTCATCCTGACTCTGTCAGGAGGTCAGGTGATTCAGTATCAACTGATGATGACCTGAGCTTCTTCTATGATGTAGTTGCTCAAAACACCATCCTAGAGGATGAGGTTAGCAGACTCAAAGAGCTGCTGGCCAAGATGTCTCAGGATGAAAGTCCATCTGCCACCACAATACACCCACAGATGGCACCTTCTTCTGAAGGTCCCTAAACACTCAGCCAATCCATACTTCCAAACACCAGCCTCTGCTTTTGGCACTGATTCTCAGGAACAGAACCATCCTGATCAATCAGTTGCTAACCTTCAAAAATCCCTACCTCTCATCACTCCATGATCACAGATATAGTGATCAAAGCCATTGATGAGAGGCTTCCTACAATAATACAACCCTTGGTGGAGGAGTTGGTGACCAAATCACTTTCTACTGCTCAAACCCTTGCACCCATGCAACCAAAAAGGGGGAGAGTCAGTTAGTTAAAGGAAAAAGGAAGAGGACAGATGGGGAGAAGGAGAAAGAATCAGAGAAGGTAAATGAGAGGGAGAAGGAGAGTGAGAAGAGAGCTGAAGTGAATGAAAGTCAAAAAGACTTTCATGTCACATATCAAAAGAGGAAAGGAGAGTCTGAGATGGAGAAGGAGCTGAATGATATGGTGAAAGAAGCTGATGCCAACCATAACCGTTCAATGGATAAATTCATTGAACAGTTATATAGGCAGGGTTTTGACATCCAACAACTAGACTCCGAGATTAGAAGGTTGGAAACAGAGGAGATCAACTCAAGATGGGCTAGCTATGATGCCTTAGAAAGAGAAAGGCTGGAGATAATGATCAGATTTATAGCTAAATACTTGGGAAGATCTCTGATTGAAATAAGGGCCTGGACCAGGGACAACATCTTGGCAATAACCACCAAGATTTGTTCGTCTGAAGCATACTCCAAAGGTTTAGTGATTGAGGCATTGAATGAAGCTGGGGTTGGGAACCGAAAAGAACTGACAAAATTTACTAAAGCCTCCCTTATAGCCAAAATGTTAAAACAGTCTGAAAGCCTCTATCCTCAAAATCACTACCTCCACAACCCACTAAAACAACCCCTTTACCCTCTAAACCAACCATCCAACCCACAAAACCAATCCTTTACCCCCAAAACCCACTGCCAGTGATGTACCTAGACAAAAGAAAAGAAAGGTACTGAGGCCTGATGAAGATGAAGAGAGGAGGATGAAGACAGACTGCCACTCTCTGCAGTTATTACTTTGCCTAAGGCTAAACCAATGTCCATCACTCCTGCTTCTCAAATGCATGATGTGATGATAAAGATTGAAGAGGAACAGATGCAAAGACATGATGAGGAAATGCTGAAAAGCATTGACAAAGCATATGCCACATCCTCTTCAATGATTAGCATGAAGAAAGAAGTATAAGATTGTACACCCTTGCTAATACCTTTCAATACCAAAGGGAAAAAGTAAGGATATGGCCTGATCCTAGGGTGGCACACCGGATTGTCAAGAAAGAAATTCCTTCAAAATACAAGGGCCAAGTGAAGAGGGTTGTCGACGAAGACATCACTGTGGTTCTTGTAGTGTCCCCTTGGGAAATTGTTGAAGAGTTCAAGAAAGCCTATGAAGCCAAACAACCACCTCAAAAGATGTTGGAGAACAAAATCATAAAGAAGGGATTGGTTTACAAAAGACTTGAAAACTTCAAACAAGAAGAGCTCAACCTGCTCTTAGAAGGGACTCATCCAGATGAGTTTGCTTATAGACAAATAACCACGGTTGAGCTCAAGAATGGAAAACAGGCCAAGTACATATCTGAAGTGTATGGCCGAGAAGGATTATTTGATGGTGTGCCCGAGGTGCTGACAATGGATGAGCAGATCATGTTTCTAAGGGCTTACACCAGGGAATCATATAGGCTGATACACGGGAAGTAGAGATCTCATGGTTGGGATAACAGCTCGGTGTCCAAGTCCCCATACAGAGCTCCCAACCATATCCTGCCAAACAGATCATCAGAGACTTCTTCCCAGGCCGGTGCTGAAAAAGGGTCACTTTCATCTGATCAAGAGGATAAAAAGACCACCAATCTATCTGCCAAATAAGTGGGACTCGTCAATAACTTAGAGGTTTTGGCTGCATTGGTTCAGGGGGAGTTTGTTGGACCAAAAGAACCAATGAGCCTGATCAGAGAAACCTCTAAGTCCCACAGGACATCACAACAGCTGAAGAAGACCTGATCAGCTGTTCTACAAAGTCTGAAGAATACAACTGCTGAAGTACGTCTGAAGTACTGAAGACAAAGACTGAGACAACAGCTGAAGATCTAAAGTCTGAAGACTTCAACAAGTACTGAAGACAAAGACTGAAGATAAACAGCTGAAAGACAAAGTCTGATGTACAAGTACCGAAGACATCAGCTGATGTAACAGCTGATGACAACAGCTGAAGAGGGCTTCTTCAGTTGTTGTGATGGTTTTTCTTCATCAGTAGTTTTCTTTTTCTTTCAGTAGTTTGTTTACTTTTGAGTAGTTTGTTTCCTTTTCAGTACTTGTAAACAACTGAAGAGGTTGTTCTTCAGTTGTTGTAGTATCAGTTGTTTTATGTTTTCAGTAGTTGTAAATAAGATGTTTAACACTTAGGAACATTTGTAAGAAGATGTCAGTTGTTGACATCTTCAGTAGTTGTTAAACATCAGTAGTTATAAAACGGTTACATGTCACTTTCAGGTGACATCAGCCTACGTCATTCTTTCCTTTATAAGGAAAGATGACTCACCTGTTATCGTGCCTTAGAGGCCGACAATCTTAATGCAATATTCCTTTTGTCTGATATTTCTCTCTCTATAACAAAATTCTTTTATCGCTTTATATCGAATGTTCTTGCTTGAATTTGTCTAATTCTGAGCTATTCCGCTGCTATATCTGTTCAATCGATTAAACCTAGAGGCTGAGATCTTAACAATATTAGTACCTTTTCTTTATCAATGCTTTAAGTCTAAATAATAATAATATGAAATTAATTAACTTATAAATAAGGACTTTAGGTAATAATCAATTATATTAACATGATAACATCTATAAACATTTAAAAACTTCTTTGTATACAAAATATGATGTTCTGTTTGAAATTTTACAATCACTATCTAATATTAATAAATTAATTTAATTCATGTCTACTTGTAACTCGAGATAGTACAACATACAGCTTGAATCGATGTTAGGGACTAAACATGTAATGATTACACAAAAGTTTGGACTATATTGTTATTTTTAAAGTTGGGGGCCAAACATGTAATTTATTTAAACCACAAGAACCATTTATGTAATTTTCTCTTTTTGTTGACCAAAAACATAAATCAATTTCATGCTTATATCAATCAAAACTAAATCAAAGTTTCATGCTTTTATTAACTGTAACATCTCGTATTTTATTAATTAAGTAGTTGGCATCGTTTATACTTTTAAGGGTCATTATTGTCAATTATAAAAATTTAAGGGTTACTTATGTTTACTTCTTAGGTTGTCTTAACTCTTAAATTTGGAAGTTAAAAATTAGACTATTAAATTTAACATAATAATAATAATAGTAATAATAATAAAATACTAGTAATAATAACTAAAACAATAGTATTAATAATAATAATAATACTAACAATAATAATAATATAATAATCTATAAAAATTATTAACTTGAAAATTTTTACAACTTGAACTTTAATTAAATTTAGGGGCTTATTTCCAAGTTTAGAAACTTTAATTATGAAGTTTTTACATAAAATGATAAGAACTCAAAACTTCAGGGTCCATTTGTGTAATTAATGAAAATCTAAACCAATACCCCCTTCATTTCGCAAATCCGGCCGTTAGTCTGGCAGAGCTCCGGCGAGCTCCGGCGACGGCCAAAACCGTCGAATTCAATCAATTTTCGATCCAAAACCGCTTCCAAATCTTTTTAGAAGGTGATTCGAACCTATATGCATCAATTAACCACATTTAAACACTCGTTTCTTGTCTAATCGATTACATAACCGACTCATATTAAACTCTCTAGCCGTTCGAGCATTTACACATCATAATTACCTAATTAAACCAACTTGAACAATCATCTATCATTCACTAATCGTATACAACCTTCAATTCCATCTTAAACACAACAACATCACATACAACCATCATCATCATCTGCGACCTGCAACTCATACAAGATCCATGATCAAAGCAATAATAATCACAATTGATTAAGGGGTTTTGAACATCGCAATCCTTAGGAGCTTCGCGTTAGATTAATTGGATTATCATCATCATTTTCACCTCGATCCGGATTCATTTGAGTCGCGACTGTCCTATCTTATTCATTATCGATATACATCAAAATCAAGTAATTAAACACATCTCTATACTCAATTTTATCTGGGGATTAAAAGCCTTAACATTTCATTTGTTAACAAACCATTCGGGGTTCAATTTGATCCAAGTCAAATTAGGGTTTATAATGATTTGGGGCAACTAAGAAATTTATGTTTTTAATGTTTAGGATGAACTTTTAACCAGATGGGGTTGTAGCCCAACTGGTAAGGGACATGGGTTATGGCTAAGAAGTCCCGGGTTCGAACCAGGCCTCCGCCATATTTGTTTTTATTAGTTTTCTTAATATTTTTATAATTCAGAAAATTTGTATTATATTGTTAAATCACAATAAAAATTATTTGTTAACTAAATTATTTCAGAAAATATCAAGTTAATTTTAAAGGTTTTAACATTTATAACTATTAGATTTAGTTATTTTTTAAAAAAAGTTATAAAAATATTATTTAGTTATTTATATCATATATATATATAGTTCAATGGTTATTTAAATAATTACTTATTTAATGATTATTTAAATAATCATACAAATGATAATTTAAATGATAATTAAATAATTAATTATTTAATATTTTAATTAACTATGTTATAAGTAGATAATAAATTTACTTCTTAAACTTTTAATTAAATTATTGAACAATATATTATACTATATACTTAAAGTTTTGTAATATAAGATCTTTATAATAAATCACTTAAAAAGTTTAAAACTCAACAAAATGATTTTAAATAATTTTAAAGTCATTTAATAAGTATTCAATTAATCACCCTTATCTAGTTTTATATAATTAATTATTAAATTAATTAGTTCTTTTCACATATTATACTTAATTTTTATTAAATCAATAACTTAAATTGTTGAGACGTTTTTTTAACTATTCTTAAACTTAATTGATGTAAGGCCCCGTTCCCGAAGACCTCACAGTTGGTCATTCACAGCATTAATTACATTAAACATTATAAGTTTACAAGCTTAAGAAGCGGAATTATTTTAACAAACACCATTCATTTCATTAGAACACTGTTGTTGAGCAATACACTATTATCTAATCGAATACAAAAGAATTGTTTAATTGCATTACAAAACAACATCAATAATAAGTATGAATGGATGTTAGTCTTTTTCTGCCGAGTAGCTTCACCCTCGTGCCATCCTCAGGAATATTTACCAGCCAACTGAAAATGTATAAAAGTCAGCGTCGCTGAGTGAGTTTTAGTTTTAAAAGTAACAAAATACTTCCTGTAAGGTATACATATGAAAATACTCTTTTTATGAAAGCTTCTTCTCTTTATACGTGAGCACACATTAACTATACAATCAGATAATGCTTCTTTTCTTTACTGTATGCTTTGTTTACTCTGTACTTTTTATCTTTATCTTTCATTGTCTATGTGGACCAATGAGCAATACCCTAAACTATATGCGCGGGGGAAATGGGGTTGGGCCCTCTGTTCCCTCAAGGGGCTCTAAATACTGTATACAAGGCAGGCCCAGTCACCTAGGGTACGCTGCAAAGGTCCGCCAATCTCAATTGACTGGCCCCGTGTGCATCATAGGGTAGCTAACCCGCATCACAGTTGAGCTAACGACAACATGGTCGTGCACCTCCTATAAGCTTGCAAGACTTGTTAACATTTTAAATTAAGTTCCACTTCTCTTCTTCATTGCTATTTCTCTTTATTATTATTAGTAATACTTTATGTTATGATAATAAGCACACCACGTAAAGATATACACTAATAGTAATAATAATATGGAACAATCATAAAACAATCCTAATCATGCATAAAACCAAGCATTAATAAGCCCTAGTCAAACCTCAGTCAAAACCTTAATAGCACAGACTCCCAAAAATTTCGTAATAAATTCTAAGTGTTTAGGCGCATCAATACTATTTGGCGCATGAGTCCTGTTTGGGCGTTTCATCACTATGCAGGCGCATCAGCCAATACTTAACCGTTTCAACACTTAGGCGCATGAGCTATTCAGACGCATGGGCAATATTCGGGCGTATGGTCCATTCGGACGCATGGACACTTAGGCGCATGGGGTTTGGGCGGTTGGGCATACTTAGGCGCATGGGCTATTCGGGCGCATGGGTACTATTTGGGCGCATGGCCTTACACTTAGTCGTCCGATTACAAATTCCAGGCGCATGAACCACTGTTCAGGCACATGAGTTACACTTAAACATTTCTAAGGCAATTCCAGGCGCATGAGCCTTATTTAGGCGCATGAACCTTCTGCTCAACATATTTCTAGGATATTTCCGAACCAAAACATCAAGCCTAATTGTTCTAAGCTTACCAAGGCTATTCTAAGCATGAACAACCTATAAACATCTAAGGAACACCATCAACAAGCACAATACATACGGGTATACATACATAAACATTGTAAAATCGTTTAAAAATATATTTTCAGCCCCAAAGAGAGTTTAAAACAAGTAAAATCGGGGTCTAGAAACTCACCTGGTGCAACTTTGGGTGTATCCTCCTTCTAACACGTATGCAAATGAGTTCAAACACCTAGAAACCCACAAAACACACCACACACGAACACACACAAGCACATAAGCATATAACCGAGACAAAACCCAACATGATCACTTAAAACCTCAAATTCTTACCTTGATTTTAGCCCCTTCATCTTCTTCTTCTTCTTCAAACCGAGAGTTTTCTGCTCTCTCTCTCTCTCTCTCTCTCTCTAACCGAATGAAAAAGGTGATGGGAAGTGAGGGTGGGCGGCCATGCCCACCTTTACACCAACTTTTGTACTTTTGTCCTTTTGACTCTTTTAACCTCTCAACTTGAGTTAAATTGCATTCCTACTTTTATTTTTTATTTCTTATCTTTCCTTTAAAAGAATAACCGGATGTTACAATTGATTTATTTTATCTTTATTAAACCAAAAACGATTCATTATTTTTTTTCTTAATTTATTAAACCCTCAAATTTCCAATTGAAACCCTAGTTCACGTTTATTCATTAATCTTACCTTTAAACTTAACCTTGAAATATATATACGTTTGGCTAACTTGTAAAAGAAATCATTGAGCCTCGTTTAATCTCTTATCATCATTCTTATACTTATTTGCCAAGTGAGTTTCCTTGCCCCCTTTTTATCTTTTCACACTATTTTGGGGTGAAACATGATTACTTATACATAATGCACTTGTAAACATTTAGACTTGTAAAGCACTTGCAATTCATATTTTTGTCATGGTTATTTGTGTGTTTAAGTGTTTATATGAGATACATATTTTTGTTTGCAATCATTAACTATTGCTAGCCTGGCGACGTCTTAGATCTTTGGGCTTGACAAGCCTATTTGGTGCTAAAGTCGAGGTATTGCCGACTCCTGATGACGTATGCTTGTTCATCATGGGAACCAAATACACTTAGCCAATCTTATATACTTGTAATCAAGTCGAGGTTTGATTGTAATGCTATGTGTTCTATAACCTTACTAACTTATAACCTGTGACATGAATTGCTACTTGTAACCTTGTTATATTATGTATGAAAACCTTGGAAACTCACCAACTTTTTAGTTGACCTTTTATTTTTATCATGTTTCAGGTTTACTTCTTGTGGATTCTCTTCGTGCTCATATAAGACTTGGACCTAGTTTAACTTAACATGCTATTTCTTTGTTTGATTCTTTTGTATTGTATGAACTTATTTGTCTTGTAATGTTTTAATAATAATGATATTTAATAATATTTCAACTTAATTAGTTCCATGTGCTATGAGCAATCGTCTCCCATTCGTCCGCCCTAATGATTCCGCCGTCGGTCGGGGTGTGACATAAACAAAAACATAAATTAGTCAAATTGATGTTAAAAACCCAAAATACTAAAGTTTATATTGAAATCAACATAAAATTCTTAAATCGTACAGACCACTATTATTATTGCAATCGAGATTTTGTATATTTGAGCATTGAATTGAGACTTTATAAAAGAGATTTTGTGATTAAAAATTGAGGTGTGAATGATATTAAATAGATCAATGAAGATGTAAAAGGATCAGTTAGTTGAACATGAAATATAACGTGATTTGAGGTCAATCGAAACCATGATATGCTTGTAGATTAAAATTGTTATGAAATGGTTCATTTTTCCATTTGAAAATCGATATCATGATTTGGGAAATCGAAACACTGAATTGATTATTTGAGACCATTGATTAGATAATATACATAAAATCGTTTTAGAATAGAAGACGCGTGTGGGGTTTCTTCTCCTTTGCATAGGACGAGTGAATTAGTAAACCTTCAATTACTTATTTGAATAAGCAAGAATCCAACATATTTCACTTCACAATTTTAGTGTAATAAAACCTTTAAAATTTTATTAACTTATCTTTTGTTGGGATAGAGTCAATTTGTTCTTGAGTGAGAAAAAAACAGTCTACTATAAGTTGTAATTTTTTAAGAGTTTTATTTTAAAACCATCATAATGTCCTTTGTAATGAGTTTTTTTTCAAAGTAGAATTGGTAGAAAATTAATTTAATAAAATGATTGTTTTAAAAATCTTTATCAAAATGGCTTCTTATTGAAAAGTTAAAATTTTCTTACTCATAATATAGTTGAATAAAATAATTTATATCTTTACTAATGTTATTTAAAGAAATTAAAAGGATAAAGTTTTAATATAAAACCAATTTAGCATCTCTCATAATTTTGAAAAAAAAATTATAGTTGTTTTTATGAAGGTTTACTGTTTCAATAACGTTTTCTCATAAAAATAATAATACTCTTTCATCAGTGTTTTTTAATGTTATTTATAGAATACTTGTTCTTATATAGAAAAGATCTTTTTATGAAAGTAAATGGTTTATGTAACTTTTTAAAAAATAACAATATATATTAGACAATTGCTTTAAAAATAAATTTATATATAGTAATAATCATTTATATAAGTATATACATAAAAGATAAAAAATAAACATCATATACATACAACGTTAGTTTTGCCTTGACAACCGGTTCGATCTCAACATATGAAGCTCGAGCTCAAAACCATTTATTAAATAAGTCGTAAAATGAGTTCAAGCTTGTTTAAGCTAAGCTTAATTAGAGTTTTGTAGCGAGTCGGTCTCGAGTAGTTCACGAGATGGTGTGACTCGTTTCTCCCTTAATTGTTGCTGAAGTCTATTAGCAACATACATGTCATTAGTAATTGAGGATTATATTTATAATTAATAAAATAAAATAAAAATAAACCATTAATTTTTTTATGTTTCGTCATGATATATATATTTATATGTATATAATATTTTTAAAGAATGCAAAATAGTTTTTCTTATTATATGTTTTAAGCTACTTAAAAACATTTTCAAAAATACATATTTTAAAAAAGAAAAAAAACAATGTGCCTACTTTTATGTGAAATTGAAAAAAAAATTATAATAAAAAAATTCAACTTTTCTAAGTAAAAATACGATTTAAAATTAAGTTTGAGTGAATTATAATAAACCAAAATGTTTTAGAAAAACTATATGCCCTTAATTTCGATATATGAACTAAATAGTTTTACTACTTTTAAATAATATTATTTTAAAGTGAAATGAATTTAATCAATAACATTATATTAAGAAGAAAAAACATTTCCTTAAACACCTATTATAGTAAATAAGTATTCTATATATTACACTATTTAAGGAAAAAAACCTCATTTTGTAATTATGGTAAAATTAATTTTATTCAAATAAATTATGACTAATATTAAGGATTGATACATTTTTAGGCGGAAAATCAAAATAATAGTGGCTTAAAAAAACGACACGTGATAATAAACATATTTTTTATTAATAAGTATAGATATATACGTTTTTACATTTTCGATCAATAATTGCATTCTAAATTGTTCTATACCCTTTTGAGCACGACAATAGACCGAAACTCTCGCTGATCATATTCTTTATGTTACAAATAGCAGCCAGTGATATGATTTATTAAATAGCTGTCTTTGATATGCAACCATGAATTTGTAGCCTTCTTTGACTACAATTTTTCTTATGAAAGTCAACTTTGATTTCAGTTTATCATATTCTTTATGCTTTTTAAAATTGTATAGTTAGCTACTTGGTATATGCGTTCAAGTTTAATTAATGTTTTATTATAAACTAAACTAGGTTATCCTACCTTTATGTTGCATTATAAATTCTGTCACAATCCGAAACGTTAGTACGAATGCCAAAACATGTTTCATTATAAACTGTAACTAGCCTTCTTTGAATGCAATTTTTCTTTGAATGAAAGTCAACTTTGATTTCAATTTATCATATTCTTTAAGCTTTTATAAATGTATGCGTAGCTACTTATTATATCCATTCAAGTTAAATTAAAAGTTTCATTATATACTGTAACTAGGTTTTCCTACCATTGTGTTGTGTCATAAATTTTATCACAATTGGAAATGTAAAATACGAATACCAAAACAGGTTGAGACGGTTGTCATACCGACATAAACTCTTAAGGCATCAAGACACTAGAATACAAACTAGGCCACAACAACGTCTACGTTTGAAAAACGCAAAAGAACGATGAAAAACACAAAAACACGCAATATACAAACTAAGCTAGGTGCAGCCTTGATCCTAGACCATTAGGGTGAAACGATTCTGAATATAAAAAATAGTAAATTTTTTTCATTATGCCAGAAAACTTGAAAATGTATTCCATGGTAACAGTGAGTGTTGAAAAACCCGAATAGAAACCCAAGTGCAACATATAGACTATCCCTTTTACCAATTTAAACTCGTATATCTCATGGAGTTAGGATTATAATAACAAAGGTATTTATCTAAAAAGGCTAAGAATTATTTCAGGTTTGACATGTGTCATCTATTGTTAATAAAAGAGTAAAATTTTGATAATTGTGTCAAATTAATCAAGCTATTGTGTTTAATACGTCATATAATTGTGTCAAATATCAAGTTATTGCGTTTAATATTTTGAAAAAAACAATAATATTTAGAAAAATATAATAACAAATGAAAAGACACAATGAAATTAACTAAAGACACAACTACTAGAAGAAATCATATGAACCGAAAAATGTAAAAACTTTTTTAACTTTTTATATAATGATAATATACTTGTTTTAATTTACAAAAGATTACAAGATTTATAAAGCTTATAAAGTTAATTATCAATTAAAGGTTTTATAAACGGTAAAATTTCAAAACTTAATTTAAAATCCTTTAAACCAACCCATTACCCCCCTCCCCCAATGGTATTTCTGGTCATCTATCCCGACGACATTTGGCAACTCTCTAATGACTCCAAAATTCAAACACCATAACCCAATTAAATTGTTCTACAATATTCATGAGTTGGATTCAAACTTAAAACCAATATAAATTTGAAATATCTTACTGTTATACCCCGTTCAACTCGAAACTAAAAATAGTTTCAGCTTGACTCAAGACAAATAATCAAAATCGATTGACTAGAAACACCATAGTGATCATTGTGAAATCAAAGATATAAATTATTATAGTTGTAACTGCATAGTCATTCTCAATTCAAATTGAAACACCCAAATCAAACCTCGTAATCTTTGATTATGAAACTGTTAAAATTGCTACTATATAATAGGGCAAACCTTCCAATCGGTTCCTTTGAACTGTCTAAACACTCAATTGCATTCGACACACACATAATCGACAATGATCACCTCACATTCAATTCATCGAACATGCATCTGTGACATCCATCATCTTTTGAATAATTTAAATTGAAATTTAATTGAGGGGTATTGACCATTATCATCTAAAGAAGCTTCACAATCATCGATCATCATCACCATAAATTAGTTTCACCTTCTGTCGCATTGTTCTTCTTTCTATTAATCATCAATTCCATTCTACACCAACTAATTACATATGTCAAAACACTAAATATCATGAGTATAACAAAAGTTCTAACCTTGATTACATTATCAATTTCAATTTCATGTGCTATTGGGTTAATTTGAATTTTAGGGTTTATGCAAATTGGATTGGGATTATATCAGATTCAAGGCTTTGGTCACTGGTTAAGACACGACACAAAATAGGGGGGACCTGGGTTCGACACAAGTAAAGAAATAATTAAGTCTTAAAAGTTATAAAATTTTATAAAAATCCGCAAAAAGGATTATAAAATTTATTTATAAGAATTAGTGTTTCTAAATATTCTGTCAAACCAAAATATATTATTTCAATTATTTTAAATCCAAATCTATCACAAATACAATTCATTTTAATAATTTATTATTAAATTAATTATTTTAATCAATTTTTTTTAATAATTTGTTATTAAATTAATGATTTTCAGGACTTTAATACTTAAATTTATATATTTTTAACCATTCTAGATTTAATATTTTAAGTGTACTAGTCAAATGAAATCATTATATCTTATCTATTATGGTCATTATTAAAAATTCAAATTTTTATTATTTAATCAATTTATTATATTTAAATAGGTTATGTAACAAAATCAATTACATGTTTTTAACCATTTGTTAAACATGAAATCCTAAATTGAAACCCTAGTTTCGCAAATCAATATTTAGACTTGAAGCAATTCAAATATAAGACACCGTTTCTTAGGTTAACTCGTGAGAAATTCTTGGTGTTTGTTCTAGCATTTTATTATTCCAAACCTTTGCAATGGTCATGTGAGTATTCAAAACCCCTTTATTATGTTTTATAATTTAGGGAAAATTATGTGACTATATTCAATCAAATGTTTATGGTTTATTCATTCTTATAAATTCAATTCAAATGATGTTGTGTTATTACTCGTAATATGGATTTGGAGTTAGATAAACAATATTCAAACAAAATCATTAATTTATTTAAACCATAGGGACAATATTAGATCTACGGCTTGACAAAGCCACCCTATTTGATTATTTAAGGGTGATTGAAATCGGATTCATGCATGTGACTTAATTACAAGACTTCTTTTGCAAATCGAGTCAATTCAGGATACGCATCTTAGTTGGATATCATATATGCTTAAATTTAGGAAGTGGATCTAGATAAAACAAAGTTTAGTTTTATGTTTTATTTGAATTATGTATGTTAATCAATTGTTGGAATGTTTGATTTAACTAAATTTGCATTTAATATATATTTTCAAATAGATTCGCCTTTGTTCGTCCCGATAACTCTAAAATCGGTTGGGGTGTGACAAGATAACCAATTATCATTAGCTCAAGTGGTTGATGTGAGTACTCCAATACGTCATTAAAATAAGCGGAGGTCTTGAGTTTATGTGTAGCATCTTGCATTTTTCGTTTCTCTCTCCCTGTAAAACCGTGCTACCTCCGGCCATCTCCGACCGAGCTCCGGCGAGGGGAAAACGCCCAACAAACGATCGGTTCGACCGAATTATATCAAATACTTCGAATGTGGACACGAATCAAATACATAACCGGTGTTAATTCGATCGAAATGATGATTTCATTAAGAAACCACATGAAACTGAAAGCCACCAAGCAATTACACTTAAAATTCGTTAAATCGAGCCATTTGATCGATGAGAAACGTGTCACACCCCAACCGACGGTGAAATCATCGGGGCAGACAAATATGAAATGATTGTTCATAGCACATGAAACTAAATAAGTTGAAAAAATATTAAATATCATTTTCATTGAACATTACCAGGCAATAAATCATTACAATACAAATAAGATATAAACAACAACATAAGACTTTCAATTAACTAAGTCCAAGTCTTATATGAGCACGAAGAGCTCTTCAAGTATCAAACCTGAAACATGTTAAAAATAAAAGGTCAACTTTGAAAGTTGGTGAGTTCCCATGGGTTAAACGTATATATATATAGATTTACAAGTAGCAATTCATGTTAATGGTTATAAATTATGCAAGTTTATAGAATATATATAGCTACAATCAAACCTTGACTTAATTACAAGTTTATATGATTGGCTAAGTGTATTTGGTTCCCATGATGAACAAGTCATACGTCATCAGGAGCCGGCAATACATCGGATTTAACACCAAATAGGCTTGTCAGGCCCAAAGATCTAAGACGTCGCCAGGCTAGCAATAGTTAATGATTGTAAACAAAATATGTATCTCATATAAGACTTACAATAACACAAATAGCCATGACAAAAAAGTAAAGATGAATTGCATGTGCATTTACAAGTATCAAGATGTTTACAAGTGTAAGTTGATAAAGTTAATATGTTTCACCCCAAAAGGTGTGAAATAAAATAAAAAAAGGCATGAAGAACTCACATGGAAAACTCACAAGTATAGCTATGATTGTAGAGTACATAAGAAAGCTTGGATGTCAAGAGTCAAAGGTAATGTCTTAAATGATAAAATAACAATAACCTGAGGTCGGAGTTCATTACAAAAAGTTAGGACATTTAGAGAATGCTAAGAAGCAAAAGGTAGATTGAAAAAGGATTATTGCATTAATTTTAGATTCTGGATAGAATGTTTGGTATGTGTTTGAATAGGTTTTAAAAATAGCAAACAGTTTCATAAAATTAAAATTATAGTTGACTAGTTCAAAGTCTTTCGAAAAACTTGTGTTCAGAAAAAAATTTACGAAAAGATCCGTAAATAGGTCAAACAAGCAGCACAAGACAGAAGGTGCTGAAATGCGCACTTATCTTGTGAATGCTATTGTTGAGTCGTCCGATTGAGTTTGAAGATGTATAAACTGTCATTGCAAAGGTAATTCAATGAAATTAATATTGGAGTATCATTATACTCAAATTTAGTTTGTTATGATCAAGTTATGATCGGTTGAAGTCAGATTATATTCTGCCAGAATTATAGTAAGGCTCTTATGTGCACTTTTAAAATCGTTAAAGCATGAAACGGGTTAGTGTATGTAAATTTATTATATTGATATATGATATATTAGAGTTCATTTGAGTTATATAAAAATATTCCAAGACTTCGGCATAGCCATCACTTAGGGAAATAAACTTGTGGAATAACTGAATGCGGCGTCATAGCCGTCCATATGTAAACGGGATTCTTTGTTTACATTAATGTGTTGTTAGCTTGATTTAAGAATGTTGGTGATTATTATATGGTTAATGATCAAATGATAATGATTAAAATTAAAATAGATTTAGTAGAAGAAAGAAATAAAAGTAAGAACATAAAGTTATGAGAACAATTGGATATTAGGATGATTGAAATTTATAATATAAAGCAATAAAAGATTACGTTGGTATCAAGAATTCTTGAAATTTCTTATAAAATAAAATTCTTTAAATTGGTCATAACCAATAAATGAAAGAAAGATATGAGAATGAGAATTTTAGAGAATGAGTAAATAAAAAGTGAGGCCTAAGGCTTGCTTTTATAGTTGAGGTTAGGAGTAGGTTATGAATTGTGTTAATAGTGAGTTATACGTCTTTTAAAAGACGGTTATGATTGGAATTTAAAATAAATATAAAATTAAATAATTTAAAATAAATAAAAGAATAATTACAATTTAAACTTTAAATTTATTAAAACTTTAATTTTAATTTAACAACTTCGTTTTTATTAAATCTTTGTAGACTTTATAAATCTAATAAGAACTCGTAATTTGATTATTTATTTTAATTGAATATTTAAAATCTTATAAATATTAATAACCTTTTGTAATTTGATTATTTATTTTAATTGAATAAAATCTTATAAATATTAATAACCTTTTATAAACCTTACATATTTGTAAAACTAATGATCTTTGTATATTAATCATTTATTTTAGTTTTATAATTAAAACTCATAAATGACAAATAAACTTCGTGAATTTATAAAAAAAAATTCTATAAATCATGAAATTACCATGACTTGATTTAATAAATGGAAGTTGAACAAATAGTATTATTATTGTTTTTGAAGGATTAAAATAAATTAATTTTCTAAATAATGTATTTGATTTTCCAAAATTAACCCAAACGGATCTGGGTTTGGGTTTCTATTTCTAAAATGGGCAGATGTGACAAAACGTACGTGTAGTCATTAAAAAATTAAATGTGTTGTTTAATTTGAGTTTAACAACCAATTGTTCGGCCAATCATAACCGAAACAATCGAATCAAAGGCGAGACCCATCTGGTACCTTAACATACAAATTGAACTCATTTAACAGAGGGGAAGGCTTTCATTCGACCCTTTTCAACTCTCAACAACCTCAATTTCTCTAAATTATCACTCAAACATCGATTTCAAACTCCCTGTTCTTCGCGAGCGAACCGAGACAAAACCCGAGCACAAACACTTCAATTCAATCGTAATCAAGTAAGTTAAACACATGATTATGCTCATCTAAGCATGGGGAATAAAAGCCCCATGATTATCACTATTATCAATAAGGAATTGATCTTCAGTTTGGCTCAAATCGTATCTAGGATTCTTATGGTTTGGGGGTGTTATGTAGTTAATGTTTTAAAGTTTTTTTAAAACCTATCCTTAGCGTGGCTGAGGCCTTTGGATTACTGGTTCTATGCTCACATCCCGTACTAGAGGTCCCGGGTTCGAACCCGATGACCTCCATCATTTTTAGGGCTTTTTCAGCTTCAAATTAAATATAACAAATTTATAAAAATTATAAAAATTCATTTTATAAATTGTGATAATTCTTAAAACCACTAAGATATTTTTCTGTAATTTTTCTAAGTTTTAATAAATAAATTTTGTAATAAACCATTTTAACAAAAGGATGTTCTTGGATTATTTCTATTAAAATGAATTTTAAATAAAAAAATTGATAATTTTTTATTGATTCGAATATTACCTTTGAATTATTAAAATCATGATTATTTCAAATGTTTATTTAATTTCATATTTTAACTTCACTAGGTATTATTTAAGATTATTTTCCTTATAATAATTTTCATAAATGGTATATTTTATATTATTTAGACTACTACAAAAATCCCCAAACCTCACTTGAAACCCTAGTTTTAGTTAAATCACTAGGCCTATTATTAAAACTTTAATCTCGTAATTATATATATATATATATGTAGGTACCTTGTGAAATTTTACGTTGGAACGCCGTTTATCATTATTTTATTAATCGTCAATTGTATATTTATTAACTAGGTGAGTATTTCTATACTTCTTTTTTATATTTTTTTTACACTTTGGGGTGAAACATGTAAAAAACCTTATAACCATTACACTTGTAAAATCGTTTGATTCTTGTAAACACTTGGGCAATTCACTTATTTGTTATGGTTAGTTGAACTTTAGTAATTACCATGTATTGACTATTATATGTGCAATCATTAACTATTGCTAGCCTGACGACATCATAGATCTATAGGCTTAACAAGCCTACTTGGTTAATCCAAGTGCACTTAGCTAATTGTATAATCTTGTAAACGTGGAATCTTGTAAACTGTCAAGGTTTGATTGTTACATCTGTCATACATCTCTAGTTACTTTGCTCACTAACTTATGACATGAATTGCCATCTTTTATATATGTATGTATGAAAACTATGGAAATCTCACCAAGATTATGTTGACATTTTATTATTAACATGTTTCAGGAAATGCGCAAATTTAAATATCATCTATGAAGCTTATTCACATCTAGAAATGGACCTAGTTAAATAAAGGAATTGTCTTGAATTATTTCTTATTACGTTATGTTGATTTCTTATTTGAGACTTATGGTTGTAATTTACCTTTGAAACTTATGGTTATAATATTTGGAATAAATAATAGCGTTATGTGGTTGTAAACACTCTTAACCCTCACATCTCGACGATTTCGCCGTCAAGGTTGGGGTGTGACATTATGTCCCACCCTTCACCTAAGGTGGGTTTTCAGCCTTAGGGTGGTCTAATGTGTACCTAACAATTTTGACCCAAGTGGATACATTTGAGTTGATTTAGGTAGTAATAATAAAATGATTGGTTAGATTGGGTTAAGCTATATTTCTAAGAGGGTCAAGTTGGGTAGCTCTAAAACTATGAAAAGTGATTAACGGGTCAAGATGGATCATAAAAAAAACAAGGAACGTGTCAGGATGAATTGATTAGATTTTCTCATAACCCATCTTTCTCCACCTTATTTTTCTCCAAAATTCACACGTAGTCTCACATCTAAGTGATAGCGATAAATATGTTGGATTTATAAACGGATCAAAATAGGTTTATAAGTCATATGAGATGAACGGGTCGACAACCATACGTTGTAAACTAGAGCTCTATGATGGGGGTAAAAGACCACAATATAACTACACAACTCACGTCTACCATCACCACACAATTTTTCTTTTTTTATTTTTATTTTATAACCATTTGTTTAGAGTTTAATTTTAAATATGTTTGTCTAGTTGTACCTTAAGGTAGGGCTGCTCACAAGCCGAGCCGAACGAGTGGACCTTTGCTCGTGCTTGGCTCGTTTTCAAACTGAACCGAGCCGATCGGCTTGTTTACAACTAAGTGGAAAATTGAAAGAGTATTTTTCGAGCATTAAATTTTTGAGCAAGCGTCGAGCGAGCGCAAACGAGTAGCAAACAATTTATACAATCCAACTATTTTATGTGTCATACGATTTAAACTACAGTAAATAAGGTTTTATAACTTAAAAATCTGTCACATTTCGTTACATAATATTTTAATGGATTACAATACATTGTGGCTAACGCTGAAGTTAAGGTTGTATCCGATAAGACGAAGAGCATATTGCAGATAACGATGACGGTGAGAGCGGGAAATGATCGAAAAAATATCTCTTATCAGCTTAGGATTTCACTTTTATGTTTCATGTATATTCTTTATTAGGTTGATTGATCAATTATGCATAAATATAATTATATATATATATAAAATGGATCAAATCTACTAGAGTGCTACGTATAAACTATATATACATATAAATTTGATCTGAATTGAGTGGATCTTTGCTCGTGTTTGGCTCGTTTACAAACCGATCCGAGCCAATCGACTCGTTTACAACCGAGCAAAAATTCGAACGAGCATTTTTCGAGCAAAAAATTCGAATGAGCATTTTTCGAGCAAATTCCAAATGAACGTCGAGTGGTTTGAATAGCCTTACTTTAAGGTATTAAAGTAATACCTAGTTTTTTTTTCTTTCATTAGAACGAGGGTGCCCATTGCCTTGGAATTGATCTATGTATGAAATTATTAATCAATGTGATTTTTTGAGTCTAAACCCATTTTGACCCGACCCATCCTAACCCAAGTCCATCCTGACCCGAATCCATTCTAACCCATTTTTTAAATTAATAAATTCCAACCCAAACTCATCCTAACCCGAACCTATTCTAACCTGGCACCCGACCCAACCCGACCCGCCCATCTTGCCAGGTATAGTCTAATGTTTATGACTGATGGGGACAAACTGTTATACGAGTTTCCCTTCAGGGACGTGCCAACCTAGCATACCAAGGTTCCGTACTTAAGTAATGAGATGATATGATGAATTAGTACATAGCCTGTCAGTGATCCAATTAATAGTTTAAAAAAACAAAAAAATAAGTGAGATAATTTCTATCACTAGTTTTATTAATTGTTTGGATGAGTTGGTTTGAAGTAGTATATGATTAATATTAAAAAAGGTTAAGGAATATTTTTATGCGTGGCCTTTGAATACTAATAAAATGTGTCGACTAGTAGTCATAGAATTATGTTTTGTTGTGTGTTACTCAATCTAATTTTCCAATAATTGGTACAAGAGTGAGGTTAGATGATCAAGGGAGAACATGAACACAATAGTGCAAATCGTGACAGGTGATTAGAGGAGAACAAGCAGCTAAAAAAGCGAGCCAATTATGTGAAACAATCAAAGATCAATATGAGAAGCCAAAATCAATTGTTTGTGTACGTGAGATCTTAAGAGAACGTGAAGGCTGGCTGTGTGAAGCAATCAAGAGGCAATTGATAACTTGTGTGATTGAAGGTAAGCGACCGTGTGTGACTCAAGTTGGTACAACGGGAGTCGAGTAATTTGGGTCAAAGACAGAACGATTTCGTGTGATATGGATTTGTCAACGTGGTAGAAGCAAAGTTGTTGTGGGTCGAGAACACACGTGTTACCGTATTGTGTTGAAGAAATAGAAATTATTTTGGTGGTGCGTGCAAATTGGGATAACAAAACAAACAATATTTTTTTTGGGTGCTGTTAAGTGATTGACAAGGAAGAAAAAAAAAGTTATCTTTTGTGATGTTTTTTTTTAATGGGTAGAAGTTTTCTGTTTTTTTTGGGTTTTATACTACAAAAAGAAACAAGATCTAGTGGATCAAGGGAAAAACCAGACAAGGTTACGAGAGATCTCGTAAGTGAAAGATTAATCAAAAGACAAGTCGTGTGGGGTGATTACAGATTAGAGCGGTAACTTTATGGGTCGGAGCAAGAGATCAATAAGCTTGTGAATAGCAATTAGAAACAAAACTGAGTGGTCAAGTTAAGCAAAAAAAGAAGATAAGAGAAGCAATTTGTAATATCTTGAGAAAAATTAAAAAATTTAAGTCCTTGCGAGACGAAAGAAAGATGCAATTCATATATATAGCTGCTATTTCTTTTAATATTAGGATATAATAATTACTTTTTTAACCTTTTGCACATTTGAGACGCCAAAGTTACTTGTTAATTCAATTTAAATGTTAATTTAAATGTTATGCCGTTAATTGCATTTTCTTTTTTTTTTTTAATTTTTATTTTCAGGTTAATCGAAACATAAATTTTCCAAACATGAGATTTGTGACACTTTTGCGATGGATAGAACTAGGGTTTCACATTGTGTCATGAAATTGTCTCAAATTGAGACGACGTTTTAAGTATGCTTTTTGTGTTGTAAGTGTGTCGTAATTTTTGACAAATTAAAAAAATTGTGTCGCAAAAAAGCATAGCAAAGCACTCTCTTTTCTAATAGTGTACGGATGCGAAGATCGAATAAGTTGTTGAAGACATTATTCTACATGACCAAGGTGTGGGTGGAAAGAAGAACGTGTGATAAATGCTTTTAGGATTAAATTAAAAAAGTTATAGGTGATGTGGGGTATTTATAATCTAGATAACACATATCAAGATTAAGGGAACAAATGAATGATTAATCTTAATTAAATAAATGAGATAATTATTATTATCAGTTTTATTTATTTTAGAAAAGTTTATAGTAAACTATAATTCAATTTATTTATTTATTTAAGTATACTATACTAAACACCCATGTGTTACACGGGTTGAATATAAAAAAAATATATAATAACTTATAGATACATATAATCTAATATATATTATAGATAACATATCAATTAAGTTATTATATATAACAAATATTCTTAAATATTCATAAATCTCTTTGTATAATTTAAATTATTTTATAAATATTCATAAATCTAATTATATACAATTAAATTATTTTAGTTTTAACAACAATATATAAAAACTAAAATTCATTTGTAAAAAAATAAAAACTTGTTACAGTATTTTTAATGATTAAGATTTATTTATTTCTACAAATAATTTAATCGATTAATATACTAGTAAATTAGCATTTATAAAGAAAACTCATTTGAAATAATATTAGTTTTATCAAATTTGTAAGTTTATTAAGTTGAGAACATATGAATAGTCTCAGGTAAAACTTAGGTGGAGATGACGTGATCATACGAAGACATGCAATGCGGCTATAGGGATTTTATTGTTTTAGGTTAGACAATAGTAGTTAGGTTGAAATAGAAGTAATATATGTTTAGTATAAATAAAGACTAAGAAGTTTGTGAGTATATGGCCTTTCATTATTACTTTAAAGTGTCACTAGTAATTTGTTATAGATTTTGTGTTACTCAACTGATTTTCCTAATGTTACTTTAAAAGACAACAGAATTACACAAATCGTGCCAATAGAAACTATCCACATTTTACTAGTTATCCCAGTAACGTAAACATTAACTCTTTGTTTATAAGATACTAGCTAGACATGTACAAACCGGGTTTAAACCCAAACCGGTTTGGTCAACTCTAGTCAAAACCTGTTTGGCCCTAAACCGGTTCGGGTTGAAACCGGTTTCAATACTGAAAAACTCGACCCTACCAAACCGGTTTGGGTCGGTTTTAAAACCGGTTCGGGTCCAAACCGGTTCGGGTCCAAACCGGTTCGTTTTTTTTAATTCATATAATAATCATTTTTTCAAATTCAAAGAATATTTCAAATTTTGGTTTAAAAATATATGTATATATTAATTTATACAATTTTTGTTATAATTATTTTTAATTCATATAATTATTATTTTTTTATATTATATTAATTATACAACTTTTTGTTATAAAATATAATCATATTATTATTTATATTAAAGATGTATATTAAAACATTTATAAATTAATCAAAGACTCAAAGTGAGGTATATAAAAAAAGTAACCTATATAAAACATTTATACAATTTAACAAATAGAAGTTTCAATAATAGTTTTTAAAAACTGAACATTTAGTGTATTTGTTTCTTCGTTCATCCGTTACATACATGTACGTTTATTATTCGCCATCAGAACCGTAACCGTTACGAAGGTATTCATCATATGCCGCTTCATCATCGGTCATTCCCTGTATCAATCCGCTCTCTACCTCGTCCTCGTATAATTCTGCTTCATATTCCAGTTCTCCTTCAAGTGAGCGTTTGTCTTGTACTCTTTCCGCGATATCCAGATAATCTTCTAAGCAAATTTACAGTTCAACCGCTTGTGGAACGAGTCAAGTTCGTCTTATTGATATAATCCTATCACTAACAGAAAATAGATTCCGAAGCTACCGTGGAAGTTTGGACGGTTAGTAAATCTCGGGTCATGGTGGATGGGATGGAAAATTTATCTTCCTTACCTTTCCACCAAGCCAACAAGTTATAAATTTTAAAATCTTGCGTAGTCATAGTGGATAAAAAGTTTGTAAGACCATACCTCCCGAGTTCACTACTCGAAATGTTACCACATTGACGTTTATTACATTCATCCCTTAAAGTATCATATAAATCAAACATTGGATCATTTGAACCTTTGGCATATGCCGCATGCCTTAAAGCCTCATGGATTTGTGATGTTTCCCCTATTTTAATAAATAAGCATCATATATTTTTTTCTAATTGTTTGTTAAAAGTAGCTTTTAAAGTTTTACTATACATTGGGTTATCAACTTCTAAATCCAAATTAAAAGTAATTTATCAAGTAAAGTTTCAACTCCGAAAAATTTAAACAAGGGTTTAAAGTAATGACACATGTAATAACGGAGGCATTTCATTAAAATATTTTATAAGTTTTTCTTCATTGGGGGTATCATATCCGAATAAGGTCTACCCCTACATGACATTTCATTTAATTGTGAAGTCATTAAATAAATTTGGTGAATTACTAACGGACTCGTTGGATAATAAACTCCGAAATGACAAGTTGTTGTGTTTTTAAAAATTTGAAGTATTTTGTTACTTCTCCAATAACAGCCCAACCCGATGGATAGTAAGAATTTGTCTTTCCATGACTTAACAAACTATTATGAAAGACTATTAAACTTTCTATATAGCTGTTACCCAACGATACCGCGTTGAAAACCGGGTTTAAAAATGGTACAAACGGCTATATAGCTGTTACCCAATGGTAACCGGGTTTAAAACCCGTTTTGAAGAGTGGGTTGTGAACCGGTTTGTGAACCGTTTGAAAACCGGGTTGGAACCGGTTTAGAACCAGGTTCGAACCGGTTTAGAACCGGCTTGAAAACCGGGTTATAACCGGTTTCAAATTTGAAAATGGAAAACCGGGGAGGAACCGGTGGGTGGGTTGGGTTCGAACCGGTTTGGGCCTCAAACCGGTTTTGGGTTTTCCCGCCAAACCGGTTCCAGAACCGTTTTTTTGTCCACTACTAATACTAGCTTTAGTAAACCCGTGTGTTACATGGGTTAAATAAAATAAAATACTAATATAATAAATTTATTAATTATAAATTGATATTTTAAAATATGATATAACTGGAATTACGTATGAGAAATGACTATAAGTAACAAAACAGTGATATCTACTTTTTGAATTTTTTTTTAATTTTTTTCAAAAAAATAAACATTTAGTTTAAAAAAAAACCGTATAAAAATATAATTTTAAAACAATTTCTTATTATAACACCCAATTTAATTATTTTTTGTTTTAAAAAATTCACTTTTTAAAATTATTCATATTTTCAAAAACAAATTATGCTTTAGAAAAATTTCTTATTTTATAAAAATTTATATTTGTAGAAATAGCATTAATAAATAGATCTTTTTTTTAATTTTTAAATCTAAAAAGTGTTAAATAATATTATTAGTAATTAAGGTAATTATTTAATATGAGAGAAACGAAAACATTTTGATGAAAATAATTATGATATTATCGCGTGTCATCTAAAAATACTTTTTATTAGAGTAGTGAAGATAACGTGTAGCTTCTACTATTATTCTCTGTACATAATATATTAAACAGCAGGATTTGTTGATCATAATCATATATTTCACGAACTATATTAAATATTTTATCTTATATACACGTTTTGACCTTTTCTTTCAAACATAATTGTATTATAAATTTTTCTATTCCTTTTTGAGCACGACAATACATTATATACCGAAAACCTCGCTGATCGATATGTTAAAAATAGTAGCCAGTGATATAAATTTATTAAATAGATGTCTTTGACATGGTAACATGGCTGCGGAGGCTTCTTTGAATACAATATTAAAGCAAAAGTCAACTTTTATTTCAATTCATCATATTCTTTATGGTTTTTTAAATGTACACATAGCTGTAGCTACTTGGGTATATGCATTCAAGATTTCTAAGTTTAAATAAAGTTCCCTTATACATGAATCAGTCTTGTAATTTTCTAAACTAGAAAATGCCGCTGGCACGTTGTATCGGAGACTTGAGTGTTTCTCTACTAATGTTGTTGCTTTTAAAATAAAACCATAGTACATTAGCATTTATAAAATAGTTTATATTAAAATACTAAATTAGTACTCCGTGTGTTACACGGGTTGAACAAATAAAATATTAAATTATAATATGATATTTTGAAATATGATATGATTAAATACATATAAGTACTATAAATAATAAAACAATTATATTGTTTTCTTTGAACTTTTGTTCTAAATTTTTTTATCTAAAAAATTTTAAAAATCCGTTTTAAATCAAAATGTTTTAAAAAAAATATCATTTTCTAAAAAAATTCTTATTATAACTTTGAATTTTTATGGTTCATAAAATATTGAATTTCTAATAACACTGATTTTAAATATTTGTATTTTAAAAAATGACTTATGTTATACAAAAGATTATTTCTTTAGAAATTACATTTATAAAAGGAACTCTTTTTTAGTTTCTTAAAAACTATTTTAATCTTAAAAAGAATTAAATTAAATAATTACTAGTTAATGTATATATTTAAAAAAAGAAGCAGGAAAATTAAGCTTAAAATGTCTAATATTATGAAAAGTAACAATTTAAAGTCTTCTTTTATTAAAGTAGATACACTTGTAAATTTCAGGGGTCATCATCTGAAAACCTAAACTTTTGTGTTCAAACAAAAAACATTAAAGTTAGGTATAGTCAATATTTTCCTTTTATACAGATATATAATTGTCAGCTTCGGCATTCTTTTTCTTTTTGCATGCGTTCGGTGAGCGGTGGTTTATAAACAGCTCAATTCTCTCTCTGCAACTTATCATAGCATCATGATTCAAGCGATGTTTTCAAAACCGTACTGGACAGTGAACCGGACGTCTTACCGGTCCGATGGTCGGACCGGTTTAACCGATCAGAACGTATATAAGAACCGGATAAAATTATAAGTAATTTTAATAAATATATGTAAAATTACAAAATATAAAAATATATATTAAAAACTGTTTCAAGCGGTCCGACCACCGGTTCAACCGGTCCGACCACTGGTTCAACACTAAAACGGTTTTAAACACCGAACCGGACCGAATCAGAGTCCGGTTCCCGGTCCAACCGATCGGACCGACCGGTCCGGTCCGGTTTTTAAAGCCATGGATTCAAGCAATGGCTTTCCACATGCAGTTTTAGGTCCTATTACTTTATTGTAAACTACTTTTCATGATGCTTCTAATTTTATATATGGAAAATTTTTAAATTAACCATTTGACCAATCAAATTTACAATAATAATCAATGTTGTTAGATCGGATCGGATCGACCGGTTCGACCGCGAATCGGGGGCTGGTCCGGTCCGGTCTGGTGTGAATCGTTTTGAAGTGGTCGAACTGGCCGGTTCGTCCCGAACCGCTGGTCGGACCGGGAAACCGGACCGGTTCAGACCGGTTTTGCGTTTTTTTTAATTTTAATGGGTAAAAACGGGGTGTTAAACCATAAATTAGTACGTCGGACATACAAATATAGTTAAGTTTTATATATAACTATAAAATATATATATAAATCATATATAAATTATTTATATTTAATTACATATATAAATTAATTAAAATATAGTTAAATCCGGTCCAACCGGTCCGACACCAAACCAGTAAGGCGTCCAGTTCGACGTCCAATCCAGTTCTGAAAACATTGATAATAATCATTGTTTTGATAAAAATATAAAATATTTAACAAATCAAATTATGACAAGTGTATATATTATGACAATACATGTGGTATCGCTAGTGTATCATTCAAAATTAAAAAAAATATTATATATCGCTAGCCAGAGATGCACTATATCTTGTGTATCGTCCAAAAGAAACAAAATATAATATTTCTATATCTCCGGCTAGAGATACACCGTTCTCGTGTATCGCCCAATTTTTTAAAGTAAAAAAAACAAAAAAAACTAGTAGAAGTATATAAAAAATATTTTAAAAAATTATTACAAGTATATTAATTTAAAGAAAAATCTTTAGTACGTCATTTTTCTGCACTTTTTAAATATTTAGATTAATTCTTTGAGCACCTTCATTTTTAATGATCCAACTTGATGGTCTAGTAACCGTCGATAATGATATTGTTGTTTATCCATGATGTATGAGTGAAAAATAAAGAATGATAATTAGATCTTGAATGATATATAAGTAAATGGGGTAATGAATTTTTAGTATTTATAGATATATTTTCATTATAAAAATAGGTTTTTTAGTTTAAAAATGGTATTTGCTTAATGAATTATTTTAAAAGAATTTCAAAATTCATATTTTTATTTTTATAAAAAAATTGGGCGATACAGAATAAATAGTGTATCTCTGGCGTATCTCCAACAATAAAATATTAAAAAATTGTCTCTCACGATACCATATGAGACCTATACGCCGGTGTATCTCTGGAATAAAAAATGGGTTTTTATGAAAATGCCACGTGATCGATACTATGGCTATATTTAAAAATGTTTTAGTCAATGACTATTGCTGGAAAAAATATTAGTCAAATGCCCATATCGGTAATTTTCCCTTTATATATGGTATTCACTATGGTGTGACTGGAAATTTTATATACACAGCATTGTTAGTTTCTAGACTTTGATAAAAAAAATTATTCGTTTTTAATAAATGTGTTTTTTATACATGTATTGAATATATATTAGGTAAATTTCGGGAGCATTGACATAGTTTCGAATTTAACGAAACTCATATTGAAGTATGACACAATGGTATTATACGTTTAAAATATTAGACCCAACTTGATTTAACGAAACTCATATTGAAGTATGACACAATGTATGTATTTGCCTGGTTTGATTTTAAATAAAAATAAGTATAAGGATATATCCAAAATTCTATAAAACAATATATTTACAAGTTATAAGAAAAAAAATATCCTAACAATTAATTATAATACTAAAATTAATATTATATAATATTATATGGTTAAAACATATTTTAAAAGATAATGTAAGAGATAATATAATATACAATTAATTATAATACTAAAATTAATATTATATAATATTATATGGTTAAAACATATTTTAAAAGATTATGTAAGAGATAATATCATATATAATGGTTAAAACATATTTTAAAGGTTGTTTGTTATTTATATGTATATTATAATAGTTTTTTTGAATAAAGTGGGATAAAGATCATAAAAAAACCAACATTCTTTCAGTTTTTTTTCACAAAAGTCCCTCTATAATTTTTTACACGTAAAAATCCTAACATACTTTTTATTTATATCATAAAAGTATATCAACCATTTCTACACATTGAAAACCAACATATTTTTATTTTTTATTTTTTCATATAAAAGTCCCTCAATATAATTGTTTCCATAGTTCAAATATCCATAAATTAATCAAGTTGATGGTTTTCTATGTGAAAAAAATAAAAGGGGTATGTTAGTTTTTATGTGCATAAATTGTTGAGATTTTTATGAGACTAAATAGAAAATTATAAAGGGACTTTTATGATAAAAAAAACTAAAAGTTGGTTTTTTATGGTATTTGCCCAATAAAATAAGAAGTTTAATGATGAATAAGAGATGGTGGTGTCTTGGTATGGAACACTATTTCAACACTACTTCCTCTCTTATTTTCTCAACAATCCATCTGCTCTCTCATCTTACTCGTATTTGGTATCGTGTATTTCAAAACAAATCAACATGTTCATTTCTATAGCAATTCCAAAAGAAACTGCTTAATCAATTTTAATTACAACTAACTTATTCTAAATAGCAATTAAGTTGTTTAGTAAGAATTGAGGAAACCGACATTTTGTTTATGAGAATAGTTATAAAAAATCTTTTAACTGTCCAACAAATATAAGAACTTGGTGAAAGTATGTGGTCAAAAGTTGAGAGGGCTCTAAGTCTAGTTTAAAAGAACATATTAACACAATTTAGAAGTCTCTAAATTTTGAAGAATGAGTCTAGCTCAGGACTCGTTCAGCACCCTTTAAATTCATACATGATTCAATAGGACTGTTAAGAAGCCTATAAACACAATTTAAAGTCTCAAAACTTATATCAATCAATTTAGTTGAGAGAATATCGAAAATTGATAAGCCTTGACTATGTTAAACTTTTAAATTCAGCTTATGATCAACTAATATTTGATTATGATGATTGACTATTTTAACCGTATCTCAAATAACATTAATCATGATGACCATGTTTAACATATTATGCGTCCGGCAATATAGTATCATACGTGTCATTATAGGTTGTGACGATGCATAATAAATCTTAATGACTTATAATTAGTCATAACATGTCACATTATACGTCCATGTTTCACTATGAATCACCTAATTTGACCAGCTATACCAAGATGTACCATCCGCGCCAAGATTTACAAAGATAAACCATCTAAAAGTAGCTTATTTTGTTAAAAATATATGAGTAATGTTGCTAGTGAATTATCTTTTTGTTTCTTTTCTAGTTTTCGACCAAAATATAATTATTTTAATTGTTATTACTAAGCTTTGTGTTGAATTTGTTTTTACTTTTACATCCTATTATCTTTAGAAAAAGCATGACTGATTTTGCAAGCGCACCTTATTTTATCTTTGTTCATTTATTGTTTTGATAAACTTTACGGCCAACGTATTTTAGTGTTAACTATATTTTTAAGGCTAATTTGATTTTAATGATTTAAAACATTATGTATTAAGCGATAGTAATCTATATTATTAATTTGATGGTAACAATCTTAACTTTTATATTTATTACCAATCAGTGACATAATCATCATCAAATATTCATGATCGATTTGCACTTGATTTCACCCAAAATAATAATTATGAACAAAATAAAATAACGTACAAGTCAAACTAAACGGAAAATAAATGTGAATCAAATGTGCATATATAATAATTTTGTTACTAGTATTGATAATGGTAATAAATGTAAAGTTTAAAACTATCACCTGCCAAAATTTAAAAAGTATGTATTATTATCGGTAAATGATTAATACTTCGAATTATTAAAAATTCAAAGAATGTTTTATATTTTGTTCAATCAACTTATTATCATTATTTTTACTTTTTTAAACATTTCCGCCACTTTATTATCGCATTATCTTTCTTGAATATTTGTGACTGATTCTATAACCGACTTTTTTAAGTGGTTTTTAAACCACTTTTTTCTACCTTAATTTTATATCATTATTTTCCCATTTCCATTTGATTCATATTTACAACCCATATTGTGAACCGATATTTTTTTCCGTTTTTTAAAAGGGTCAAAACGGCTATAAATGCAGACTATTTAAGGTTCAGACCAATGTTTATGAACTTTAAGGTTTAAGTATTGTTTATAAATATATGTCGTATGTATTGTTTATAGTAACCTTAATCAAAGAAATCAGTTTTCCCTCTCTATCTTTTCTCTTGTTTAACTCTAATTTACAACACGTTATCAGCTATCATATAATCTTGCCTCTAATCTTCATGTTGATTTCTCTCTTCCTCCTATACATTCCATCTTGGTCCAAAAGATATAGTGTGGCTTTTGATTTTCAAAACATGAAATAATGAATGACATGGGTATATATAGTGCCGATTCGGATGTAATTGTCAAAGAAAGAACTTCCGTAAGGTTGAAAAATCATCTCATATTTAAGGTATGTATACTTTACCTGATATCATACAATTTTGTAGGCATATTAAGAATCTTATTTATGCTTTGAGTATCATTCTGTCTAGCTTACAACATAATTTTTTTTTCATGATACAAAACCAAAAAAAAAAAAAAGAAGATTAATTGCATCTAGTTATTATGAAGATGATGAGGTTAAATATTTCTAATTTACACAATAAAGTTGATATCGGAGTCTAATAATGATATAGTTGCCTCATCTACTACTATATATCTAGCAAGTATACAAAATAATACCCCTCATCGATTAAGCCATCCCAGCCATAACCTTCATGACTTATGTATTTCCTCGATCATGTTCGGGACCGACGACCTCCGAGTTGTCGCTCTATCTCTCTTGTTCCTGGTGATGCTTCGGAGGGTAATGGTGGTGTCGAGCCGTACGCCGGGATTCACGCACAATCGTTGGTAATATCCAATTAACCCAAAAAGGAAAAAAAATCCGATTTTAATCTTATTGCTGAGTTATCTTTATCTTATAAATGATGATTTCAAATTGAAATTGAAAAAAAAAGTGAATGAAATCTTATATTTGATGGAATGTTCAAGGCTTGACATGTGGTTAAATATGGACACCATATATACAAACTAAAATAATTAGCATTTTAATAAAGCCTAGAAGTTTACGATGGTTTCTTAAAAAACTTATGTAGAAATAAAATGACCATCTAAGTGAAAACTTATTAATCATACATTGAAGAACGAAGAAAATTATGACTACTACCACAATGAGTTCGGTGAAACTGTGGGCTCTTACGAAAAGATGCTATGTGAAACCTAAGGATTGAATTGTTCAAGCTAGATGTTTGTTAGATTTTAATATATTTCTCTCTATATATAGTCAAATATACATAATCATATATTATTCTCTGAAATATATTTTGTCTACTTTGGATTGGAATTTAAATCTTGGTTCGAACTTATATCAGCTTTTTGCTAGTTATCACTTTTGGATCCAGAATATTAAAACTTAAAACCTTTAGTAGATTCAATGCCTAGCACCAAATGGTTATAGAAAAGAAAAAAAAACCTTAAGTTGACTTGTTAATAAAGTATATGAAGTTTATATTTTATTAGACTTTTACAATTCAAAGAAATTTTTGTGTTGCAAATAGTTGTTTCATACTATCATTTACAAACTCTTGAAAACAAATTTTAATCAAAATGAATCGTTCGTTATATCAAAACTTTCTTAAGTTCAAGATTGTCGTCCTCGACATCTTCAAACACAACTATCCATCTTGGGTTCTAGATGTCAAATTAATTTGATGACAAAGCATGTAGTGATCACCGATGATGAAGTCTTTCAAAGTGTAAGAAATTATTAGCTACAATTATAGAACAATAAAAACAATAATGTACATCTAAACGTTTTAGCATAGCCATCACAAAATATGAAAGACAATTTTTTAGTGTACAATGACATAACTAATAAAACACAGATTCATATATCGAGACGATATAGTCCTCATAGTGAAAATGTGGTCGAAAATGATATTGAATATCTTCGAGTTATATATAGCAAATATGACTAAAATAACCATAGAAAAAAAAAGAAAAGTTAATGTTTTAATAACTAGAATATATATTTCATAAAAATGAATCATATATAATCAAATATGGTAAGTAACCAAAAGTTACCAGCCAAATATACTTTATCATATGCATTGACTGAATAGGCCACTCAAATAGCATTATATTAAGGTGAATACTGAATTTTTAAAGTCTTGACAAGCTTCCCTATAAACACTTTAAAAATTTTGCTATCAAAGTATATATCATGTGTAGTGTGCTCTCTTATTAAATTATCATTTATGTCCTCTAAACACAAAATTTGATAAATAATCCCTATTATTTTTAAGAAACCTCTAAGGGATAAAGATATATCAATCTCCATATTAACATTTTAATACTTTATCGTTTTAAGATATGCATCCATATAGAGTTACATGTGAGTTGTCATTTTACTCTAGCTATTGGAATGTAGCCGACACCCAATTATATGAAATGTTGTTCGTTGATATAGTTTAACTGTTGTTGTTTAAGTAAGCAGTTCTAAGAACCATTGTTAGACACTATGAAATATAGTAGGAGGCGTATGTAGTTAAGATGACATATGTTTATTAAGATACATATTGAAAGCCACACCTTTACAAAATGTGAATTATCATCTCTTACATGAGGGTAAACCATTTAATATGTCGCTGCACTAACCAAATAAAATCCAACTGCTAATAATAACTCTCCATCATAACTTATCTCCAGAAGAGAATCAAACGTGTCCGTATGAAAAAAGTGGTTGTGCGATCTTTGTATATCGCCACCATAGTGTACCAAAATGAAATCACAAATAAACTGGATTGGTTTTAGCTTCTAGTTACAACATAAACTGGAGAAATATTTATAGCATCTCGCTAGTTAACTATCAGTGAAATATGACAGTATTCTCAGTCTTAGGGGGAGATAAGAATATTGAAAGCATGGTAATACAAAAATAACATAAAATGCATCATAAATATTATATTTGGATCCCGAAAGAGATTGCTATAAATCTGAAGTGTAATGTGTCATACATATGTAAAAGTAACAAATAAGCTACTAGATGCATTCTCAAACATATACAAAGTGACAATGTCACATATACCAGCATCAAATTTGTTCCTTGAATTCAAATAATAATACAATCAAGACGTGAGAGATAAATCGGTTCCAATGACAAACATCCATAAAAACAAAAAGAGCAGAATAATGTAGTTGGATTAACTCCAAAAGTTGTTATATACAAAACCTTATAAGTGATTTTGTCTCGGAAGGACTAATGTATTTGAGATAAATGTCTTAAAAGAGACTAATAGAATCCTAGAAGAGATTAGTGAAATTTTAGAAGAGGAAAATGAAGCTCCATAACAAACTCAGGTATCAAACAAATTTGAGATCTCAATATATTATGTATGATACACAACAATATGGAACCGAAATAAAATAAATATTTGGAAATGCTATAGCAACGAATGTAATCGATGAGAAAGATTACTTATATTAAACTCTATAAGAGTATATACACAAAGATAACTTGTTGAAATAGCAAGAAACCTGAAAGGCTAAATTAAATTTGATAGCTTGACAAGTAAAATATTTTCGGACTAGAAGTCCGAACACCTATAGACGTCAAACCATTTGGTTATAAATGGGTGTCTTTAAGATGAAAAGAAATGTAAAGAAATAGATTGTGTGATATAAGGCACAAAATGTAATACAAGGGTTTTTTTTAAATCCCGGGAGTTGATTATAAATGTAGTTCCCTAGAGTGGATATAATAGCGCTATCATGATTATCGGCCTCACAATCTAATAAGAACTTCAAATCAAACCTATAGATGTCATCAACACACACTTAAATGGGACACTTGAAATTGACTATGTAAAAATCCTTTTAAGGATTAAGATTGTCTGAAGCATTAATAATAGTATCTCGAGATATAAATGCTTGATATTTATATTGTATTAAACAATCAAGCTGGTCGTATATGGTACAACCAACTCAATAATAATTTTGAGATACAAGTTACACAGAATTGTAACTAACTTCCTTTGCACAAATTAATTATCTCTCGATCTGTAGTTCGAGTATATGTGTTATGAATTAGTCTATCAATTTATGCTTATATATGGTAGCACATTTATATGATCGGTGTTAATTTGCTAATCATACTTATGGTTGTCTGATCATTATATATACACAAGGATCCTTATTGTTCTCATGCAGAGGGTGAAGAAGTACTTGGTCTGAAAGTACCATACTTAAGTGTGATCGATACACCCGTGTGTCTAGTAATTATAACGAGACATGGGTTGCACTTATTAGTACATATGCTAGAGGAATATACTACCAATCCAACACATTGCACTCTTTTTCTTTAATAAGTTTTTTGTCCCTTTGGGTTTTATTAGAAAGGTTTTTAACGAGGAAACATAATTGATCCAGTTGAATCAGTTTATTATATAAGCCTTGAAGTGCTGATTTAACATCGTCCTGAAGTATGTTGTTATTATCTATGATGTGTGTTGTACTCTTTTCCTTAGTTGTGATTTTGTCTCACTGAGTTTTCCTGGCAAGGTTTTTAACGAGACAACGTCATAAACATATCGGAAAATTAAGTATCTTTTGTAGGATTCAAGACATGCGGAGAACAGATGTCTCAACTAGTTGATTATACTTATGCAATATATTTATTGGACACATAGAGAGTTCGATTATAAAGACACAACAAAGTTCTTAACTACCAAAGGAAGTACAAATACACTATATGAAGACAATGCAACATGACTCGTACAAATTAAAGAAGACCAGATCAAAGGTTAGGCAAACCATTGTAAATGAAGAATATATTCCGCATATGAAATATGCACGCTAAATTGAAGGGGAGTATTATACATGTTGTCCTCTTTTTCCTTAACTAAGTTTTCTCACTGGTTTTCTTAGTAAGGTTTTAACGAGACAGCTTAACTGATCATGTTAGATCGGTTTATATCGATCCTGAAGAATCGAACCAACAACATTATTCAAATGTATAATGTTGATAGTGCATAATATAAAATGTCTGAAGGAAAGTGTTATAAATGGAGACTATTTTAGGCTCAGCTCAATGTTTATGAACTTTAAGGTTTGAGCATTGTTTATAAATATATGTTGTATGTATTGTCTATTGTAATCTAAATCAATAAATTCAGTTTTCACTCTCCATCTTTTCTCTTGTTTATCTCTAATTTATAACAAAACCACTTATTTTTTCATTTGTTTTGATTATTAATCATCCCTAATTTTCCCAACAGTATTTCCAACTCTCTCATCACACGTATTTGGTATCGTGTATTTCTGAAACAAATTAAATGTTCATCTTTATGGCAATTAAAACTAAACAACTTAATCGTATTTAATTACGTTTAACATATGTTAACTAGAAATCAAGCTGTTAGTGAGTGTCAAAAAAATCGATATAATTTTCATGATAACAGTTATAAAAGCTTTTAATTGTCCGGCAAATGTAAGCCTTTCGTGAAAATATATGGTCAACAATTGGGGCTCTGAGTTCACTAGAGAAGAATAAGCGCGCATAAATTAGAAGAATGTCTAGTTCAAAAGTCTTTGAAGGCCTCGTTTAGAATTCTTTCAATTCTTATATGACTCATAGGTACAATTCAGAAGCCAATAATCACGATTCCAATGTCTTTGAATTCTATTAATTTTACAAGTTGAGAGACCGTTGAACCATGACGTCAAAAGTATCTCGAAAAGATGGTGGTTTGCTATGCGTATAAGCGTAGCAAATGCATAGGGAACATGCATTTTCGATTCATTTGCGATAAAATCAAAGTAGGAAAAAGCCCTGTTGGAAATCATTTATAACGCTTTTGCGGCGCAATTTGCGACAATTTTACAACTGAAACAAGTGTGGTAATTTACAGCGCATTTGCGACACAACCTTAATTACTAAATATGTTATATAATAATTATTATAAATTTATTTATGATTTAAAATTATACATCCGACGCATTTCTTATGCGCACTTAACGACGCATCCCGAAATCATTTGACGCATTTGCAACGGCGCCAAGCAATATATTTTAATTTAGAATTATATTTTGCGACAACTTATCGACGCATTTGCGACGGCACCAAGCAATATATTTTAATATAGAATTTATATTTTGCGACAAATCTGCGACGTATTTGCGATGTATTTTAATTAATACAGCAAAAACATAAACTGTTTTTTTTCCACAAAACCATACTTCTTTTGCCCTAAAAACTACAGGAACCCAATCTAAAAACCTATAGATGAATATTTAAAAATGTAATTAAACCACATATATGATAACCTAATAGTAAATAATATTCATTAGAACCAAAGTTTTAGTAGTTTAACCTATAAAACCAACATAATGTAAACCATAAATTACGGTAATCCTAATGTAAACAATGCTTCAAGAACGACTACGCCTGGTCTAGTTCTAAACCACAACTAATGTATAGTAACTTGACATAGACTAGGCTTGTACGGTTGATATAAAAAAAAGCTTAATCACTTTAACTCCAAATGATTTTGTCGTTAAACCCAATCCCCAACTATCTTATACTTTATTTGAATACAAAATTAATAATGATGATCATGTTTAACCTATTGTGTCATATTCTATGATACATGCTATTACAGGTCGTAACGAAGCACAATAAAACATAATGGGTTATAAAGAGTCGTAGTCATTTATGTCCATGCGTCGCGATGATTCGCTTAATTAGACCATAATTTATCAAGATTAACCATCCTTGCTCAAGATATACGAAGATGGACCATGGTTGGCCTAAAAATGACTTTTTAATAAATATTTGTGACTAATGTAGCAAGTGAATAATATATTTTTTTCCTCTTCTAGTTTACGGCTGCTTTGTGGTTACAAATGGTTTGTCCATCGTCATGACCGATTTTTGACCGCTTATTTGTTTTTTGTTTTAAGATATTAGCGACAACTTTTGTGGTAGATTTATTTCCGGATCATAAATTCAAAATTTTCTGTCCTCTTTTGTGGTAATAAATGTTGTGTCAAATCTCGTGATTATATGTCAAATAAATGCAGAAAAAACCAATAATTTTAAAGAAAATATGAATGTAGTTCAAGATGACATTTGAATATATTAACAAGAGAACATACAAATAAAATTAGTGTAATATTCATCTTCAATCACATTTTCATATGAAAACAAAAGGCAAAAGAACAAACTATTTTTTATAACAAATACAAGCTGTTGCATATTTGTTATCTTTTATCTATAATAAAAGAAGATTTTGAGATAACACGTGTCAATATATTAAGTTTTTTTATTTTTATTTTCTCATCTATCTATTGTAATAAATGATAATAATATAGATATTAGTTATATCTTTAAACATTTAGAAAGTTAAAAAATATATTGTAAAGTTTAAAACTAGATTTTTTATAATTAAACACACTTTAAAAAATGTGTAAGATACAACAATGTTCTTGAACAAAAATTCTTTTTAAAATTAAAACCTATTTTAAAATTATTTTAAAATTGTTTTTATAGTTAAACACACTTTAAAATTATTTTTTTTGAAAGTTTTATAAGAATGGTTCTTTTTTTAATGAAATTTAAAAAAAATAAAAACACAATTTTATAAAACAAAAGCTTAAAATTATATTCTTGTTATTTAGTAGAATTTCTTATTTATACGTAACATAATCATTTCTTATTTAAAAATATTATTTTATTACAAACAATTAACATGTTATTAATTGGATTTGATAGTACACATGGTATTATACTAGTATATAAATACATGTTTCTGTAAGACATAAATTAAATTATTAACTCTTTTGTGAATTATATATATATATATATATATATATATATATATATAATATATATATATATATATTTATTTATTTATTGTATGTCGGTTTGTACAGCAAACTATTTTTTTATTACCAAGTTGTGCCTAAATAAAATAATTAGATTTGATAATGTAACCAAAGTAGTGTGCTAGATGATTTGGTTAAGGCACTGGTTAACCAGACCCAACGTATGCAGGTTCAAAATTCACTGCGTACTCTGTTTTGTTTCTGTCGCATCTTTACATGATATATTTTTTAAAAACTTTATAAAATGTTACTTTATTCATCTTTAAAGTTTTGGGTTTTTATAGTACTATTAATATATTATAAAACTAATTAACGTATCTACGTTACGTTTCAACATTCATCTATGTTTTTATGTAAATTTTGTTTAGAACCTAATCAAAGTAAAATGTTTTAGTTCGACGATATAACTATGAGTTACTATACGTTTCAACGTAAATTTAGTTCGGTAACGAGTCAAAACGATTGTAATATATATTTTATTACGTCGCATACAACACAACTTCATGCGTTTTTTATATATATGTTTGTCTACGTTTTAACATAATTTTGTTTGAAAAAAACTAGGGTCAAGATATGTTTTTTTAATGGTATAAATTTAAGTTAGTTTATGTTTCGACTTATATTTAGTCCAAAAAAAGTAGGGTCGATTTTTAGTCTATACTTTATAACGTTACGTAAGACGCCGCCGTAATTAAACTAACATCATTAAGTTATCAACGTCACGTTAAATTTGTTGAGATGTTACCCCGTGAATTGATCGTTTCAATAAATTAAATACTTAGACACGTTTTGACGTTTTCATAGTTCATATTTTTTATGTTTTTTTCATCATTATTTAGTGTTACCTACGCCAATTTCATTATTATTATTTTGTTTGAATGCTTTGGCGTGTTCCTCTTTGACTTGGCTACTTTTAGATGATGAAAGTCGACTTTCCAATTCATCACTATGCTATTTATTATTATTTCTTTATTATTTGTACGGTCGACCTTCATTCTCCCACAAAGACTATAAATACCCTCCATCCTGAAACATATGTCCCAACATCACCATCTCATTTACGAAATACATTTCTTCACCTAAAAGACAATTAAATCTTTGACACACAATCACATCATACATTCATACTTGCACTATTTGCTGCTACTAATGGAGCTTTATTCCCTAAGCAAAAAGGTTGCTTTGTTGGTTCTCCTGTTAACCACATTCACAACCTTAACACTAGCCCAAGGCAACCGCGGTCGTGGAAGATCAGGCACTCGTGTTGGCTTTTATAGGTCCACCTGCCCTCGAGTCGACTCCATAGTCCAGTCTGCGGTTCAGTCTGCTGTGCGCGCCAACCCTACAATCGCACCTGGTTTACTAAGGATGTTCTTCCATGACTGCTTTGTCAATGGCTGTGATGCATCAATATTAATCGAGGGCCCGTCGACTGAGAAAACAGCCGGGCCAAACTCGCTCTTGAGAGGCTTCGAAGTCATTGATGCTGCAAAGTCGCAACTTGAAACTACATGCCCAGGAGTGGTCTCATGTGCTGATATTGTTGCTCTAGCTGCCCGTGATTCAGTTGTCCTGGTAACTATATGTTTTGTAATAAACTTGTTTTTATTTCCAATGGTGGTTGTAGATTAAAAACTTCTAGATCGATCAATGCTTCATTATGGTCATTAATCGTTGTTATAATGATATCTTGCAGACGGGAGGACGTAGCTGGCAGGTACCGTTAGGACGTAGAGATGGCTTGGTTTCACGAGCATCGGATACTGCAAACTTGCCTGCGTTTAACGACCCGATGAGTGCCCAAATCAGAAAGTTTACTGATAAAGGTCTCAACACACAAGATCTTGTTACTCTTGTTGGTAAGTAAAACAAACAAATGTACAATATCTTTTACTATATATATAGAATGTTATGACTTTAATATTTAATTAACGTATTTTTCAATATCATTTATTAGGTGGACATACCATTGGAACAGCAGCTTGTGCATTATTCAGCTATAGATTATACAACTTCAACAATACTAATGGACCTGATCCTGATATAAACCCTACATTCCTACCACAACTTCGAGCACTTTGCCCCAATGGAGGTGATGGGTTGAGACGTGTGGCGCTTGATACGGGTAGTGAAAATAGATTTGGTAATTCATTCTACGAAAACTTGAGGAACGGGAGGGGAGTTATTGAATCCGACGCAAAACTATGGAGTGACCGAAGGACGCAGAGGTTCGTGCAAAGGTTTTTAGGGGGGAGGGGGCAAACTGGATCAAGATTTGATGCAGAGTTTGGAAGAGCGATGGTGAAGATGGGTAATATTGAGGTGAAGACTGGGACACAAGGTGAAATTCGTAGAGTGTGTACTGCTACCAATTGATAAGAATGTATATGGATTCAACACAATTCAGAAGTTGTTAATAGATTAACTTGCAAAAATTGTTTGAAAATTTGTATTCATTTGTTTCATATGTGACAAGAGTGAAAATTGTATTGATTTGTTTATTCGAGAGGCCTTTTATTTGTTGGATGATGTTGTTCATAATGTGAAAGATGTTCTTTATTTTCTGGTTCAAGATATCACATTTCATAGAAAAGAAAAAAGTAACTAAACTTTAAATGCATTTCATATGACCCGATACACTACTAAATAAAGGAGCACCTCATATGAAAGCTTTTGTAGAGAATCATCGGTCATTTAATATGTCTCGATACATTACTAAACAAAGAGGCGCGACTTTCGTGGAGAACCACTAGTAAATGCAGTTATATTGGCGATGAAATCCATAAAAAACGGACGTGGGTAATTCGATTTCTTATATAAAATTTCATTATAATCAAACTAAGCAGATGGTAAAAAATTTATGAGATTGGTTATATAGCAACGTACTTGACTTTTTATAAAATTCTTTTGGAAGATTTCATTGCTTTTATAAGATTGAATTTCAACTTTATAAAATTTGGTATCAACATTAAATCTCTCTGTAATTTGTAATATTCATGTTGTTAGGTTGAGCTTAATACTATTAGAGGACAGATATGAAATCAAATATTATTCGGTTGACTTATTTGAATATTTGTACTTATCAATTTTTTTAGATATAGACCGTATAGGGTTGTAATTCTTTCGCTATATAATAAGGTTTTGTTTATTAAATCAATCAATTCAATACCACAGACACTTTTATGATATCATAGCTAACTCTGATAAACCCTAATCATCTTATACAACTGTAAAATCCATCGTCCTCATATTCCCGTTTGTTCACGATCAAACATGGAAAAGGCAACAAAAACCAAAGTTAGCAGCGAACCAAAGGTTTCGCCCTCGACCTACCATCCGGCATACACAGTTGCGGATATTCAAAACAAAATTCGCATGCTCGATGGAATGAAAGGGAATCATCTTGGACCAAGCTTATCAAACTTCATGCTAAAGTATATAAAGTTCTGGATCACATAGATGGAACATCTCCATCAGAGGAAATATCCGCTAACCACAAACACTAGGTAGAGATTAATGCCCTAGTTCAATAGTGGATTATAGCACTCTATCTGATGAGTTGCTAGTTCGAGTCCTTGAAGGAGGAATGACTACCTATGCCACATGGGGTAACATAAAAACTATCTTTTTATAAACAATAAGAGTTCCTGGGCCGTCGCTCTTGAACACAAATTATCAAAATAAGTCAACCACGATAATTCACTTTGTAAGGAAAAAAGTGACTTGGACATTGATCGGGTGTTATTTCTTTGGTATTATACCTAGCGAATAGTGCTCTCCTATCAGCATACTGACCCAATACATAGTCCTCTCCTACCAGTGTACTGAGTGCACTCCTACCAACACACTGTGCGTTGGCACCCAATTAGCCCTTATATTTTAGATTTTTTCCAGCATTATTTAAAGATAACTCTAGGGCTTTGAATACAAGTTTCACCCTTATGAATTTTGAATGTTTTGAAGGTGATATTGAGTTTTCTTTTCACCATGAAATCAACCAAGATCAAGCTTCAATAACATCCAATTCAACATTGAAGATCCAAGCACGTCGATGAGCGGCTAAATCATTCGTAATCGCCTTCGAGTAGATATTTATTACAAGTGAAACAGTAGGGTTATAATTTGGATGGATTATTGGTTTGTTTTCTTTTGAAACAAGAATCCAACTATGGTTAAAGTTAAACGATTTGTGTATGTTTTAGTATTTGCATTTTATCATTTGCATTCAGGATCCTTGCATTATGAGTAGATTGATTGCGTGTGAATACCTGATATCTATGAATTGGTCATTTTCTGAACAAGCAAGTCTTAAAAGTTTTTTTTATTGTCACTTTAAGTGTGTAATTTCACAAAATCATATCTATGTGATTACTAGTAATTCTTATTAACCTATTGTGGATCTTTGAACTTGAACTCAGAAGTGAATGCCTTTTTCGTGATAGTTTTCAAAGCCCTAATCAAGTTGATTGATTTCTTAATTATTTTGCGTTTAATTTATTTTTCATTATAAACAAAAAAACCCAAAAATAGTTGTTTTTCGTATTTTCGATTTGTATTTTTGTCTAAGGTATTCAAGCTTGATATTTTCTAACAATTCCATGTGGAGACAACTATTATTTACCCGTACTAGTTATAGGTATTTAAGTATTTTAAATTATTTTTTTATCCAACCACGATAACTCGATCAAACATGTTCAGGTAATTCACATATCATTCTACAGTATGTGAATAATTTCATAAAAGGTCTACCGCGACAATTATTTCAAGACTTTCTTTGTAGTTTGAATGTTCGACCTTATCATCTTCAAACTAATGGGGAGTATTATAGGATAGATATGAAAACAAATATTATCTAGTTGACTTAATTTGAATATTTGTACTTATCAATTCTTTAGATAGAGTTTGTTTAGGTTTGTAATTTTTCCCTAGGGCTTTGTTGATGATTAATGAATCAATCCATTCAATACCATAAACATTTTTAAATCCTTATACGTTTTCGGTTTTCTATTTTTGAGTTTTGTGTGCTTGATTGTCATTGTTCCAGTTGCACATTTGCTTTAATCCTCATGATGATTTATGTAACGCTTCAAAATATCAAAACGAGTCATCAATGCTAATGGGCTTAGTTAGTGGTATTTAATGAAAAAAATAGAGGAAGGAAATTGGTTATGTGCTAAATTAGGCTTATGGGTAAGAGCCTAAGTAATTAAGGGCCCATAATCAGCCTTTTAACCCATCTAATCAACCATCATCTTCCTCATTTGTAACCGTAGCCACCAACTTCTAGAGAGAGAGTAGATAGAGAAAGTAAAGAGAACTCGAGATTAGGAGCTTCAAAGGTTAAGGGATTGAATATCTGGGTGATTGAGCATCAAACCATAAGAAAAGAACAAGAAATCCAGGTAAGAATCAGCCTCTAAACCCCTCTGTATATCAAACCCGAATTCTAGGGTTTTGGTTTTGAAAAGTTGCAAAATATTGTTAAAGGTCACATTTGTACGTATGAAAAAATGTACAAAGCTTAGATATAGCTTCATGGATGATAAACTAAGGGTTTGGACGTAAAAAGTTGCGATTTTGGGTTAAAAATGGGTTGGTTAGTCATTTAGCTCAATCTGCGAAACTGTCTGCCCATCTAATGAAATTACATATTCAAGCTGTGAAACTGTGAGTTTTCTGCGAAACTATAGTTTCGCAGGTAATTTCACAGCCATAGAATTCCAACGAAAGTTGAGCGAAACTGCCATGCGAAACTTGCAGCGAAACTACCAGCGAATCTATTTATCTGGCAGCGAAATTAACAGCGAATTTAGGTGGAAATTAATCCCTTTATGTGTTAATTTATCTGCAGGTTGTGTAGTATGATCCTAGCTTAGAAAGCTTAGTTTAGAAGCTACTTATAGTATCCAGGTGAATTCTAGATCCCCTTATTTATAAGTTTTCCCATATTTTAGGTTATTATGCATACAAATATATGTTTTAAAATGATAGGATTTTAAGAGGTTTGAAAAGAAATATCGATTTTTAATAACAAAATGTGCTATATAAATGTTTAAAAATTAATTTTCTTTGCGCCGACCACGTAGGCCGACCGTAGCCAGGATCGTTGCCCCTTGGACCCCACTAAGGGTTGCTGCCCCTAGGACCCACCGCTGTTAGGGGTTGTCTCCCTCGAACCTCAGCTGTCCCATGGAGGGTCGGTTATGTTTTTTATGATGCATTGTACTTGGTATGTTGTGTACCACATACCAAGTATTATATATTAAAGTGGAAGATAATATTTATAAAAAGTGGAACTTAATAAATGTTACACTAGACCCATTTGATGGTGAAAAGTTTTGCAAGCATTATGATAGACCTCACTTATGTGAGTCTGATGTATGATGATTGATCTGTATTCATGAGCGGGCTATTGCCTTGCAGTGTGGATCAACTGTCAGGGGTTAGCTACCATGATGATGTGTACCGACAGGATCGACATTCGTTGTCGATCAATAGGGAATTCTTGCTTTGTGCAATCTCGTTCATGATGAAGTGAAATATAATGAGAGAAGGAAAGATATTGAACATGCTTATTAAGACGTAAAATATTATGCATTATGATTTATGCATGATCATTATATGAAGGATAAAGTTTATATTTTCTTATATGAACTAAAATTAAAACTCATTTAGCAAAACTGACTTTTATGTATGATAATTGGCAGGTAAATGTTGATACTAAGGATAACACCAAGTTAGGAGCTACTTGGAGGGCAATAGATGACATTTTTGTTTATGAAATCTTTTATTGTAATTTAAAAAAAAGTATTATGTTTTTATTACAATTGAAAAACAAATGTATGATTACAATATGAACTAGTTTTAAGTGAATATTTATTTTATTCTGCTGCATTGATTTGTTATTAAATGATTTTATGCTATGATTAACCAAGTGTATGGTTTCCTGCGAACGAATAACTTTAACACATTGTCACTCAATTCGAACAAGAACGGGAATATAAAAACAACCGGTGGTAAAGAAACAGTAATTAAAAAAAGATCAACACAAATGCTTCATTAAACTTGAATGGAATCTATTACAATGAAAAACAAATACTAAGCTCCCTCTAGAACAAAGCTTTCATTTATAATGAACACACACATACACCCTCTCTCTCAAACTAGACAAATTAAAGGAGAACTAATCCGACAACTTAACAAAATATGCGCATTAAAAAGATATAGAATACTCTATTTTGCTGTAATATTGTTTACATGAAGAAAATGACAGCATTACTTAACCATTTTAATATAGAGGATTTTTGTTTCATTAACAAATCTTTATGAATTAAAAGTTCCTTTGATCAATTGTCACATCATAGGACACCGACTAGTTCTCAAAACCCAACAAAACCATTGTTATCCCTCCAATATATAATAGTATATACAGTATTTAATTGGGGGACCGGCTTATTTTTCTTCTTATTATTATTTTATATAGTTGTGCGGCCGTTTTAACGTCGGGCTTATTTATATTACTTTTTATTTTATTTTTTAAATCATTGCCATTGTTTTTAGACCGCATTATTTTAATAAATTTATAATTTATAATCTATAACGTATAATAAAAGAAAAGATTCTTAAGACACGTGTTATCGTTTTAACATATCAAAATTTTTTTTTCCCGTCCCTCTCTCATAATAAATATGATAATTATAAAACCTATTAATTTAACTTTCTTTTTTAACTATAATATGTTAATATATATATATATATATATATATATATATATATTTGTTTCTTGTCTCTCTCATATTAAATGATAATTATTGTAAATAAATAAACTAAATATTAAACATCTAAAATATAAATATAGTTATCTTAATAATTTATTAATACATATTACATATAGAGTAATAATTTTTATTCATTGTCTTATAACTTTTTAATATTTATTATAATTTTTATTTCAACAATGGATAATAATATTTTAAAAATAAAATATTCATAAAACTAATAATTTTTATATGTTTTATATATTCTACCTATGTAATACATGAGTTTTAACCTAGTTATTAATATATCGATTGATTTTGCAATCAAGTTACTTATTTTTACCTTTTTTTCAAAAGTTTTACAACTGTTTTTGCAACCATATTATTTTATCATTTTATTTTTCTAACTTTTTTTCATATTTGTTACCGAATTATGGCTGGCTTGTATTTTTTTTAATTAGCAACAATTTTTGATAAATGTCTGGTAGCTAATTTATGACCGTTTTTCCTGGAAATAAAATTTCAGTAATCTTTCTCAGTTTTTATGTAACGAATGGTGCATCCAACTTTGTGTTTTTAAATGTCAACGAATGCAAATAAACCGGCCAACAATTCTCAACAAAATATGTAATTAGTAGGTCTAGACAATGTTTGAATACACTACCAGACGAATTTAAAAGTTAAAACGCCTGCATAATATTCATCTTTAGTCTCATTTTCTTATGAAAACTGATTGAACAAAAATTCTATATAATAAATACAATTTGCTGAATACTATTAATTTATAAGATTAACGCGTATACCTTTTGATACACAAAATTTCAAATGATATGCGTCTTACCTATAACTTCCGTAAGCTTCCTATAATGAAAAAATGCTCTCTATAAATTAAATATACATTAAAACTTTTGGTCAATTTAACATATCAAATATAGCTAGTTTACTGATGTCTGCGATGCGAATTGATCAAAACGTATGTAATAAATGGTTTGGTGTGTTCCTCCTTGACTTGGCTTCTTTTAGATAACGAAAGTGGACTGTAAATGGAGTTAATATATTATAAAATAATAATAATAATGTATTTTTATAAACTGTATGTAATAGTTTATTCTTTTTGATGATTGAAACTGTCTAAGTACAGCTATGTGCTTGTGTTCATGATGCAGATACAACATGTTCTCAAAACTTTGGTTGACTTTCATTCTCACCCAAACACTATAAATACCCTCCAATATGTCATAACATCATTATCTCATTTACTAAATACATTACTTAATCTATAAGACAAATATTCATTAGCAATGGAGGTTTCTTCTCTAAGAAAGACACTAATCTTATTGGTTCTCTTGTTGGCCACATTCACAACCTTGACATTAGGGCAAGGCAATCGCGGTCGTGGTAGATCAGGTACTCGTGTTGGCTACTACAGATCCACCTGCCCTAGGGTCGAGTCCATAGTCCAGTCAGCAGTTCAGTCTGCTGTCGACGCCAACCCTGCGATTGCACCTGGTTTACTAAGGATGTTCTTTCATGACTGTTTTGTCAATGGTTGTGATGCATCCATACTCATTAACGGCCCGTCGACTGAGAAGACAGCACTACCAAACTCGCTCTTAAGAGGCTTTGAAGTCATTGATGCTGCAAAGTCCCAACTTGAAACCACCTGCCCGGGAGTGGTCTCATGTGCTGATATTGTTGCTCTAGCTGCTCGTGATTCGGTTGTCCTGGTAACTATATGTTTTTGTAATAACTTGCTTGTTTGAATTTCTCATGGTGATTGTAGATTAAGAACTTGTAGATCAATGCTTCATATGGTCGTTAAACATTTTTATTATGACATCTTGCAGACTGGTGGACGTAGTTGGCAGGTACCATTAGGACGTAGAGATGGCTTGGTTTCACGAGCATCGGATACTGCAAACTTGCCTGCATTTAACGACCCGATTAGTGTCCAAATCAGTAAGTTTGCGGATAAAGGTCTCAACACCCAAGATCTTGTTACTCTTGTTGGTAAGTAGAACAAACAAATGTACAATAACTACTCATATCTAGAATGTTATGACCATAAATATTAATTAAGTTGTTATTTATTCTAGGTGGACATACAATTGGAACAGCTGCTTGTGTTTTATTTAGCTATAGATTATACAACTTCAACAATACCAATGGACCTGATCCTGATATAAACCCCACGTTCTTACCACAACTTCGAGCGCTTTGCCCCAATGGTGGTGATGGGTCGAGGCGTGTGGCGCTTGATACGGGTAGCGAAAATAGTTTTGGCAGTTCATTCTATGAAAACTTGAGGAATGGGAGGGGAGTTATTGAATCCGATGCAAAACTATGGAGTGACCGAAGGACACAGAGGTTCGTGCAAAGGTTTTTGGGGGGTAGGCGGCAAAGTGGATCGAGATTTAACGTCGAGTTTGGAAGAGCGATGGCGAAGATGGGGAATATTGAGGTGAAAACTGGTAGACAAGGTGAAATTCGTAGAGTGTGCACTGCAACCAATTGATAATACTATGTATGGGTTCAACACAAATAAGTAGTTTATAGATGAACTTGCAAAAATATATTGAAAATTGTATTCATATGTAACAAAAGTGAAAATTGTATTGATTTGTTTAATCAAAAGTCCTTTTGTTGTTAGATGATTTTATTCATGATGTGAAATATATTTGTGATGTTCTAGTTTAATGCATCACATTTCATCAAAAAGCAAAAGGTTCCTAAACTTCAAATACATTTTAATGGCTTAATACACTGCTAAATAAGGAAAAATCATAGATGGCAACTTCCATATGACACAATCAATCATTTCATATATCTCGATACACTACTAAACAAATGAGCATTACTGATGGTAACTTCTATGAAGTACTAAACAAATGAGCATTACTGATGGTAACTTCTATCAAATGAGCATTACTGATGGTATCTTCTATGGAGAACCGTCAGTAAATGTAGTTACAGACGAAATTCTATAGAATAAATGTGCTAGGGTAGTTATTGATCCCCTCCTTTTCCTTCCTTTGCATCTCCATCGTCGCCTTAAGCTCTAGTCTTGTGTCCACACACTTGTAGTTGTTCTAAAAAGGAAATGACATAAAGTAACCAACAAGGAACCTAAGATCTATTGGTGTTGGAAGTATCCGCCCATGGGTCGTTGTTATAATAATGATGTTTTTAGGAAAGTTTTTGTGAATCACGGTTAAAAATTAATCCATTAAAACAAAACTGGACAAGTAAGATAAAGAAACCAATCTTATATTTTTAATATATATATATATATATATATATATATATATAATATATATATATATATATATATATATATAATATATATATATAATATATATATATATATATATATATCAGGGGCCTCGAGTATTTAGAAGCTATAGATGGAAGCCTAACAATTAACACAATGGAGCCGCGTATGGGTCATCAACAAGTGTGGTGGAAGGATCCGTGTTAGCATATTTTTGGGTTATCCCTTGTTAGTAGCTTTATTAACTAAAAAAAGTTAAAAGTGTTACTTTATCAAGAACAAATCGGAAACATAACCACTATATATAAAAATTGAACTAAATGTGTTAAGTAGAAAATATCCTAACGTCTCGTCGAGAGAGGCAACAAACTAACACACATAACACTGTGTATAAATAATCTAGAAACTTGAGAGGAGAAGGTAAATGGGTTTTCTCATAAAAAAAGATTAAAAACATAAACTTTGTATGTTAAGCCCTTGTGTAAAAGCCATATTAAATGATGGTAAAAGAACGGTAGAGAGATTGGCTTAGAAAGACAAATCCAATTTATAGAGGCTATCTGGATATTAACTAGTTCACTCTATGTCCTCTGCCCAATTTGGTCGAGAGTTTGTTTGACTAAACGATTCTCTTGAGCCGAGGAGAACACGGATACGCTTTTGTTTCACTAGACAAAGGTAGTGTTCATATTATGTAATATCTCATCGGATCAAGCTAGTAATCACCTTCTATGTTTCAGTAGTATCACATCTCTCACTTATCATTAACAAGTTAGTGATGCCCCTCACAAGCTTCTTGTAGTTAAGACAATGATGGTAATTACTAAGCATTACAATATAACATTAAGAATGATGGAAGTTTTAGCACATCTATTTCTTTTCCTTTTTTTTGGCTTTTTGAATCTTTTATCTTAAATCTTTCCCTAGAAAATGATGTGGGATTATCAAAAGAACAAGAGATATATGACAACCCTAAAGTTTAAGGTTAGATAAGGTTATGCTTTAAGAAAATTCTTTTTACATATTACTTTATTTTTATTAATCTTTTATGAATGATGACTGTTTTAGTATGTATATATAGGTGTAGTATGTATGCATGCTTGCATGCATACATGGAATTTTACGTGTGCATGTATTCTTATGCATGAATTCTTGTTACCAACTATTATTTGATCTATCATCTCAACATTATAGCATCAAACATACATCAAATGAAATGAAAAACAACCTAACCAAAACACCACAATACAAAGATAACATAAAGGAAACTTAGCATCAAAATAAAACTAAGTGAACCTAAACACTTAAACTCAAGCATCACTTAAACTCAAGCATCCCTCAAGCTCTAATCTCGGTTCATTAGGGTAACAAACAACCTGATTAACAACCTAAACATTAGTTAACCTTGCATTAAAAATTTTAAAAATATTGTTAACTAAGGAATTAAACAAAAGATTACATATAAACGGTTGCAACTATGTGTAATCTTGATAAATTTGGTTTATTGTTTAAATGACTATGATTATGGGAACAAACATTGTAAATATATTAGAAATATTAAAAATAATATTCTGTAAATTTTGGTACAATTATAATGTCACACCCCACCTTGACGATGGAAACGTCGAGGAGTGAGAGTTAAGATCGTTCACAGCCACATAACGCTATTATTAAATCCAAATATATTATCATAAGTTTGAAAGGTACATTACAAGCATAAGTCTCAAATAAGAACACAATATAAGAAATATAACAAGCTCATTCATTTAGTTAACTAGGTCCATTCCTAGGTGTGAACAACTTCAAAAAAAGGCGATCAAGCTTGAGTATTTGCTGAAACATGTTAAAAATAAAAGGTCAACATAATGTTGGTGAGATTTCTATAGTTTTCGATACATAAGTATATAAAAGATGGCAATTCATGTTGTAAGTTAGAGAACAAAGTAACTAGGGATGTAAGACAGAATGCACAATCAAACCTCAACAAAATTTTACAAGTCTCAAATGTTTAAAAGTATATACGATTAGCTAAGTGTACTTGGATCACCCAAGCATGCTTGTCTGGCCCATAGATCTATGACTTCGCTAGGCTAGCAATAGTTAATGATTGTATATATATTCGACATTATATGGTAGCTACAAAGTTCAACTAACCACAACATACAAGTGAAAAGCCATAAGTTTACGAGAGTCAAACGTGTTTACAAGTGCAAAGTTTATAATGTAATATGTTTCACCCCAAAAGTGTAAAAATATAAAAAGGGGTATAGAAATACTCACATGATCAAATGTATAAAATGATGATTAATAAGAATAATAAGTAATAATTCCAACGTAGTTCTTCACAAGTACCTAAGTATGAATATATTTACAAGATGTAGGTTAATAAGATTAATGATTTAACATGATCTAGGGTTTCGATGCGAATTTGGGGTTACTTAAATGAATAAAGTTAGTAATCGAAATCATAAGTATATAACTTAATACAATGAAGGGAAAACTTAACTAGTCCCTCTTATTGTTTTGTGAATTTAAATGATAAAATGTAATAAAGTTTTGTAATTAACCTATTTAATCTATAATTAGGGATGATGTAAAAACCAATAATATTTTCTTAGTGATTTCAACTATAAGGTTTATATATATATATATATATATATATATATATATATATAATATATATATATATATATATATATATATATATATATGAGTGTATATGTACATACTTTTAAACATAAAAAATGAACTAGTTATAAACATTGTTAGTACCTTTATATAAAAATATTAAGATGTTTAAAGAAACAAATTTATAAAATTTTTTAATAAACCGATTTAAAAATAAATTTTGTTTATAGAATTATTTTTAATAATTTTTTAGAAATTTTATATATTTTTTTGAAGGCTGAAAAGCCGTAAAATAAATTAGTGGAGGTTGCCGGGTTCGAACCCGGAACCTCTGGTGTAGAATGTATGCATGTTACCAGTGGCTAAGGGCAGTTGCCGTGTTAAGTCCCTGTTTTAAAATCTTAAAAACATAATTATATGGAAAACCCCAAATCTAAGAACCCTAGAATGTTCTTGGATCCAATTGAACCCCGATTCGATTCAATTACTGATTAGATTCATGGGGCTTTTATTTCCCATGTATAAACGAGTACAATACCTACTGTAATTACCCGGATTGGAGTGTTGATAAACTAGCACGAATGAAGAACAGTCGCGACCCCAATGTTGTGGTCTTCGCGATGCAAATGATGATATTAATCTAATTAGTTGCACAGGAAGCTTCCACGAGACTCAGAGATTGAAAACCCTTTATCAATTTCAGAATTTGAGGTTTGGATGGTGGTTTTCGAGTGTGGAGTAAGTCACGATGAAAGTGATTGTTCGAGTTCGAAGTTTGTGTGTTTCTTAGATGAAACTGCAACTAAGGATGTATTAGAGATGATTAACCGATTGTTTATGTTTAGTTAATTGGGTAATTACTATGATTTGTATGTTGAACGGTTAGAAAGTAAATTGGGGTTTCGGTTTCGAGTGATTCGATAGTAAAGTGAGCGTTTCAAGTTATCTTATCAATAGTTATAGTTCGATTCATGTGCTAGGCTTGATTCGGAATGGTTTTAGTGTTAGAAACGATCGATTCCCGTGGTTTTGGGCTCCCCGGAGGGTCGCCGGAGTCACACCGGACGACCACCGGATTTACAGGGAGAGAGAAAGGGGTGGGGTTTGGGTTTAGATAATTTACACAATTAGTCCCTGTGGTTTCCAGTTTGTTATTTCATGCTCAAACTTTATTTTCAAAGTTTCTAAATTGATAAAAAGGCCCCTTGAACTTAATTAAGTTTTAACTTGTAACTTTTCATATCCTGTTATTATCATTACTATTATTATTATTATTATTACTTCTATATTATTATTATTATCTTTGTTATTATTTTTACAATTAGTATTATAGCTCAATTAATAGTTAAGTTATTAACTTTTACATTAGAACTTAAAAACAAATTAAAATTTTAACATAATAACCCATAAGTTTCATGTAGGCAATAAAGGCTCTTACAAGAGATGTTAACTTTTAATTAACGTAAAAATACAGGATGTTACAGTCTCCCCAACTTACAAGAATTTCGTCCCGAAATTAAGAATGAAACTTAAACGAATAGGAGACTTATGATGAAAGATAAGGGTACTAACGGACCGTGGTTGGCGTTTGATTATGAATGAGATGCTTCTCTCTACGAATTATGGAATTTTACACGATGCGTCCATGTTTGAACTCTTCCAGTGGAATGCGGAAGTTAATTGACAAACTAACACTTTGAGATTTGATACATGAAACGTTGGAAAACGATGATTAGTTCCTGAGGTATATTAGACTTATAAGTCACACTTTTCCCATCATCTGAAAAGAAATTGTGTAATAAAGTGACGTTTAAAAGCCAAAAAGAAATATAATATCCCATAATTGTATGAAAGTTTGACCGTCGGAATTTAAGAATCCCAAGTGCCACTTTATAATGACACAAGTGTAACACCGGTTATTTTTCTAAAAGACAAGAAATAATGAATAAAAGAAAGAAAGGCAATTCAGTTCAAGTGGAGGGACCAAAAGTGTCCAAAAGGACAAAACTTTGAAAAGTTGGTGTAAAGGTGGGCATGGCCGCCCACCCTCACTTCACATCACCATCTTCTTCGGTTTTTGAGAGAGAGAGAGAGTAGAGAAAACTCTCAGTTGAAGATAAGAAGAAGAAGAAGAGAATTCGACTTCAAGGTAAGAATTCGTGGTTTTTATATGTTTATGACGGGTTTTATCTCGTTTACATGCTTATGTGCTTATGTGTTTGTGTTTGTGCTCGGGTGTGCGTGCGTGGTGTTGTTTTTAGGTACTTGAACTCAATTGCAAGCGGGTTAGAAAGGAGAACACCCAAGTTGCATCAGGTGAGTTCTAGACCCCGGTTTTTACTTGTTTTCAAACATCTTTGGGGCTGAAAATGTATGTAAAAGATTGTCAAATGTTTGAGTATGTATACCCGTATGTTTTGTGAATGAATGAATGTGATCCTTGAATGCTTATAGGTTATTCATGTTTAGAATAGCACATTAAGCTTAGAACAGATGGATTTGATGATTTGGGTTGAAAACATACTGGAAACATGTTGAACAGAAGGTCCATGCGCCTAGATAAGGCTCATGCGCCTGAAAATGCCATAGTAAGAACTAAGTGTGAACCATGCGCCCAAACAGTAGCCCATGCGCCTAAGATTACCTTAGAAATGATAAAGTACAGCCCATGCGCCTGAACAGTGGCCCATGCGTCTAGAATGTTAGCTGGACAACTAAGTGTAGGGCCATGCGCCCCAAATAGTGGCCATGCGCCCCAAATAGTGCCCATGCGCCCAAGTGGCCCATGTGCCTGAATTACTCATGCGTCTAAGTGTTCATGCGCACAAGTAGTGCCCATGCGCCTGAATAGCTCATGCGTCTAAAGTGAAAATGCTTAAGTATTGGCTGATACGCCTACATAGTGATGAAATGCCCGAAAAGGGCTCATGCGTTCAAATAGTTCCCATGCGCCTAAGACTTAGAAATTTTTACAGAATTTTTCTGGGAGTCTATGCCTTAGGGTTTTGACCGAGGTTGACTAAGGGCTTAATAATGATGTTGTTTCATGCATGATATGATTGATTATGATTGTTCCTTATTATTGTTATTGCTTTTATTATAATTACTTATAGCATGTGACTTTACGTGGTATGTTATTATCATAACGTAAAGTATATCGTAATAATAAAGTGAAAGAGCAATAGAGAAAAGAATAGGAACATTAATGAAAATGTTAACAAGTCTTGCAAGCTTACAGGAGGTACACGACCATGTCGTCGTTAGCTCAACTGTGCTGCGGGTTAGCTATCCTATTATGCACACAGGGTCAATCAATTGAGATTGGCAGGACCTTTGTAGCATGTCCTGGGTGATTGGGTTCGCCTTGTACATAGTACACAGAACCCTGTTGAGGGATACAGTTGACCCCTTTAGGGGATATAATTGACCCTTTCGAGGGATATAGTTGACCCTTTCGAGGGATATAGTTGACCCTTTTGAGGGATACAGTTGACCCTTTCGAGGGATACAGTTGACCCTTTCGAGGGATATAGATGGCCCATCACTGGTTTTCCATCGCGCATATAGTTGGGGTATTGCTCACTGGTCCATACAGAAAGTGAAACATAAAGATAAAAGTTTACACAACAGACAAGGCCTACAGTAAAGAGAACGAACAATATTTGTTCATATAGTTGACGCGTGCTCGCATATACAGTACAAAGTCGTATTTTACAGAAAATAGTATTTTCTTATACAACATATAGAAAGTATTTTCTTACTTTTAAAACTAGAGCTCACTCAGCAACGCTGACTTTTATACATTTTCAGTTGGCAGGTAATTATTGATGAGGATAGCACGGGTGAAGCTACTCGGTAGGAAAAGTCTGACATCCATTCGTACTCTGTGATGCTGTTGTTTTGTAATGCACATAAACAATTCTTTTGTAATCAGATAAACAATGATGTATTGCTCAACATAGTGGTTTAAATGAAATGAATGGCTTTTGATAAAATTATTTCCGCTGCTTAAGCTCGTTTATTTGTAATGTTTAATGTTTTGATTGCTATGAATGACCAACTGTGAGGCTTCCGGGATCGGGGCCTTACAAGTTGGTATCAGAGCCAAAGTTTAAGAGAATTGGGTTAAATAAACTTTTAAAACCTAAACTTAAACTGAAAATGGGACAAATGGAGGGATGTCAGCCCGAGTAGCTACGTGCCATCAGGTTTGTCTTTTCCTAATGATTAACCGGTATTATGTGCGCATGCTATTTGATTACGTGCTCTAAGTAGATTTAGATATTGATTAAGTCAGGATAGGAGATGCTTGGGGTGTGAAGAGTAAAGTAAGTGGCTAATCACAACTGGCCACTGTAATTAGGGACTTACTATACTTGACATAAACTGAGTATTACCTTGAATAACCGTGTTAGTGTTTGAATCTTATAGTGTGCTTATAGAGGATAGCTGGAGGTAGATCTTCAAAGGCCTCTCGTGGTGGAGGTCACGGTGCTGCTCCGCGACCCAAGAGAGGGAAACCCAGAGTCGAGAAAGTGGTTCATGAAGAACCAGAAACCCCTCAACCGGAGGCCGGAGATGAAAGTGCTAACCTGAGGGCCTCAGTAAAGGAGGCTGTAGTGGAAGAGGTTCACCAGGTCATGCAGACAATTCTATCGTCTGTGGTGACCGAAGTGATCAAGGCCGTAAGGGATGTGGAAAGAAAGGAAAGAAACCGGTCCTCGGGAGGACTGGATCAACCAGAGCCGGAAACGGTTCTCTCGGATGATGAGGATGAGGAAGAAAAGCCTGCGCCGGAGGCGACCCGAGGCTGCAACTACGGGGTGTTTATGAGATGCAAGCCCCCTACTTTTGATGGAAATGGCACTGCGGCAGCTGCTCACTGGTGGGTACGGGAGATGGAGGCTGTCCTTGATATCAGTGAGTGCCGAGAAGACCAGAAGGTTAAGTTCGCTACCCACTCATTCATGGACTCGGCTTTGTGCTGGTGGGACAACATTGTCCAGGCCGAGGGTAGCAGGGCCATTGGAAGAATGAGGTGGCCTGAACTGAAGAAGCTAGTGATCGAGGAATTCTGTCCTCACAGATAGATGGACAAGGTAGAAAGAGACTTCCTGCAGCTGGAGGCGGGAATGATGACACACCAGCAGTACACCACCAAATTTAATGAAATGGTGCGGCTGGTGCCCGATCAAGTGACACCATTGTCACGAAAGATTAAAAGATACATCTAGGGGCTGCCGGCGGATATCCGTAGGCATATGATTGCCACCCGGCGAGCACTTTCAAGTAGGCAGTTGACTTGGCTGGCAGATTATACGATGAGCGCGAGGTGGTGGTGGATAAGAGGATGGTGGTAGTCGGAACTGGAATGGGAAACGGTTTGGACGTGGTAGAACTGCTCCAAACAAGAAAGTGGCAAAGGTTGGTGATCGACATGTGGTCACATCTGGATCAGGGCTGAGGAGGTGTGACAAATATGGGAGGGAGCATACTGGTGAGTGTAGAATGGGGATGAACGTATGCTTCAGGTGTGGTCAGCCTGGCCACATCGCTAGAGACTGTAAGAAGCCGAGAGCAGAGAGCTCTGGGGCAGAGAAGAAGAAACCGGAGGAAGGAGGGCAGAGGGCAGGCACTAGAGCTTATACCATGACCCGGGAGGAAGCCAGAGCTGATCCCGATGTTGTGTCAGGTATGTTTCTAGTAAACCAAACTTGTGCCTCTATATTGTTTGATTCTAGTGCTAGTAGGAGTTTTATTTCTACTACTTTCTGTGCTAAGTTGCCTGTTATTAGCAGAAAGGTCAGTGCACCATTCGATGTAGAAACTGCTATTGGTAAGTCCACTAGAATTACTGATATGATAGAGGACTGTGCCATAGAACTAGAAGGTCATAGGTTTGCTGCTAGGTTACACGTGATACCCCTAGGTGGATTTGATGTAGTACTAGGGATGGACTGGTTAGCACCTATGAAGCAAACATCGTGTGCCGCAAGAAGATGATTCGATTAGTTGCGTCCGATGGGAGTTTGGTTACGATTTATAGAGATCGTGTCGCGACGATCCCGAAAGTGATTTCGATGGCGGTGGCGGGAAAGTGCATGAGGCGCGGATGTAATGCCTACCTGGCCTACGTGAAGGATGTGGACGCGCCAACACCGCAACTATCTGATGTACCAGTTGTGCATGACTTTCTGGACGTATTCCCGGAAGACTTACCCGGCGTGCCACCGATCGCGAGATTGAATTCCAAATTGACTTGGTACCTGGTGCTCAACCCATTGCCAAAGCACCGTATCGATTAGCTCCCACAGAAATGAAAGAACTCATGGAACAGTTGCAAGAGTTGCTCGATAAGGGGTTCATTAGACCAAGTATCTCTCCCTAGGGTGCTCCCGTCCTATTTGTGAAGAAAAAGATGGTAGTATGAGGATGTGTATTGACTACCGAGAGCTGAACAAGTTAACGGTGAAGAACCGATACCCCCTACCAAGGATAGATGATCTATTTGATCAGCTCCAAGGTGCCAGTTGGTTTTCAAGGATAGATCTTCGATCTGGTTACCATCAGCTGAAGGTGAAGGAGCAGGACATTCCTAAAACAGCTTTTCGCATGCGCTATGGTCACTATGAGTTCCTCGTTATGTCGTTTGGATTGACCAATGCGCCAGCTGCTTTTATGGACTTGATGAATCGAGTGTGTCGGCCAATGTTAGATAAATCTGTGATTGTGTTTATTGATGATATCCTGATTTATTCAAGGAGCAAGGAGGAGCATGCCGATCACATTCAGGAGGTGTTAGAGACCTTGAGAAGGGAGAAGTTGTATGCCAAATTCTCAAAATGCGCGTTCTGGTTACGCGAAGTCCAATTCTTGGGTCACGTGATAAATCCTGAGGGGATTATGGTAGACCCTGCTAAGGTGGAGGCGGTGATGCAATGGAAGTCTCTGAGGACGCCATCTGAGATCCGTAGTTTCTTGGGGTTGGCGGGTTATTATCGAAGGTTCATTCAGGACTTCTCCAAGATTGCTTCTCTATTGACCCAGTTGACCCGAAAGGATGTAAAGTTGTATGGGGTCAAGCCCAGGAACAGGCGTTCGGGGAGTTAAATGTGAGGTTGACTCAAGCTCCTGTCTTGTCATTACCCGAAGGATGTGAGGACTTGGTGGTATATTCTGATGCTTCTTACTCGGGGTTGGGGTGTGTACTAATGCAAAGAGGGAAGGTTATAGCCTATGCATCCCGACAGTTGAAGGTTCATGAGGTTAACTACCCTACTCATGACCCGGAGCTAGCAGCCGTGGTCTTGTACTAAAGATTTGGAGGCACTATCTGTACGGAACGAAGTGCACCATTTTCACGGACCATAAGAGCTTGAAGTACTTTTTCGAGCAAAAAGATCTGAATATGAGGCAGAGGTGATGGTTGGAGCTTATAAAGGATTATGATTGCGAGATCCATTACCATCCAGGCAAAGCCAACGTGGTGGCCGATGCTCTTAGCCGGAAGGAGAGGCCCGAGCCGATTCGGGTGAAAGCATACCAACTAATCATGACTTCTGACGTAATGAAGCAGGTCAAGGAGTTTCAAGATGAGGCATTAAAAGAAGATCATCTAAACTCTGAAAGAATGAGAGGTCTGGTTAGGGAATTGACTGAAAACGCACTTGGTGTTAAAACTCGATTTGGACGGGTGTGGATTCCTTGTTTCGGGGATCTACGTGTGAGGATTATGGATGAAGCTCACAAGACTCGATACTCCATTCATCCGGGTGCCACAAAGATGTATCAAGATATGAAGAAAAATTATTGGTGGCCAGGTATGAAGCATGACGTGGTGGAGTATGTGAGTAAGTGCCTTACTTGCCTACAGGTGAAGGCGGAACACCAGAAGCCGTATGGGAAGATCCAACCTTTGGATATACCGGAATGGAAGTGGGAGCACATCACCATGGATTTCATTACGAAACTGCCCCGTACTTCGAAAGGATACGATGCCATATGGGTGATTGTTGACCGCTTGACGAAGAGTGCTCACTTCCTACCGATCCGTGAGACATATTCATCCGAGAGGTTGGTTGACCTGTTCATCAAGGAGATTGTAACTCGTCATGGTGTACCGGTGTCCATTGTGTCTGATCGTGACACTCGGTTTACGTCTAAATTCTGGAAGAAATTCCACGACGCCATGGGGACGAGGTTACATATTAGCACGGCTTATCATCTCCAAACTGATGGTCAGTCAGAAAGGACCATTCAGACGTTGGAGGACATGCTTCAGGCATGTGTAATCGATTTTGGTGGAAGTTGGGATGACCACTTACCGTTAGCCGAATTCTCATACAACAACAGCTATCATGCCAGCATTGGTATGCCACCATATGAGATGCTATACGGTAGGAGGTGCAGAACACCCGTTTGTTGGGTGATATTGGTCAAAAGGAATTGGGAAGCATCGAGGTAATCGAGGCTACGACTGAGAAGCTTGAAAAGATTAAAGCCTTCATGAAGGCAGCCAAAGATAGACAGAAGTCGTATGCCGATAAACGACGTAAACCAATTGAGTTCCAGGTGGGTGACCGGGTTATGTTGAAGGTCTCACCTTGGAAGGGTATTATCAGATTCAGAAAGCGGGGCAAGTTGAGCCCAAGATATATAGGCCCTTTTCGGATCATTGCTCGTGTAGGAGATGTGGCCTATAGATTGGAGTTGCCAGATGAGTTAAGTGGAATTCACCTGACATTCCATGTATCTCATTTGAGAAAGTGCTTAGCCGATGAAGACATGATTTTTCCATTGGAGGACATTGAAGTTGATGAAAGGCTCAATTATGTGGAACAACTAGTGGCAATCATCGATCGTAAAGAGAAGAGGCTGTGAAATAAAGTGGTTCCTCTTGTGCGTGTACAGTGGAAGCACAGGAAGGGATCCGAGTCTACATGGGAGACTGAGGAGGAGATGAGGCAACATTATCCTCTTCTATTAAGGAATAACAGGTTTCAAGGACGAAACCTATATAAGGGGGTGGACTTGTAACACCTGGTTATTTTTCTAAAAGACAAGAAATAATGAATAAAAGAAAGAAAGGCAATTCAGTTCAAGTGGAGGACCAAAAGTGTCCAAAAGGACAAAACTTTGAAAAGTTGGTGTAAAGGTGGGCATGGCCGCCCATCCTCACTTCACATCACCATCTTCTTCGGTTTTTGAGAGAGAGAGAGAGAGAGCAGAGAAAACTCTCGGTTGAAGATAAGAAGAAGAGAAGTCAAATTCAAGGTAAGAATTCGTGGTTTTTACATGTTTTATGATGGGTTTTATCCCGGTTACATGCTTATGTGCTTATGTGTTTGTGTTTGTGCTCGGGTGTGCGTGCGTGGTGTTGTTTTTAGGTGCTTGAACTCAATTGCAAGCGGGTTAGAAGGAAGAAACACCCAAGTTGCATGAGGTGAGTTCTAGACCCTGGTTTTTACTTGTTTTCAAACATCTTTGGGGCTGAAAATGTATGTAAAAATTTTTCAAATGTTTGAGTATGTATACCCGTATGTTTGTGCATGAATGAATGTGATCCTTGAATGCTTATAGGTTATTCATGTTTAGAATAGCCACATTAAGCTTAGAACAGATGGATTTGATGATTTGGGTTGAAAACATACTGAAACATGTTGAACAAAAGGTCCATGCGCCTAGATAAGGCTCATGCACCTGAAAATGCCATAGTAAGAACTAAGTGTGAACCATGCGCCCAAACAGTAGCCCATGCGCCTAAGATTTCCTTAGAAATGATAAAGTAAAGCCCATGCGCCTGAACAGTGGCCCATGCGTCTAGAATGTTAGCTGGACGACTAAGTGTAGGGCCATGCGCCCCAATAGTGGCCATGCGCCCAAATAGTGCCCATGCGCCCAAGTGGCCCATGTGCCTGAATTACTCATGCGTCTAAGTGTTCATACGCACAAGTAGTGCCCATGCGCCTGAATAGCTCATGCGTCTAAAGTGAAAATGCTTAAGTGTTGGCTGATGTGCCTACATAGTGATGAAACGTCCGAACAGGGCTCATGCGCCCAAATAGTTCCCATGCGCCTAAGACTTAGAAATTTTTACAGAATTTTTCTGGGAGTCTGTGCCTTAGGGTTTTGACCGAGGTTGACTATGGGCTTAATAATGACGTTGTTTCATGCATGATATGATTGTTATGATTGTTACTTATTGTTATTGCTTTTATTATTATACTTATAGTATGTGACTTTACGTGGTATGTTATTATCGTAACGTAAAGTATATCGTAATAATAAAATGAAAGAGCAATAAAGAAAAGAAGAGGAATATTAATGAAAATGTTAACAAGTCTTGCAAGCTTACAGGAGGTACACGACCATGTTGTCGTTAGCTCAACTGTGTTGCGGGTTAGCTACCCTATTATGCACATAGGGTCAATCAATTGAGATTGGCAGGACCTTTGTAGCGTGTCCTGGGCGATTGGGTTAGCCTTGTACATAGTACACAGAACCCTGTTGAGGGATACAATTGACCCCTTCGGGGGATATAGTTGACCCTTTCAAGGGATATAGTTGACCCTTTCGAGGGATATAGTTGACCCTTTCGAGGGATATAGTTGACCCTTTCGAGGGATACAGTTGACCCTTTCGAGGGATATAGATGGCCATCACCAGTTTTCCATCGCGGATATAGTTGGGGTTTGCTCACTGGTCCATACAGAAAATGAAACATAAAGATAAAAGTTTACAGAACAGACAAGGCCTACACTAAAGAGAACGAACAATATTTGTTCATATAGTTGATGCGTGCTCGCATATACAGTACAGAGTCGTATTTTATAGAAAAGAGTATTTTTTTATACAACATATAGAAAGTATTTTCTTACTTTTAAAACTAGAGCTCACTCAGCAATGCTCACTTTTATACCATGAACAAAAAAAAAAGTTCTACTCTCCTTACTTCAAATAAGATCTTCAGGATTTAGTTGACACTTTCATTCAACTTTTCCTTCAATATAATCAACTTACTTCAATGCTTAAAGCATAGACACTTGATCAAAATGCTTATTGATGTGAGTGTGTTGAAATGCTAATTTAAGTGTTTAAATGTTAAATATTAAGTCTGATTACTCGTATTTATGCATTTGATCATGTTGAGTAGGTTAACGATCAAAATGCTTATTGATGTGAGTGTGTTGAAATGCTAATTTAAGTGTTTAAATGTTAAATATTAAGTCTGATTACTCGTATTTATGCATTTGATCATGTTGAGTAGGTTAACTAGGAGTTTGAAGTGATTTTGGTAAAATAACCAAGTTGGAAGCTTCCATGGTGATACAAGGGTTGGAGGAGTCAAGAAATGAAGATTCAAAATGCAGCGGAAAAGTTCCACCGTGGCCTACTACAGCCACCGTAGGCTACGCCAACATCAGCCAAAAAAGAGCAGAATACCCTCCAGCGTAGGCTACGCTTGCTGACGTAGCCTACGCCAGAGCCTCCGGGAAACACTTATAAAATTGTGTTTTTGTTAGGTTCACCAACCACTTGCCCCCATTCGACCTAGGATGATTTGAGAAGAATTCTGGGTGTTTCTAGACCCGTGATTCACCATTCTACATCGTTCTAACACCATTCGATCATCAGGGATGCAATTCAACAACGATTTTGAAGATCATTCAAGAACAATGAGCGGCTAAACTTCTCGTGATCTACTTCGGGTAAGGGTTTTGTGTGATTAGGTTCTCTTTTTTGCTAGACTTGTGTTGGAATTGAACTTTAAAACCCTTTAAGTTCTTTTATAAGTTTAACTTGTGTTTTGATTATTTAAACAATTATGTTGGTTGACCTTTATTTGAATGTCGTATGATCTTGCGCGAATCGTATGGTTGTAGAGTTTTGGTTACAAATTGAATTGGTATTGTGTATTAAGACCTGTTAAGCCTTGATTATCATTATCACTTAATCATTACACGTATAGAATCCCCGTTAAGGATTTTCCATCAAGTTGAACTAAACGATTATCGAAAACCAAACCTTAACCCTGAAGTGGATTACTCTTTCTTATAGTTGTCTTCTTAATCAAGTTTATTCATTTGCAATTTGTTTTCTTATTTACTTTCTTAATCATTTCAAAATCCAATTTTTATAGCCAAGAGGCAATAGTTTAAGTAATTTGATAATATAGTTAATCGTTTCTTATAAATCAATTTACAATACATCGACCACTAATTCCATGAGGTTCGACAACCCTACTTACCCTAACTAGTTTAAGGTGAATAGAAATATAATTTAACATCTTATTTGATTGGTACTTCGACATCGATCAAATTTTGGCGCCCTTGCCGGGGAATCGGTGCGCTTGGTGTTTTGCTATTTGATTTGTGTTTAGTTTTTGTTATTTGTTATGCTTTATTTCATTATTTTGTTGTTACGCTTGGTGTTTTTTAGTGTGTAGGTGACAGGTTGCATGCATACTCGTAATTTGGGTAGGAAATCACCATTAGTGTTCGATCCAGAGATAGAGAAATCGACAAGGTATAATCGTGTTTTGCATAGATCAGGCTACCAACTACATCAATTTCATAAGCTATTGATCAAGCAGTTGATAGTTCGTTTGAGTCAACTCAAATGGAAAATCCAATAACCAACCACCGCAAAATCCAAACCCTCATCCTAATAACCAAGACCCAAATCCACCCCCACCTCCAAATAACAACCGCAACAATAACATGAATCAACCACCACTCAACAATAATATGAATCAAAACAACCTCAATCAAGGTGATGACTTTGATCATGTGAGCATGCATAGTGTTCATACGAGTGATGAAGATTATGAAGATGAATGGAATAATAATGAAAAACCCCATAATGGTGCAAATTATGATGCTTGGGATGGAAACTTCGGTGGAGGTGATGGATATAATGGAAATAACAATTGGGGGAATGATCAACATGGGTGGAATGCACCACCTATCAATCAACAATGGGGTAGGGTTAACAATAATGCCAATCAACCAAGAAGACCTCAAAGAGCTCAAGTACGAGGTGTGGATAGCCATTTCAGACCTGCTATTTCTGAAAAACCAAATCCTATTGCACCTCCAAATCGTAGAGGAAGAGCTTTTGATGTACACCCTCATTATCTCACCATTCTTCCTGCATTTAGAGGCACTGCAACAGAAGAACCATATATACATCTTGCTGAATTTGATGCCATATGCAGCACTATTGGTGGAAATTATTTCACACAAGATGAGGTGAGATTGCGATTGTTTCAATTCACCTTGAAAGATAGAGCAAAACAATGGTTCCTCACTTTACCCGATAATAGTATTCACACATGGCAAGAAATGCAACAAACATTTTTGGATGAATACTATTCTATGGGTAAAACTAGTGACACGAGAGATGCTATTCGATCCTTTCAACAACAAGCAGGAGAATAGTTTCATGAAGCATTCACCAGGTTTAAGGAACTGATACGTATGTGCCCACATCATGGAATTGAACATTGGGAATTGATCAAGGCTTTCTCAGATGGATTGACCAATGAGGAGAGAAAATACTTATATTCTACAAGTAATGGCACATTCCTTTTCTAACCATGAGGATGCAAATTGGGAATTTCTAGAGAGGATGTGTAGTAACTCCAAAGCACAAGCTTCTGCTAGTAGGCGATCCAAATCAAACTCAACAAGATCAACCACAATTGATTATGAAACCAAAAAGAGAATTGCATCTTTGGAGAAACAATTAGCAAAGCTAAGAAGAACAGGTGTGAAGGAGGTTGCAAATGTGGGCTATAATGTATGCGAAGAATGTGGTGAATTGGGTCATAATGGTGAGTCTTCTTCCATGGTAATAGGAAGGAGTGAGGAAGTCAATCAAATTTATGGAGACAGGAAACAATTCGATATGAGTTCCAATACTTACCATCCTGGATTGAGGAATCATCCTAATTCAAATATGGTAATGCTTCAAACTAGATGAACCCTAACTTTCAATGCAATAATCAAGGCAGTCAAACTTATCAAAATCAAACACAAGGGAATTACAATCCAAGTGGGTATCAAAGAACTTCATATTCTCAAGGAAACAATCAAGGGAACTACAATCATGGAGGTCAACAAGGGAGTTCATCACGAAGTTATCAAGGAAATCCTCCATCGGGACAAGTTGGTAGTGAAGACCCTACAAATGCAAAGTTAGATGCTTTAATGAACATGATGAAAGAGAATATGCAAGAGAATAAGAGGGAGAATGAAATCAGAGATAAAGCTTATGAAGCTTTAAACAAGCAAGTGGGACAATTAGCTGAAGATGTGGCTCAAATTAAACGAAACCCCGGAAAGTTACCAAGTGATACCACCATCAATCTTCAACATCTAGGAGCTACCACTAAAATTATCAGGAATGTGCAAATCAACCAGGTAAGTACTCTTCGTAATGGTAAAATTTATGATAACAAAGTTGTCCCTCCACCACCATTTGTAGAGGGGGTAGTGAAGGAGGTTGATAGTGATAATGAAAATGAACATGAACCTGTTTTACCAAAATCACCAAAAAAGGTAACTTTCAAAGAGATAAGTAAACCAATATTAAAAGAGAATGGACAAAAAGATAAGAATAAGGTAATGGAGGATAATTGTGACATCCGGTAAATTTCCGTTATCAAACTCCGTTAGTTCCGTTAAGTCTTGCATACACGTGTCGTAAACACACACTAGTTGTCGTTTAACGTTGGTGACCTAATAATAATTAATAATGTTAAATTATTGTTAATCTAATTGATTAGATGATTATTGTGTTATGCTTATGTGTTTACACAATTTAAATGTTAACGGTGAATTTTATCGCGTAACGCGGAAACGTGCCTATTTATTCGTATGTCTTGTGTTTTTATAAATATAAAATATATAATGATTTTCATTAGTTTATATCTTTATATTATTAAGTTAAAAGCACTTTACAAAGAGTTTAAAACCTAGTTTTTATAAAATACAAATTACAAGCTCTTAAAGGGTAAATATGGAAAATAAAATTAAACAAAACACTCCTAACCCTAATCCCCACCCTATTTCGGCCGCAAGCTCCATTTCAAACCCTCTCCACTTCGAATTTCAGCCTTCAAACCATCATTGTGCTTCGATTTTGCTCGATCTCAAGCTATAGAACACGTTGGAATCATCAATTGCAAGTTAACACACGTTTAAAGGTTAGATTTTACAAGTTTTTATGGAGTTCTTGTTAGGGCCGAACCCTAATTCGATTTTGTATCATCATGGGGTCGAAATTGATGTTAATTGATGATGTTAGGATGTTAGTTGGATTGAATACATGTTGTTTAACGTTGATTATGTACGAATTGTATGTTTTTAGTGGATTGATCATGAACTTTAGTTTTATGCAAACCCTAATTCGAAATTAGTGTGATTATGGATGATTGATGATTGTTTGATGAATGTATGATGATTAGTAGGTTGTATGAATGTTAGGATACATTGATCTTGCAAGAATTGATGAATTGAAGTTGGTGTTCATAGGTTACTAATAATAGTAACTTTATTTTCATGACATGATGATCTAATGATAGGTTGATGTTGTTGATGGGTTCATGATGTTAATTAGATGCTAGATTGTTGATTTGAATGCTAGAAACCTTAGAATGAATGTTGTTGTTCATATCTTGCCAAAAGTGGAAACTTTTGCTCATGATCATGTTAGATTATGATGATTAGGCATTGTTGATCATGTCTAGATGTTGTTATGAGCTTGAAATGGTATAATTGTGATGAATTCATGAATACATTGAGGTTTTGATAGATGTTGGAATGTACTTTCCCAAAAGGGAAACTTTATTTGCACAAAGTTTGAAGGATGATAGTTTGAACATGTTTGGGATGTTAGGAGCATGTTAGTAAGTTCATGGATGAATTCTAATGTGATAGAACATGTTAAATTAGTGTATGGGATGCTTGGATAATCATGGGTGATGTTTGGACTTTGATGATCATGTATGATGTTAATGTTGATTAGTAGTTAGGACATCATGTTTGGGACTGGAAATTGATTGTTGTGATGTTGTTGAATGCAATGAACACGGTTAATGAATATGATTATGATCATCATACACGCGTGCGAATCTGAGGCCCCTACTTAGTAGGATTGGCAGGGTTTAGGATGTGAAGTCGTGAGTGGCTTCACATGGCATATGGTGAGTGATTTGATCTTTGTGTGGCATGTTAGTTGTGTTATAACTAGTGGACATGTAAATGTTCTAGATTTGCATGACTTGTATGATACCTATTGTATGATGATCTAAGTGATACACCTGGATAATATAGCATACATATGATCTATTTGAATGTTAACCATGTATGATATATGTGTATGATTGCTTGAATGGTTTACAACACATAAAGTCACCAAAGGGTCAAACGGGTCAACTAGGTCAAACGTGTCTGTTTTTCAGAAATCATGAGTCCTTGGTTGTAGTGTAGCTCTATTTACACGTACTTATATGATCTAGGTAACCTCTGAAGGTTGTCTGTCCATTTTGTCAGTCAAGTAAAACTCTAAGTGTCTATCACGCGTATCAGGTGAGTTCATGCCCCACTCCTTATTTAATCTCTTTTGGGGGAGATAGCATACTGGTAAATCACAAACGCTTTATATATTCAAGTTGTGTATAATATTAATATAGTGTTGATATCATGGAAAAGTCCTCACACTTTCGAATTGTTAATATTGAATAGCGGGGAAATTTGGGTAGTACTACTGGGTCTGACGAGCCCCGCCTGTGTGACTCGAGGTCAACTGGGTGCAATTTGTCCTAGTGAACATTGTCACGAACTGTTAAGTCGTGACAGGAGGCAACAACGTAACACAGTCAGCTTCAATTGCGAAATCACTATGAATTAATATTTATTGTTAATGGACTAGCTATTTGTTACAATGCACTACTTTTATATCTATCTTATTAAATGTTTATGTTTGAATATCACTCTTGAACTCACCAACCATTGTGTTGACATTTTAGTATTCTATTCTCAGGTCATTAGCTTGCTTGCCATAGGAGCACTACATGGTTCACTTGCATTCTAAGACTTGGTCTTCAAGACATTTTTATTGTTTTAATGGTTAATGTTTACTCTTTTGGGTGGCACATGTTTTGCCATAGTATACCTTTTTAATTCTTTGGGTTGTTTTACAAAACGCTTCCACACAGTTTAAAGTTTGTACTTTGGTTGATTTTATTTTAATTATGGCATATAGATTCGTTCTGAGTAACTATTGACTGTGATCCTGGTTTGTTCACATGCCTCGCGGTAAAACTTCGCACGTGGATTTTAAGGGTGTGACAATGATACCATTCCTTATCCTGCAACTTTAATTGAACCAAAGAAAATGATAAACAAAAGAGGCCCACAACAAGAAGAAATGTGGGAGGTTTTTAAACAAGTTAAAGTTAATTTACCTTTTTTGGATGCAATAAAACAAGTTCCTGCTTATGCCAAATATCTAAAAGATATGTGCACTCAAAAACAAACCCACAAGTTTCCTAAGAAGCTTGATGTTCCGGCCAATGTGAGTGCTATCTTATCAGGTGCTCTTCCACCTAAGCTTAGAGATCAAGGAGCGCCCATCATTTCTATTCAAGTTGGTGAATTTAAAGTTGCACGGGCATTACTCGATCTTGGAGCTAGTGTTAGTATTCTACCGGGGAGTTATATGATCAATATGATTTTGGTCCTTTACAGAAAGCCAATACCACAGTTGTGTTGGCTGATCTCATGTTAAAACTCCCTCGTGGAATTGTAACAGATGTCATTGTTAAGGTGGATGATTTTTACTATCCAGTTGATTTCTTAGTTCTCGATTGTGCTTCAATTGACAAAACCAAACAATCTAATGTCATACTTGGTACACCATTTTTAGCAATTCTAATACACAAATCAATTGTCGAGACGGAACCGTTGACATGACTTTTGGTAATCGTAAATTAAGTGTTAATGTGTATGACAAAGTAACTAACTCCTCTGTTGATAATGAATGCCTTATGGCGGACATTATGGACGGGTGTAAGCCTTATGACAATAAGGAAAACATCGAGGAGCCATGTGTTTTTTGTGACAGGTTGGATGTTGAGCATGCATATGACTTGAGTGAAGAAGAAAAGAAACTTGAAGTACTAGTTGTGCATGAAGGAAGACCACCATGGACACATCAGGTGGAACCTTTACTAGATCACATCGATTCTCAGTTGAAACCATCATTGGTGATTCCACCAAAGGTTGAACTAAAAGAGCTCCCGAGCCAGTTAAAGTATGTATTTTTGGGGGAGAATCAAACACTTCGAGTCATCATTGCAATAGATTTGGAAGAAGATCAAGAAGCGTTGTTACTAAAAGTCTTGAAAGAGCATAAAGCCGCTATTGGATGGACAATTGCAGATGTCAAGGGTATAAGTCCATCTATTGTAATGCACAAGATCATCTCTGATGCAGAGGCGAAACCAGCGAGAGACACCCAGAGAAGACTCAATCTCAACATGTGAGAAGTGGTGAAGAAAGAAGTTCTCAAATGGTTGGATGCTGGAATTGTATATCCAATCTCTGATAGCACATGGGTAAGTCCCACACAAACTGTGCCTAAGAAATCAGGCATTCAGATTGTGAGAGGTGAGGATGGTGAACACGTAGCCACCCGACTTGTCATCGGGTGGCGAGTGTGTATTGATTACAGGAAGTTGAATGCTGCTACCTCTAAAGACCATTTTCCACATTCTTTCATTGACCAAATTATTGAGAAATTATCTGGTCAGAAGTTTTATTGTTTTTTAGATAGGTATTCAGGATATAATTAGATTGCAATTCACCCTAATGATCAACAAAAGACGACCTTTACTTACCCATATGGTACGTTCTCATTTAGGCGAATGCCGTTTGGACTTTGTAATGCCCCAGCCACCTTTCAAAGGTGCATGATGAGTATCTTTTCAGATATGATTGGGGAGTCTTTGGAAATTTTTATGGATGATTTTTCAATTTTTGATCCATCTTTTGAAAGTTGTTTAATTCAATTAACTAAAGTTTTAAAAAGATGTGTTGAAAAAATCTGGTTCTAAGTTGAGAGAAAAGCCACTTTATGGTGAAAGAAGGGATTGTGTTGGGTCATGTGGTGTCACAACGTGGGATTGAGGTTGATCATGCTAAAATTAAAGTTATTTCAACACTACCTCCACCCACAGATGTGAAGGGCATTAGATCATTCTTACGACATGCTGGTTTTTATAGGCAATTTATAAAAGGGTTTAGTATAATTACAAAACCACTTTGTAATTTGCTTTTGAAAGATGTGTCATTTGTGTTTGATGAAGAGTGTCTTAAAGCATTGATGGGTGTGCGGATAGTATATATTTTGATAAAGATTCATTGCACAGATTCAGTTTTAATTGGTTATTACTAATACTAAACCACACACACAAAAGGCAGTATACCTGTCATGTGGTAATATAGTGTTGGTAAGAACCGAGTATCAATTTGTGGACACACCTAGCCTACTCAACAAACTTCATGTTTGACTATCAGATTTTGTTTTTTGTTAAAGAAAATGATAATTTGCATTGGAAAGATTTTTAGGATTTAAAAATAAACAATAATAGAAAGAAAGTAAACTAAGATTTGAAGTGTTTAGATTTAAAACCAGGGAATAAAGTTATCATCCTAATTAGATTCCACTTATGTAACCGTGATGAATTGTTGGTGTGATTTAAAGATATGGATTAATGTAATTATGTTAAGGTTTATAAAGATGAGCTGGCGTGATTTCTCGTCTATCCTACTATCGTAGTGACTTGATCCTGTCAGGCTGAGTTTTACTGCTCAGATCAAAGCCCTAGTAATGTAGGTAAATCTTTTGTGACCTATTTGACATATGATTTTTGAAAACATAACTTAATGTCAAAAAGAGAGTTGATCAGGTTCCTTCCTAACATACAATTAATTTTAGAAAACCGTAACAATTACTGAAGTTTCCGAACTAATAAAAGGGAACCCGCAAATGATCAGAAAGTTAAAGTGATATGATTTCTAATAACCATTTCTAGTTCATTAGCCATAGATTTATTATGAAGACCGGTTTCGTGAATGAAAGTTAATCATACGGTTTTTCAACTTTGTATGACGATCATAATCACAAACAATAAATTTATAACTTCCCGTTCAAATGTAGATGCTACCCATCAATAGTTTTCCCAAGACCACCATAATATTAACATAATATTTATCACACCATTAGTTCATCACAAATTACATAAGTTTCATCCGATTAGGATGATAAAAAGACTTTAGCTCATAATGAGCTTGAACATAACAACATATAACAAAGAAGATAACACCAAGCTTACCAAAAATGATGAACTTAGGCTTCTATTTATAGGCTTTTCGGAGTGTTTAAGCATGGCCCCGTACCTAAAAGGCACGGCCCCGTGCTAGTACAATGCTTACGAAAGTTGGTCGGCACGTACATGCAGGTTGTGTCGGGCACGGCCCCGTGTTGGAGGTAGGGCACGACCCCATGCCTAAAAGGCACGGCCCCATGTCTACTTTTAGGGAACAATACTTTGGTCTTTGTCAGATGTCCAAACACGGGGGTGTGTTAATTTAGCATGGGGGTGTGTTTCTGGCAAAGCATGGGGGCGTGCTTTAAGAGGCACGGCCCCATGCTTGGACTCCAAAGCTCAAATTACTTCAATCTGCTGCTAATATGCTTCTTTTGTCCATCTTGCCCTTTTAAACACTGAAAACACAATTTAAGACTTTTAAGTACATTTTCATCATTTTAAGGAAGATATTAAGGAATAATTGATGTGCTTTTGATAGGATTTTTATGTATAATTTGGAGCACATCAAACATCCCCACACTTGAACTTTGCTTGTCCTCAAGCAAAAATCACTTAAAATGACAAATCCATCAAAAACCAAATAAAAAAATATAAACATGTCTTTCGAGAATACACAAGTAAACATTATTTCCATCCAAATATAAATATTCTAAGCATATGTAAAATGATATCCTAGCAAGAAATAGGTTAGTAAAGATTATAATCATGCAAAAATCCACACTTCTCATAAGGTGCACTCACACTCGGCTCAATATATGGAGTTATAATCAAGATTAAATATGACTAATACACTCAATTGCCTAGTATGAATACGTGTGAAATCATATATTTGTTAAGGGATCAAATCTCCACCTACTTAGATATTTACTTGCATAAATCATTAGGTCTTTGATGGGTTGTAAATTAGCTCGGGCTCGGGTATGGAATATTTGGAAAAAGTGGTTAATTGCTAAAGACGACGGTCTTGGCTTATTTTTCTAATATAAACTACAAGGAAAGCAATAAAGGTTCCCTATACAATACTTCAAGCTAGAAGGGATATGCTAGCTTGAGGACTCGTTTAAGGTCAGATTGTCAAGACCGTATTTTGCTTTTAAGAATCGTACTTCATCTTTTACCCGAAGATACACAAAACTTTCCTTTCTCAAGGATCGTTCGGCTTGAAACCTAATAGCACCCAATCGGATTAGTTTTGTGTATTCGTATTAAGATTCAGTTTGATTCTTTTTGCATTTTCCATTATGAGACCAATTTCCACAATTCGGGCATCTTTCATCTCTTTTTGCCCGTCTCTTTATAGCACTTTTTAAAATTCCACAAAATGGCAGAACTGTTCTTTTTTTGCCATTTCTTTCTTGCGTCAAACGTGAGATTGAAAATTTGTTCACGGATTTTCGGGGGAAGTCCCGGTTTTGCGTGATGAAGGCAACAAAGCAAGTTGAAATCAAAAGAATGCATTCCAGTTCTTTTAGGTCTGCCGGTAAAAGACCAAATTTTTTTATAAGCCAAAAACGTGTCTTTAACGAAAACGGGTTTTGTTGAGGGCTTTTGGTTAAGTGACATGGTGGCTCGGGTGATTGAAAGATAAAACGTTTAAGCTCAACGGGGCTCACTATGGTTGACGTTCGGGTAAGAAAAATTAAAGATAATGGTTGGGGATCGAATGGTTAAGGTTTCTAGTGCCTAACTCATTTTTATGCAACAATACTAATTAAGGTCTTGAAATGTATACCCAAAGCAAGTTCTAATCACACGTATCATATGGCACCCTCAATTAAATTCAGAATGAAAGTAGAATTGCAATTTTGCAAAAGTTGTTTAAGGCTCAAAAATAAACTCACATATGGATGGAATTGGGTACAAGTGCTTCATTTTACATGATTAAATATTTTACTAGATTAGATTATTGCTTTTAAGGATATCACAAAAAAAATATTTTCAATTTTGTTTGGACGTCATGAATTTACTTCTTTATTTCCCGAAAACGTATATTTATAATTTGGTTTATCAAAAATTTAATTTTTGGCTTCTTGTCACAAAAATTACTTGGTAAGTGATCTTTTCTTAAAAGTTTTAAATTGGACCTTTTTAGCAAAGTCAAACGCATTACTCTCATCCCCACACTTAAAATTCACATTGTCCTCAATGTGATTAACATAATCAAGATCGAGAAAGGGTAATGAATAACTCCCCTAATAATGATAAAATTTTCAGTTGTGTTTGGTTGGCCTCGCGTTGTTAGAATCCTCGGTATCACCTGAAATGTCACCAATTTATAAAAGCGTTAAAGTCCTAAACACACAAAATAAAAACAAAATGATATAAATTAAAAGATAGATTGGCACAAAACAACTGTGTCGGGTCCCTGAAAATGATACGGTTTTCAAGGGCTTTGTGGGGGAATACCCCCCCACTCATGGTACATTCGGTTCCTGATGTACGTGACATCGTTGCTGAGGTTATCGACCCGGGAATGCAGACTTTCGACTCGGTTGAAGGCTTGTTGGGCATATTCAAATGATCGACTTGCATGGTCGCTGGTTGTTTGTATTGACTTGTAAAGGTCTAACATGGTCGGGAATCCCTTGTACGTGAACTTGAAGATCCAACTCCGGCTCCTTCCGGATGTATTGGCACGTCGAGATCCATAATTATTTCTTCGGGGTCCGCCGGATCCCAGATTTGTTCCTCTTATCCATGAATCTTGGTTGCCCATTTGGTAGGCTTGTCACCATGTACATACTTGTGCAAATGCTCAAGTCTAATAGTCCTGGAATCACTCCTTCAGTTCCCTCAGTGTTATAACCATAGCTCTCGTATAAGTTCAAAATCCAGCTTCCTCCAAACATAGGTGTTGGAGCACCTGCAATCGCAATCCTGGCAAAAAGATTACAAAACAAATACCCAATATTACATGGCAACTAATTAACCATACAATATAAAATGAACAAGTCCCTCAAGTTAACAACTCCCTCGCTTTGACCACAAGCTATTATGGAATGACTAAGTAACTGATGAATGTATCGCAACAGCGGGTCTCGTATCTGACTGCTTTTTGTTTTACTCGAGTTGAACCCTCCGGTTCTAATACGCTCCCAAAATGCTTTCCTCATTGCACCACTTTCCGCGTCTTTCTTTCCTCGTCCGGGAAGGTATGGTATGCGGCATTCCAGATACTGCTTCCTCCTCCATTCCTGTTCCGTGTAGATCCTGAGATAGACACCGAACAAGGCAATGGATGTTTTGTGCCAATGTCCAGCAAGTCTGAATGAAACTGCATTATTATCCCAAGGATCAGAATCTTTCATGCTAAAATTGAAAGATGCTAAAAATTCAAGAGTTCATAAACGGAAAGTCTATTTTGTGAGAATAAACGCTTCCATTGGATACTCAATAATGATTGTATCTTTTTAGCTGTCTGACTGCCGCTAGTGTTTCTTCATCTGCTTGTAAGTAGGATCTTTCGACCCTTTGTAGCAGTCTTTGAAGTCTATCATGACACCATCTCTCGTGGCTCCCTTCAAAACGTAAGTAGGGATGATTCATGATCCTGAAATTTCAAAAATATGTTAATCTATACAAAACCAATTTCTTGAGTAGTTTCATGATGTTAGTGAAAATCATATGTTTTTCAAGACATAACATCATAATGATTCAACTCATGTTCAAAAATAGATAAAATTTATCATCCAAGGAAAAATTGTTGAACATGGGGGTGCGTTTTGTGAAATGTGGGGGTGCGGTAAACATGGTAAGGCATGGAATCTTGACTCGCGACTCGACTGGTGTTATGTTGTTAAATCATTGATTAAGCATGGGTTTAACATTTTCTTGCTTTAAAAATCAAAGATTGTACGTTTAACATTTTAATCATTTGTTAATAATTCAAGATACCCAAAAATATATTTTATGTTTATACCACTTGGGAATTCTTGAACATGATTAACAAATATTTCACCATGAATTATGAAGATAGTATTGTTAATGATAAAAGAAAACAAACTAATTAACTAACTAAACAAACTAATAACTAACGAAACATACTAATTAACACTAATCTACTTACAAGAATAAACATGCACAAGTAGGTTGAAAGCATTCATCATTCCATAAAACGTTTAAGAACAAGTCTTTACACATAATTGCTAGGATTTCGGTTGTTTAAAGACCTAATAACCTAACTACATGTAAATGACATTCATAATCAAAGGAATTAGTATACTAACCTTTTGATCAAACACTCTTGAATGAACTATTGAAAAGATGAAAGAAAAATGGAAAACAAGATGAAAATGAGAGTGGATACGACTTTGCAGGCAATTGAGGTCGGTATTTATCATGCAAAATTGAAGAGGAACAAGACAAAAGGCTGAAATATGTCATTTTTTGTCGAACACGGGGGCGTGCCTACTTGAGCACAGGGCCGTTTTCATGTGTTGTTGGTTGGTTTCGGTCTTTTGTTGTTCTGTTTTTCAGTTTCGCGCGTTATGTAATTTTCCCGGTTAAGTTTTTTCACTTCCAAATCATCAGAAAAGATACAAAAATAATCCTAAAGTTAAATAACACAAGCCAAAATGAAAATTACATTTCCTAAGTTCCTACGGTTACATGATACGTTAAAAACCAAGAACCTGAAACAGCAAAACCAGACTCTTTAACGCGCAACAGCGCACTTAGCACATCACGAAATGCTTCTAAAAGAAACCTCCACACATTTCGTGTGGAAGGTTCGGGATGGGATAGTGAGAAGTGCGGTTGCTCAATTCCACAAGCTGGCGGTTAATGGAAATGAGTTCCTCGCTCATCTGTTGAACTTTTTGGATAACTTCAGCTAAGCGTTGGGATGCAGCGAGGTTCATTTCAGTCAGTTGCTTGATTAGTTCATGCAGCTTGAAGAAATATTTTGAGTCATTGGTTCTCATGTTTCAGAACGCAGTTTCTTCGCAGGATTCCAGTTGGAACTTTCGTGACTTGATTCTTTCATTTTTCAGATATTTATAAACAGAAGTGAGTATGATGAAAGGATGGAACAAGTGTGGTATTTACATACAGGTCGTGGAAAGTGGACACGGGAGCGTGCTTGGCTAGGCACGACCCCGTGCTTGTCAAAATTCGTCTTAAATTCGACCTGCAACGTTCCAGAGTCGTTAGCGAAGATCGTGGAAAGAAATTTGTCAGAGACACGGGTGCATGCTTGATGAGGCACGGCCCCGTGCTTGTGCTTGTGAGATCTAAAAATTGTTAAAAAGTAAGAAAAATTTATGTACAAGTGCCGCGTTTAAGTTTCAGGTCTTCGGTACGACCCTTCCCCACACAGTTTTCGTCAGGATGGAGGTGTAATTCCTCCGAGGGAATTTTGGTTGGTCCATCGTTATACGATTTCAAACGATGACCATTTACTTTGAAAATTAAACCTTCGTGGTTATAAATTTCAATGGCACCATTCAGAAACACGTTTTTTGATCGTATAAGGTCCAAACCAACGTGATTTCAGTTTTTCGGGAAACAACGTAAACAAGAGTTATACAATAAGACACGTTCTCCTACATGAAATCGTTTTGTGTTCTTTAATCGAGCGTCGTGGAATTTCCTTGTCTTTTCTTTGTAAACCCTAGCGTTTTCGTACGCTTGTTCTCTCAATTCCTCCAATTCGTGAATTTGTAGGAATCGATTCTTTCCTGCAAGGTCTTGGTCCAGGTTGTTGCTTTAAGTGCCCAAAAAGCCTTGTGCTCTAGTTCCACAAGTAGATGACACGACTTTCCATAAACTAGTTTAAACGGTGTTGTGGCGATGGCAGTCTTATAGGCTGTTCGAAAAGCCCATAATCCATCGTCTAACTTGATAGACCAGTCCTTGTGGTTTTGACCTACAGTTTTCTCAAGGATTCGTTTGATGCCTCAGTTAGTCACTTCAGCTTGCCCATTCGCTTGTGGATGGTAAGCAGTTGTAAAGCGATGGTGAACTCCATAACGCGCCATTGCTCGTTCGAGCTGATTGTTACAGAAATGAGTTCCTCGGTCACTAATTAGAGCTTTAGGGGCACCGAAACGAGAAAATAGTTTTTTAAGGAATTTGACAATGTTTCTGGCATCATTAGTAGGCAGGGCTTGAGCTTCAGTCCATTTTGAAACGTAATCAACTGCTACCAAGATGTAATGATTGCCAAATGACACCAGGAATGGCCACCATGAAATCAATACCCCATATATCAAATATCTCGCATACTTGAACCGGTTTCTGAAGCATCTCATCCGTGTTGAGATATTGGTTGCCCTTTGACATGCATCACAGGTGCGTACCATGTTGTGAGCATCTTTGAAGATCGTGGGCCAGTAAAATCCAGAGTCAAATACTTTCTTAGCTGTTAAGGTTGCTCCATGGTGTCCTCCGGTGGGTCCTTCATGACAGTGCCTTAGAATTTGTTCTGCTTCTCTTCCGTATACGCATCTTCTAATGAGTTGGTCGGCACCGATCTGAATAGATACGGTCTTCCCAATAGCAATGTTTGATATTAGTAAAGAACCTCTTCTTTTGCTGATAAGTCACTCCTTTGAGAAGGATTCGCTTGCTAAGTAATTTGCAAAATCGCAAACCCAAGGTGTTCATCGACTGAGGATTGAATGTGCATAAGGAATTCGTGAGGAAAGTTGTCGTTTATTATGGCTTTCTCAGTTTGTGAAGGATTTGAATCCTCGAGATGCGAGAAATGATCAGCCGCTAGATTTTCTGCTCCTTTCTTATCACGAATTTCGATGTCAAATTCTTGAAGCAGAAGGACCCAACGAATCAATCTCGGCTTTGCATCTTGTTTGTTGAACAAATAACGAAGGGCGGCATGATCGGCGTAAACAATTGTTTTTGAAAGGATGAGATACGAGCGGAATTTGTCAAATGCGAAAACTACCGCAAGAAGTTCTTTTTCGATGGTGGTGTAGTTTCTTGTGCGTCGTTTAGGGTTTTGCTCACATAATGAATTGAGTGAAATTGCTTGTCTTTCCTTTGTCCTAATACGGCTCCTACCACGAAATCGCTTGCGTCACACATGAGTTCAAATGGTAGCGTCCAATCTGGGGAAACCATGATTGGAGCGGTTACCAGCCTCTCTTTAAGTAATTTGAATGCACTAATGCATTCGTTAGAAAATACGAATTGAGCGTCTTTCTCGAGAAGTTGAGTCATTGGTCTAGCGATTTTTGAGAAATCTTTGATGAAACGACGATAGAATCCTGCATGACCTAGGAAACTTCTGATATGTTTCACGGTTGTGGGATGTGGAAGTTTAGAAATAGTGTCGACTTTGGCTTGATCGACTTCAAGCCCTGCTCGAGAGAATTTGTGTCCTAACACTATTCCTTCCGTGACCAAAAAGTGGCACTTTTCCCAGTTTAAAACAAGGTTAGAATCTTCACATCTAACCAGCATCTTTTCCAGATTTTCAAGACATTGCTCAAATGAGTTTCCAAAGATGGAGAAATCATCCATGAAAACTTCCATTGAGTGTTCAATCATGTCATGAAAATTCTACCATGCATCTTTGAAATGTAGCAGGAGCATTACACAATCCAAAGGGCATTCGCCGATAAGCAAATGTGCCATATGGACAGGTGAATGTTATCTTCTCTTGATCTTCGGGAGCAATAGGGATTTGAAAATAACCTGAGAAACCATCCAGGAAACAATAGAATATTTTTCTAGATAATCACTCAAGCATTTGGTCATAAAGGAAGAGGGAAGTGATCTTTTCTTGTGGCGTCATTGAGTTTACAATAGTCTATGCAAACTCTCCATCCGGTAACCACGAGTGGGAATAAGCTCATTCTTCTCATTAGTTAATAGTCATTCCTCCTTTCTTTGGAACAATATGGACGGGACTGACCCAAGGTGAATCAGAAATAGGGTAAATCAAACCGGCATCTAGCAGTTTGATTACTTCTTTCTTCACCACCTCTTGCATGCTCGGGTTTAAACATCTTTGAGGTTGAATGACGGATTTGAAGTTTTCCTCCATCAATATTTTATGAGTGCAAAAGGATGGATTGATTCCCTTGATGTCCATGATTTTCCATGAATTGCTTGTTTGTGTGCCTTAAGCACATTGAACAACTTGTTCTTCTCATCAATTGATAAGGCGGATGAGATTATGATAGGAAGTTAAGTTGTGTTTTCAAGAAAAGCGTATTCGAGATGACATGGAAGTTCTTTGAGCTCTAAAACTGGAGGGTCTTCTATAGAAGGTTTGGCTTTTGGTTCTAGGTCTTGCTCAATGATCTCAAATGCTTCTTGATGAAATGATGTTTCATTAACTGCAAGTTCTTGAATGATTCGGTTCTCACAAATTGGTTCGGTGATTTGGACTTCTATTAATTGAGTGTTGCAAGCTTCATTTTGAAGAGTTTTCTCCAAATGACAACTTATGATCGAATCGCAAGCATTAACGTAATAGAGTGAGTCATCATGATGTTAAGGGTGTTTCATGGATTGGCCTATATTGAAAGTTACTTCCTCCTCATCTACTCTAAGCGTGAGTTTGCCTGTACAAACATCAATAAGGGCTCGAGCAGTCGTTAACAAAGGTCGACCTAGGATAAGTGGAACCTTTTTGTCTTCATCCATGTCAAGGATCACAAAATCAACGGGAAATACGAATTTGTCAATTTCAACTAAGAGATTTTCAATGATGCCCCTCGGATATTTGACAGAACGGTCAGCTAACTGGATGCTCATACGGGTAGGTCTAGGTTCACCAAAGTTTAATTTTTCGAAAACCGCATAAGGCATAAGGTTAATGCTTGCACCTAAATCAGCTAACTGACAGAAAGATTTCCTATTAGGCAAGGTATGGTGAAACTTCATGGATCAGTCATCTTTTGAGGTATTTGTTTTGAAGAACTGCAGAGCATTCCTCATTCAGAACTACGTGTGATAACTCTTCCAGTTTCTTTTTGTTTGACAAGACACCTTTTAGAAACTTAGCGTAGTTTGGCATTTGTGCTAAGGACTCCACCAAGGGCAGATTGATGTGGAGTTGCTTGAATAACCCAAGGAATTTGCCATATTGTGCCTCCATTCTTTGTTGTCTCAAACGACCTGGATATGGAGGTGGTGGAACATAAGGTGGTGGTGGAATGTATTTCTTGGCTGGTTCTTCAATAACAACAGGTTGCTTTTCCTTATCACTCGCATTACTTGGAGTTTCAGTTTCTACCTCTTCAAGGATGGGTTGTAATGCGGGTGCATCACCTTGAGTGGTTTTGCCACTCCTGGTGGTGATGGCTTTGACTTGAGCATTAAGGTTTTTTACGGTGTTGCTGGGCAAAGCTCCTTGAGGTCTTTCAGATAGTTGTTGTGCTATTTGACCTACTTGGTGCTCTATGTTTGCAATGATGCTTTGTTGCTTTTGATGTCAGCTTCGTTTCTTTGGAACCTCTCCTCATTTCTTCGATCAGATTTTCGGATGTACTCATCTGTGGCTTGTGTGGTTAACAACAATTGCTTCAATAAGTCTTCCATTGATGATGCTCCACGGTCTTGGTTACTACTGCTTGGACCTTGGTATGGTAGTTTCTGTTGTTGGTAAGGTGGCCTCCGGTTGAATACAGATGATTGTTGGTTATTACCAGCATCTCTGTAATTCGAGTTGCTTCTCAATTTAAGTTGTTGTTGTATGAGTTGTTTGGGCCTCCTACATAGTCAACATCTTCAACCATCATAATGCCTTATGGGCATTCGTTGGTCTTGTGTGAATTTCCACATGTTGCATCGTGTTGGAGTTTTCCTTAGTTTGCTTTTCAATTGTTCGAATTTTTTGGTTAGAGCTTCTAATTGGGCTGCAATTAGGGTTTCAAAGTCTGCTTGATGAATACTTTTAGAACTAGGTTTGGTTCTTAAGGGATTGTAAGCAAAGCTCTTCTTAGTTGCTCTTTCTAAGGCTTGGTATGCTTCTGTTGGCGTGACACTTCCAAAATCTCCTCCCGCACTTTGGTCTACCGCTTGCTTATGGGCTCCGCTGATTGCATCATAAAAGGTTTCACTCTGTAGCCACAGATCAAGTCCGTGATGTGGGCATCTCTGAAGGAGACTTTTATATCTCTCCCATGCTGCGTGTAATGATTCATCGTCGTCTAGGCGAAAATTTGTGATGCTGCTTCTTAGTTTGGCAATGCGATCGGGTGAAAGTATTTCAAAAGGAATTGTTCAGCCATTTCCGCCCATGAGGTGATGGAACCAGGCGGAAGTGAATCAAGCCAATCGATGGCTCGGCCTCGAAGTGAAAATGGAAAAAGTCTTAGTCGAATGGCGTCGTCTAAACAGTTATTGATTTTGAAGGTAGCACAGATACGAAGGAATCGTGATATGTGAGCATTAGGATCTTCGTCTTGTAACCCATGGAACTGAACAAAGTTTTCTACGAGTTGGATAATACTACACTTAATCTCAAAATTATTGGCCGCTATTGCTCGTTGGACAACACTAGACTCATAACCATCTATTGACGGTGTGGCGTAGTGTGTCATCTTTATTTCCTCGTTTTGGTTAGCCATGTCTTCTTCGGATGGTGTATCTTCTAAAATGTCTTCTTCAATGACTGGTACTGCTTGTTGTGCTCTTTTGCGCAATCTTTGACGGAAAAGTCGTTCGGGTTCCGAAAGAGGCGAAACAAGTTCAGAACTAGATGAGTCGGACATACACTAACTTAAAGAAGCATAAACTAACTAAGGCTTAAAATGAATCAGGCAAAAGTAACTAAACTAACTAGGGAAAACTACCTAAAAATAAAAATGAAGTTTAAACAAAAAATATATTAACAAGTTATATACAAGATAGTCAAAAATTTAGTTCGTCTTTCAAACTGCCGTGTGTCCTCAGCAACGGCGCCAAAACCTTGATGGGTGTGCAGATAGTATATATTTTGATAACGATTTATTGCATAGATTCAGTTTTAATTGGTTATTACTAATACTAAACCACACACAAAAAAGGCGGTGTACCTATCATGTGGTAATATAGTGTTGGTAAGAACCTAGTATCAATCCGTGGACACACCTAGCCTACTCAACAGACTTAATGTTTGACTATCAGATTTGGTTTTTTGTTAAAGAAAATGATAATTTGCATCAGAAAGATTTTTAGGATTTAAAAATAAACAATAATAGAAAGGAAGTAAACTAAGATTTAAAGCGTTTGGATTTAAAACTAGGGAATAAAAGTTATCATCCTAATTAGATTCTACTTATGTAACCGTGATGAATTGGTGGTGTGATTTAAAGATATGGATTAATGTAATTATGTTAATGTTTATAAAGATGAGCTGGCGCGATTTCTCATCTATCCTGCTGCCGTAGTGACTTGATCCTGTCAGGCTGAGTTTTACTTCTCAGATCAAAGTCCTAGTAATGTAGGTAAATCTTTTGTGACCTATTTGACATACGATTTATGAAAACATAACTTAATGTCAAAAAGAGAGTTGATCAGGTTCCTTCCTAACATACCATTAATTTTAGAAACCGTAACAATTACTGAAGTTTCCAAACTAATAAAAGGGAACCCGCAAAGGATCAGAAAGTTAAAGTGATATGATTTCTAATAACCATTTCTAGTTCATTAGCCATGGATTTATTATGAAGACTGGTTTCGCGAATGAAAGTTAATCATATAGTTATTCAACTTTGTATGATGATCACAATCACAAACCATAAATTTATAACTTCCCGTTCAAATGTAAATGCTACCCATCAATAGTTTTCCCAAGACCACCATAACATTAACATAATATTTATCACACCATTAGTTCATCACAAATTACATAAGTTTCATCCGATTAGGATGATAAAAAGACTTTAGCTCATAATGAGCTTGAACATAACAACATATAACAAAGAAGATAGATATGTAATCATCGGTGAAATGGAACAATCAAACTGATAATCCACAATGGATGGCGTTTAGACGATTCCAAGCTTCTTCCAAGTGTTGTATGCACCTCTCGAGCCTCCAAATGATGTTGAAGTCTTGATTCCCGAGAGAGTTCTGCAGAGTAACTCTCCCACCAAAGCTTAACAAAAATGGTGAACTTAGGCTTTTATTTATAGGCTTTCCGGAGTGTTTAAGCACGGCCCCGTGCCTAAAACACACGGCCCCGTGCTAGTACAATGCTTACGAAAGTTGGTCGGCTCGTACATGCAGGTTGTGTCGGGCACGGCCCCGTGCCTAAAAGGCATGGCCCCGTGTCTACTTTTAGGGAACAGTACTTTTGTCCTTGTCAGATGTCCAAACACGGGGGTGTGTTAATTTAACACGGTGGTGTGTTTTCTGGCAAAGCATGGGGGCGTGCTTAAAGAGGCATGCCCCATGCTTGGACTCCAAAGCTCAGATTACTTCAACTTCTTGCTAAATATGCTTCTTTTGTCCACCTTGCCCTTTTAAACACCTGAAAACACAATTTAAGACTTTTAAGTACATTTTCATCATTTTAAGGAAGATATTAAGGAATAATTGATGTGCTATTTATAAGATTTTTATATATAATTGGAGCACATCAAGCATTTACCACGTTGAAACAGAAATTAGTTGAAGCCCCAATTTCGCAAGCACCAGACTGGTCACTTCCTTTTGAAATAATGTGTGATGCTAGTGACTTTGCAATTGGGGTGTTTTGGGACAACGGGTAGATAAGAAACCAGTGGAAATTTATTATGCAAGCAAAACTTTGGATAGTGCTCAATTGAATTATACTAGTACTGAAAAAGAATTACTTGTAGTTGTCTATGCTCTTGATAAGTTCAGGTCTTATATTTGGGGAAGCAAAGTCATTATTTACTCGGATCATAGTGTTGTATGGTATTTAATGGAGAAGAAAGATGCAAAACCAAGGCTGATCAGATGGATTTTATTGCTGCAAGAGTTTAACCTAGAGATTCGAGACAAGAAGGGTAGTGAGATGTGGTTGCGGATCATTTATCCAGGATTGTCAACACTGACATGGATAACACTTTGGAGATCAATGAGACATTTTCGGATGAATACTTATTTGTTATTTCTGAGTTGCCTTGGTTTGTTGACATTGTTAATTATTATGCTGCAGGTGCTATTCCAAAACATTGGCAAAAATGGAAATGGCAAAAGTTTATGGCACAAGTTAAGCAATATATCTGGGATGACCCAAATCTTTCAAGGTGGGACCAGATCAGGTTATCAAGCGGTGTATCCCGGATTCCGAAATCAAAGATGTGTTGGGACTTGTTCATTCATCTGCATGTGGGGGTCACTTAAGTGGCCAGAAAACAGGACATAAAGTTCTATCTGCTAGGTTATTTTGGCCAACTATCTTTCGAGATGCTTATGAATTTGCTAAGAATTGTGTAATTTGCCAAAAGATGGGTAGTATTTCAAAGAGAAATGAGATGCCCATGCAGCCAATTCTAGTTGTTGACATCTTTGATGTCTGGGGAATTGACTTCATGGGCCCATTTCCAAATTCATTGGGTAATTTATACATTTTAGTGCCAGTCGATTATGTGTCTAAATGGGTAGAAGCAATTGCCACTAAAACAAATGACCATATGTTGTTGTAAGTTTTTTCAAAGAAACATATTCTCAAGATTTGGCATCCCCCGTGTGATCTTAAGTGACGGGGGATCATATTTCAAAAACTTTAATTTTCAAAATCTTCTTAAACAATATGGTGTAGACCACCGGATTGCGACACCGTATCATCCACAAAAAAATGGGCAAGTGGAAGTATCAAATAGGCAGATTAATTTTTTTTACAAAAAATAGTACGAACCGACCGCAAGGATTGGTCCACCAAACTTAACAATGCTCTATGGGCGTATCGTACTGTATATAAAACACCTATTGGTACTACCCCTTACCGATTGGTTTATGGAAAGGGATGCCACTTACTTGTTGAGTTGCTTCATCGCGCGTTATGGGTAGTGAAAAAAGTTAATGTTAATTATGATGTTGTAGGTAAACAACGAAAACTGAGTTTGGTTGAATTGGAGGAATTAAGGGATGAATCGTATGAAACAGCTAGCTCTTATAAGGCATGGATGAAAAGAGTTCATGACGCTAAATTAAAGCGGACAACATTTGAGGTAGGATAGAAAGTCTTGCTATTTAACTCACGATTGAAATTCTTTTCTAGTAAGCTTAAAAGTAAATGGACCGGACCTTATGTGATTAAGCGCATTGGGAATTACGGTGATATCAAGATTGAGGACTTCAATGATCATTTAAGACAAGTCATGAATGGTCATCGTTTGAAACCATATCTGGAAGATAGAGATCTAAACCTGGTTTTAGAAGAATCGGTGAAGTTAGTATTAACTTCATCGACATTTCTGTCGACTGCGTGAGGATCACGAGAAGTCTGGCTGAAGACTTACAAAACTTAGTGCTTGTGGGAGGCAACCCGCAGTCTCGTAGTTAGTTTATGTTATTTATTTTCTTTTATTTTATTTTTCATTAGTTAAAGTCGAGGGCGACTTTCCTTTTCACGAGAGGGTGGGGGTAACGTTTTTATACCAAAAAAATCACCGTAACCTACGGTAGATGGCGTAGGCTACGGTGGACACCATTCTGAAAAAATACAGAAGTACCTCCACCGTAACCTACGGTAGCCACCGTAGGCTACGATGGCCAATTTGGAAAATGGGTAGAAGGCATCCCAGCATAGGCTACGGTGGCCAGCGTAGCCTACGCCAGGAATAAAATGTGTTGACGGGATTTGAACAAATTTTAGCCACTTATTCACCCTATATCATCTTCTTTCACCCCCACAACCCACCAACTCTCCTCTACATCTTCTACATCTTCCATAACCATCTTTCACATCTAACTTCTTCATTCATACACCAAATCAAACAATCAAGGAGTGTTTTTTGCATAGTTTTTCGTAAGGAAAACATTGGGAGTGTCGGTTTCAAGAAAATTCTTCTCTTTTATTTGTAATCTGAACAAAGCACGAACAACCCTAATATTTCTAAATTGGGGGTTTTTGGATTTAAAGCAATTTCTCTGCAATTTTAGTGTTTTCCATTGTCATAAACAACAAAGGTATGAACTTTCATTGTTTTCTTACAAGATTATTGAGGTATGTCATTAGAATCTTAGATGTTTGGGATGCACCATAGTAGTTGTTGATTGGGGTTAGTTCTCGGAGTTGTTGACAAATTGATGTTGCTAGTAACCTTATGTTCTTGTGGAGTGTTAAAAATTGTTAAACTCAATAATGGTTAAAAGATTATTGCACCTTGAATTGAGTTGTTGAATTGGATAGTTTGACTTTTACAAGTCAAAGATGCACACCTTGTAAACGTAGTTGATTAATTAGTTAAAATGCAAAAGTTAAAGTGTTGCAATATTAGATTCAGGTTAAGTATGCATTCAACAACCCAAAGATACATTGTCAAAATTAAGTGTGGGGAAGTAGGGAGCAGAATTATGTGTGTTTTTTATTTAACAGGTTAAGATAGTTATATGGCCTAACTGAGTATGTTTGCGTGTTGAATTGGTTAAACTGTGCAGATAGGAAGAAAGGGAAAGGAACCAGCAGGTCCATCAAGATCCGAGCCCGAACCACAATGAAGAAGAGTTGACAATCAAGAGGATGATGGGGGAACGCGTATCAGAGACTATCCAAAGGCAAAGCCAGTATGGAAATCTAGGTCATTGGAAACCAAGGAAAGAAGCTTCCACAAACAATTGTTCATTGACAAGATGCCCAACCAAAAACAACCTCATAACGGTTTTTTATATGAAAGGATGATAAATCTGGATGAGTTTTGGGCTTTTGGAATAGTGCAAAAATTTGAGGCGATTGGTTGGGAAGCAGCATTGAAATGTTATGATGGGGTCGTTGATCGAAAATATATGGATCCAGTGATGGAATGGGTTGGTTCGTTAAAATATGAGGGTGGTAGACATCCACCAAAGACAATGAGATTGGTTGGTGACGTGGGAGGCGTGGAGGTTATAATGTCTCATGACACTTTGAACGAGATTGCTAACTTTGATTCCATACCAGATAGGCGTGGAGCTAACAAATATCTTTACCCTTCTTCGATGGAACTATTTGATAAGTGTCATCTGCATCCTCAATAGAACCAAATGTTGTCTGAACTGTTTTTGCCTGACAATGATGGGAAAATGAGAAAAGATAAAATGAAAATGCCAGCGAGACTGATACTTTTGATCGTGCAGCAGAACATCTTACCACACAGAAGTGATCGATGATACCTAAGACATCCAGACATGCAAATAGTGCATTCCTTCTTAACTGGTTCACCGCAAATCTCTTTTAAGCATTTGGTTATGATGAACATTTGGTATTCACGAAATAAGGTGGATAAGCAGACAATCCCATATTGTCGGTTGATTACCGCATTGTTGAAGAAGCATGGAGTCATTATTGCAGACACAACATTTCACAAGGAAGATATCCCCACATTTAATCTAGAAGGATTGAGCACATTTGGTTGGTCATACAGGAAAACAACCCGATATCATAAATTAACTAATAACGGAAAAAAATGGCGGGCATTGAGATTAGATGCTGAGCCATTAGATGAAGGAGAAACTGATGAACCCGATAGTGGAGATGAGGAGGCGAGTGATGAAGAAATGAATGAAGAAGAGGATAGTCCACCCTACTTTTGTGGTATGCCCAGGGGATACCAAAATATGGATGAGTTTGTAGCTCAACACAGGCCTGTCGACTATGACTCATGGACAGGATACCAACAGGCCACGTATGATCAAAACACACGTGGATTTGAACAACTGCATTGGGACAATATGTTGGACCATAATAGACAGGAGCATTGGAACCGTACTCACGCATGGAATCAAGAGCGTGAAGTGAACTTAAGATGGCAGGATGATCAAAGGAGAAGGATGCATAACGCTTGGCGTGCAGGTGAGCCCATGATTGAGCATCCGGAAATAATAGACTACACCAATCTTGCACCATTGACGGAACAGTGGATTACCCGGTTCTGCCAATACATCACTCTCAGTCGATAGACCCAATTCAGGATGCACAACAACAAAATCAAGGAAGCTCTTCGGATGCATTCAACTTTGGCACTTTCTCTGACACAATGCAGAGCATTTTTGGGGATCCACAGAACCCTTACTATTGAGGTACTCGCTGATCCATGATCAGGTCTATGTACTTTGTTCTATCTATTATGCTCCTTAACTTTAAAACATGTTTAGTGTGGGTGTTTTAGGGTGGTCGGTGGTGTGAGACAGTTTATGATTGATGTGTTTGTTTAAGTAGTTTGTGTGTGTCAAATTGGTGGTGTTATTAGTATTATGTGTTAGGAATGGTTACGTGTGCTTGGATAGATTGGGCTAAAAAGTCGTTTATGTTGATTGATTGGATAAATTAAAAAAAATCATTGCATTTTACCTAAATATCATACATTGGGGACAATGTATCCCAAGTGTGGGGATGAGAAAAATATGAAAACTTTAAAAAAAATTTTGTTTTAAGCAATCCAATATACATGAAAACAACAAGCATACCAATTGATTCCTACCGTGGTCGAAGTAAGGGTTCTTAGTCATAGTTTAATTCCATGATAGCGTAAGGAATTTTGTTTAGCAAGGCTTTTGGAAAATGTTAAGAGTTACCTAATTGTGGTTAACAAGCTATTGCTGTAATAAGTTCATGCACACATTGGCATCCTATATTCCCTAACTTGGTGAGATGCTGAAGCCTACTAGATTGTTAGTTCATAAAACTTATTTTATTTGTTGAGTATAGGCCGTATGACTCTTTGTTTTAGAACTTGTGTGATTTGATGCATGCTAAGACGGTAACTTGATAAATGCACATAGATGATAGAGGCAATCAAGGACCCCATTTCCTTTCAAACTATTTTTATGCCTTACTAGTTCCTAAATTTTCCCTAGTAATCGTTTTGAGCCTTAAACCATTTCTTTTGTTACAAACACATAATTAGAATCCGAATCAACCCATTCACCACTGATGATGACATTCCAAGTGTATCAGTATTTGATTTTTGGTAATAATTAGTAAAAAAGACAAAAACAAAGAAAAATGCAAAAATACCAAGTATGGGATAAGTGTGTGCCCATGGTTCTTTATCTTTAGTAGTAGTTATTTTAATAAGAATGTCAACAATGATATTTACCTTGATTATTTTAGCCACTTTTACAATCATACATTCCTAACCGAACCTAAGCCCAAAACCAATAAGTCCTTTTGACGTGTGCATTATTAATGTACTACTGTGGAAGTTTGATCATCACTCAAGCATATGATAACAAAGTTTCATATGTGGACCTTCTGAGTGATTTATTAGTGCAATCTTCACCAATCTAGAAATAAACCGAGTGGAGTGAAAATAGTAAGGGGTGTGTTGCATGAAAATAAAAACCAAAAGCCTATTAGGTTTAATTAGGATGATTCTATTTTGAAATAAATGTAACAAGCTTTACTTGCTAACCAAACATGATTGTTGTAATTATGGAATGGGGTATGACTTTGGACCATAGCTAAGACATAGTAAGGGACCTTGGTTTATATATTTTTGTTTAGTGTTTCAAACGGATTGGCTTGAGGGCAAGCAAAGGTTAAGTGTGGGGATGTGATGTGAGTGTGTTGAAATGCTATTTTAAGTGTTTAAATGTTAAATATTAAGTCTGATTACTCGTATTTATGCATTTGATCATGTTGAATAGGTTAACTAGGAGTTTGAACTGATTTTGTAGGTAAAATAACCAAGTTGGAAGCTTCCATGGTGATACAAGGCGTTGGAGGAGTCAAGAAACGAAGATTCAAAATGCAGCAGAAAAGTTTCCACCGTAGCCTACTACAGCCACCGTACGCTATGCCAGCATCAGCCAAAAAATAGCAGAATACCCTCCAACGTAGGCTACGTTGGCTGGCGTAGCCTACGCCAGAGCCTCCGGGAAACACCTATAAAATCATGTTTTTGTTAGGTGTCACCAACCACTTGCCCCCCATTCGACCTAGGACGATTTGAGAGGAATTTTGGGTGTTTCTAGACCTGTGATTCACCATTCTACATCGTTCTAACACCATTCGATCATCTGGGATGCAATTCAACAACGATTTTGAAGATCATTCAAGAACAATGAGCGGCTAAACTTCTCGTGATCTACTTCGGGTAATGGGTTTTGTGTGATTAGGTTCTCGTTTTGCTAGACTTATGTTGGGATTGAACTTTAGAACCCTTTAAGTTCTTTTATAAGTTTAACTTGTGTTTTGATTATTTAAACAATTATGTTGGTTGACCTTTATTTGAAAGTCGTATGATCTTGCGCGAATCGTGTGGTTGTAGAGTTTTAGTTATTAATTGAATTGGTTTGTGAATTAAGACTTGTTAAGCCTTGATTATCATTATCACTTAATCATTACACGTATAGAATCCCCGTTAAGGATTTTCCACCAAGTTGAACTAAACGATTACTGAAAACCAAACCTTAACCCTGAAGTGGATTACTCTTTCTTATAATTGTCTTCTTAATCAAGTTTATTTATTTGCAATTTGTTTTCTTATTTACTTTCTTAATCATTCCAAAATCCAATTTTTATAGCCAAGAGGCAATAGTTTAAGTAATTTGATAATTTACTAATCATTTCTTATAAATCAATTTACAATACACTGACCACTAATTCCACGAGGTTCAACAACCCTACTTACCCTAACTAGTTTAAGGTGAATAGAAATATAATTTAACATCTTATTTGATTGGTACTTCAACATTGATCACTTATCACGAACCAAGAGATAAATACATAAATACAAAAGATAATAACCTGATTCCCTTAAATTTGAAAAAACATAAACATGATTCCCTCAAACATGTAGTGTACCACTATGAATAAACCAAGAGAAGTTGCAAATAAAATCATAAAAGTTACAGTTAAAAAATAAAAGTTACCTAATTAGATTCTTGTTTTAGTTTTGAATACTGCAGATAGTAGTGATGAGTAGCAATAGAGGATACATAAAA